>JBCNJP010000023.1:91741314-91820029 GCA_039602395.1 Deinandra increscens subsp. villosa | reverse complement strand
TCTAAAAGGAAAGCAACACAAATCTTCTTAGAGGCCTAAATTGGAAAGCTCTATCTCAAGTCCTTTAGGATTGCTATATATGGACTTATTTGGTCCTTCTAAGAGTAAAGAGCTTAGCGAAAAATATCCTACATGTTTTGTAATAACTGATGATTTTTCAAGATACACCTAGGTATTCTTTCTTGCAACCAAAGATGAAACCTCGGAGATTTTAATAGAACTAATCACTCAGCTTGAAAATCAGTCTAATTTAAAAGTTAAAACAATAAGAAGTGACAATGGCACAGAGTTTAAAAATCATGTGTTAAACTCTTTCTGTGAAGAAAAAGGAATTGCTAGACAATTCAGTGCAACTAGAACTCCTCAGCAAAATGGTGTTGCTGAGAGAAGAAATAGAACCTTAATTGAGGCTGCAAGATCTATGTTGGCTGAATCAAAATTACCTGTAACATTTTGGGCTGAAGCAGTAAACACTGCATGTTATGTACAAAACAAGATTTTGATTGTAAAAGGTCATAACAAGACATCTTATGATATTTGGAGAAAAAGAAAACCTAACATACATTTTTTAAATCATTTGGATAACCTGTAACAATACTGATAACCAATGAACAACTATCAAAATTTGTTGAAAAAGCTGTAGATGGTTATTTTATGGGATACTCTGGTGTCTCTAAGTAACCTCCTTCTTAGCAGCAGCCTCAGCATCCTGGGCTCGCTTCTCAGCGGCCCAGACCATCTCCATGAATCGGCTAGCAATCTGCGAGAGAAGGTAATGTTATTAACAATTATGACCTTGAATTGTTTATCGTGTAGAAAATTCAGGGATACCCAGGATTAACTTACTTGACGGGAAGAGGTCTCGGCATGGGCACGGAGCTCGGCGGCATCCAGGTTCTCCAGAGATTGCACAACGGGAGCAGAAGCAGTGGCAGTGGCCCTGGTCTTGCGCTTAGTACCAGAAGTCCTGGAGGGAGGAGCTTTGGGAGCCGTCATAGGTTCGGCCTTCACAGAGGTAATGACTTGCAGGTCCTGCTCGGAGTCCCCTAGCAGAAAGTCGTCCAGATCAATGTTTTCCAGGTTGACGGGGGTGGCAGCGGCTGAAAAGACATAAGAAATTAACAGAATCCAGAGAAAATCCTAGGTCCAAAAAGCAGAGTACCAAGATACTTACAACTTGACATGCTGTGGGAGGTAGATGAAGCAGTTTGGTGGAGATCTGTCCTGAACTCTCGATCCACTTCGTTGATGCTGAGGAAAGCTTCAAATCTCTCGAACGTCCCAGGATTTGCGGGTCCAATGGAGCTTAAGCTAGGAACTGCAGAACAAAAATCCAAGGTCAGTATTTGAATAAAATAAAATCCTAATCCCTAATGCAGGTAAAAACCTACCATCTACTCTCCATCTAAATGGGAGGCTCATCCCTCCTGGTATTGTGGACCTTTTGACAAAGAAAAATTTCCCTTTCCATTCCTCAAAAAAGGAAGCCCGAGGAATCATCTGAACCTCTTTGCTCAGGGCCTTGAACAGAAATCGATTGTTGCCGTGGGATTTGAGTTCGTAACCCAGGGCCAGCTCAGGCAGACCAACCAGGGAATCGAACTCATTGTTCAGCCGGTCGATGGTACCCAGGATCCTCCAAATGATAGGTAGGGTTTGGGCATAGGCAAGACCGGTGGCCTTGAAAAATTCGGCTAGGAGGCCGGAGAAAGGGTAAGAAAGACCCATGGAGAAAGGAGTAAATGGAAAGCAGACCCAAGTCTTTGAGCAGAAGTCTGATCGAACCCTTTTGTCGAAGGGTCGGATCTCTGCGGATTCCGGGAAAAGGCCCGACGACAACAATGCAGCTATGTCATCATCGGCGAAGGTACAAGCTTCGAGTGCTCGGCTTTGCAAATAAAACTGATCGAGGAAGTCCTCGATTCCAGTTTCCTCAGCCGTCGTCTCTGCTCGTATTTTCTTACGGGTCATGGTCGGAGCTAACGAAGAAGAAAGCAAGGTTGGAAAATTTACCTGAATGAAGGGAATCGGAAGTTGGAATCGTCGAATGAAAACCCTCGCTCTCGAAAAGTTTATGTGAAGAAAGGAGAGGTTAAGGGTAGTATTTGAAGAGAGTGGGAAGTTACAGAGGTGAAGCGAAATCTCCTGAGACGTGGCGTCGTGGATGCAGGTTTAACGGCCACGATTAAAGATGATGAGTGATGTGACCCGAAATTTCAAATTTTCACAGCTGTAAGTTCTTATCCACTTGCGAAAATTTGGGGGCAATTGTTATACCCCGAATTCTCGGTTAATAATCCAGGGTACGGGTGAGATTACAAAGTAACCCTGGATGGACGCAGAGCAGGTATGACCTTGAAATTGCATGACCCTGGATGTTGACAGGTAGTGTACGAGACCCAGGATGATTAACATCAGATGGGAAGGATTACCTTTACTTTATTTTATTTCTCACTTATATGATCTAATTCAAGGATTGCTCTTATTTTTACTATGACCCAGCATGCGGAGATGACCCTGCATGCTAGGATCTCGTTACTAACGTATCTCGTGCCTTTATCTAAGTGACAACAGGTTGATTAAGTCACTCAAGCGGTCGAATAAGGAGAGCTGAAGACTTATTTAGCACGTGGTCAAAGTCAGTTGGCTGAAGATTCGGTCAACTAACGGAAAGAGACGTTGCAGAAGGAATCCCTGGAATATCGGGGAAACAGTTGAAGACCCCTGGAATATCGGACGAGTCATTGAAGCTCTTGGAGTATAAATAGGATCATTAGTCGTTAATTTTAGTTCATTCGAGCTTTACTCACTGTATTCTCGTACTAAATTCTCTGCAAACTCATTGTAAACAATACTTTTCGGTGATCAATAAATTGGTAGCGTGTGTTATCGCTACCCGGGGTTTTTATGCCGGCGGCGCCTTAGAGACATCTAAGGGCTAAGGGCTTTTCCCTAGTCAAATCTCGGTGTTCTTGTCTACTTTTGAGTATTCGTTTGTGTTGCTAAGTTTCTCAACTGATTTCTTAAACAAATCTAAGTTTTTACCCAGGATTCTAGTGATTTGTCCCTGGAATTCTGTAATTGTCCCAGGGTTATTTCAAGCTATTTTCACATCTGAATATTAGACACCTAACCTCACATTCAAATTTGGTTCAAACTTTGCTAATTTAACTTAAGTAATTTTTAGCCAAAACAATCAGTACTAAGTTGAGGACTTTAAGTTTTAAGCATCCTTAGAAATCATGTGATATCATTTGGTTTCGACTTTAACCTACACTAGTCATATTAAAATGTTTATTCTGGATTTCATCTGAAATCCCAAAAATAGTTTAATTGTCGCAGTTATTGGTTCCGGATTTCATTTGAAATCCCAAGGATGGACAGTTGCGAGTGTTCCCCATAAAACACCCCAACTTCCATAACAGGTATCCCATTAGGCAATACCTCAATTTGTCAGCGTTGTTTTCCGTTTAGTAGGTTCGTTGTGACCCAAACGGGCTCACAAGTAAAGGGTTTGTGAAACTCACCTTAGGTTGCTCAGCTACACTTGTTAATCCGATTTAATGTTTGCTAACGAAGACCTAATAATCACATTAAGGTCTTAGGTGTTAGGTTGTGTCTAAACTTTAACTTAACATCACTATGGCCCATAACATAGCACGTTTGAACTACGACTCGACATAACGACACACGACACCAATGGTTGATCATAAACAAGGGTTCATATAAATCAGATATCAAGCATGTTTCATCATGGCATAATCATGTAAGTCATGGCATAACACTTAAGCAAATTTCACAAGTTGGGTTATTAGGTCAGGTCTTAGTTTCGCTAGCATAGTTTCGCTAGGCAGTTTCGCTAGGTGCACGGGCAGCACTTTCGCTAGGCAATGCCCGGTGACCCAGTTTCGCTAGGCTAGTTTCGCCCGAATCTGCTGACGCAGTTTCGCTAGCCTAGTTTCGCAGGGAAACTGGTTTGAACTTTCGTTCAGGTATTTCGCTCGTAGTTTCGCTTGAGCTAGTCTGGTCAGGTTACCCGGCGACACTATAGTTTCGCTGGTCAGTGTCGCTGGAAGGATACATAATTTCGCTACTTAGTTTCGCCCAAAGAACAACAGTTTCGCTGGTCGTGAAAAACATACGGATTTGCCTAAAAATCAACCTAACAGCTTCTGATCATACATGCAATTCATTATTTAGCATCTATGGGCATTTACTAACATAAATCAAGCAACTTTAACACGTTTAACATGCATTTTGTCATCAAATCACCAAGAACACATATAAAACCCTAAAATGACTAAAATGGCATAGATCTCTATCATGGTTGGATTTCATACGCAAAGTTATCAACTTTATTACAGATCTAGCATCCTAAAGCATACATACAGAAGATCAAGCAATATTATGAAGGTTTGAGCATGCTTTAAGAAGGAAACATATTGAAAACACATAAAGCATAGTTTTTGGGACTCACGGTTGATCCTAGAATCGATAGAGGAGAAGGGATGATGGTCTAGAGGCTGAGATCTTGATCTCTTGATGGTATGCTCGGCTGACCAGGTTCCAGAGAGTATGTGTGTGTGTTTGTTGTGTGGTTGAGCAAATGAGGCTACTAGGGTTCATTAAGTTTATTTATATCAGAGGCTAGTTTCGCTGGCAGTTTCGCTGGCTGGCGAAACTGGCTCTGATCTCGGGTATCTTGATCAGTCTAGCCTGCTACCGGGCGAATCTGTAGTTTCGCTCGGTAGTTTCGCTGACTACCAAATTTAGGCAATTTTCACATAATCAAGTATTTACAATTAGTCATGCTATTCACAATAGTAAGTCATGTATTTAAATCACATTGCACGTAAAGATAATCAATGATAAACACATAGCACACATGGACGGGTTCGGTGATCAACCAAAGGTCGTGGACGTATTCGGCCTAGTTATGCATTAGCTACTTATAACGTAACTAACGGGTTTGTCTAACGGAAGTTAACCTTGAAATTCTCGGGTGTCACACAACAAGAGATACGTTGGAGCATTTTGCTAAAGGTATATAATTTTTTAAAGAGTTAAATACGATTTGCGTCCCTGTGGTTTGTCGATTTTAACCATTTGAGTCCATTTTCCAAATTATTAACAAATTTCATCTTATGGTTGTTTTTCTTAACAAATCGAACCCTATCTTTTCATTTCGTTTCCAATTGAGTCCCTGGGTCTAACAGGGTTAGATTTTTTCTGTTAAGTGAAAGGGGTATTTTAGTCATTTTACTTATTAGGTACTACTTATATAAGTTATGAAAATCAAATGTCTGCTTTTGTAATTTTGTTAAAGATCTTAAAATAAAAAAAAAACAAGGTTATCCCCTTCGTTCCCCTCCAGGCGCGTCTCTTTCTCTTCGAAGCCCTACGCCAGTCGTCGGCTGCCGAGCTATCATCCTCTCCGACCACCTAATTTTACACTAACTCCGTTAAAAGTCCGATCACTTATTAGTCAACCCCTAATTACACTAAAATAGCAACATCCAACGACTAGAGTTTTGTCTCTAGGGACTAGGCTCCATCTCCGGTGACTAGTTATCCGCCTCCGTCATCCACCTCTTAATGATTTAGCTTTTAAACATTTAAACAACTCTTAACATCCAAAAGTAATACTTAGGTGCTGTTTGTTTTTGAAGAGGTAAAATGTCTGCAGTCTGCGGACCACATCTGCAGACATCTGTAGCAGAAGAGGTGGACTAAACCTCTGCAGTCTGTAAGAAGAAGAGTGTTTGTTTTTTAACTTATGCAGACTGCTAAAATAAACTGAAATTCAAATAAATCATTTTTTAAACTTATACATAATTCAATCATTTTATTTATTTCTGTATATTTTAGCAAACAATTGTTTTTTAAACAATTTTCTATTAAATAAAATATCAAAAATATTTTATAAAAACTTTTCAAAAAAATGTTTTTTTAAAAAGTTTAAAAGCGTTTTTAAATAAATGTTTAAAAAGTTTTGTTTAATAATTGTTTAAAATATTTTTTTCTTAAAATAATTATTTAAAAACGTTTTTTAAAAACAAAACTTTTTAAAAAATAATAAAAAAAAAACTAATTTTAAAAAAAACATTTTAAAATTTATTTTTTAAAATTAATTGTTTAAAATGTTTTTTTTTTACTTTTTTAAAAGACGATTTAAAAAAAGTGGTTAAAGAAGTTTCTTAAAAGTTTTTTAATATATTAAAAACTTTTAAAAAAGTTTCTTTAGAAAAAGTTTTTCAAAAAGGACTTAATAAAATGTTTTTTATAAAAGAATTAAAAAAAAAGTTTAAAAATGTTTTTTTTAATGTAAAAACAGTTTAAAGAGAAGGTTAGAAGATGTTAGAAGATGTCAGAAGTGACTGGGTCACATCTGCACCAAGAAGAGTCTGCGCAGACATTTTTTAATGAAATGTCTTCGAGAAAACAAACAGTCTGCAGACCTAAATGTCTGCGCGTGGTCTGCGCGGCGCAGACAGAAGAGGACAGGAAGAGCTTTTGCAGAAAAACAAACAGCACCTTAGATTCAAATATAAATATCTTAAAAAAACAAACGAGGCCTAAATACACATAAAAATGTCATATAAAACCAAAAATGTATCAGACCCATACAGAAATAAACCGACACAAGAAAGGAAAAAGAAAAGAAAAAGGGAAAAAAATCACTAGACACACTTCCAATAAAGTCTTCTAGACATATTTTTCTGCCACTATAAATCTTTTAGGCTTTTAACCACAACTTTTTGCCCACAAATATTTATACAACTTTTAATGCCATATATGTTTTTCTACAAAATCACATCAAATTAAATGTTATTATGAACCCTTAAGTTTTGATGTAGGCTTGAATGCTTGATTGGTCCTATTTGAAGACCATGGAATGGAATAAAGTCTTTTTTTTTTTTTGGAACGGCATCGATCAGGCGACTTTGGTCTCACGTGTAAACCTACCCTTGCGGGGCTATGTCCAAGGTCGATTACTCGGACCTCCGTGAGAACCAAGACACCCCCTCCTGAAGCTTTTTAGACATATTTTTTCTGCCGCTATAAATCTTTGAGACTTTAACGACACTTTTTTCCCCACAAATATTTATACAACTTTAAATGCCATATATGTTTTCTACAAAATCACATCTTTATCATGAACCCGTTGAGTTTTGATATAGGCTTGATTGGTCCTATTTGAAGACCATGGAATAAAGTCTTTTAGATATATTTTTTCTCCCACTATAAATTTTCAAGGCTTTTAACGACACTTTTTTTCCCACAAATATTTATACAACTTTAGTGCCATATATGTTTTTCTAAAAATCACATCATATTAAATGTTATTATGAACCCGTTGAGTTTTGATGACGTGTGTCCGAGTAAGGCCACACCACAAACATTTTATGGTGTAAACCTTATCTCAATACATCAATCACTAAATACAGGTCGACCTAGACGCTGGCCGACCACTATGTGGCAGGCCATTAGGCCGACCGCTGAAAGCACAAAGGTCAGCCGACCACAGCAAGTCACTGGCCGACCACTATATGGCAGGCCACCTGGCTACTTGGCTGACTAACATAGACACTGGCCGACCACTATGTGACAGGCCACTACACCAATCACTAAATACAGGTCGACCTAGACACTGGCCGACCACTATGTGGCAGGCCACTAGGCCGACCGCCGAAAGCACAAAGGTCAGCCGACCACAGCAAGTCACTAGCCGACCACTATATGGCAGGCCACCTGGCTATTAGGCTGACTAACGACAAGACATGTAACCGGACGACCCCAAGAGGCCGACCGCAAGACAATAAGCTATGAAGTCGACAGGTGATAACCGGATGACTGGCCGACCACTAGTCATCCTTCACCAGACCGACCAATAGCCCTCGACTTTAACCTATACCCTAACTAGTTGTCTGATCCTAGTTGGTCGAAAGGTATAGGCACAAACCAACGCTCATACACATGGGTCGGCGTCCCAGGACTCGACCTGACACTACAACCAATGTGGTTACCCAAAATAGCTACTGTGGTTCTTTGACACAGTCAGATGCCAGACCTGCAGCATGCTACTTTGGGAATCTGACATTGACAGCACTACGAGACAAAGGTTGAGGGTTATAAATACCCTCAACCACCAGGTAAATTCTCAGAACTCAAGTCATTGTGCTCTCTCTCGTTTGATTACTCTTAATCTCTCGAAACGCATACTTATTCTCACACTCGAGCTTGGTCGCAGGACACCCTGTCTTGCTCCCCAAGAACAACGGTGTTTTCTGTTTTGCAGGTCTCACCAGAACTAGGAAGGAGCCGAGCCGACTGCTCATCAGAGGACTTGGATCCGACCGCTGTAGTCCGACTGCCTAGTTGACTCGTCCTAGATCATTTCTATCTAGTCATCTTTGGTAGCCCGATTCTACATTGGCGCCATCCGCGGGACCATGGAAGTGAAGCTATATTAGCCCGTTTCACATTTTATTGTTTCATAAGTTGTAAACCCTATATCTATCTCTATATAATATAAACATCTTTTGTACTTGTAATTATCACCACGAGTGACCTAAACCGATAGCAATAAAAAATTTATGGTTGCAGTCTGTGGATGTATGTCATTTTAGACCGGACCACGTAAACTTCTCATGTTCTTTAAGTTCCCCTACTTTTTTTTTTCAAACGTTCATAAATTTTATATATAACATTATATTTTTATAAAAGTTACATCATACAAACGTGTGTTTTTTATCTTAAAAACATATACAATATCGTTATAGAAAATGTTTAAAAAATATATTTTTCGACTTCTTATATCTTTTAGTGTATCATTGTGTCTTTTTGTCCCTTATTATGTATTCTAAAACTTTATTCTGAAAGGAAAAACATGTTAGCTCTTGTAAACATTGAAACATATTTGGTAATTGGTATTTAAAGGTTTCAATTTTTATAACGTCAAAATCCCAAAACCATCGTTAAAACAAACCGTGTCACTTTAGTTCAAAAATCGCAAGGAATCCAGAAAAGAAAAATAATAATAATAAATAATAATAATAATAATAATAATAATAATAATAATAATAATAATAATAATAATAATAATTATAATTATAATTATAATTATTATTATTATTATTATTATTATTATTATTATTATTATAATTAATAATAATAATAACGGAGAAAACCCTATAAGGTGCGGAAGAAATACATCGATGTAGAAGATATGTCGTGTCAGGTCCAATTGAGAGTGTTTTTTTAGTTCACACCAGTAGAGGATTCTAACTCACTCTTTTGTGAAAACAGACGAATCGGACGGGACCAAATCGGACTGAACCGCAAGATCTTTTATTGGGTCTGTTCTTGGTTCTTCCATTTACCTTTTTTCGGTTGCGGTCCGATCGGTTTGTGAACCGTGAAAACCAAATACACTTGTAGGGGTTGTTTGTGATTGCTTTTCAAAACTGTTTATTAACTTATTAGATTTTTGAAAAGTTAATAAGCACTTTTGTATGTTTTGTAAATTGATAAACATTTTTACTTTTAACTTTTCAAAAAGCTAATAGTCAATGTTTAAAAAACCAAGATTTTCTGGCTTTTAAAAGTGCTTATAGTTTTTTGAGTGGTGAATTATCATAATACCCTTATCATAACTGTACACTCACCTAATCTTATACCCATTTAACCCCTTTTTAGTCATTTTACATATAAAAGCTAAGTCACACACTTTTTAAAAAACAACTTATTGACTTTTCCCACTACAAAAGCTAATCCAAATATCTTTTTAAAAACTTCTTCTCAAAATGTTATAAGCTAATAACCACTTTTCTCCAAAAAGCACTTTCACCTTAAAATAAGGAATCCAAAACAATAATATATTTTTTTTTCTAAGATTTTGAGGTTAATTTTTAAAAATCCTACCAAGAACCATTCATTACAAGTTAAAAACAACTAAATTCGGGTTCTTAATCACTGCAGATTATTTGTGTGTATTTTGAATATACAGCAAAGACTTTTTTCATTTCAATTATTAGTACAAAGTATATAGAAAAAAGTATGGTACAAAGGGTAATTCGCGTGCGAAGTAAGGGTAAAGTTATTCGTCCACATAGATAATCACGCAAGATCTTGTCACCGTGTTTTATATAGCAAAATTGTGTTAAAAATGCAATTGTCACCATTTTGCTAACAAATATGTTATGACAAAAAAACATATTGATTTTCGTAGTCGCGACATTGGTGGCAAAAGTTATTTATTTGTGGTGGTAAATAGGTGTCAGAAATGTTTTTGCTACCATGTTCTTTATAGCAAAATGGTGTCAAAATGACGTTTGTTACCATTTTGCCACCAAATATGCTGTGACAAAAAACCTCTTTTGTAGTAGTGATATTTCATAATCATGAAAGTGAAATTGCATAATCACACAAGCTTTATTTCATAATCACACACACAAGCTTTATTTCATAGTCACACAAAGTATATTGATAATTAAGCAAGATATATTTAATAATCACGTAATATTTGTAAGGATTTTTTTGTAGCAAATAAGTGTCAATAGGGCGCCACACGTTTTTACAACCATGTTTTCTGTAGCAAAATGATGTTAAAATGGCAATTATCACCATTTTGCCACAAAATATATTGTGACAAAAAACCTATTATTTTTTTTTGGTCGCAACATTGGTGGCAAAAGTTATTTGTGGTGGCAAATAGGTGTCACTAGCGTTTTTCCACCGTGTTTTTTGTAGCAAAATGGTGACAATGGTGTCAAAAGGACAATTGTCACCATTTTGCCACCAATATTTTTTTTATAAAGAGTATAACAATACTATACTCGAATTAAAGATAATTAAATGATTGATTTTATGGTGTGATTTTTTTAACAAGTGATGTCATATAAAAAAGTTATAGACGTTTAAAAAAGTTTGGGGAAACTTAAAAAAATCAACAATGATATACTATACCCATTTTACCCCTTCAGGTTCTTTTCACGCTTCATTTTTTTCACATCTAGATTAGATCTAACTAGATCTGAACCAATCATTTCTATGATCAAAGGCTTAAATTCTTTCCTACACTTCGCACGATTTTAACACTTTCTACCGGAGCTTTCTTATATATATTAGTGCAGATTATGTGTGTATATTTATGTACGTGATATAAGGAATGTTTGTGTGTAAATACAATAGAATGTGTGTGCTTGAAATATATTTTCGTCACTTATATGTGTGCTAGAGTTATATGTTTGTGTGTATATATTTGTGTGTTTGGAATACAACAGATACAGATGTGTGTTTTAGATGATTTGTAATGTATAGATGGATTAATATTCCTCAGGTCCATCTGGTATTTTTGTTTTGATTTCGGTTCATAAAGTTGAATACGCAAGAACCGAACTGGAACCGGTATTGTATTTTACAGTTCGGTTCTGGTTCTCCATTTCACATGATTTCGGTTTTATAGTTCTCACTTTCACATGATTTTGGTTCCGATCTGGTTCGGCTCAGTCCGGTCCGGTCTGGTTTCGACCCGATCACCCGATAATCACCCCTAGCCTCATTATGTGGGTATTCCTAAATTTTAAAAATAATTACAAAAAAACTCACACTACAAAAAATATTACCATCAGCGGCGACGCATGTCGCCGCTATTCTTTTCAGATGTCACCGCTAGTGTTTCAAATGTCGGCGCTAATATAGTTGACGCTAATGCTCTTTGTTCCATATAACGTATTTTTAATTCATATTTTCTTTATTTTCAGTTTTTTCAAATATATAAATTATAAAAATTGCAGACTTCGACAATATATACATATATACGCTAACATTTTCATATACAAACAATATGAAATTAAGTAAATAAACAATGTTTTTTTTCCTAATATTTTGCTAAGTTATAAGTTAAACATATAAACTAGGGGTTATCGTCATTCGTCCCCCTCGTCCACATCGTGAGTTTCGTCACCAAGATTTATTCCCTTATCCAAACCCGCATAATATTGTGAAAGTTGTGTTTGAAAAGACGGGTCTTGGAACAAAAATTTGCAATTTGAGCCTACAAAATAAGGTATGGTTAAAACAAAACTATATTTTGAACCGAACGTATTTTCATACACTTAACATGTATAATATTAAAGTGCATCCGGACCATTTTGACTCGTTTAAACTAAAAGTTGGATGTTTTAAGTCTATTAAGTGTGTTTGGGTCGTTTTCACCAATTACATTCTATCATGAACTCATAAAGAATACATCAAACATTCTACATATATCATAACATAAGTTCCAAATTTCTAACAACATTCAACATATACTTAACACATTTTGCACAAAACAAATTATATCTACATACACAAAACTAAACAAAATCACTAACATGAATTAATCACAACCCATTGCACCAATAATCATTTAATGGTTCATCAAATATTAATAATCTTTAATTAACAATCTACCATCCATTGCTATGATTTTAAAACTTGCATCAATCAAACTCCACTCTTGTAAATCACACAGTCACTCAAATAAAAGCACATAAAGAAAACAATATATAACTGAACCAAGCCATCTTAGACAAAAAATAACGTCACGTATTAATGAATTTGTTTGTTTTCTACCAATTTCGAATTAAAAACACTATTATACACAGTAGGATCACAATCACTACAAGTGAAAAGGTGTTAAATATGTCTTAAACACTCACAAATTCCTCCACATAAACCTCATACTTATAGAAACTGCTCAAGAAGAACTTAAATGGAATATAATGAACAAATTCCTCCACATAAACCTCATCCATTACAATTAAACATAAAACTAAAATGGAACTAACAATTAAAATGGAACAAAACATGGAAGCTCCAAAATCGGACTTAAGTGGTTCTTAGAAATACCGGAGAAGGCCAAAATTAGGGTTAAGTGGTTCTCGGATTTTGATATTTTTTTTAAAAGGTTTTTTTTTTTTTGGATATGTAAATGGACAAATATAAGAGATTATTTTAAAAGGAAACTAATACTTGGACCAAAATTGATTATAAAACGAAATGTGAAACACTAAATTAAAAATTTTGAAAATTTTAGACTAAAATCGATTAAAATAGCAAACGTCAAGGATTAAAATAGAAGGTTACTCGTAAACAAATTTAAAACTTTGTTTTACAAATAAACAAATTTAAATATATGAGAAGCAAGAGAGGAGAAAAACCTCAAAAAGTGGACATGGATTAGTTTTGGGCCCACTCAAGTTCATTTTAAATTTCTATCATCGAATATCCAACTATTAAAATTAGAGTGCGCTCAAATGCTTGACTTAATTCACTCTTAAGCCGGCCCTGATACTATATATTCGTTTCATTCTATGATACTATTAGATCAAATACTCTTTAATCCTAATTTTTTTGTACTAGTTATTTCCAAAAACTTAACCTACAATCCACAAAGAGATTTGCACCACTCAAATATATCACAAATCGAGAACTAATCTATATCTAAAAAATCCACAAATTAGCCAAATAAGCATACCTATGGCCGGGGAAGTTTCTATAAATCACCTACTAAATTACACATGAATCAAACTTTCTTTATCAAGATTTGAATAGCCCGATTAAAACCTAAAACCCGGCCCGATAAACCTTGTACCCGGGACCGTTTTCAAAATTTTGAGCGGGCTTCAGATCTTAATCACCCAATATTGGGCCCGGGTATTAACCGAGAGGAACCACTACAAAAAGTCCGGGCCCATTTGATAAACAGCTCAAAGAAAAAATCACAATTTGATTAGATACATATAGCAACATAACAAACAATAAAGTTCTCATAATCAAATCCTACTTGCCAAGGCTAAAGTTTGATTTATAAAGTCAAACAAAGCAGTCTCTAAAGAGAGAAAATACTTTCACATGTTATGTCTGATACATGGTGATTACACAGAATAATGTTATTGAAACCTTAGGGCAAGCGGTATACAGTCGTTTTTAAGGGCGTGAACGATGTTGGGTGATTACACAGAATAATATTATCTTTAAAACGCGTACAGTGTTGCTATATATAAAACTAAAAAAATTACTCTTTCGATTTCCTAGTGCGTCATCGTGTCTAATACCCGTCATTGTTTTTCTAATACTCGTCATTGTGTCTTTATCTTATTATTGTGATAAATTTATCTAATACATAAAAAAACAATAACAAAATAACATGAAATGAGTTAAAACATAAAACAAAATGATAGATACATATTACATAGTGGCTTGGAATATATGATACAATGACCTGAACATAAAACACAATTATAAATACATATTACATAATGATCTAAAACATAAGACACACTGATCTGAAGTGGTATACATGGTGTGATGGGTGGTGTTGTGCTACCACGTGGAAGATGACTGGATAACACCATTTGGGTGGTATGATAGGGGTATACATGGTGTGGTGTGGTGTGTGATGTTGCTTATTTTTTATTAGTTTAAATAAAAAAAAAGATGGCATCAATTGATTGGAGCAAGCCCCAATCCCTCTCCCCTTCCACACCGTTGACATTTTCACGGCATCCCTCCACGTGAGCCAAAAACGCCATTGGGGGGCAGTGGTATAACACCGTGGTTGGGTGTTATGGGCTTCACACCCTTAAAAACGTGTGTGTACCGTTTGCCCTTACAATAAGGTTCATCCAATGGAAGTTTGACTTTTTTAGTCTTTGTGATGCAATAGTCTAATTCAAAAAGGCATCGAGTATTGTACGAAAAAAAGTGTACATAGTGAGTTAGTGATAGTGTGATTGATGATTGTTTAAATGTGTATTTATTTAATTGGTGGAATAGTTAAAAAAGAAGATAAAACATGTAAACGTCCGTGATGAAAACCACACTAGGAGGTAAAAACGCCCAAGGGGAGCGATGTAACCAACGTAAAAAGACGTTTTTCAACCCATAACGCCCAACAAAGAAATGAGTACGGATGGCTTTATAGATAATCCACACTTAACAAATATTTACCAAACACACAAAACACTAATAATGTTGAAATTTGGATGTACCGTACCATTTATTTATTTATTATTATTAAATTGGAAAAGGATAGTGGTTGTGTTTTGTCTTGTTTACTGACTTCCATCCATGAGACTTACAAAGAGACTACAAAAGTCTCTCACTCCATAAAAAGCCAACCAGCATCCCACCAGACAAATTGTCCATTTACACCAGATCACACACACACATAGTGGATATAAAAAAAGGTCAACCAAGTAAGATACATTCAATCAAGATTCAAGAAAAATGGGAAGAGCTCCTTGTTGTGACAAAGCAAGTGTGAAAAAAGGACCATGGTCTCCTGAAGAAGATGCTAAGCTCAAAGACTTCATGGAAAAACATGGCACTTGTGGTAATTGGATTGCTCTTCCTCACAAAGCTGGTATAAATTATAACCTCTCCCTCTCTTTCTCTCTCACCATTTGTGTGTGTTTCTTGCAACAAATAAAGGGTTTGTGTTGTAACAAATTATAAATGTGTGGGCAGGTTTAAAAAGATGTGGGAAAAGTTGCAGGTTGAGATGGCTAAACTATCTTAGACCCAATATTAAACATGGTGAATTTTCTGAAGATGAAGATAGGATCATCTGCAGCTTGTATGCTAGCATTGGCAGCAGGTAATTAACTAACTTCCATTTGTACCTATCTATATCATTATTTATACTATTTTGTACAAATTTTCCATCTGTAGTACTACTGTCCATATGTTCTTTCCATATTAGATCAAACATGAATTCATGAATCTTGATTTATTTCCATTTATATGTGTACTCAGATGGTCAGTTATAGCAAGTCAACTACAAGGAAGAACTGATAATGATATCAAGAATTACTGGAACACCAAGCTTAGAAAGAAGCTTTTGGCTTACTTACCTTCTTTCCAAAAGACCCCATCTTTCAACAATAACCCTAATAATTTCATGAATATTGCTTCTTCATCTTTTTACAACTATAACCCTAATTTCATGAATGTTAACAACAACATCAACTCTCTATTTCCCACCACCACCACCACCACTAGCAGCCATGTTCAAAGCCACACTAATATCACTGATCTCTTTTCACAACCAGGTATGATTTTTTTAATTTTTTTTTTTTTTTATTGTATAATAACTGGTTATTTGCATTCCAAGCGGCACCGATAAACCTTTTTTTTTTTTTAATAAACGAGCTTTATATTTATATAGTAGACATGATACATGATTTGTTTGTATAAACAAACCTATTATTGTAAATACTACCTTATAATTTGACTTTTTTTATAGTAATATTTAGTCTGTAAAAATTACGTTCATAGATCTTAACCGATGAGTATGATCTTGTTAATTTTGAGATATAACCAAAACCGGAATTGAACCAAATCTTTCGGTTATTGAGAAACCTTAACCAATCGGTCTTGGTTAATTCGGTTCGGTTATTTTAGTTAAGTTAATTCGGTTACTTTATTATTGGCCTTTAATTTAGGTATGATTGCCCCTCAAAGGAATTACCTAGAGTTTCAAAATCAAAATATGGACAAAGAGTACTACTTCCCTGAGATGAAAGAAAGCCAAAGGGTGGTGATGTTTGGTTATGATGGCGGTGAACAAAGCTGCAACAAAGATGATCATGAGATCAAACAAGAAGAACAATTTATGCTCAAGGATTTTGGGGATCAAAACCAAGGTTTTATGATGACAGATCATAACTACAATGATCAGAAACAAAAAGGGTGTTTGAAGAATCTTGAACAAGTGAAACAAATGATGGGCATCAATGGTAGCATCAATGTCGACATCAATAGGTACTTGATGAGTATGAATGATGATGATGAAAACAAGACAACACATATTATTACCGATGGGTTTTATAGGATGATTGATGGAAGTAATTAAATGACTGTTACTATTGTAATTAAAAAAGATTGTCAGGTTAGAGATCTCTTTGTCACAGTTTCTTGGGGTTTGTGTTGATCTGCACTTGAGGGTAAAAAGCAACTTGAAATTACTCGAGTGAAAAAGAGAGTTGTGAACTCCAATTGGTTTTTGACATTATAATGTAAAAGTTTATGTATTTGTTTAGTGGGGAGTAGTATAATAGTAAAGTGATGGTTTGAATCTTACTAAATACAAGTATGATGATTTAGTTGTTAAAAAAGTTTATATATTTTTTTAACTTCAAGGCTTATGCATATCTTTTTTTTGATGTACTTATTTTTTTCTGAACGACAAAAGTCGATTGGTTGACACATTCAGAATAATGATAATCTCTTACCTCAAGATGCCCAATCTCTAAGGGCATGCGGTACGTATGTGTGAGTGTCCGTGTGACTTGAACCCTCAATGTAAAACACCGCCCCACACATACGTGGATGGTGACTTGAGTTAGGGTGTGTGGGAATTGCCACGCCATGGAAATGGAAGGGAGTTAGGTGTGTGTTACCCCATCTTACCAAAAGAAGCCACCTATTTTTTTTTAAATAATAAAAAAATAACTAACTCACTACCGCCATACCCCTCCAGTGTGAGTTTGGTAGTTAGTCGAGTTACTACATGCGTGACAGAACTTACTACGCCAACTCACTACACCCATACCTCATGCCTTAACCCACATTCTCAATGTTATTGAACCGAAAGACCACCTGACCTTATACTTAGACTATGTGTAGTTATGGAGCCCGACCCTGGGATGTTATTTGTCATGTAGCAACTAGTCAGCAAAGGCTCGTGACTGAAACTGATGTAGTGCATAAAGCCACATTAAACACCCCTAATTATTACACAATTTTTTTTATTTTATATTCTAATTTAAATAAACAAACCAAGATTCATTAAGTTATATAAAATTAGGTTAAAGTAAATACATTCATTAAATTATGGAAAAGATTACATGTCATATATGTCAATTAAAAGCTTTTAAATGTAAATACTCTCCGGGTTTTTCAGGGGATTCGTTGGTCGTTAAAAAAAAAGCTTTCAAATGTCTAACTTACTAAACGGTCATCCATATAATCGTTCATATTTGATAAAAAAAATTAAATAACATGCTCATCGTAGTTCGGATCTTCAAACAAGTTCATCCGTCTTGAGTATATTGCGTAAAACCTTCTAAGAACCATGTTAATCTCATCCATTTTCCTTTTAGCTCATCCAATGTATGCCTTAGTGAAATGAGATCATCTACCCCTATATCCTCGTCATACATTAATTCTTTTAAGTGATTTCGTCAAATATTTATTTTACGTGTTCCCACTAAGTATCACCATCAGGTCTATCAGGATCATCGACCCCCATCACCTCCTTAGCTATTGACATAAAAAAAATGATAAATCAATCCCTCATCTTCCTCTTTGCTCTACCAAGGTGACATGAGGGCAAATATGATTGACGGAAAGTATAAAAGATTTAGAGAGAATTAGAAGAAGTTTTGAGTTTGTATGGCTAAAAACTTAAAAAAGTATAAAATGATGGGTTCTATAGAGGAATAAAGGGAAAAAAAATTAGAAAATAGCCGTTGAAATGGCTAAACTTATAAATGCCAGCAACTACATGGCGCTTTGGACATCACAAGCTTTTTCATTTTTTGACTCATAACGCTTCACCACGGTGTTAAGACGCTATGAGAGACACTATAGAGCTTCCTCACGTCTACTCTTCTAATTAAGGATTTAAACCCATTTTATTTTCATATGAGTATATGTACTACATTAATAAACTATAAGACTCTAAGCGCATAAAAGAATAACATAAACGCTTAGTGTATCTATGATTTGGTTAAAAACATCAAAATGTTCTATATATTGTTGGATTAATCTTGATGGTTCGAGTTGAGCACGGGTCAAATGGGTACGAGTTATCCATGAGTTTTATATTATGCACATGTTTATATATGTTTGAAGTGGTAAGCTAAGTTTTAGAAAGTGGGTCAGTTAGTCTCCTTTTCTTTAGGTGCAAGGGTGTATTTTTCTATTTAGGTATCTATATGTTTTATTTGATAAAATACAGAAAGAACAAGAGTTTGAAGCCGTAATTCCTTCTCTTTTACGTAAGTTTAAGAGTGTGATTAGGAGTCTGATTTCCAACATATATAACTTGTTTGTCTCGATCATCTCTCACGTTTACAAGTTTTAATTTATTTTCTTTTCTAAATAAAGATGCATGAATATATCTTTAATTAATTAATAACAGGTGTTCTAAAATTTGATTCTACCTTTCAAAATTAGTTTTAGCTTATATGAAAAGATGGTTAACGTGGGGCCAGACCCACCATCGGTTGCAATCTGATGCATGTTTCCCTTGTTAAAATAGTTACCATTGGATATAAGTGTGACAGGTATTACATCTATCGAAAAGTGAACATGAATGATGTCACGAGCTATATCATATCAGACTCATAAGGCTCATAACTCACTCACACACAAGAGGGGTACGTCTATATGAGAAATGAGCATGAGATTTGATTTTTTTAATTAATTGTTGTAATTTTTGAATGTTTGATAGCACTATACTTCTCACCCTAAGTATGATCAATAAAAGTTTAGGTACTTAAGGGTGGAGGGTGTGGTTTTTGTGTACATCGATTACGCAAATGGCACATTAGGATTAGCGGTCTAACATTCAGTCACTCATATTATCAATATTGTTCGCCATGTCTATAAGGAGTTTACTTTTACTTTTAGTTGTCCACGTGAAAACTTCACTACAACAAAAGTAGTTTGATAGGACGCCTATAAAGGTCCTAAAATGTTATTTTATAGGACGCATGAGATAATAGGACCACTAATAAAAGTGTCTTTTCTAAAGGGGTCCTATAAACTTAGAGCGTCCTAATAAACCACAAAATATGACACGTTAGAGCGTCCTAATAAACCACAAAATAGGACACGTTATAGCGTCCTAATAAACCATAAAATAGGACACTTTATAAGGTTTTAAGATGCATACATTTTATGACACATATTAGCCTCCTAAAAAGTGGATAGATCAAATAGTAAATCATCCTCATATTAGTACCACAAAAAGGGTCCTAACAAGTCAAATGATGATGGGACGTTTTATTCATTTGTAAAGCATATGAGCATACATATTTTAAGGACGATTACCAACATCCTTAAAATTGTTGTCATTAAACATGATTCATAAATATAAATAAGACACCATCAACTTATCGATAGATGAACTTCAACTAATCGAATAAATAAAGTTTAATTATCAATGAAATAAGTCATTTCAATAACAAAAGAATTAAACAAAAATAAGTTATAATATTATTATCCAAGATCCTAACATTAAACATGACACTTAAAGTAATGAAAGACACTAGAAGAATATAGTCTTCAGTCATCATGCATCATTCTCACTCGTCACAAACCACCTACAAATTAATCATCTATATATAAGCTTAAAGTTTGTTATAAACTTAATAATATATTACAGGTTTAATAATAATGACATACCGAAATGGAAGAACATGGCCATGCTATAGATGCACCAATAGCAGCTTGGATTGTGTCCAATGACCCATATGATCTAACCAAATTTTCATCTCTTTCACAGCTACTTGAATATTTATCTCACACCAATCACGCCCAACCTAGCTTGAAATGCTTTTAAGGAAAACTTTAGATTTCAATTTGACAAACATTTATCAAAAAAAACAAAACATAAGTAATGTAAACATTTATTTTAAAAAAAAGAGCAAAAAATGTTTAACCAGAGATTCACATTTACAGATCTTTATTTGCTCAAGAGATGCCCATTCTACCTACAATATGGATAAATAAAAAAATTATTCAGCCCGTTTTCAGAGCTTCACATTTGCACTTCATAGGTCTACATGGTGTAAACAAACACATACCGGAACGATGCTAGTAAAACATGCAAAATGACAACATAATGCAAAGTTAAGTACCAGTAGATGTAAAATGTGTAGACTAACAGCCTAATGATAACATTGAAGTACTGAACCAAACATAAGTGACATAAAAAAACAATAAGCAAGTAAGCAACATCATCTTATAACCTCTGTATTTAAAATAAGACGATGTTGCTTACTTGCTTTTCGTTTTTATCCTTAAGTGACATAAAATGTTTTGGTTGGGTTGGGACGTTAGGTAGCCCCAAAACCCCTTCTTATCTGATAGAGAAAAATATTACTACGATAACAATAGAATCTATAAATATGGATAAAAATGATGTTTCTTGGACCAAAACTGTTTCGGGTCTACCGAACCAAAACTATTTTGAGTTAAAAAAATACAGTTTTAATATGGATAAAGTAAAAGATCAGGTTCAGGCCATACGCTGTAAAAAAAAAAGATCAAGCCTACACACCTCAAACTTAGTTGGCGACCATGCACTTACACATGGGATACTTGAGTTGAACAACATTTGCAGTTCTTATGCAGCCTTCACTAACATGTGGCCACATTTTGGGACCATTGGTTCAACTAACGGCCCATGTGAATTGAACATTTGAAGGTAGGTGGAGGTGGTAGTGGCGAGCAAACAACCTTCTGCAGGAGTACTTAAGCACTCGTGCTAAGAAAAAAAACAATAAGAAGTTACTAAAAACCCCTCATATAAAGCACGTCGTGTCTCAAATTCAAGTCTGTAAAGCTACAAATATATACATTAATAAACAATAGATAACCAAATATATTAGTTTAAACATGTCCCGTTAAACTTACCGAATGTGTGATATATTCAAAAGAATCAACAATGCAATGTACATAATCTTAACTTGGGTTAATACACCACTTGTCTCCACCAGTTAAGTAATAAAACGCTCAATCCAAGATGGAAACATTGGATGCAAGTTAAACACATAATCTTGTACTCTCAATAAAAGCAATAGACTATGATTTTTTATCAGCCATTTCCATAGAACACAGTTATCATGTCAATTATAGATCAATTTATTCCCCATAATTAAACTAAAGGTGTGATCAAAGAAATTCATCTTTCATATGAGGGGTCTTATTTGAGTGTTTGGCTGAATTTGAAATTTCATACATCCATAGTCCATACACGATTTCCCATGTTATATTTTGACATATTCACAGTATGAAAGTAATATGTGGGTTTCAAGAAGGTGAGTTAGTTGAAGATGACGAAAAAGGAAAGAAAAAAAACAGAAGATTATTGACACAGGGATAAATGCCTAAATGGTCTTTTAATCAAAGGATGACTAACTACATTCAAAGTGACAAGGCAAAACAAACAGGTTATCATTAAGAATGAGAGATACCATTACAAAGCCTATTACAATTAATAACGTGTTCTATTCATTAGCCATTTTATTCCATCCATCCAACCAAACACAGCATTATAAGTTTTTATTTTGTGCATTTGGGTTAGGACTGTTAGTTTTGTGTCTGTAAATTATTACTTTACATTTGATTAAATTATTGTAGTTTGGTTTAGTAATTGAGGTTACCGAAGATAAAGATGACAATATGAAATGAAGGTCTGAAGAATTATCATATTGCCTTTTAAGTGTTAATATGTTATTTAATGGAATTGTTAAGTAACTTGTTTTCTATGCTCAAATATATGTCCATTGACTGAAAGTTAAAATTAAACTCTATAGTGGCAAAACTTGTATCCCTCAAAAGCTAAATTACTTAAAAATGATCTTCATATGTAACTTAGGGTAAAAGAACTTGTTCATACCAGTTTATACAACTGCTTGCTTCTTTTAGTTAGCAGCCTGTGTGCATACCTGTAAGCATTAGTTCAATAAGTAGGATAGAAAAACTATTAGGCCAATAAGTTCTATTTAACCACTAAAAATCTACTCCAACATCTCATGTATAATTGCATTAGCCTAAACTACTGTTCCTACATGTATAGCACTCAATCAAAATAAGAACAATGAGATCAAAATTAGTAATTAAAAGATCATCAATCAGAAACTAAATCCTTAAACTGCTGTAAAAATGATCTATGCTCAAATAGAAAACTTAAAAAATACCACTTTCTTCCATGAGATTAGTAAAACTATTGTTACAAGCAAGCCGTAGCGTAAATTTAATAAGAGCTTTGATCATCGACATCTCCAATAACAATCAATTTGTGTTGTAAATGAAAAACAAAAAACTATCAAACATTACCTTTGGAAGACAATTCGAATTTGATTGATGAAACATATATTCTTCTTCCCAAATCTATCAAAGGATCTGAGAGAGTAGCAAATTCAACATCAAATCCCCAATAAAGTTCGAAAAAAACCATAAGAATCAAACAACTATTCAAAATCACAACATGAAAGCTTGAAGAAGAATAAATCGAGGAAACTTTACCTTGGGAATATGAATTGAATCAGTTTCTTGTGCATAATTGTTTAGTTCGTTCGATGAAAACCCCAAAACCCAAAATTGTTCCTTACGCTTGATTTAAAACAAAAAAACCCAAAATTGTTGTTGTTGCTTTGCCATAACTGAATCCTTCTACCAAAATCGTTCCACGGTGATGATGAAATCTAATAAACGTTGAATTTGGAATGAAATTCAATGAATATTTTGTGGGTTGATTTGCTGCGATTAAAGGAGACGAGACAGAGAGGAAATCGCGAACGTAAATTAGGGTTTCAATCGATGGCGATTGAACTCAAAGGCAGGCATCTGGTGGTGATATGAAGGCCTGATCATCCGGTGGCAAATTAAAGGGACCATTCACATTCAGAAACGTAAATGAGCCATTGAGACAAGAATTTGCACGAGATTGAGGATTCTAATGATGTAAAAAAATAGCACGTGGACAGTAAGATTTTCAGTAGTTAAAGTAGTGGATAACTAGAGGTGACAAAATGGGCGGACTATGTTATGGGTCATACCACAACGAAAAATGTTAAAATTATAATACTCAAATATCACAATACAACTATGACAGATAAGATCACATTCATCTTTTATGACTTAAATACCAAATTTCCTATTAAGTTGTGTTAAAATACAACTCCAACAAATAAGGGTCTTATTATACTGATCTATTATGACTAAAATACTAAGTATCGTATTAAGTTATATTATAATACGACTCTAACAAATAAGGGTCCTATTACACTGAACTTTTGTGACTTAAATATCAAGTGTCCTATTAAGTTATGTACCATGCGACTCCGCCAAATAAGGGTCCTATTACACTGATATTTTATGACTGAAATTCCAAGTGTCCTATAGGGTTATGCTATAATAGGACCCTCAATGATCAAGTGACCTATTACATTACCACATAATAAGACATTAACTGCTAAAGGTCCTATAATGTACTGTATTAGGACCCTAAATACTAAGCGTCCTATTAAGTTATATGATAATAGGACCCTGAATATTCATCCATCCTATTACATAGTTTTTAGGACACCGGTTTAACTCCATATAGTATAATAGGACCCTGAACACTCATTTGTCCTATTAGATAGTTTTTAAAGACACTATTTTAATAGCGTCCCACACGAAAGGTCCTAAAAACCCCTTTTTATTGTAGTGCTTTTCAAGGAGTTCACTCGTCTCTAGATTGCTCTAACTCAAACATGCTTAACTGTGGAGTTCCACTCTCATCCACATCCAAAACACCCAAAATATCGTTGATGGTATTTGATGACAGCCCTTCCTAATTATGAACCAACATCTCTCATGTATACAATCGATGTAAGATTTATCTAAAGTGTTACAACCGGCACTCTCAGACGTTAGATTTCTCCACTTTTCTCTTTTTTCCCAAATTATTGGGTTGGTTTTTGCATTTTTTTTTCATATACGTGTACATATAGGATTGCACCATATATAAAATGAAAAAATGTGAAAATCATTAGTTGTACAACATCATTTCAGCGAGTTGATATTTGTATGAAGATCAAAATTCAAAACTTGAGAGTTATATAATTTAATAATGTTGTAAATGAGTGTTTTAGCCATTAAAAAAAAAGGATATTTGGGGAAAGCATTGAGGGGTTGTGTTACCGGTCGATTTACCTCCCTATCCATTAAACTATGACGTTCATCTCTCATTGGCGTAACTTGAAAAAGTTTCTATTTTTCATAAAGTTTTTTTTAACAACAATCAGTCGACTCGTGAGTTCAACTAGATGTTGAACTGCATGACATCATCTAAATTCATCAGTTCTGGTGGAAACCCACACATTATTGTAAAACCCTGGAGTCGGGATCGAATTTGAGACCTCTTGGCCACCCAAGCCCTATCATTCATGCTCCATACTATTCGAACGAAACTCCGATGGTTATTTTTCATAAAGTTAAATAGCTTCATCGAATTTTTGTGTGATAAATAATAATTCTAATTATTAATCCTATTAAATTTGTGAGATCTTTAAAATAGCTGCAGTTATACAAAAAATATATATATATATATCAAGACGGTGACACACACATATAAAAGTTAAATAGCTTCATCGAATTTTTGTGTGATAAATAATAATTCTAATTATTAATCCTATTAAATTTGTGAGATCTTTAAAATAGCTGCAGTTATACAAAAAAAAATATATATATATCAAGACGGTGACACACACATATAAAATCAGTGAATTGGATGCGGTGGCCATTAAAGATGCTTGCAACAACAATAAATCAAACCCATTAGATTTAGATATATAAAATCTCAGTAAACTATGATTGGTTGAAATATTATAAGACTTATAATATAAAATTACAAACACCTACCAATGATTCAACGTTGAAATTCGAGCATCAAGTTGACGATTGTTCGTTATATTATATGTTTCTGTAATAAGATATATGTAGGTGATGGAAAAGTTTCAAGGAAGTACAATAATTCAAACGTTTGAGGGGGCACATGCAAATAAATATATAAAAGTTCAAATTGTTTGTGTTATATACTTCAGCTAGGAGTGACCTTGAGACTATATTGTTAAGGTTTACTTTTTTTTTATTTTAACTAGATTTTATTGAATATGACATTAGCAAGAAGTTAGAAGGGACAAATAGAAATTAAATAACATTAATAGATATAAAAAAAACACTAATTACAAAATTAAATCACTCAAAATCTTCTAGAATCATTGAATGTAGTTTTCGCTCTATATTTTATCTTAATGAACAAGTTCGTCTTTATCTTGTTTAGCACAATCGCTGAAGATTTAGTTTTTTTGTAAAAATGTTTCATTCAGGGCACATCATAGCGACCAACAAAAGGTCAAGAAAATCAAGTAAATCGCTTTCTTCATAGCCACCAATTATGCGGATCTCTAAGGGAATTGAAGAACGTACTACACAGAGATGCTAGAAACATAGGGAACCATGACCTAATTGCATGAAAATCTCATCCTGTAACTCTTTTGCAAACGGGTATGAGAGTAATAGATGCTCAACTAATAGGGATCTTAATGAACCACGACCCTTATAGGGATACATAAGATCTAAAACACATAGGATGGGTATGGGGTTAAGTAATCGAGTATTGGACGGAATATGAGATTACTTTAGAATTTTTTGTAGGTACGGAATATGTATGAGATTTGGTGATGTGTTTGTTTATCCTACCCCATTACCCGACAACATATGTGTATATTCATTTATTTTAAGTACATACCATACATATCTAATCGAATTTTCATAGTTTTCATCATATCACCCCATTTTTTAATTCTAAATATCTTCTTTTTAATATTTATTTTAAGTACATATCTTATGACTAGCTTTTTATTTACTTTTATATATATTCTAAATATCTTATTTCTTTATATTTATTTTAAGTATATATTTTATGAACTTTTTATTTAATTTTATATATAGGAGTTAGTTATTTGTTAAAATGTTTTTAATTTATATATATTTAAATTTTATATGTTTAGTTATTTGAGAAAATTTAAGATAATTATAATAAATGTAATTAATTAATAGTTTGCAATTGATATCCGACTTGAGACGATTATTTTTTAGTAAACTAATTGGTATGCCTAATACCTGAAGGGTAAATACCCAATAAAATATTAGTACTTCTTCTAACTCGATGTCTTTTTGTGAATACGCAAAGCAAATTCATTATGTTTTTCGACATGTTTGGGATGAATTATCTAGTGGGTATCATTTCCAACTTTGTAAATGTACACGATTCAATGTGCTCACTTTGGCCCAAAGATATGTATTATTCGATTTAAACCCTTTAAATATCTGTATGGAGGCCTATCATTTCGTTGAGGCTTCTATCAAGATTAAAGATGACAATAGGTTGGGTTTTCCGGCAACCACACCCCAACAACGAAACCACTACATAAGGCCTAAAATTAAAGATGACAATAGGTTGGGTTTGGAACTGTTTTAAAGTAATACGATACACGCATATTCGTCCGAATAGCTTCATGTCCCTACACATATAAAATCAATAATGCTTGTACCTTCATCATATTTCCTTTCGACTTCCATACTGATCCGATAAGAGATTTTTATTCGCGGGTTTACAAACTTTAATAGAACATTTGGGTGCAAGAGGACACTTGCTACCAACATCATTTCAGTTTATTATTACAATCCACATATCCTAAACATATACCCTGCAAACACCAAATTGCAGGTAATATGTATCAGTCTCAATGGCAATTATAAAGGTTAAATTCATAATCAATATCACAGGTAATATGTATCACAATGTATCAATCCACACGATGATCTCAGGTGTAGAAAGATCAATCGAAATATATGTTCGTGCAATTAATGAACCTTAGAAGATCAAAGTGTTTGAAACATGATTAAAAAAAATAACGACATTTTTTACTAAAAATTTTCAATCATGACAAGGAGAAAGAATTACCTTTACTCTTGTTCTGCACCAATAGCAGCCTGGGCAACATTAGTAATGCTTTCAGCGTCGAATATCTCAATCCAGTAGTCATCAGGATCTTTAATGAATGCAATCCCTTTCAGTTTTCCTACAGCAAAATTATTGATCAGCCAAGTTAGAGGCACATAAGTCGCTCGTATAATCACTCAACTTCTTTCAAACTAAGTGAACTACATGGAATATATATCTATATATGAAACTTGACTACTATTTAGTGATTAGTTTTTGCAAGTTGACTTAATGGAGCAATTGAATGTGGGCCTTGGAGCAACCTGTAAGTTTGTTGTTTGTGACCTAACGTCATGGGTTCAAGCCGTGGAGAACAACCTCTTGCACAAAAGTGTGGGGGTAAAAAGTATCAACAACTTTAGTGGAACAGAAACTTGGTTACTATTTAGTGGAATATTCCCAAAAATATAATTTATATGTACAAGCTCAAAGATTGTTGCCATTTAGAATATTAAATCAATGTGGCTGATGGGATTATGCTGCTAGCAAAATTTTCAAGATTACAAAAGAAGTTGACACCTAGTTGACTACAGTCTAATGAAGTAATGTCACCTTCATCGGGCTTTTTGACAAATGGAACATTTTTATCTGAAAATCTTTTACACGCCTTCGATATATCATCGACCCTTATCCCAATATGTCCTGGAGGCATAAAAACATGTGTTATTTGCATGAAACAAAGATCAGGGAAAATCTTTTTATGTACACACAAGGTGCATGTTAGAGAAAGCCATACCAAATCCTCGAGGTTCTGAGTTCCCATTATGGTATGCTTGGAATCTAGGATCCTTTTCGCTACCCCAGTTGCTAGAAAGATGTTACAAGATGTTAGATTTAAAGATAATGTGGAAGAGATTTGGAAATATTGAATTTCATACTGTGTAAGCTCGATGGTGCCATTTTTCTTGAATGTCCATTTGGTACGCTCAACAGGATCTTCAGGACGTGATGATGTGTCCTGTGGGGGAGAATTTATGAAGATTCCATCAAAGTAATTATATGCTCAAAGTAATTATATGCTCAGGTAAACAAAATGGCAAGTTGAGGTGTGACCCATTACCAACCCAAACCACCCATTTTTCCAGGCTTAGTTGGGGTGCCCAACACATCTGTAGACTGTTGATGATACTAGGGTTTAACCTCTTACCTCATAGCCCAAAAAATACAAGCTAAATTTCATATCCTGAAAATCCAGTTTCTTAAGCAATCTGCAATTAGAAAATGATATTCAACTCCTCTATCGAACATGAATGCCAAAGACCAAATTGGGCGTTTAATCTAGACACAAAGACTAATAAATACTAGGGCTTGTAAACGAACCGAACGTCTAATAAACAGCTAGTGAACCATTCTGGCAGGAAGTTGGTGTATTTAACAATTGAGCAAGCATGAACAAATTTTGTGCTCGTTTAATAAAAACATACCAAGATGAACACACCTCGCCCCTCCATTTATTTTCATGAACATTTATGTTTGTTCATTAAGGTTCCCTTAAGAAACTTGTATAACACACCCTGTGATCATTTTGAGAGCCATCCACCCATTTTAACTATAGGAAGCCTAAAAAGCTTCAAACTATCAGCTGCATACATTTAGAAATTACAAACCCTGTGCTCACAGCCTCAACTCTAAAATTTATTAGATGGATTTATATATTAATTTTGTTTCTGTTCGTTTACAAAGGTTTATGTTTAGAATATTAACGAACATAAACGAACACTTTCATTTCTTAATGAGCAGACACCAACAAGACAACATGTTTGTTTGTATATGAGTGTCCATGTTCGGCTCGTTTACAGCCTTGATAAATATATGAAAGAATAAGACTTACGACATTCCGAGGACTTTCGAGTAAAACTCAAGACTCTTTTCTGGATCTTTAATTCGGTACATCTGAAGAAGAAGAAAGTACATAGTTTATGCATCCTCTAAATATGATTCCACTATTTATTGTTCATTATCATATAGCTGACCTAAATACCTAACTTTGTATTTGGTAAAGTGATTACTGTAATCAAAATGTTGAATCTTAATATGTTCAATAAATCACTCTAAACTATGCACTGTTGTTGATCCTACATGTTAGATATGGCACAACAACGAAACGAATCATACGAAATCACCACATTATTGACATATTTCATAGCATAATCCAAACCCTAGGTCAAAATTGAACAAAATTATGCAGTTTTATTGACCGATCACATACCGTTTGTTGCAGGGCGTAGTCCTTGGTTTCTGGATCTGGTGAATCACTGCGGAGTCCGCGATTCGTCGACGCCGATTCATTATCGGAAGCCATTGACGATGTCTATCAACGAAGACCTGCAACGAACAATACAATAAAACGAAGATTCAGATCAGCGATAAACTAAAATTAGGTCAAATTAGCGGTTTCTTACCTCGAACAATTGCCGGAGAATTCGTCAAAATAGGTGGAATTGGAGATGCGTAATAATAGAGTTTGCTGGTAGCAAAGAAGAGGGGAGGAGATAAGGAATACGTGGTTGCAAAGGACGCCATTGGAAAGGGAATAAAGCTTGCTGTGCGAATCCGGAGACGAAAGCAACGTATAGGTGGTCGGAATGTTTATCCTGATAACGGACGCCGGTGATTCAACGGTACGCCGGAAAATGTTATATATTGCACTTACCAGTGTTTTAAAAATCGGTTCAAACCGCGGTTGGTTAAACTGTTTCGATTCAACCGATTTTCTTAATTTTTTTTTTAAATTATTTTTATCATATGAGTATAATTTATTGTTATTTTATATTATTTTTTAACTTTAAAACTTATATTTTCTTGTGAAATACATATTTAGTATTATTTTTTAGTGAGTTAATATTTTATCCCCCCCCCCCTAAACATATGACATATTCAATTCCCGATTCCAACCCAGCAAGCAATGTGTTTTTCAAGTAGCTTGCAATAAGATCTGGAAATTGAGCCAACGGCTCTGATACCACTGTAAGTTCACGTTGGACCTTACTACTGCATGATTCACTTCGTAATGGAGAAAACACGGTGTAAATAAGGATTCTTCGATTGATCAGATTGCACCAATTACAGAGAGAATAATAGAGAGATTACACTTTGATAAACACACAGTTAAGATCTCACACTCTCAAATCTACTCTGAAACTCAAACAGTCGAGCTATAAATACTATCCTGCCAGCGTACCAACTTACTCACGTACCAGATGGTCCAGAGCTGCGTACCATCTGGTCCGCCCACTGGTACGCTGGGATCAGGACTTACAAAATGAACATCATACAATCAAAACGCCTAGAACTAGCATCAGACATACAGAACATGCTCTAACATGTTTTGAGGTGCAATATGTATCATATTCAAAACCCTTACTCGATATTCTTTACTCAAAACCTATATGCGACTCCGTGATGTTATGTGTGCTCTTGTCTGTGAACTTGTGTGGTTATATATGTGATGTTTGGGATCGACCTCTAGAACGATTACGTGACATCAGCTGTAAAAGGGTCGGGGTTACGGTAATAGATCTATAGGGGGTTAATCGTACTAGTTAAATAGTGTGATGGTCATTTGTGTGAATCTATAATAGTTGTCAATGGCTCTTGTACTTAAGCGAACAAGCAACCAGATGAATGCATCGATGATATTAAGTCCTTCTTCTTTAGTTCTTCTTCTCTACAATCAATCGATCTATACCCATTATTGATCAAGATATTCTTGATCGTAACAACATGGCTAAGCAGTAGTGTTGATTCCATTCAAGCGATAGATTAGAAACACTCCCAACTTTGGCAAACGATATTTGATTACTTTCAAAAAAATAGAGAAACCACAACCGAGCCGACATAAAGTCTTTATCACTACGATGGTCACTTATTCAAAAGGCCACAAATAAGTTTTGTCCTAAACTAGCTCAAGTTGAGAGGTTAAATCAAAGTGGTACGACGAACAATGATGAGGAAGAAATTCCAACCTTTTTTATGTTTTGAGAGCATCTTTTGCTTTCATTCCTTGTTTCACACCAGTTTTTCTAACATGAATTTTAATTGTTTTATATACAAGCTTGAGAAGGCAAAGATTATATACCTACCATTCACTTGAGGGATGCAGCTTTCAGTTTGAGCATTGTTGGAACCAATTAAAAGACCAACCGAAGTGGATTTCACGTTCCAATAATGGTATAATTCGGTCTTTCGTGCCAATGGATGCTTTGAAAAAAGGGGTCTATTGACTTACTGAACATACTTAGTGTCATCTGCTCAAATCTTACGCTAGTTACACGTGAATTGTGATGTATAGCCATGGTGCGTTGTCATGTATATAATATTTGCTTCCATCGTGAGCTTTGGTCTTTGTTTCAAATCAATCAATGGTGAGTGATGATTCCTGAAGCCATACGTAGTGTTCCAAAGACGGTTAGCCTCACTCTGTAGGTCCTCAAATAATGAAATATCAAACAAGATGTTGGATTAGATGCCTATCAATTTAAATTTGAAGAAGGTGTATCCTTTCTCCCTTCAACCACACTTGTGTTGTGATGTCTTTGTGTTTACTTCAGGTTTGATTATTTTGACCTTGAGCAATCAGAAAATCATAATAAGGTATTGTTTCTTATAATTAATTATAAAGGAGGTTGAAATGCATTTCGATGTGGGTATTATTTAGCAAAACCGGTCGTGCGTTGATGAAACAATATGAGTGAAGTGAGACTAAAACGATTATCATGCAAAATGAGTGGTGGTCTAATATTGAAGGAAGGATCGGAACTTGTGCTCAGCCGAGCTCGAGTCTCAAAACCACGCTCGGGCGCAGCCGAGCTCGAGCTCGACTCAAGCATAGTATCGTCTACGCCCCTACTACTTATGCTCGAGAGAGCCTGAGTCACAGAAGTAATGGTGCAAGTGAGGGGTGCTCCATTCGGCGTTCCACATCGACACAGATATGGAGTCAGTACGGTCTATCCAAGAACTCATCTATCCAAGAACTTAGACACAGCAAGTACTGAAGACCAATCTCCAACTCTCCGGCCAATCTGATGCGATGGCTTCAATAAACATATAGACTCAAACATACACCGAAAACAGACGTAGCTACATGTGACTACAAATGTTCAAACATTTGAAAAATGAAGTACATGATTAGCTAGTTACTAGTAGTAAGTTCTGAATGGGAGCAAGAGCAATTTCAATATTTGTCATCACATCAGTTGTCACAAAGAGAGATGAGAGTAAATGAGTCACTGACGGTTACTTTTGTAGAATGGGAGCAAGAGCCAATTTCAATCTTTGTCATCACATCAGTTGTCAGCCTATAGTGTTAGCTTAAGGGCTTTAAGGTTTTCTTTGATCTGCTCAGTTTTGGAGGCTCCAAATATGACACTCTTCACCTTTGACTGCTTAAGACACCAAGCTATTGCAAGTTCCGGCAAATCAACTCCCAAATCAATTGCAATAGGCTCCAACTCATGAGCTGCTCTCACAGCATCATTGACCTCCCAACTCTTTAGCCATCAAACTCTGCATCCATCACAATTTGCATTATTCAAATGAGTCAAGTGAAACAACAAATAACAAACCCATATTCCTATCTATCTATACAATATATATATATATATATATACCTGAAATAAAAACATATATACCCATGGTCTCCATGTATATCGACTACCCGGATTAATCTCTCCACCACCGTATTTCCCCGTTAACAGCCCTCCAGAAAGTGGTTCCCACGTAACCAGCCCGATTCCATACTCATCCAAAACCGAAGGATCTGCAACTTGTTCAACCTTTAACAATACACCAAAACACAAAGACAGATTTATGAAAAGTATATATATATATATTAACTTTCTGATGAAAAAATCAGGAACTTAGGTTAACAAAAACATACCAAAACCTATATATAGAAGTCATCTATGACCACGTTCAATGTGTTAAACATCACTGTATAGGAGGCATCACCAGTTTAATTTTATTTTATTTCATTTTATTAAAATCAAACTAGTAAGTAATCACTTTGGCCTGGTGCTTCTTTTATATTGAAACTTGATCGTTCCATAAGTCCAAGGCCACTATGAATTTACTTTTTGACACTTTATGAATTAAGCAGCTCAAAACTTAACAATACCTCAGCTCTTTTCACCATGTTATAGGAGCTCTTGCTGACAATTGGTGGTGATAAGTCCAGCTTCTTAGCTATCTCACAAGCCTCCTTTATCTGTTTCTCCTCCCAACCACTAGTCCCCCAGTAGAAGGCCAATCCTTTACGGATGATGAACTTGACCCCCTCAAGGGTCTCCTCCAGCGGTGTTGTCGATGAGTCGGGCTTGGTCAGAAACATAATATCAACATGCGACAGCTTCAATCGGGTAATGGCTGCTTTCACTTCTTCGATTATGCACTTTCTGGTATGCCCCATTGCAACAGGCCAGTTAGTTTTGGGGTAAACCGTTGTAGCAATGACAAAGCTAGAACGGTCCCACTTGATTGCTTGGAGGGCTTCGCCCAACATCAAATCAGCCTTCCCGGAGCAGAAGTTACCGGATGTATCCAGGAAGTTTATACCACTGGTGCGGCATAATCGAAGAAGCTTACACGCGTCTTGAAGTTCCACACCGTACCCGAATGTCCCGTAAGTCCCAAATGCCAACGAAGATACTTTGAGTCCTGATGAACCGAGGGTTTGGTATTCCATCTTCGGTGTGTAGTAAGTGTAACAACTGCAGCAGCAGCAGTTTATTAGAATCAACTAATCAATGCTATCAAATAAACCTATTAGAAATCACTTCACTTTAATGAATGAGATCTTCATTCTCATATAATTAACACTCTGCACATATACATATGTGAGAAACTTCAAACAAAAAGCTTTTCCTCTATTCTTTTGTAACATCTCAGAATAGTCATTTACCAAATTGGTTTCAAAAATCACCATTTTAACCCAGTTTCATGTGAGTGCATTTTAACGATACTTAGTAAGCATTTGGAATTGGTTGATATAATGAAGAACTTGAAACTTAATATTATATGGGTAAAAATGTAAATAATTAAGTTAACTCAAAATGTTAGGTTAGGTTCATATGACAACTAATAGAGGAGGAATAATTCTAGCATATGAAGAACCCCCCCTATAACGTAGCTTGTAATTGAAATATCAGAAATGATTAGGAACAAACAGAGAGAAAACTTTATTGAACGAGATGAAGGAATCATACAAACAAAGAATCTGAAATCGAAAGAATGAATGAATGAATACAAGTTAACCTACATACAGCTAATTATACTTAACCTCCTGTAACAAACTTTTAAACACAATTTGCACATTCAGTCCCTCCCTGTAACTATCTCAAATTAGCAATGAGGCCAGATTTGTTATCACACATTGGTCGGTCGCAAGTCGCCGGAATGGATCAGACAGAGCACATAAACAACAGACTATGAACACAATGCAAATATCGGATGATCGATCGATCGATCGAGGTGTTTACCTCCAAGGAATGAATACAAGTTAACCTACATACAGCTAATTATACTTAACCTCCTGTAACAAACTTTTAAACACAATTTGCACATTCAGTCCCTCCCTGTAACTATCTCAGAATTACTCATTCAGCCCAAACTTATTAACAAGTGTTAATAATAAATCCAACATATAAAACGTATGTCCAAATTAGCAATGAGGCCAGATTGTTATCACACATTGGTCGCAAAACAGACTATGAACACAATGCAAATATCAGATGATCGATCGATCGATCGAGGTGTTTACCTCCAAGGAATGAATACAAGTTAACCTACATACAGCTAATTATACTTAACCTCCTGTAACAAACTTTTAAACACAATTTGCACATTCAGTCCTCCCTACTATCTCAAATTAGCAATGAGGCCAGATTTGTTATCACACATGGATCAGACAGAGCACATAAACAACAGACTATGAACACAATGCAAATATCGGATGACGATCGATCGATCGAGGTGTTTACCCCAAGGACGGTTACAGTCTCGAAATGAAATAATCAAGCCTTTAACTTACAACTACTCAAATGAACGAACAATACAAAATGGAAGAAGAGTGGAGGTTGGTTACCAGGTTGGCTGCGAACAGAACTTGCCAGGGCCAACTCGAGCGAGCGAATGTTTCGTTCACGGTGTATAACGCTGCCTGCTAAAACGGAACAAAACTAAACCGATTCATCAGCAGATTCGATTCATAGACTAAAAATGATTAGGCAACTAGGCTTCTCAAACACCGAAACACAAAACGTAAAACCGAAATCAAAGTGATGATGAAATTAACTCACCTTCGCTCGCTGAGGAACACGGAAATCACGGAAGAACTGAGATCAGCGACGATTGGGGGAAGAACTAGGGCTCCGTAAAGCAGCGAACGCGATTCATTTTCACAGAAGACGGTACCAACATTCTCAAACAAACCTTGGTGCGTGTTTGTTTTTTTTTTGTCCCTGTGAAGTTGTGAAGTGTTGAGTGTGAAGGGAGGAGGAGGAGGTCTTATTGTTTTCAATCAAAATTTTCATTTTAAATTGTTATTCAAATAAGTATGATTTATTTCTTATTATTTTAGTTATTTCTTATGATGGTGTGTGACTTCCCACACTATTTCATTCCACCAAAACATATTTTCTCTCTCTGAACCTCATCTCGATTCTCTCTCCCTACGGTGAAGCAAACTAGCTAGACACGGTTTAAACATGTCTTCGTGTTAGTGGTGGCTGTCTGATTAGACTCTTGTTTCGTTTTTTTATGTGTTATATTGAGGCAATGGTGTTGAATCGATGAAGATGAGCCTAGACTCGTATGAGATTTGTTTAAAGTAGTGCTCTATCTTGGTTAGTGTTGTAGGACATTATGATGTCTTTGGCCTCATTTAAGCTATTTTACGTCATAGATCTGACCCGAATGCATAATCTGAATTAACATGTAGATTATGGATATGATGGTGGCGACTTTGATGGTAGTGCGCCTGTGAACGCTATTTGTTTGAATATATATATATATTTTTTTTTACGTCTAAATAAAAGTGTAGATTATGGCTATGATTGAATTTGTTATTTTACGACTCTGTTGGTGGTGGTAAGCTCTCTGAACGATATTTAATGGTATTGATCCGATGATGATAGCTGAATTTATGTTGATTAAATCATTTCGCGGACCCAAGTTGACCCGAATAAAATTCAAATGGCTATGATGATGCGATGTCAATTAAAAAATAGATTTTGTTTTGACGAGGTAGGAATTGTTCCTCTTTTTTCAACCATGACGTTGTCCATGAATATTGACATGACATGTGTACACAAATATAACCACTTAACCGAATCGCAACTCAAACATAGACAACAAATTAATGGACGGTTTAATAATCTCTAATAAAGAGATGAAAGAAAATTTGGTTAGAAAAAAAAAACACACACACACACTTGACATTGCCCATACTCGTTGCATCTAGTTAATAGTATAACAATAAAAATTGACAACTTAAAAATAAGGGGAAAACTGTATATATCCCCCTAAATTACCTCTCTAATTGCATATATAGTCAAGGCACTATATTAATTGCATATTTATCCATTACTTATGACTTTAACCTACTTGATCATACTACCCCCCCACCCCCACCCCACCCACCCACCCCCCCCCCACCCCTTTTTTCAAAAAAAAAAAAAACACGTCGAGAGAACGACCGAACTTCATCTTCACGACCATCGGATTTCAATAAATCGGTAAAGACGACATGTCCCTGAACCTATTTCAGCCATCGAACGCCTGCCTTTGATCGAAGGTATATATTTGCAAATCAACTACGATTTGAACTATATGGGTTGAATACGGGGCATCTTAATCTATATGAGATAAATATGAGACTCGTTAAGCTACGTGGGAGTCTTTTTTACTTAATCGAGATATATTAAACAAGACATATACGGATTCTCGATGACATAAATTCATATTATAAAGCTATAAACAGATTCTACAACGATTTTTTATAAGCCAAATAATAACAATTAGAACGCGATTTTGAGTTGAAATTATTGGCAAGCCAAACAAAAAATTATATCATCAAGTTTATCCGATAGGTACACGAGACGATATTTTATCTTTAAATTATCGGCACGCGATTAGAGATAGCATACATATTTTAAGGTTATAAGGCAGAAGAAGTATGATTTGTAGGAAAAAAAAAAGACAATAACACACGTTTTGAGACGCGATATAGGCTATCTGACTCATATAGTATTTAATATGAGTCATATAGATGCTATACGAATAGCAGGCGTTATGTCTGTTTTACCAGACTTTGTCGGCTTAGTGGGCCTATACGACCCATATAGAAGCTATACGAGTCGTATAGCCGGATACAAATAACGAGTATAATTTAGAAATACTAGGACCCTTAAATATTCATATAAAAGTTTGTTGTAAAATATATTAATTCAAAGATTTAAATAGATACATAAATAAGCTATATAGATATATCTCTATACATTATGTGCTTGAATATGCTCTACTAGATGCCCATCAACAATTCACCGACCGTCTCCGTCTCCGTCTCTCCGACGACTCAAACTTAAACTACACTCATCTTTTCTTCTTCGTGTAAGGAAATCCTAATTAGGTTTTCTGTAGAAAAAAAAAAGAAGAAGATGAGGTCCAAACCCTATTTAAATATCTCTTCTAATGGAAATACTAGCATCATTAGTGGTTTGGACCCTAACCGACATAAATACTAACGGTCCTAACAGAACCGTTCAGTCTATCCAACAACTAGACAATCGTTTGGACTTTATTTTACGGGTTGGGTTCCCGTATTAATTACAACCCAATGACTTGGCCTCCGGCCCATAATAATAGTGTTCGACCCATAGATAAAACACAAAAACCACATCCACCACGAGGGTGTATTCTTCGATTTCTTCTCAATTTATTTGCTCCTGCCACTGTCTGTCACTTCTCGATCTTGGGGCCTAACAACGAAAAGGATTGATAAATTTTCAGTAAAGAAAATAAAATACAGGAAACTGACAGTCCAAGTAGGAAACCAGACTGAAACCAAAATCAGATTAAAGAGTTAAAGATACAAAAAATTCGAGATTGATCATAATAAAATGCAATAAATCTTTAAAGATAACCACAATGTGAATTTAACTCAAACTAAATAAAAGAGATTTTTAGATCAATGATCAATCAACTTCCAACATTGATTTGAGGTTCTTCTAGCACTGTAATAAAATTTCCATATTAGGATGCAATAAACTTATACTTAATCAGATTATAAAGGAAAATTGGCCCGTATTAATCTTAGTTATCACATATTGGCCGATAATAATCCCAGTTTTAATTTTTCCCCACAATAATCCCAGTTACAAAACCATTGGCCTATATTGATCCGCAGTTAACTAAACACCAACCCAGTTAGTGTATTGATGACTGGACATCCTATGTGGCTTCTTTAAAGTTTACTTAACTGCCCAAATTTACTGACCCAACCATCAGTACACTAACCGGGTTAGTGTTTGGTTAACGACGGATCAATATAGGCCAATAGTTTTATAACTGAGATTACTGTGGGGAAAAATCAAAACTGGGATTATTATCGACCAATATGTGATAACTGGGACTAATATGGGCCAATTTTCTGATTATAAAAGATGAGACTAGGGAAAGAGAGACCATAGCCCTAAGCTCTTCTTTAATAGCCTATAGTGCATTGAACTAGGAAAGAGAATGAAACATTGATCTTCTATTGTATTAAACTTCACTTGAGATTCTTTTAGTAACTTCAACAGATCAATTAAAAGCCAGAAAATGATTCAAGAACGTAAAACTCACTTGGGGTGTTTTCTTCATGTTCATCATCGGAAACTGCTTCATGGTAAATAGTACAACGGATCTTGTGGGCTTGTCCGTCTAGGTTTGGAAATGGACATCGGCGTTTAGGCATTTCATCACCTGCAAAATCAAGAAAACAATTAGAAACAATATAAGAAGATGCGAAAAGAATAAAAAATCAGAATTAAAATTCATAATGGGAATTGAATCAGATGATGAATTTACATATGAAGAGAAATTGAACCTGAGGGGGTGGGATTATTTTGATGTTGGATAGCCATGTATCTCTCTGTAAAGATGAAAACACAAAAATGATTTGTGAAAAGAATTAGACTGCACAAAAATGAAATACAAGAAATCAACAGTTCAGGTAGGAAACCAGATTGAAACCAAAATCAGATTAATATGTTCCAAAACCAATAAGAAACTGTATATGTAGACAGACAGAAGATTTGACTTTTACCGTAACGCTCGTAAGACATTACAAAATCAACTATATCTCTCGAAGACCAGTTGATTTCAGGAGGAGGAGGAACTGATCCTTCCGTGTTAGCATGAGGCAACTCGACTTCAACATCGACGACACTCTCTTTGATGATCCTCTTCTCGATCTTGGGGCCTAACAACGAAAAGGATTGATAAATTATTAGTAAACAAAATAAAATACAAGAAACCTACAGGTAGGAAACCAGACTGAAACCAAAATCAGATTAATGATTTAAAGATATAAAGATCCGATAATGATCATAATATGTTGATTCTGACTTTGCAAAGGATCAAGACAAGGGAAGACCCATCATGAGATATGTTTTTAGAATGTGTGGTGGAACTGTTAGTTGGAGAGCAACATTGCAGCCTATTGTAGCATTATAGCTGAATTTATTACTTTGACAGAAGCAATTAAAGAGGCAATATGGGTGAGTGGTATTGCTAGGGAATTAGGCTGTTTTGATAAAATGTGATAACAAAGGTGTTATTCAGCCGTCAAAGAATCAGGTATTTCACAATAGAACCAAACATATAAATGTGAAATATCATTTCAGCCAATGCAACTAATATGCTAACTAAATCAGTGCCTGGTCCTGAGTTTAAATTTTGCTTAGAGGTGTTGGATATTAGTTAGAAGTGAAATTTTTGTTAAACAAATATTGACTAATAATGGTGGTGATGTTTTAGCTCTATCAGGTACTCAAATCCATCGGATCACTGTTGCCTATTGTAGTTAAGATGTTACTGCTGTAATTAGTTGAATATTTTGATATTGAGACAATGGCATAAGGTGGAGTTTGTTGGATTATATGCTAAAGTCAAAGTCAAAGCCAAATGATAATCGAATAGTCAACAAAAACTCTTTTAGGTCAGTTCTGTAAATTCTGAAAGTATAAGGATGAGAAGATCTTATTCTCGAGGGGCTAAATGTGTAACTAGTTTGTTAACAGTCTGTTGACGCTCGTTTGGGGATAAAATCAGCCAGATCTTCATTTCTCAATAACTCTCGAAATAGTTCATCAATTTCTTTGATTCTTGTTGTAATAGTTTCGTAATCATTCAATTTGGCTTCAATTTTGTTCATATGATCTTATATTGTTTTCGTGTTCTTGAGGTGAGTTTGAGTGTTCCGTTTGATTCAAATTCGACAGAAATGTAGTGCATTCATAAAGGTGATAAACAAATTAAAGGAATCAAGTTTTTTATACTATGTTCAACAGATTCATAAGAAACCAAGCAGATGCATTTGAAATTTGAATAAATCAAGATTAGTTAGCTTAAGAAAATCGCCATTTAAATGTGGTGTGTTCATAATGAGAATTGAATTAGTTGATGATTTTACATAAGAAGAGTAATTGAACCTGAGGGGGTGGGTTTAGTTTGATGGTGGAGAGCCATGTACCTCTCTGTAAAAAATAAAACACAAAAATGATTTTTGAAAAGAATGAGACTGCACAAAAATAAAATAGAAGAAATCAAGAGTTCGGGTAGGAAACCAGATTGAAACCAAAATCAGATTAATGTTTTCCGAAAACAATAAGAAACTGTAGATGTAGACAGACAGGAGATTTGACTTTTACCGTAACGCTCGTAAGACATTACAAAATCAACTATATCTCTCGAAGACCAGTTGATTTCAGGAGGAGGAGGACCTGATCCTTCCGTGTTAGCATGAGGCAACTCGACTTCAACATCGACGACACTCTCTTTGATGATCCTCTTCTCGATCTTGGGGCCTAACAACGAAATGGATTGATAAATTATTAGTAAACAAAATAAAATACAAGAAACCTACAGGTAGGAAACCAGACTGAAACCAAAATCAGATTAATGATTTAAAGATATAAAGATCCGAGAATGATCATAATAAGATGCAATAAATCTTTGAAGATAGCCAAAATGTGGATTTAACTCAGACTAAATACAAGAGATTTTTAGACCAATCAACTACCAACATTAATTTGACGTTCTTCTAGCAACTACAATAAAATTTCTATATAAGATGCAATAAACTTAAAACTAATTGGAATTAATCCATTGAGGCTAGCTCAGTGGTAGAGGCTCTTGCCACTTAGAGTTAAAGTCATGGGTTCAAACCCTGACAGTGGTGTATTGGTGTAATTTATATTCTTTGCCGTTCAAAAAAATAGAATTAATCTCCACTTTCTTTTAGTAACTTCAACAAAGTAATTAAAAGCCAGAAAAGGATTCAAAAACATAAAACTCACTTCGGGTGTTTTCTTCATGTTCATCATCTGCTTCAAACAAGAAAATCAATCCTACCCATAAGGCAAAATGATAAAACAACACACACACAGACAGAGATTCTCTATAGAAATGTAGTGCATTCATAAAGGTGATAAACAAATTAAAGGAATCAAGTTTTTTATACTATGTTCAACAGATTCATAAGAAACCAAGCAGATGCATTTGAAATTTGAATAAATCAAGATTAGTTAGCTTAAGAAAATCGCCATTTAAATGTGGTGTGTTCATAATGAGAATTGAATTAGTTGATGATTTTACATAAGAAGAGTAATTGAACCTGAGGGGGTGGGTTTAGTTTGATGGTGGAGAGCCATGTACCTCTCTGTAAAAAATAAAACACAAAAATGATTTTTGAAAAGAATGAGACTGCACAAAAATAAAATAGAAGAAATCAAGAGTTCGGGTAGGAAACCAGATTGAAACCAAAATCAGATTAATGTTTTCCGAAAACAATAAGAAACTGTAGATGTAGACAGACAGGAGATTTGACTTTTACCGTAACGCTCGTAAGACATTACAAAATCAACTATATCTCTCGAAGACCAGTTGATTTCAGGAGGAGGAGGACCTGATCCTTCCGTGTTAGCATGAGGCAACTCGACTTCAACATCGACGACACTCTCTTTGATGATCCTCTTCTCGATCTTGGGGCCTAACAACGAAATGGATTTTATGCCAAAGTCAAAGTCATAGCCAAATGACAATCGGATAGTCAACAAATAAACTTTTGGGTCTGTTCTGCAAATTATGAAAGTATAAGGATGAGAAGATCTTATTCTCGAGGGGCTAAATGTGTAACTAGTTTGTTAATAGTCTGTTGACGCTCGTTTGGGGATAAAATCAGCCAGATCTTCATTTCTCAATAACTCTCGAGATAGTTCATCAATTTCTTTGATTCTTGTTGTAATAGTTTCGTAATCATTCAGATAATAAAGATGGATAATCATTTGGCTTCAATTCTGTTCATATGTTCTTAAGTGTTTTCGTGTTCTTGAGGTGAGTTTGAGTGTTCCGTTTGATTCAGATTCGACAATTAGTATCAGAGCTACGACTCAATTGAATCAAGAATTGCGTGCGTAATCCATTGGCGATCTTGCTGCCATGGTTGGATCCACAACCAAATTTGATATCAATAAGTTTGATGGTCGAAATGATTTTAATCTTTGGAGGTTGAAGATGAGGGCAATTCTGGTACACGAGGGTGTGGTGGATGCTGTAAAGGGAGAAGCGAATTTACCTGAGGCTTTAACTTTAACTGAAAAAGAGAAGAAGCAAATAATGGACAAAGCACATAGTGCTTTGATCTTAAGTCTGGGTGATCTGGTTCTTCGAGAGGTGTCAAAAGAAACTACTACAGCTGGTGTATGGATGAAATTAGAAGGTCTATACATGACTAAGTCATTGGCAAACAGGCTCTATGTGAAGAAAGGTTTGTATACATACAAGATGCTCAGGCAAGTCATTAGAAGATCATAAAGATGAATTCAATAAAATAGTATTGGATTTGGAAAACATTGATGTAACTATGGATGATGAAGACAAAGCTATCATGTTTCTATCTTCTTTGCCAAGTTCTTATGAACATTTTGTAGACACTGTGATGTTTGGGAGAGATTCACTCTCTATAGAGGAAGTCATGGCTGCTATCAACTCAAAAGAACTTAGAAAGAAAAACAATGAATCCAAAGAAGAAGGTGGAGATGGGCTATTTGTTAGAGGAAGAACTGATACAAGGGATCAGAAATATTTAAAGGGTAAAGGGAGACAAAGATCTAAGTCCAAGTATAGTTGAAGGTGCTATATATGTCAATCTGAGAAACATTGATAGGAAAAAGGGTAAGAATAGTGATCCTAGTCCTTTCAAGAATGTGAACTATAATACCAATGTTAAATCTGAAGGGTAGGAAAGTTCAGATGTGTTAATGGTGTCAACTGGGCCTATTAGTCATGAATGGATCCTTGATTCAGGATGTTCCTTCCATATGACTCCTGTGAAAGAATTCTTCATTGGATTAAGAGAAGAGAGGCTTGGGACTGTCCAAATTGGTGATGATAGACCTTGCCAAATTCAAGGTATTGGAAGTGTTAATCTGCTACTTGAAAATGGAACAGAGGTGGAACTACATGATGTACAATATATTCCCCATTTGAAAAGAAGTCTTATCTCTTTAGGTACTTTTGAACGTAACAGGTATCATGTTAGCTTGAAAAATGGCAAAGCCAAAGTTGGAAAGGGAGTTATGAGAGAGTTATTTGGTACGAGAAAAGGGAATAATATATATTTCTTGGATGGAAAGGCTTTTGCTAATAAGGTGAATCATGTAATTAGCAAAACAAATGAAACAGTAACATGGCATAGAAGGTTGGGACATATAAGTGGTCAAGGGTTGTTAGAGCTCAGTAAACAACAGATTATAACAAGCAGATTATAACAGGATTGAAAGAGCATGATCCTGGATTTTGTGATATAATTGGGAAATCCCACCGGGTCGGATTTGGGAAAAGCAAGCACAGTACTAAGTCAATACTTAAGTATGTGCATGCTAATCTATGGCTCACTATTTCTTGTCTATAGTTGATGAATTCTCAAGGAAGGTATGAGTGAATGTGTTAAAGTCCAAAGATGAAACTTTTCAAAAGTTCAAAGAGTGGAAGTGCTTAGTAGAAAAACAAACTGGGAACAAAGTAAGATGTTAAGGACTGACAATGGCTTAGAATTTTGCAACAATTTGTTTGATCAATTCTGCAAAGATAATGGAATTGGAAGGCATCATACTGTGGTCTATACAGCACAACAGAATGGCCTTTTAGAGACAATGAACAGAACCTTGCTAAATAAGGTAAGGTGTTTACTCTCTAATTCTGAATTTCCAAAGAATTTTGGGGTGAGGCATTAACTACTGCATATTTGGTCAATAGATCACCTTCATCTGCAATCAACATGAAGACACCCTATGAAATGTGGTCAAGGGAAAAACCAAAATTATCTAATTTGAGAGTGTTTGGAGACTTAGCTTTTGCACATGTTAAGCAAGACAAGTTAGAATAGAACCAAAGGCAGTCAAATGTGTCTTAATTGGGTATCCTCAAGGGGCCAAAGGTTAGACTTTGGAGAATGGATGATGTAAGGCCAAAAGTTATAATCAGCAGAGACGTTACCTTCAATGAAGAGGTAATGTATAATGAAATATTATCTGGTGGAAGTATTCATGATAATTCAATTGAAGGGAAAGTATCAATTGAGGTGGAGCCAGAAGAGTTTACTAAAAATAATGAAGATGGTGGTGGTTCATCTGGTCAATCCAGTCATACTACTAATACACCAGTTCAAGATGTTCCTAACTATAGTATAGCAAGGGATATGCCAAGAAGAGAGATAGTGGCACTTATCAGGTTCAGATCAGATCGAGATTTGAGTTCTTATGTCTTTAATGTTGCAGAAAAGGAGAGTATAGAAGAACCTTTGTCCTATGAAGAAGCTCTAAATTCTAAATCAATGTGTCAAGTGGAAAGCAGCTATGGATGAAGAGATGCAGTCATTAATGAAAAATAACACTTGGGTTTTGGCTGATAAAGCAAAAGATTAGAAATTGGTGAAGTGTAAATGGTTGTACAAGTTAACAGAAGGTATAGAAGGGGTGGAAGCACCAAGGTATAAGGCAAGACTAGTAGCCAGAGGCTTTACACAGAGACCTGATGTAGATATAATGAAATTTTCTCACTAGTGGTAAAGCATACATCTATTAGAATGATCCTAGCCTTATCTGCTATACATGATTTTGAACTTGAACAGTTGGATGTCAAAACAGCCTTCTTACATAGAAATCTTGAAGAGACAATCTATATGACTCAGCCTCAAGGATATGAGGTGAAGGGTCAAGATGAAAAGGTCTGCTTGCTTAAAAGATTTGTATATGGGTTGAAGCAGTCACCCAGGATGTGGTATAAAAGGTTTGATGACTACATTGTTAGCCAAGGTTTGTTTGAGATGAAAGAATTAGGGAATGCCAAGAAGATCATTGGGATGGAGATCACCAGGGACTAGAAAACTTGGTATAATCACTTTAACTCAAGAATCTTATCTTAAGAAAGTGTTGGGTAATTTCTTTATGAATAAAAGTCAACCTATAAGTAAATCTTTCGGACAGCAGTTTAAGCTGTCAAGAAATGATTGTCATAAAACAAGTAAAGAGGTTGCTGCACTGTCTAAAGTTCCATATGCTAGTGCAGTGGGGTCTCTTATGTATCTGACGGAGTGCACCAGACCTGATATAGGGTATGGTGTGAGTGTGGTAAGTAGATTTTTGAGTTGTCCAAGGAAAAGGCATTGGGATGTTGTTAGGTGGATATTCAGGTACTTAAATGGCACCAAAAAGGTGGGTTTGGTATTTGGGATTCACAAAGATTCACAAAGATTAAGAAATGAAGTATTTCTAGAAAAGTTTGTGGTTGCGCCTATTACAGACAAGATTCAGGAGGGAAGATTGAGATGGTTTGGGCACGTGCAGGGGAGCTTGTTGATGGCTCCAGTTAGAGTTGTTGCTTCCATCACGGTCAAGGGGCGCAGAGGGGGAGGCAGACCGAAATTGACATGGGACGAGCGTATTAGGCATGATTTGTTAGAGTTGCACCTCTCTGAGGATATGGTCGATGATAGGACGTTGTGGAGGCGTGAAATTAGATGAGGTTGGGTAGTTGGGTGAGTGATAGGTTCTAGCTTTTTTTTTTTTTGAGAATTATTATTATCATTATTACTATTATTATTATTATTTATTTAATGAGTATCATTATTATTAAATTTTTCTTTTTAAGTTTTATTTATTTATTTATTTAAAAAAAAATTATTTATTAGTGCTATTGCTATTTATTTATTTAGTATTCTTATCTTTATTTACTATGAAGGTTTGTGGTTTTCTCGTTTTGTCTCATTCGTTTCGATGTTGCGTTTTTTGTGGTTCGGAGTTGGGGTCTCCTTGGAACCAGCCTCTCTATCTTTTACGGTATGAGGAAGGTTGTCTACATCAGTGCCCGGTCCTATGTTTAAATTTTGACAGTGTCTGGTCTCCCTAGAACCAGCCTCTCTATCTTTTACTTTAGTCAATGAAACTTGAAACTGATATGTTGACTAAATCAGTGCCTAGTCCTATGTTTAAATTTTGCTTAGGGGTGTTGGATACTGGTTAGAAGTGATATTTGTGTTTAACAAATATTGACTAATAATGGTGGTCACGTTTTAGCTCTCTCAGGTACTCAAATCCATCGGATCACTCTTGCCTATTGTAGTTAAGATGTTACTCTTGTAATTAGTTGAATATTTTGATACTGAGACATTGGCATAAGGTGGAGTTTGTTGGGATTATATGCTAAAGTCAAAGTCATAGCCAAATGATAATCGGATAGTTCTGTAAATTCTGATGTTACTCTTTTAGGTCAGTTCTGTAAATTCTGAAAGTATAAGGATGAGAAGATCTTATTCTCGAGGGGCTAAATGTGTAACTAGTTTGTTAACAGTCTGTTGACGCTCGTTTGGGGATAAAATCAGCCAGATCTTCATTTCTCAATAACTCTCGAAATAGTTCATCAATTTCTTTGATTCTTGTTGTAATAGTTTCGTAATCATTCAATTTGGCTTCAATTTTGTTCATATGATCTTATATTGTTTTCGTGTTCTTGAGGTGAGTTTGAGTGTTCCGTTTGATTCAAATTCGACAGAAATGTAGTGCATTCATAAAGGTGATAAACAAATTAAAGGAATCAAGTTTTTTATACTATGTTCAACAGATTCATAAGAAACCAAGCAGATGCATTTGAAATTTGAATAAATCAAGATTAGTTAGCTTAAGAAAATCGCCATTTAAATGTGGTGTGTTCATAATGAGAATTGAATTAGTTGATGATTTTACATAAGAAGAGTAATTGAACCTGAGGGGGTGGGTTTAGTTTGATGGTGGAGAGCCATGTACCTCTCTGTAAAAAATAAAACACAAAAATGATTTTTGAAAAGAATGAGACTGCACAAAAATAAAATAGAAGAAATCAAGAGTTCGGGTAGGAAACCAGATTGAAACCAAAATCAGATTAATGTTTTCCGAAAACAATAAGAAACTGTAGATGTAGACAGACAGGAGATTTGACTTTTACCGTAACGCTCGTAAGACATTACAAAATCAACTATATCTCTCGAAGACCAGTTGATTTCAGGAGGAGGAGGACCTGATCCTTCCGTGTTAGCATGAGGCAACTCGACTTCAACATCGACGACACTCTCTTTGATGATCCTCTTCTCGATCTTGGGGCCTAACAACGAAATGGATTGATAAATTATTAGTAAACAAAATAAAATACAAGAAACCTACAGGTAGGAAACCAGACTGAAACCAAAATCAGATTAATGATTTAAAGATATAAAGATCCGAGAATGATCATAATAAGATGCAATAAATCTTTGAAGATAGCCAAAATGTGGATTTAACTCAGACTAAATACAAGAGATTTTTAGACCAATCAACTACCAACATTAATTTGACGTTCTTCTAGCAACTACAATAAAATTTCTATATAAGATGCAATAAACTTAAAACTAATTGGAATTAATCCATTGGGGCTAGCTCAGTGGTAGAGGCTCTTGCCACTTACACTATGTTCCCGAGTTCACTTAAGGACGGAAAGGAAAGGGAGGGAAGTGTGAAAAAAATTGTGTTCCCGAGTTCACTTAAGGACGGAAAGGAAAGGGAGGGAAGTGTGAAAAAAATTGTGTTCCAGAGTTTCATTTAAGGAGGGAAAGGGAAGGAAAAAAAAAAGTTGTGTTCCCGAGTTTCATTAAAGAAGAGAAAGGGAGGGAAAGGGAGGGAAAGGAAGGGAAAGTTAGACTATTTTGTAATGATTTTTTTCCTTCCGATTTGGAAGGATTTGGAAGGAAAGTAATCTCTTCCCTTCTCTTCCTTTCCTTTCTCTTACTTTCTCTTTATTTCTCTTCTTTAAGTAAATTCGGGAACACAGTTGAAGACAGTGGTGTATTGGTGTAAATTTATATTCTTTGCCGTTCAAAAAAAATAGAATTAATCTCCACTTGAGATTCTTTAAGTAACTTCAACAAAGTAATTAAAAGCCAGAAAAGGATTCAAGAACATAAAACTCACTTGGGGTGTTTTCTTCATGTTCATCATCTGCTTCAGACAATAAAATCAATCATATCCATATGACAAAATGATAAAACACCACACACACACACACAAGAATACAGATTCGCCATAGTATTGTAATGCATTTATAACAGAAATAACAAAATGCAAGGAGTCAAGGTTTTTATATTATCTTGACCCTCAACATATTTACAAGAAACCAAATAGCATACATAATTTGAACTTTTAATTCATCAAGATTAGTTAATTTGAGAGAATGAGAAAATAAAATAAAGAATTTGTGAAAAAAAATTCAAGAAAGTACGGCCGATTTTCTTGTGGTTTATCCGGTGTGGGTTTGAAAACGGCCACTGGCGTTTGAGGCATACAGGGATGGGGGCGGTTTGATGTTCGTTATCCATGTCTCCTTAAAACGAAAACTGTGAAAAGAATGAGATTGGGATGTTGAGAATGAATTTTTAGTCTTTACAAGAACCGAATCGTGCTATGAAAACCCTTTGTCTGAATGTTAGGGCTAATCGTCCACACTTGCAAATTCATTTAAAACCCCAAACTATCCAGCATTGCAATTAACATCCCTAAAGAATATACAAATGACCAACATTGCAAGAGGTTTTTTAATGAAATGTTTGCGAGAAATCAACACTCTGCAGACCCACATGTCTGCGCGTGGTCTGCGCGCCGCAGACATAGAGGTTAAGAGGGTTTGTTAAAAACAAACAACACCAAAATATATTAATATTTATTTAGTATAGTCTTCTCCTTTGTTTTTAGAGTAAATTACGGATTTCGTCCACGTGGTTTGCACGAATTTCACATATAGTCCTTAGTTTTCATTTATTACGGATTTAGTCTCAACCTTTTGACAAACCGTTGCGGATATAGGATCCGTCCGAGTTTCATTTGGGTTTTTTGAATTTGAGCACAACTATTTTGTTTTTAAACATTTTTGGTCTTTATACTTACTTTATTTTTTAGACATACTTTTTTTTTATATTTCTGGATTTGGCGTTCTGTATAAGTTATTTTAAGTTAATATTAAAATCAATCTCCCTTTCTCTCTTCATATTCGAGACGCTTCTTACTCTCTCAAAGCTAGTATCTCTCTCTCTCTTCATGTTCCAGACGAACATCTCTTCATGTTCCAGACGAACATCTCTTCTTCGATGCAGACCGTCGCTTGGCGGTGATGGTTGTGGTGATGACGGAGAGTGGCGGCACTGTTGCCCCCGTTTGTTGCTCCGACCGAGGCGTAGGACGTCAGTGACGGCTTACCCGCCCGTCGTTGAGTTGTTTTCGTCGCCGACTGTTGATGATTCTGAGTAGTCGTCTTTTACATTCGCGGTGATGGTAGGTGGCGACTGGCGATGACGGAGTATGGCGGCGTTCTTGCCTCCGTCTGTTGCTCCGATTAAGGCGATGCGCGTCCGTCGTCCTTCGTCGATGGTGTCGCCGGTTTTAGGGTTTCGATGTGTCCAGTCATGGAGACCCTCTTGAGGTTTATTAAACCGTGTTGATTTGATTTTGGGTTTATGGTTTTTTGAAACCCAGATTTGAAGCCGACGGGGTTTCTTGTTGTTCTGTTGGACCGATTTTGGTTTCGGGGTTTCAATAACCCAAATCTGAAACCGCCGACTTCATTTTTGTGTTAGCGGTATCATTTTAACATACTCGGATGGATTGATTTTTGGTTAGCTGATGCTTATTGATTGTATGTATGTTGCTTTCTTTGCATGTTGATGGCTTTTCAACCTATGGTTTTGTTATTGTTTGTGTAGCTATTGGTTACTTACGATGAGGCGATGTTGTTGGATTGGGCAATGATGATTGATTATTTGGCTATGTGGTTGCCCTTACGGTGTGGCGATAAACAAATCGCATCCGTAGGCTTGACTTGAGCATATATCTTTTCATGATCTTTGTTTGATTTTGGTATAATGTCCCGAAACGAAATGTCCAAAAATGAAATGAAATGAGAACAATTTGATTTAATTGCTAATGTTATGCTTATTTGAGCCTTATTCAGATTCAATTAACCCCTTCTGATGTTCTTGAAGCTTAGTTATGATTCTTGGGCAATGATGATAATTTTCTGAGCCTTCATTTTGTTGTCCCGAAATGAAATCTGATATTGGGCAATGATGATAATTTTCTAAGCCTCGATTCATTCTAAATGTTGGTTTATGTTGTTGTTGTCCTGAATGTTGGTGTTATGCTTATTTGAGCCTTATTCATATTCAATTGACCCTTTCTGATGTTCTTGAGGCTTGGTTATGATTCTTAGGTAATGATGATAATTTTATGAGCCTTCATCCATTCTAAATGTTCTTTTATGTTGTTGTTATCCCAAAATGAAATCTAAAATTGGGCAATGATGATAATTTCATGAGCCTTGATTCAATTTAAGTGTTGGTTTATGTTGCTGTTGTCCTGAATGTTTTATGCTTCTTTGAAGCTAATTCGGATTCAACTGTCCTTTTCTCATGTCCTTACCATCCACTATAGATGCTAAAGTATTTGTTCTGTTATTGCAGTTTCAAAGGGAATTGCTAATATCAAACCCTCATTGTCACCATTCGCATTAGATGTATGAGTCATTAGAAAGTATGATGTTTAGTGGAGTGACAATGACAAATCTACACTATTTACTTCTTGACAAAGAGGTTAGTGATTCACACACATACAATTGTTTTTAACAACTTACATATCCAGTTGAAGTTTCTAATACACATACCTAATGACAAGGTGATGCCATTGAAGCAAAAGTCGAGGTCACAGACAACTCTTTCAACACAAGCATATTACCAGATGGATGCTACAATATCAATGGGTACATATATACTTATCCTATAACCTACAGAAATGTTGTTGATCATGATGCCTCATTACTCATAGGATACAGAACAAATTTCATTCCAATTCTAGAAACAGATATACCAACTGAGCGCTACAACTTCATCGCTACAATGACTTTTATGATAGGAGAATTTTTAAACTTTTTATTTTGTTTTAAGTTTTTTGGTCTTCTACTTTTGCCACGAAAAATTTAACTTTTTTATTTTCGCTTTTAGTATATTTCTATAGTTCTATAATTTCACCACGAGACTTTTAAACTTTTACGTTTTAGACCACTTAACTTTTTGACTTTCGCTTTTAGACCACTTAACTTTTAAGTTTTTTGGTAAACATCTCGTTGTCATCCCTTAGAATTGACCCCCCCCCCCCCCCCACTATATTAATACAATTCATGATATTCCAATGGTCATAATGGTTTTAAATAGAGATGTGACAACCGGACCAAAAATCAGGTCAACTCTCTATCCGTTGACTTTTGTTGACTTTTAATTTCGTTATAATTACGTGATTTACCGCTTTAAACTGCATGATTAACTGTGATTAGTTAAACGATTAACTGTTATGAAATTCGCGTTGAAAAACTGTGAATTATGAATGTTACATATTATTATTATTAATGGAATTTTAATAATAAGAAATTAAATATAAAAATTTGACGTTTTATATTTTATCAAACCAATTCAAACTATTAAGTCATTTCATGAACTTAAAACGAATACAAAACGCTATGTTGTCAAGACTTAACCACCTTTTCAAACGTTTAGCCTATTGGGCCCGGTAAGCCCAATAAGCCCAAAAATGTCCGGATTAACCCGAAAACTTAACCGAAGGTTCGTCTCGACTAACCGAGTAAAACCCCCAACCCGGAAACCCGACCCGCGGCCCAGATCGTATTGGGCCGTAACCGGCCCAAACCCTTTTCCTTTCGACTCGCGGCCCAACCCAAGAACCGAATGGGCTTCGGCCCATTCCCATGTCGAAAACCGAATGGGCTTCGGCCCATTCCCCTTCCCCATCGCGATTGGGCTTTGGCCCAATCTTAAACAAACTTATTTATTTGTTAAGCCCACTAGTTTTTATAAAAAGTTAATCTCATCTCTTTAACCCACTAATATTTTTATAAAACTTGGGTTAACAACATTTATAAAAATAAAAATCATCATTCAATTGGATAAAATATACTTGGAGTATATTTTAAAAAGTTGTGATTTTTATAAACTCCTAACCACCTTTTATTTTATAAAAGTTTCTAAACTTTTATAAAACTTATAAAAATTATTAAACAAACCACCTACACTTGAGATTAGTTAGGATTAATGTGGGAGTGACAACACTAATTTACCCAATGGATATTAATCCCACTTTTGAGTATAAGTAGGAGGTTAGACCTCACCTTGTCTCCCCACACCCAACCAAACCAAAACCACCACTCTCTCCCTCCCCCCTTGAGCCGGCCACACCACCACCGCCAACCACCCTGCTGCCGCCGCTGCCTCCACCGCCGGCCACCCTCCGGCCACCGTCCGCCGCCGCCGGACCGCCGCCTTTCCCCCTTTTTCTTGCTGGATTTAACTCACAACCATTGTGAGTATTTTAATCCCCTTTTCTCCTATATTTCTTACATGCTTAACCATCCAAGGATCACCCTACAAGTCTTGACAACAAACCAATCACTTGAATGCTTGCATTTTGTTATGATCAACTAACAAAACTCTCTCTTTAACCTCCTTTTCTCCCAAGATCAAGCACCCTTTCTTGGTGTCTTTGAGACTTAAAATAACCAAGGGGTGTGGTGAAACACACTTGTGAAATCAAAAGAAAGTAATGAGTGTGCACCAAGAATCTTGCATATATGAAATCTTGATTTCATAAGTTAGTTGATTTTAACAAAACCTCAAGCCTCTTCATATAAATTAGAAATGTTAACTAACAATCTCTACATGTTTATATTTCCTTGTCCTAACACAAATGTGTTAGTGATTGTTATTTATATTTCCTTGTCCTAACACAAATGTGTTAGTGATTGTTATTTATATTTCCTTGTCCTAACACAAATGTGTTAGTGATTGTTATTTATTTTCTTGTCCTAACACTAATGTGTTAGTGATTGCATTTTCATTTAATCATTGGTCCTAACACAAAGTGTTAGTAGATATGAACTTATGATTATGATATAAAAATACTAGAAGATGAAAGAATATAATAAACATGTTTATGGACTTATTTAAATCAAGGGAATTAAATAAATGTTACATATGTAACCTATGACTAAAACAAAAGGAATGTTACTTGTTTTAGTAAAAGTAACACATTAAATGTGTTATAGAAAGAAATCAAGACAAAAAGAATATATTAAATTCTTGCTAGATTTAGTAAGAATAATATTTATGTCAAATGATTAATTTGACATAAATACTTGGATTTATTACAAGTTTTAACCTTTCTTAAAACTTGCTAGAAATGGACATTTTTCTATAAAAAGGTCACATTTGAAAATAAATATTTTTATAAAAGATTTTTTAAAAATAAATTAAAGACAAATCATTGGCTTTAAATGTTTACATGGACTTTTAATATTACTTTGATGAAAACAAAGTATCCAAAAATGAACTAACGTTCATTGGAGATTTTAAAATAAAAGTCAAGTTTTATAAAGACAACGTTATATAAATCTAAGCGTCGCTAAGACATCATGAGAAACATATATTTCATGAAAAGGAAATATTAAACGCTTTCGAAAAATAAATGATTAAATGTTAAAATTTTGAATATTTCTTCTAAGGTTCATGTTTTAAAAATAAGACAAACAATAATAATTATTTTGACAAATATTTATTTGTAAAAGGTATAAATCATGTCTTATTCACCAAAGAATTGTTAATCATAATTATTTAAAATAATTATAACTCGCAAGATTAACAAATCAAATAAGTAATTATTTAAAAATAATTGTTCGAACTTGTGAAAATAATAATAAACATTATTATTCTTCTTAACTCAATTTTCAAGACTTGATTGAATTATTGAAATGATTATTTGTTTATATTTATTGAACATAAATATAAATAACGATGAACGTATTTATTTAATAAATACAAGATTAACGAGTTTTCAATAATACAAACGGACCTAAAACGTCAAGACTTGACCGGTATCACTTGGGTGACTTATGTTACTCAAATGATCATAGACCTTATACATATGTTATTAAATGATTTAGGACGTTACGTGCTACCATCCTTCACTGCTTAATTACCGCTTATCTGCTGAATCTGTGAGTTTCACGACCCCTTTTCCTTTTAACTGTTTTATACTTGGGGGAGAAATCATGAAAACTGATTAAATGCTTTTTACTTAATATTATGGTTTACTTGTTAGCCGTATGACTACTTGTTCTCTTACTGATTGCCCAACTTGGTACATTATCGTTATAAACGTTTGTACAACCGAAATCCCATCATTAATTGATTTCAATTAGTTCTGTACGAAACGATAACTAGTGAATAGATCTATTTGGGTTGACAACCCTACCCTAACTGGTAGCTCCAGTTCTGACTCAAGATTGTCTGAGGGTACACGTCAGTTATTCTGCTCTGTTTAACATCTCTGGGCAAGAGATGCTGGGTGGGTAAACCGTTAGTATTTGAAATCAAGGTTCAGGTGAGATCATACAACCACAACAATAAACCCTGATAATATTTAAGTATACCGAAAACTGTTTTACAACTGTTTAAACTATTGAGTCATAAACCTGTGAACCTCACCAACTTTATGTTGACCCGTTTTATATTCATGATTTCTTAGGTAATTGACGAGACTCTTTGAAGACATGCAAATGGGGCTTACAAATGCTATCGGACCTGTCCTTGGAGTCATAGTCCCGACTATCCAAATTAACCGTTCCATGCTTTTAATAATCATTTAAGACTTATGTTTTCAAATTGTAAGACATTAATGTTTCCACTATCTTTTCCGCTGCAATGAAATGAATTAATGTTTTATGAAGTTTTTAAATTATTAGAAGTTGTTCTATGTATCCTCGACTATGATTCCATTCTGGCTCACACCCGACACTGTTGACCGGGGTGTGACAAGAGATGCGTAAATCGGTTAATTAACCGGTTCTTAAAAAACCGGTCGGTTATTTGGTGAAAGGGGACAAACTGATTCGGTTAAAATTAGTTTTCTGAATGAGGGAACCATAACCTATGAATCTGGTCCCGGTTCAGACAAAAAAAATAACTTTTTATAAATTAAAATTAGGTAAAACCCAACGTTCCAAACTCAGCTAAATACATTTGTCAATTTATTAAGAAACTAGGTTAGTAATCCGTGTATTTTGTTTAAATGAAAATTGAACATATATAATCCTACCTATTCACGATTGACGGATAATAATCCCAAGTAATTTTTTGGCAAAAAATAGTCCTTCATTTACACCCTGTTATTTCTAATAATTTTTTCGGTTAAAAAACTAACACCGTTAGTGTAAAGGACTAATAATGTCATTATTGAAACTTGATTTATTTAAATAAACTTGAAAGGTATATAATGTAATTTTCTAAAGTTGATTTAATTAAAAAAATCCCCACCCCCTTCTTCTTCCCCAACCTCACCGTTCGCCGGCGATCGATCCCTCCGACGAACCTATTTTATTCAAAAACGGTCCCAAAACACACCTCTACAACTCATCTAGTCTCAAGCACATTATCATCATCATCATACGTTACTGTTCCGGCGGGGAACAGTGGCTAGAGAGCACCGCCGGAGTGGCGGACGTGGCTGTGAGCCACCTCTACTCGCACCGTCGCCGGCTCGCCAGAACGGGAAGGATACGCGGCTGGTGCTGCTGCTGCCGCTTGCTTCGTCGAACAGAGGGAGAAAACGAGAGCGACTGGAGGTCGCCGCTGCTAGCTAGGGCGGAATCCCTAGCCGCCATAGGTGGTCGCCGCCGCTGGTGAGTTCAAAACAGGAAGAAACCACGATGGGGGTTCCTAATCGGAGAGAGGGAAAATCGATCCGAGCTTACGGGTCGTCGCCGGTGATTGATCGAAAGAACCCACCTAGGGTTCCGTTCGAAGGTCACTGCCGTGTGTCGGTGAATTGAAGGATTGGTGGTCGTGACTAGAGGAAGAGAGATTTCCATGTCTGTTTGAGCAATAGTGGTGGTGGTGGTACTCTTGTTCACCGGCGTTCGGATCGGTTGCCGGAGGATTGGTGGTGGTGGCTGCCGCCGCCGGCTGGAGGAAGAAGACGAGGGGGGGATGTTTTTGGGTTTTCTTTCTGTATTAAATCAATTTTAATGAAATTACAATATTTACCCTTTAAGTTTTATTAAATAAAACAAGTTTAGATAATAACATTATTAGTCCTCCACATTAACGGTGCTAGTTTTTTAAAGGAAATGATTATTACAAATAACAGGGTATAAAGGAAAGATTATTTTTGGTCAAAAAAATAGTTGGGATTATTATCCGCCAAATGGTGATAGGTAGGATTATATATGTCCAATTTTCCTTGTTTAAATGTAAAAAAACTGTTAAAATAATAAATTTATTATGTTTTACAAATTCTTGATTAGTTTTTCTTAAAATAATCAAATTATTGAGTAAAATAATCAAATTCACATTAAGTTTGTCCATTTTTTAAAATGGAAATTTAGTTTTGATAAAATTGGTAATTATACTTAATTGATAATCTAATGAATTGATACTTCAATGTGGTTTTGACATGTGACAATGCTGATGTGGACCTTCTCAAAATGACACATCTGGCACTCATTTTAGTGTTTTATTAGGATTAAAGATTACATTCGAAAAATTATGTCATTAAAAACCTCCATATCGCTAACTTAGTAAACATGCTTTTATATATCCGTTCATATTCAATTATAGATTCCGCAATAACGTTTTTATTACGCTCACTGTCGTAGTTCAAACTTTGCAACAAAACCATTTGTCGGTGATCTATATTTTGAAGCTTTGAAAGAATCGGTATCAATTTTGCCCATTTTCCTTTAACTCATCGAATGTACGAGTTGTTAAATTGAAATCTTCATGCCTCGTCTTCTCGGCATATATTAGTTCTAACCGATCGTCATCACACATTTCTTTAACTCGAATCCAGTAAGTATTGCCTTTTGAACCGTTGGGATATTGAAGCCCCATTTCCTCCGTGACTTTGTTCATAGTGACAACCAAATCTTCTTCCTCCTCTACGCTCCCCCACCGTAAAATTACGGGCACCTAAATTTATTGAAAAATACACTTATATTGATACAAACAACAAAAGTTCAACGATAGTTTATTATACAAAGTTACTAACAAAAAAATGAGAACAACACTTAAACATAAAAACACTTATTGTAGCAATATAAAAAAAACGTTCAACGCCCTGCACACATGCGGGTTGTATGTGCACGCATTATGCTCACCGAAAAGCCATTAAATATGGTGCCACATTTTTTACAACGTGGTTTTTTAGTACCATCTGTTATCTTGCGAAAATCATAATCATTCCAAACCCCGTGCGTCCTAGTTGTGGGTATGACCCTCACGACCCGCGGTTGTTGTAGTCGTTGTGTGTTAACCACAATGTTCTGTTGTTGTTGTGGTTGTGATTATTGTTGTTGTCTGTCATCGTGATCCTAACTTGAACGTTTTTTTAAGCTTTTAGAGTGTTTTGAGGTGTAGAGAGGTGGTGTGATAAACCTAACACCTCCACTACCTATTTATAAGTGTTTAGAAGGGGTTAAAATGGTAAAATCGAGCACCCAACGTCCATAAACGACCATATAGCCATTGTTAGAATCGTAAAAAAAAATTGCTGGTTTTTAACATTTTAAAAGAAAACCGGTTCCCGTCAACCTATATGTATTTGAAAAATCCCAACTGGCGGTTTCTACCGGTTTAGGTTTAGGGTTTAGGGTTTTATAACCGGGCCGCTTCGGTTAACGGGTTTTGTTTTTTCACCTCTAGTTTCAAGCATATAATTAGCAGCGCGTTTCACAAAAGGTCACATGTTCGACTCTTCAATGCTACGCGACTTCAATTCAAACCTCCAAACATCGATTCATCAAAGGAGGCTCGATTCAATCCTTCCAGAACTATTCTGCAACTGAAATTCTCTCTCCCTTCGAAACCGAAAACGTTTGCCTTCAATAATCCAGGTGCGTATTCGCATTTGTAAACCTAGACATATGTAACTTGATGCTGATTTGAAGTACTAATTAGTAAGAAGTTGATGAATTTCTTTATAAACTCAAACGGAAATAATCAAAGGAACTTGAATGTTGGAAGTAATTTGGCAGATCGAACAGGTAATAAACTTGTGCAACAAGTTTTGGTCCATTAATTTCTTGGGCTTGTAAATGGTTCTCTTAGGCCTGGTCCAGTAGCATATCGGGCCACAGTAGCATATCGGGTTGGCCCGTATCACATTATGTTCTTTCCATCTTATTACATTTTTTCCCCAAAATCTTAACAGAGATTGGTAAGCTTCTTCACCCAAATTGTGATACTACATTGACCTAATTAGTAACTAAAAGCAGATTTTGAAAGATTGTTGTGTTGTTCAGGGACATTTGACCTAATTAGTAATTAGAAGCAGATTTTTGTTATAATATCATACAATATTATTTTACCTGACCCGACCTTTAAATCTAACGTCAATATTGATATAAAAAAGGTGGCCGAAAAAGTGACCCCCTCGAAATAAAATCCTAGGTCCGCGCCACTGCTTATGGTGCTAAAAGTTTATGTTCTAACTGTGTTTTATGTCTTGTGGTATAAACCCTAATCTGCTATCAGTACTTCTTTTTTGTGTTATTCAGTTTGCTGATATCTTTGCAAAAATTCATATTCATCTGATTAACATTTGTTGCCTCTTTAATTGAGGAAATGTTGTATTAATAATTAAGTAAATAATGTTTGTATGGTAAACCAGTTTTTTGAATCCTTTTTCTACTTGTGTTTTGTTCATTAGTTGTTCTGTACTTCTTTTGTGTTTCACATTAGCTTATAACTTGTTCACTATTGTGTAGACAATATTTTTGTTAACACTTAAGAACGGTAATAATTTGGTTTCTTGTAAATGTTTTGATTATAATGTCTCTCATCTTGATGTTTATAAATAATTAACTAGATTAATGTTATAACAATTATAATCAGGAGTCTATTGAAATTGCTCTATCTGTTTGTAAAAATGCTACCTATTGATTCCATGTTTTATGATTTTTTTTTTTTGTTCTTCCTCATCTCTGTGCACAGGTTTCATTCGGAGCTCCGTACAACACGATATCACGCCCCAAGACGCCATGGATATTGATTTCGATGATCTTGATGGTCCGTCAAAGGCACCAATGACGAAGAAGGACAAGTTCGCTCCCAAGAACTCTAAGTTTAAACCCGTTGCCAAACCCAAAAACGAACCAGATGCATCGGCTCCTTCATCCGAACAGATTCCAGTTTCCGTTCCTAAGGTGGAGTTAGATGGTTTGCCGCCACCGTATGTTTCAGTCTCCTCCAAAACCGAAATTGAGCAGCCATCACATACTGTTTCTTCTTCTTCTTCTCCTTCTCATGAAGCTAATGGTAGTGTGAAAAACGACAATTATGTGACGGATATGGAAGTAGACAATGATCAGCAACAAGATGAAGAAGATCAAGTTGTTCGAGAAATCGACGTCTTCTTTACTTCTTCTATTGATGCCAATTCCAAGGTTAATATTTACAGTTTTGAATCTATTGAAGTAAGTTATTAGCACAAATGAGTGGTTGGTTAATCATGATATACTACTTTCTACAGCTATATGTCTTGCAATATCCTCTAAGACCATCTTGGCGGCCTTATGAACTAGAGGAGAGGTGTGAGGTGGTATGTATGCAATACTTACACTTTTCATATTTCAAAAGGCCCATGGCATTGAATGGTTTTTGTTTTTGATTCTCGAGACAGTGGTGTATATGTATAATCTATTTTTGCAGGTTAGAGTGAAACCGGAAACTGCAGAGGTGGAGATGGAAATGTCTATTCAAGCTGAGTCAGAGAATTTTGATATTGATGTTCATGATGAGAAAGCAATGCCAAAGCAGGTCTGTCTTTCTTCAATAGATTATTTTTGTATCTTCTATTTGTAAAATGATGTTCTCAAATATATTTAGGTATTGTCAACCGCATGGAGGCCACCGACAGCAAATCGTTATGCTGTAGGGATTCTAATCGGCAATAAGGTGTGTGTCTTATGTTCACATTCACCTTTTATGACAAGATTAGAAGTTTTATACACAAAGGAGGCCATAAATTGAATGAAAGTTACATATTGTTGTAATGATGATTGATGGAACACATCTTTCGCAATTTCTTTTGCAGTTGCACCTCAACCCTGTTCATTCGGCTCTGCAGCTACGACCTTCATTGCAACATCTTAAGCATCAGAACTCATTGAAGCAGACCAACACGCGTTTTGATGAGGAGACCACCAAGAATGAAAAATTTATGCAGCAAGTCAAAAAACAGGTTTGGCATATCTTTAGGTGGCGTTTGGTTCACGGAATGTAATGTAATTGGAATTGTAAAGTTTTCCTTTTAAAGTTGTGCTTAAGTTGGGTAAGGAAGGAGTTTGAAATACAATGAATTCCCTTAATCAATGGAATTTGAGGTCATGTAATTTTCCTTCGTTAAAGTGAAGGATTTCTAAATTCCATTGATTAAGGGAATTCATTGTATTTCAAACCCCTTCCTTACCCAACTTAAGCACAACTTTAAAAGAAAAACTTTACAATTCCAATTACATTACATTACATTCCGTGAACCAAACGCCAGTTTTTTGAAGACTTATGCAATATGTAAGTGTTAAAAAGCATCAACGAAAAAGATGCGAGTCAACAATTGACCATTGGGGCCTCTTCTAATTTATTATTGTTATAAAATGTAGCATGCATTACAAATACATAATTATGACTTTAGCAAAGTTTCTCAAAGATTACACTTATATATTATTGAAAGATACATTCTATATATCTCTGTAATCTTAGTGTGATAAATTTCTGGTCTATCTGATGTTAATTATTCAGGGAAAGTTACCAGGAGCTGTAACTAAGCAAAACACTGATACTAAGGAGGTATTAAACTTTTTTTTTTCATGTTGATATCATTGTTTTCCCCTGCTTCCTTTATTACTCTAGTTGCATAAGGTTTGTCCATCTCATTAAGTTGTCAGTTGTGCAAGAGTATAATTTTATGTGTGCTAATGCCTTTATTAAAAAAGGTTAAAAGAAGTTTCATAGTTTTTATGTGGACAACGTGTTGAATTTCATGTAACTTAGATATATATTTTACTTCATGTTGGTCTATTATCTTGTTCAGCAGTGGATTCCTCTCAAGTATCACGGCGAAATGAGTCTATTATCACGTCGATACATGGAAAGTATGGTTGGACAACAAGATTCTCAAATACAGTTTTCCATGAGCCAGTAAGTCACTATACTAATTTTAGTCAATTTTCTGTTATGTAATAATGTACATATCACTTATTGTTTGCTTTATGTTATGTTGGTGTCAGGTCGGATTATATCGATTCCTTGTGTCCTGCAACAAGTGGCAAACCGAGACCCCAAGGGTCATCTCGAAGGTGTATATTATGTTCTTATTGCGGTACATTATACACACATAAACGACATTATAGTTATTGCAATTTCTTGGTTGATCTTGTTTCAGCTCATTGCTCAAGCTTCCACTGGAAGAGCGTATTAAGAAACACCTTCTTGAGGTTAGTGTAACTTGCCGTTAAGGCATTGTTAAATAGTTAATTTTCATTCGAGTTAACTTCCTTTTTGGTCCCTTAGGTTTAACAGTTTTCTCACTTTTAGTCCAATTTAAAAAAAAATCGATTTAAGGGTCTCACTTTTGGTTTTTTTTCTCAATTTTGGTCATCTTTAAAAATCCGTCCAAATTAACTGTTAGATGAAGGGCATTTATGTCCAAATTAATCTCTCATTTGCCAACTTAAAAAGACATTTGATCTATCTAAAGGTGAACAGGAGTTTAATTTAGACATAAATGCCCCTTCATTTTAACGGTTAATTTGCACGGATTTTTAAAGGTGACCAAAATTGGAAAAAAAAGAAAACAAAAAGTGAGCCCCTTAAATCGATTTTTTAAAAAAAAAATGGACTAAAAGTGAGAATACTGGTAAACCTCAGGGACCAAAAAGGAAGTTAACTCTTTTCATTCAGACCCTTTTGTAGCGCATACAGTTTTTGGCACAAATAGAATAGAAAGGCGGGGCACTTATTTTGGGACATAATATGTTAATGGAATTTTAATAGTATCAATTGTGGTAAATTTGGATTTGATAGTAGTTTGATTTACCATAAAACTGTAAACATTTCTTGTTTGATTTACTTGTATTTTTTTAACAGGGACCTCCAACACATCGATTTAACGCTCTTAAACACCTAGCTCCAGATTCTAGTGATGATGATATTTTCAATGTCCTTAAGGAACATGCCCATTTGGTTCAAGGGTTATGGGTTGTAAAAACTAAACTAAAGTGTCAAGGAACAGATGCTCTACTCAGAAATTATGCAATGCTGCAGTTTAGCAAAGATCCTATTTTTCATGAAGCCCAGTTACCTAAACAAACTAGACATATCGAATGCATGAAAGTGATATTGGATGAGTTTGCTGCGAAAAGAGATTCCTTCAGGGATTGGAAATTCAGAGAGCCCCGAGATGATTCTTTTATCAAAAAGTACCCCGAAATTGTTAAGGGTCAGAAGGAAATTTGGGATCATGTGGAACCACAAATACTGGACCCTTTATTTTCAAAGAACTCGAAAACTAGTTGTATTGGTGGTAAACGTCCTACAACTTCAAATAGTCCTATTGTTGCACCAAAAAGTATACCTCCTAGAACACCTAATCATTGATGAAACTCGAGATAATATTACTCAAGGCCCTTCAGAAAGTTTTCCAAGCTTACAAGGTTTGCAGGTGTGTTGGTTTTCGACTTTTCATCATCATTTCATTATTCAATACAAAACATATGATTTATATCTTTACTTAGCAGCTGAAATAAAGTAAAATGATTAATATTCTTTGATATTATAATGGGAAATTGGATTTTAATAATTCAAACTATGACATATTAGTTGATAATAATCTAAACTATCAGTTTGACCAGTGACAGTCCCAACTTCCATTTTTGTGGTCTAGAGTAGTCCCAATAGTGTAATTGTCATACATTTACACTTGATTTACACTTGCTTTGCTCTTGTTTTTACTTTTATGTTTACTCTTTTGTTCAAAATCGACATTACGATGCGGAAATCAATATAAATGTATGAAAATTATGCTATTGGGACTGCTCTAGGCCACGAAAATGAAAGTTGGGACCGTCACTGGTCAAACTGATAGTTTGGATTATTAAAATTCAATTTGCCATATATAATAGAACGATATAATCATGTTTATGAAAAAAATATTTAGCCGGATTGTCTTTAATGATTTTAGCATGGATCAAATACGCCAAAGGTTGCGTGACATGGCAGTCTCTGAAAACACACAACGGAAGGGCACTCGAGAAGCCAAGGCTGCGAATGTTGCAGCAGATGCACCACATGAAGAGCTTAAAAAAATCTTAACTCAAGTTGCTGCCAACATACATGGATCATTTGTTTTAAGATCATCACCAGATCACCCTCAATATGACGAATTGAGGTTATTTATTGATTTTAGACAAATTAGATTTAAGTAATCTCAAGTTTCATTAGTTGACTGATATTAATCCAGTTAACGAAATATTTACTACCGAGCCAACTTTTAACCTATTTTCCTACAACGATCTCTGACTAACGGAAAAATTAACGACGTCAGTTTTTGTTATGAAACACTAGATTTAAATAATCTCAAGTTTCATCAATTGGCCGACAATAATCCTAAGTTCTATAAAAAAAAAATCCCAAGTTTCATTAACTACAATAATCTCAAGTTTCATCAAAACTAACCTAAAAATAGGTTAAAAGTTGAGCTCGATAGTAAACATTTTATTAATTGGAATTAATGCCAGCCAATTGATGAAATTTGAGATTATTGAAATCCAATTTTCTTGATCTTAACTTCAACCTAAAAGTGTTATTTTGTTTGTTACACTTTTTAACATTTGTTTCTCTGCATTAGGAATATTGTCATAGACCTTTTTCTAGCTCAAGGGCCTCGAGGGAAGCTCAAAAAGGCCTCCATCTCTGAAGCTGTCAAGGTTCGGCTAAAAAGGGATATGACTAACATTGAGTATCAAAAGGTCAGATTTTTCCATGTGATATTTTTTATTTTTCTTGCTTGATGTGGAAAGTGGAAACACCTGTGTTTTACATCTTATGTTTTTAATTTATTTGCAGGTCTTGGGTGAATTGTGCGTTTCACAAAATTCTGCGTGGGTTTTAAAGAGCGGGGATAGTCCAACATAATAATATCTATCTATTTTATATGATCACAAAAGGTACATATCTAGTGTAAGGTGACTCGAACTCGACTCGTTTAAATTTAACAGAGCTCGAGCTCGGCTTGATTCGAGTTTTATTTTTGAAGCTCGAGTTCGGCTCGTGAAGAATTAAATGAGTTTGAGCTCGGCTCGGGATCGGCTCGTTGATTATTAATTATAATTTTTTAATATAATTTTATAATTAAATTTGTATATATTTGTAATTATACTTTTTATATAGAAAATAATACATATTATTTACTTATTTTATCATAATTTTATATATAATAATCATTATTTTTTAAATATATTTAAAAAATTAATCAAAATTTATATAAATAAAAGCTCGTTAATGCTCGCGAGCTAGCTCGAGCTCGATATGTAACGCTCAGGCTCGAGCTTGTTTATAAAACGAGCCCTATTTCATAACGCGGTTCGTTTCGAGCTTTTTATCGAGTCGAATTTTGAGTAGCTCACGAGCGGCTTGGCTCATTTATAGCCTTTGTTTACCTTTAATCATTTTTTGTATTTAAGGTTTTTGATTTGGACATAATATTCTAACCACATTAAACCATACAAGATACACCACAAATCGGTTTTCAAAGATTAAATCCAAGAACACTGATACTACTTTCTTCATTTGTGTTTCTAGGTGTTGGGGATACAACCTTTGTGGCACATTGGTAATCTTCTAGGTAATTTATGAATTTTTATAGAAGTTTATCGAGTAGATATAAGATATGGTTATCAAAATGTTTGGAAACTTGCTACCATAGAGCTAGTAAGAGTCGGTTTCATTTTACGAGCACATTCTATTGGTAAATATGAACTTCGGGAACGAATTGTGTGTTAGAAATTCGAATGCTTGGAAACTCCAGAAAGCGTGGAATCGGATACGATCTGGAGATCTTTTCGAATTCAAGAAATTTTTGATCATGAAGAAGAACCGAACCAGAAAATTTGATATAATCGTACGTATTAACCAGGGGAGCGTATATGCAGTTATTTAGGATAACTGCTATACGATTTTGCACAATTAGTCCCTCGAATTTCATTAATGCCATTTTATACCGAAATAAAATCTGATGCATTATCCGTGAAAGACTTTTTGTCAAAATAAAAATTTCCAAGCTGAGACCCCAGCCAGGGGCTCTGCCCTTGGACCCGCAGGGGCTGCCGCCCCTGGACCCCGCTCTCTCGGGGGCGCTGCCCCCGAACCCCCGCCAAGGGGGCGTTGCCCCCTTGGAACCCCCTAACCTTATCGAGACGAGCGTGCACTACCCCGCACCACCGAACCCGACCGATATAAGTTAGAAGACGTATCGATCCATAATTAATTCAATTATACTAAAATAGCAACATTGTGTTTAGGGTGAGCAAGAAACCAGGTAGCCCGCCTAGCACCCAAAACCCGGGCAAGAGAAACCCGAAATTCTATTGGTAAATATGAACTCCGGAAACGCATTGTGTTTAGGAAGAGCAAGAAACCGGGTAGCCTGTCCAGAAACCGAAACCCGGCCCGATATTTATAAAGTAGGTTGGGCTTCGGTCCTTGTTTTCATACAAAATGGGTTCGTGTCCAGCTTTGGGCCTAACCCGAAAAAACTCCTACAAACCCGGCCAGAAAATATTAATATTGCTTGTTGGACAAGATTTTTAATATTGTTTTATTTTTGGGCTGACTTTTTAGGAGTTTTTTCGGGTTAGACCCGAACCCGAGCCTGATTTTAGCAATTTTAATATTAATATGATATAGATGGAAATTTTGTTATGTTCAAAGATGTTATTTGGGTGAGGTGATAACTACTAAAATCTATCCACTATTAAAGTGAGAGTTGGTATTTTCTTCTAAAATCGTTGATGTCAAGCTTCTATAATTTATCGGTGAGAATGATTCGGTTTAGTTCTGTAGAAAAAAAATTTATTCGGTTTCGGATTTTTTTTTTGTCTTTTTAATAAGATGTGGTTAAAATAGTTATAAGCTTTAAATGTCTAGTCTTAAAAGATAAATTATTAATAGTTTTAAACAAGTATCGTTATAACCATCAAACTAAAAAAGCAAAAACATGTGTAACATACAAAATAAAATTTGGTTTTAAATTCAAAAGTTTTTAACACTAAAGATCTTGACCCCAATCTTCATCGTCTTCGATGGTAAGAAGAGGAAAGAAGAGGAGTCGATGCTTAAAAATGAAATAACAAATTGAGAGAGCACTCGAACTTGAGACATCTTGGTGGTTTGCAAAGGTAAGTTTTAACTGAGTTATACAAGAATTGTAAGTAAGTACAATTAAGTTAATTAAAACACAGTTACATATCTATATAAACTTAAAAATTAAATAAAATTTTCATTCGGTTCGGTTCGGTTTTTTCTTAATCTAGAACCGAAAATGAACCATAAATTTCGGTTCGATTTTTTTCGATTTGATTTTTATGGTTTTTTCGGTTCCGGCTCGATTTTTTTAGTTTTTTCTCACCCCAGTACATGTAATGAACTAAGAAAATAATAATGGAGTAAAAGTTTTTATTCCGAATATTTGTTGAGAAAATAAATGAATCAAGGATGGGATGTGATTACTTAACCATGACCACTTTACGCCTGGCATAACATGTGGACCGGGTTGAGGCTAGATCCTAACGGGTGTGCATCAGAACATGTAGATTTCAAAGCAGGTCGGTATATGACGGTTTCGGGTTAGAATGAGTCGATTTTAAGAAATAGGTATGGGCATAACAAGTACGTTTAAAAGCATCTAGGTATATGGTGGTTTAAGGTTCGAATTGGCCGATTTTAAAACTTTCATGCATTATTCATTTATAGACGTAACATGGCATCTATGTCGGCTTTTGGTTTTAATGTATTGAATTCAAAACAACTCGTTTTTAGACGATCCCTACAAAAGAAGGTGATTTTAACAATCTTTCTAGGTATTTTGTTCTCTATTCTACTAATTCACCCTCCATTATTTCATAAAGACCAAGAATATGGGAATACCATCACCTACTTGAAGTACAATATCGGTATTTACAAACTTGTCTTCTCTATTATATTGCTCAACATGTTTACAAGCTATTATATCAATCTTTGATCCCCGTCTTCACTATGAAAAGAATTTTCTCACCTTCATCGAAGGTTCGAATTGGTCGATTTTAAAACTTTCATGCATTATTCATTTATAGACGTAACATGGCATCTATGTCGGCTTTTGGTTTGAATGTATTGAATTCAAAACAACTCGTTTTTAGACGATCCCTACAAAAGAAGGTGATTCTAACAATCTGTTTAGTTACTTCGTTCTCTATTCTACTAATTCACCCTCCATTATTTCATAAAGACCATGAATATGGGAATACCATCACCTACTTGAAGTATAGTATCGGTATTTACAAACTTGTCTTCTATATTATATTGCTCAACACGTTCACAAGCTTTTATATCAATCTTTGATCCCCGTCTTCACTATGAAAAAAAATTTATCACCTTCATCGAAGGTTTGACGGGTGTCTTAACAATTCTAGAGGCTTAAAGCGAACTAAAAATACTGGCACCGTTAAAACATATATCACTTTTTATGGTTGTCAAATTAGGGAGAAGTTATTTATAAGAAGTTTGTTTAATCTATGAAGACACGGAATGATTTAAGGTCATTAGATTGGTTATTAAGATCTAATTAATCATTGAGATTAAATTTCTGGAGAAAAAAATGATGAAGTGTATTTTAGTCTTAAACACTTTTGTTTACTTTTTATCAAGTTCGCCCATTTTTAAACATTTATAACTTTTATTTATGATAATGTTTTTCTAAAAAAAAATTTACCATCAAAACGAGTGTTTTTTTATCGTTAAAACGAAAACAGTGTTGCTATATATAATATAAAAGAAAAAAATGCGTTTTCCAGCTCTTTGATTTTTATAGTGAGTCATTGTATCTTTTTACTGATCATTGTGTTTCTTTACTCGTTATTTGTCTTTTTCCTCGTCATTGTCTTTTTGTTGGTCATAGTGTTTTTTTTTTAATTATTAGTTCTAAACAACATAATGTATAATAACCCCATTATATATTTCTAATATGCAAAAGACAATAATAAAATAATAGCAAATTTATCTAGTACCTAAAAAACAATAAAAAAAACTAACATCAAATGAGTTAAAACATAAAACATAATGATAAATACATATTACACAATGAAGAGGTGCGGCATGCGAAGGCAAGCCCAACGCCAGCCCAATTCTGGAGAATTCTCCCATAAGCCCACTTAGGTATCGCACGAAGCTTCAGAGCGCCCAACTATACCTCATCTATGCGGGAATATGCCACGTGGCATAAGAAGACTCCCAAATCTATGGTCATAAGGTGGAGCCCATTGGGCCTCACGATATCGTTAGGGTTGTTTGGATCTTGTACTATAAATAGATCAAGGACAACAGATGAAAATGACTCTGTATTCACTCCAAAACTACATTCCACTAAATAGCAGAATATACTATTCTTCATTGGCGCCCACCGTGGGGCTCGAACCCACAACCACAAGGTTAAGAGCCTTGACAAGTCTAAAACATAACACACAATGATCTAATGTAAGATATAATAACTAAAATGCACCTCCACCTCTTAAAAATAATCGAAAAACACGTGTGAGGCCCAGTGGCGGATCCAGGAAAGAATATCAGGGGTAGCGGGGACTAACGGGGGTTCGGGGGCAGCGCCCCCGAAAATTTTTTTTAGGTAGTTAACGGGCTTTTAATCATATTTTTAAGGGGCTTTTGATCATATTTTTAAGTAAAAGCCATAAAATTTCTTCCAGGGGTCGCGAAAAATTCGTTTCAGGGGTCGCGAAAAACCAAAAACTTAAAAAAAAAAAAAAATAGCACGTCGGGGTAAAAGTTCAGGGGCAGCGGGCGCTACCCCTGGACTATATGTAAATCCGCCACTGGTGAGGCCCATAATCCTTCTTAGATTTAAGAAGCTTATAATTTGAACCTAACTCTGTTAGATGATACAAGTAGAGGTGTACATAAAAACCGGTTTACAAACCGAACCGGTATAAAAACCGAAACCGGTTCGAGATAAAAACCGGTTTTAAGAAAACCGATTCGGTTCAAGTATAAACTGGTAGTTCCCCATCGATTTGGCATTCTCATTTAGCGAACCGGTTTCAAACCGGGTTGTCTTTGAAACCGATCTGGAACCGGTTTAGAAACTGGTCCGGAATCGCTTTAGAAACCAGTTTATTATTAATTCCAATTATCCATTAATCACTTAAATGTTATTAGCTGTAATTCCAATACAAATAGAAGTAGCACATTTTTAGTTTTACTAATACTTGCAAGCTTTAAATTTCTAGTCTTGTACTCTTGGCCAACTTTTTTTTCTTATATCAAGCCTTAAGCTTTTGCTTAGTTGATTATTTGAGGAATTAAAAAAAGCAAATAAAAAAGGTTTTTTACAAACCGGTTCAACCCAAACCGGTTTCAAACTGACCCGATTCAGTTCTATAGGTTTGAGGTTTTGTTGCTTTAAACCGGTTTGTAACCCGAACCGATTTTGTTCAAACCGGTTTTGACCAAAGTTGACCAAACCGGTTTCGGTTTACAACCCGAACCGGTTTGAAAAAAAACCGGCTTTGTACACCTCTAGATACAAGGTCCAAACTATATAAAACATACATAAATTCTTTATTATTTTTTTAAAACTCAAGGTCATATTAAAATGGAATCTAAAAATCAAGATTTATTTAAACTACCCGTAAGCAACCATAAATTTTGATGGTGCGTCCATATTTAGATCTCGACTATATTAAAATAAAATATATATTATTTTACATTACATTGTTGACTTTATAATAAAAGAGTTAATAATAATATAATAATAATGTGGTGGACAACTAGTGGGTCATAACTCATACATGATACAACTACATGGCAACAATAAATAAATTTCAAAGCCCATTAAAAACTACTTTATATGCGAGGTGATGTTTCAAGAAATGAGTTGTTAGTACTAGAGATGCAAAAAAATGCAAAAAGAACAAACGAGAAATCGAATCTGTTTTGAAACCGGTCCGATCGATTATTTTGAACCGGTACAAAATGATTTGTATCGATGTAAAATCAATCTTAAAATCGAACCTATTTCATTCACCAATATATAAAAGATAAAAATTAAAATAAAATAACTATGACTAACCGACAATGAATAGTGTGTATTTTTGTGTTAAAGAAGTAAAGAACACAAATTTATATAACTTTAAATTTTAGAGATATAAATACTTTAAATTTTTAAGATAGAAATACGAGATAAAAATTATGATATAATAAATATAAAATAACTATTTATTAAACCAACAAAACCACAAAAACTACATTTTTTTTCGTTTCCACATATTATATCTCTAGCACGAGTCTACAAAATTCCCCAAACACTATATAAAATCACATCTTTATTTACGGCTACACATTTTCATTTCTACCATTCTTTCTTTTACATAACCACACAAGCATTTGGGTTCTCGTCACTGAACAACTGAGGAGCATGTACGTAATTCGCATAACCCGGCCCGTACCCGTACTGCGGATACGGATACGGACCCGAACCGTAACTTTCCATTTTATACATCTCCGGCATACCACCACCGTTCCCCTCTCCACCTCCGCCTCGGTTTTTCCCCTTCTTCTCGCCACCACCGCCGTCTTTCCCATCCCCGCCATCACCACCGCCACCCTTTCCCTTCTTATCGCCGCCACCACCGCCTTTCTTCTCACCGTCACCACCGTTTTTCTTCGAGGGAACGATCTCTACACTCCTCTTCAGTTTATGCTGCAATGCATCCGTTAGTGACTTCATATCGATCGCTCCTTTTACCGTTACTAAATCGTTGGTCTTATCGAGAGACATCTCGAGGTACCCTGTAAAGGCAATGTTCAATGAGAACTCAAAAACTGATTAGTAGGAGATAACAAAATGTCGAAATCCGAATCGATCCAGAATCCGAAATCGAAAGTCACCTTTAGTTTTGGTGACAAGTTTGTGAATCCGTCGGATGCAGCCTTGACAATGTAGCGGAACCTTTAACACCGTGGTCGTTACCGGTAACTGGTTAACAGAAAAACAGAAGACTCGGTTAAATTTTAACATTATAAGCTACTAGAAGTGTTCAGTATTCAACATTATAAGATGAATACCAATACTAAGCGAACAAAAATTCATAGTAGCGAGATAAAATTTAACACTTCTAAATAAAAAACACGGGAGGGGGCGAGACCCCGGCCCCAACTAAGCTTCGCCAATTGTTAAAATTTAGGTTTTAACCGTTTAAAAAACTACTAGAAAATAGGAGTATCATCAACAAAAGGCCTCTATTGTAAATTTGTCAAAAACATGAAAGATGAATACCTATACAAATACCAATATAAAATTCCACACTTCTAAGTGAAAAAAAAAATTCCAACAATACCAAATACAGACACTTCTAAGAAAAAAATCCACCAATACCAATATAAAATTTGATACTTCTAAACGTAAAGAAAAAATTTTTTCAGAGAAACAAGGTAAAATATGATACTTCTAAGCGAAAAAACAAAAAAAACAGGCCCGAGCCCTAACTAAGCTTGGCCGAATGACCGATAGTGTTAAAATGTTGATTTTAATCGTTTAAAAACTACTAGAAAATAGAAGCACAAACATATTTCTAAATCTGTAAAAAATAAAATAAATAAATAAAACATGAAAATAATAAAGTGGTAAGATGAACCTCTTTTGGTTTATCGGAGTCTTTCTTTCCGGCGGTTTTTGCTGGAATCTGATCCTTTTCAGGTGGTTTCTGCTGTTTCTTTTTATTCTCTCCGCCACCAAATTGGGCATCCTTATCTCCTTCATTCGTTTTCTTCGTGGCCGGAGAAATCACTTCCACCTTCTTATTAGTTTTCTCCTCAACCTTTTGCCGGAGTTTCACCGGATCCACGTTCCCGATCACCGTGAGTTTGTTCAACTCACTATCACCAATCCTCACAGACTCAACACCTATACACACAAAAAAACCAAAATCACTCACAAAAGTAACATTTCAAAACAAAGTCCAAACAAGAAGGGTGATTATATTTTAACAATTATTTTTGTTAAAAAAAAAACAAGTTCAAAACGATCGTTTTTACCAAACAACCAAAACGACGGTCGTTTGGGCCAAAACAACTCCTTAAAATTCAGGGGTGGTTTTTAATATTAAAAAAGAAAAAGAAAAAAAAAGACTCCAAACGACCATTTGGGTCAAAACAGTCAAAATGACACTGGAGAAATTTCACCTAAACGACCGTTTGGGTCAAAACGACCATGAAAAAATTTCGAAATGACGACTTGACACCAAACGATCGTTTTGAAGTTTTTTTTAGTAAACTCATTAGTTAATTTAACCAGAGCCAAAACGAGGGAAACACAAAAACCAAAATTGGTTGTTAAACTATTTTGTCCGCGCAAATTCCAGAAAGCGAACTAAAAATTTGAAACCATTGAAACGTATATATTTCTTATAGTTGTCGCATTATATAAATTTCGAATGAAATCTAACATGTATATATTATATTTTCTAAATTTGGGGTTATATTAAAGTAGAGCGTAAAACCCTAGCTTCATTTCATTTACTCTTTTTTAACGGGTGATTATAAAATTAAAATTTCAGCAGAAAATGCAAACATAGAGAGAAAGGTAATCCGAATCACCATCGAGAGTACGAACAGCTTTAACCACTTTTCCGGCACAACCTTCACAGTGCAGGTCGACTTTCAAAACCACCACATTAACCTCCGGAGCTTTTTGCTTCTTTCCACCACCGCCGCCGCCGTTCTCATTGTTGTTTTCAGTCTTCTTCTAACAAAAAAACGAACAAAAAAAATTCAGCAAAATCCAAAAAAAAAATAAAATTGAAAACCCTAAATTAGGAGAGGAATGTGTAAGTTTCAAAATGTTAAATCACCTTTGCCATTGCCGGAAAATGAAAGACGCCGGAGAAGAATGGGGAGGTTATAGGGAGGAAGAGGTGAGGGGAAGTGGTGAGATTATCATGTCAAATTAATGAAATGAGTGATTTAAGATTAGATGGGAAACGAAGATGATGATGGGGAATTATTTTGAGAGAAAATGTAGCGGCGGTTATCGGAAGTGGGGGGAGGAATGTGCAGCCAAACGGCTTTTTATATGACTAGTTCAAAGGTTATTATGGGAAATCATTATATTATCAAATAATAGAATAAGCTTTTTAACAAGAAAAAGTTTTTAAAAAAGTTACACGTTATTGATTTTACTAATATTTTTTACCGGGTTGATTTTTAAAACAAACAGGCCGACCACCAGTGGTGAAGCTTGAAAATATTAAGTGGGGGGTCGGACTAGATGGACATAGTATATAAAAAAAATTTCACAACTAAAATTGGGGGTCGAAACCGGAGTATATCAAAATTTTCTACACGAAAATTATATACCCCATACATCGCAAAAAAAAATTCGGGGGGTCGAACGCTCCCTCCCGCCCCTTAAATGCTGCGCCCCTGCTGACCACTGATCACGTCAGCAATCAGATCTGAATGGATCAAATAAGTAGAAATCAAACAACCCCTAACCCATATGTCTTTTAAATCTATATCTATATCTATCATAGAACTAACTATTAATCACTTAGGTTGCGGGTAACATTTTCTACACGAATTGCACGAAGCAGCGGTGGTAGGACAGTGATAAGAGAAAAGACAGACTTAGGGGTATAATTTTTTACACGACCCGGAAATACGACACAAACCTAACCCAAAATTCACAGGTATAGGTTTAGTATAAACGAAATCGGGTCACCTATTCGGGTCGAACCCGCAAACCCGTTTAACTAAACAGGTCTTGTTCGGGTCGAACCCGTCGGTTGGCAGGTTAACATGTATTGAGCATATTTATTTAATGTTTATATTTTTAAATGTATTTTATGTCATAAATTAAGCTACTATATTGTAGATTTTATTAAAGTTTAAAACTTGAAAGAGAAATTAACATAATTTTTGTTATTTATATATAATTATTTTATATACATTTATAAATTTTGGTGTAAAAATTTAATTTTAAAACAATAATATGTTTAATATATAGAAAAAAATATCGGGTCAAGTGGGTCGTGTTCAAGTCAACGCACATATATTCATATCATGTTCGGGTTAATGTGTAGCATGATTTTCAAGTCGGATCGGGTTCAGCTTAAATTTTCAGGTTCAAGTCGTGTTAACCCATCAACCTCCAAACACGACTCATTTAACGAGCATAATTATAATTTTAGTCGCATTCTTAAAACTTTAAATGTTAACTAGTTTTTTCGCATAGTAACATTCGAATATTCTAGATTTGAACCATAATTTATAATTTTTAAGTAGAGAATCAAAACATTTACCACCTTATTATTCCTTTTGAGACAAAAGTTCACTCCTTAATAGACCGCTTTCACAGCTTTTATTTAGTGTAATTTTTGTGTGAAAATAATCTGAGAGGTGTATTTCCTTATTTCTACATGCATTTGGAAAAACGTACGTGCAATTTGGCAATAAAATACATACTCTAAAATCTTTTTGAGTATCTTTTTACAAGGCTTTGTGCAATAATCTTCCTACTCTAAAAAATAATTACAACTATTGACACATGTCAAAACTAGATTAATTCTCACAAAAGTTTTCCTCCCAAATCTACTTCATAAATAAATCCTTTTTTATTAGAAATTATATCCTATTCTATAATCATGTTATATTTTTATTTATTTATATTTATGGAATCATGACACTCACATATAAATTTTCATCTTATTTCTATTTAAAATTATTTTTTTAAACTATTATTGTTTTTATTTTAATAAATATTTAAACAACTTTTAAATACCAATAAACACTTATTTACCAATAAACATTTATGTTGCATTTTTCAAATATACAACTATACAAGGAGAGACATGATCTAAATATTGTTTTTGATAAAGAAGGTAAAGTCACAAATACCATATTATTAATTATATTTTTTAGCTTTTTATTGTAATACGTTATATCGGTAATAAGAAGAGTATGCATGAAATTATCATTTTTTATATAAAATTTTCAATGATTAGACCCGTATAACATACGGGTTCTATTCTAGTTGCTAATATTTATATACATAGACATATAGTTAACTTCATATCATAATGTTTATTATGATTCTTTTGCGACATGCATAGTATATTATTTTGATTTTATAAGATTTATTCAAACTGTATTATTAGAAAATCAGTTAAAGTAAGAGTTTAAGCACTTATTATCTTGTTTGTTTGTTATGACCTCTCTGAGAATCTTAAAAATTTTCGTGGCCCTAGATGAGAATTTTTTTTTTTGTCATCGAAGAGACCTAACTTTGAACGGTTACCAATCGAATGAAACCATTTTAGTTTAGAACATTAATATATTTATGTATTTTATTATTAAAAATTGAGTTTTAGAACAATTGATTGGGTTATTTTTAACTTTTAAGTCTTTTGATTTAGATTGGAGATGATATTAAATTTATAAAAACAATTAAATCCCAATATTAAGGAAAAAAAGCTTTATAGTAGTTACTTTCCCTTTGTAGTAGTTACTTTTTCTTTCCATACATGCTCTTCAAAAGTCAATCTCACATGTGCCCCCACTTTCATATGTTTTACATTTCTCATTTTTGTATATTCTAAACCCTAAACATAATACAATATGGAAAAATCAAATAGAATGGCTTATAATATTCATAAAGCTCAATATGACCCCAACATGTAAAAATATTAAATAATTGATAAATAAACAAAAGTACAAATATGTCGTGAGACAAACTGCTCCCTTTCATTAAAAATGTGATATATTTTAAAGATTACATCTCATATATTGTAATTTAATCAATTTTTCATCTCAATTAATTTTAGTCAAATTGAATCCAATTTACACTTAATTTTCGTTTGTTTTTATTTTTATGTTTTCTCAATTTGTTCAGAGTAATTATTAGGATGGAGGGCATACCCCTTGCTTCAGTCTCAGCTTGGGAAGGCTTCACGCAGCTACCACCCCGTTGTTGCTGTAGCTTGGTGGCGCTGCTTACCGTTCGAAGCTGCCATAGCTTGGTGAGGCTGTTGGTAGCCGTGGATTTGGGACAAAATGTGAGGGGTTTACACTCTTTAACATTATATTATTCAAATATTTATTAAAACATAATTAATCATTCTACTTCAAATCTACAATCATACCCTCCGGCCTCCGTTCTACTACTTTATAGTTTCAAACTCACTTTTTTCCTCTCTCCTAACGTGACGCAAGGTGATTGAATAAACCTTAAATCTTCAAAGCTACCATACCCTCCATCCTTTATGAGCCGGAAATCAAGTATAACTGTATGATGATTATTATGCTATTAGTATATGCTCTATTCAACGGAATTTAAAGTTAAGAATGCAATCGGACAAACTGATAGTATAGATCATAATTTGAGTTATTAAAATTTTATTTGACCAAATTTTATTAAATAAAAGAAATAATCAAATTAGATGCTAAAAAAAAAGATGAAGTGGTGCATCTTTAGGCATGCGAAGAGAATATGGTGGTGATGATGAAGAGTGGTGGCGATGCCATGCATTTTTAGGGTTTGGATGGCTATGCCTATGTCTAAGAGATGGCGCAGCCACATTAGCTGGCTGGAGGAAAGTGTTGACACCGTCACGTGACCTCACGTGTCACTCTTAGCTCAAAAGTCAATACAAGTGTAGCATTTTCATTTGCCATCTCATCCAAATTTC
>JBCNJP010000023.1:91691801-91740814 GCA_039602395.1 Deinandra increscens subsp. villosa | reverse complement strand
GTAAAAGTGGGCTATATTTCGGTCTCGGGATATCCCAAATCCCGACCAAACCCGAGGAACAAAAAGACCGAATACCGAATATAGGTTACGGTCGGGATACGGTTTATGTTTTATGGAATTTCGGGAATCGGGTCGGGTCGGGAATCGGGACGGGAATCTCGGTTTCCCGACTTTGCTCACCCCTAGGAGGGTTTCCTAACTCCGGTTTCCCATTAAATTCCAAATTGGTTCTCCATGGATCATCAGGATCTAAGAATCGACGATGACCGACATATACGGTTTTATTTTTTACACGTACCGATGAAGTGTCTTCGTTGCATGTCGGGCATGCTTTGTAGCCCTGCCCGGTCCAACCTGATAAACTACTACGTGCTGGAAAGTCGTTTATGGTCCATAACAATGCCGCCTTCATTGTGAAGAATGTGTTTGTAGCTTCATCTTTAGTACGTACGCCTGACTGCCACAAATGCTTAAGCTCATCCACCAAGGGTCTAAGAAAAACGTCCATGTCCTTCCCGGGTGATTTAGGGCCAGGAATCAACAAGGCCAACATGAATGAGGACTCTTTCATGCATAGCCATGGAGGGAGGTTGTATGTAGTGAGTAGAACCGGCCACATGCTGTAAGACAAACTCATGTTACCAAACGGATTGAAACCGTCAGCTGCAAGCCCCAATCGAACATTTCGGGCTTCCCTAGAGAAGTTAGGGTACTTTACATCAAATTCTTTCCATGAAGTTCCATCAACAGGATGACGCATCGTACCCTCTTCTGATCGCCCGGTACTGTGCCAAATCATATCTTTTGCCGTGTGTCTTGAACAATACAAACGTCGTAGTATGGGGGTCAAAGGAAAGTATTTTAATACCTTCTTAGCTACCTTCTTGCCCTGTGTGTTCTTATCGACCCACCGACTCTCATTGCAAACAGGACAATTCTGCAACGACGCGTGTTCTTTCCAGAAGAGAGCACAATCATTATTGCACACGTGTATCGACTCATATCCCAGCCCAATCTTCTTTAATGTCTTTTTGGCTACGTAATGCGAAGCGGGAATCCTGTTTCCTTCCGGATATGAAGATCGCATTAACTCAAGAATCTCATCAAATAAACTATTAGTCATTTTATGCTTCACCTTGATATGCATAAGCTTTGCTAAAAAGTCAAGGGAAGAAAACTTAGTACAGCCCGGATATAATTCTGATTGGAGTTCCTTTAATAGGTCGTCAAAATCATCACTGGCCTCGCTACTCTGTGGATCTGAGTTCCCTTCTTCGATGTTGGTATCCACTTGCATAAGATCTTCGAGAGCACCACCCATATTGTTTCCTGACGCAACGTCATCTATAACTACAACTTCAGGAACTAAACTTTCACCATGATAGTTCCAAACCTTGTACGACGCCCAGAAACCCCATCCTTTCAAATGATACTTCACTATTCGCAAGGGATGCAGGAGCGTATTCTTACATTTGTTACACGGACAAAAAACATAGCCTCTTTCGTCGACAACACCTTTACACATCTCCAGAAAAGAATCAAGTCCATTACTATACTCCGTTGAGCTACGATTTAGATTATTAAGCCAGCTCTTATCAACAACCATGCTGCAACTGACAAGAATGAAGACACAACCTAAACCCTATAATACACAAACCATATCTTGATAATGATCATTATAAACTAACATATATATATATATATATATATATATATATATATATATATATATATATATATTTACATAAAAAATGCATATATATATACAACTTATAATAGAGATAGAAGAATGATGCTTAGAAAGTCACGAAATATCCTGTCTCTATTTAACAACTTCTACAAGTTGATAATTCAACTATTTAAGATTCAATTACCTAAATATGTGAGGTTGTAATATTCATATTGAGTTAGAGTATGAACACATGCCACCAATGAATAAACTATGTCTTTCACAACATAAATGTCCAGATTCCAGTGTTAGAATTATTCAATTACCAAGTCTTGAGCCCTAAAAACAACTTGAGATTCGACAAATAAATGTTAACGAGCAACAGAGTTTTCTACGGTTAGTTATCGTTTCTTGGTCTAACAACATGAAGCAACCCTGCAAGCTAGCATTTATGCATGCCTTGGGTTGGTTTTCACCTTCAAATATGAATATGGTTCAAATTGTTTTGGAAGAAATGCAAACTGAATTAAGCTTCAAAGAATCTTCAACCTCTGTTCAAATAAATACACAACCACTTTATAGCAAAAATGTGGTCTCAATGCTTCTTAACTATTTAAGCTATTACACAATAGTATAACAGGCAATTTTAACACTGTTAAATTTTTGTCCAAACTTACAGTAATTTTTTTCGGATTGTGCAGATTCACGAGATTCGTAGGAGCGAGCTTGAGCTTGAAATCGGAGGAGACGTTAGCAGCAACGGCATACGGAGGTTGGGCAGATCAGAACGCCAATAGCGATGAAGGATCCGCTGAGGTGAAAAAGAAGCAAAATAAATCATGTAACTGGTTCAAATCACAGCCTAAAATCAAAAATTAAAACTCACATTGTGAAGGAGGTGCTATCGATCGGTCAGTTGTTACAAGCGCAGCTTCAAATTGGACCTTAAAATCCGACGAGAGGCTGAGAAATCCGACGAGCTAGAGGCTGATAAAACTCACATTGTGGCGGAAATCGACGGTTGACTGTGACGAACGACGGAAGCCGGCGATGACGAACGAAGGACGCCGACGATTACGAACGAATGAAGCCGGCGAAGAATTAGGGCTAGGAAACGGGAGTGATAATTTGGCGGTGAATGAAGAACCAAACGAGGGAAATCTAAGCATATCCCCGCTTTTTTTTAGCCCATTAGCGGCAGTAATCAGAGCCGTTAGATCAACCACATCATCCAACGGTAAGATATGAAGCAAGACACTACTAGAAATTTAGGCAAATTGTCACCACAACTTGCCACTAAAAAAAGTGGTAGCAATATTAGCCACCAATTTGTCACTAAAAAAATTATAGAAATTTTAGCCACCAATTTATCACCGAAAGTGGCAAAATTTGTCACCTATTAATTTTGGTGTGAGATTCGTGACAGAAATACATAAAAATAAGTAAATAACTTGGAATAAAAATCGTCGCTGGATTGCTACGTATAAACTCGTGGCAAATTAGTCAAGAATTTGCCACTAAAAAAAATGGTAACAATTTTAGTGACCTATTTGCCACAAAAAAAACTATAACAATTTTAGTCACGAATTTACCACCATAATAGATAATTTTTGCCATCTATTAATGTTTAGAAATTCAAGAATAATAAAATATAAAAATAATTTTATTTCAATTGCTACGTGTATTAAATAATTAAGGCCTCGTTCAATCTATATATTGGTTTTAAATAATTATTAATTTTAGATTGTATTTAGTTACCAATTTTTAAACTCAAAAATGTAATAATTTATTTAATTATACGAAATTAAAAGAATTAATTAATTTTACACTAAGAAACTAATAAATTACTTTTTTGAACGGCGTTTGGAACAATCTCCAATACCCGAGACTCTTTTCTAAAATGGGATTGCAACCGTTCATACTAGATTTAACACTCTAAGTTTGATCCACCCAGAAACACTATCAAGGAGGAAAACCCATATTAGAGTCAAAAAGGCCCAATATGGTTCTATTTACACAAATATTTTACAATCTAATGTGACTCGCCTAATATAAGAGTACTTTATGAACTCATATGACATAATGAAGGCCATAATAACCCATTAAGATACCCCCTTGGCTCTTTGAGCTCTGGCCACCATGTGACCCGGGTTCTAATCCAAGGGAAGACAGTTTTACCCCATGTAGTCCCAAGAGGGGGTTTCTGCCAGGAGAAAGTTTCAGGAGGGGGTGTCTTGGTTCTCACGGAGGTCCGAGTAATCGACCTTGGACATAGCCCTGCAACAGTAGGTTTTACACATGAGACTAGTATTGCCTGATCGATGTCGTTCCAAAAAAAAATAACCCATTAAGATCAATCAATGCCCAAATAGTTCATTATTATATTTAGACATTTAACTTAGATGCCAAACTAATCAAAAGCACGTATTTTTGACTAAATCACACTAAAGTTATTCCTCATTTTCATGTCAATAAAACCGGACAAACAATTCACTATTCTCGATAATCAGACACATTAAATTATTGAAGAGCAAAAAACACCGAGGTCAAACGGGTCGTGTATGGGTCAACCCGCTAATATTAATGTCATGTTTCAGATTAATATACCGTCTCCCATGATTTTCGTATTTGGGTTAAATTTTCCAGGTTCAGTTTGGATTGACTCGTTAATATACGAACTCGACTCGTTTAACACCCTATAGAAAACGATATATTTTACATCAAATAGGAATACTCTTGATGAATTATACATAAATTGGTAGTTTTTTTAAATAGAAATATTTTGATTATCTCTAAAAGTCTAAGTAGACAATCAAATAAAAAAAAAGTAGAAAAGAGCTGAGTTGCTCCTAAAAGTTAAAGTAGAGACTTAGCCATTGAGACAATTTGAAGATCTTATTATACGTCTGAATCATTTATATTTGATATTTTTTTGCATTTATTGAGACTAATTCGGAGAAAACCCCAATTGTTTTTGATTCCCGCTATATCCCTTTCCATTCGCGCGAGTAGTTACCAAAAGTCCTAAACCACCGATTTTCTCTCTTCTCTCAAAGAGCCCTAATTGAAGCTTGAAGGCTGCCATCATTGAAGTTTTCCACTCAAGACCGACGTTCTTCTTTGGTGAAAGGTTTGATCACTTTTTTTTCTGCCCTAATTCGTATAATAACAGCAAAATATATTATCATGAATCTCTTTTTTCTGCCATCATTGAAGTTTTTTGCCATATAGGTAATAAGAACTCTCATTGGGGAACCTCTGTTCTTCCAAATTGGTGAGTTAGACTGATACAATCTGAATATTTGGGGACTGAATATAGATGGATAGATGTTTGAAATTATGTTCTTCTTCTTTGGTGACACTTCTTATCTTGTGCATCTCTTCTTTATTTGAGTCCCTTGCAAACGTCTTTTAACAGTTTTAGAAGAAAGCTAATAAATTTTAAGCTAGGTTTATGGGTATTTCAGAGATAATTGTGAAACTTATGTATAAATAGGTAAAGATGCTATTGTAAATGTACAATCACAGTAAACATAAACTTTATGATTTAATAGTCTAAAAGTTGTGTTATAAAGGTAATATGTTTTCTTCAACAATTAGATTATCCCTATATTGGCTTGGATTAAAGGACCCCTTAAATTGAATGATACTTAAGGTTATAAAGCAATTGCCTGAGAAACCATTAGAGCTCAGTTAAATCAAAAGCGTTTGAAAATTTGTATCCAAAACTGTAATTTTGGTTTTCACTATAACTCAAATATAGTTTATTTTTTTAGTTTGGAATATATACACCTCATAGAGTTCTATGAACCTATCATTTGAATTTCAATGCATATTCATGTACAATATCGAAAGCATGAAACAAATAAAAAAAAAATTGAAAGTGAAAAACATATATTAACAGACTTCTCCAATAGATATAATAAACTTTAAAGGTAGAAGAACATAAGTATAAATCAGAACCTAAGAATCAATCTTTACTTATCTATATATATAACTCTAGAATAGAAATTGTGGTTTTCATGAAAAAGTTTTATTGAAGATAGGTTGTAAGTTTAAATATAAGCAACAGTCAAAAATGAAAAAGTTAGCAGGGTATGCAATGTGCTCATGTGCAGATAGGTTGTGACATCATTAATTAAAAAACAAATGTAATTTATGATTTAGGTTCGTTATTTGCACATGTTCAGAAAGAATCTTAATTTGTTTTTTATTCAATGTATCTTTTTACTCATTTGAAAACATATTTTTTATTCAATGACTATTTTGAATTTGGAAAAATAATAACAATCTAACCCATTAATTAAAAAACAGACGGGCAATATGTTTAATAATAAGGTAGAGATGTAATGTGTAACATATGTAAAAGAGTTGTGTTTGAACATACGAACTTAGTGAACAAATGAACTGGTAAATTATGAAGGTATATGCTTCCTTCTTTAACCTTATGTTAGTGTAGTATAAATGTTTGACTTTATGGTAAGGGAAAACTTGGGGGATTCATAAGAATAAGACATTCTATTCTAAGATGCAGTAGAAAATTTTTATGGTAGCTAGTTGATGATGAATTATTTACGCATATATATGTGTTTTTATGACTTTAAAACTTAGGGGGACAATTCAAATTAGTAATGGCGTCGTCTACCGATCGAAAATGGATGTATGAAAAGACCGATAGTGACGGGTTTCTTAGTTCTGAATACTGTGACAATGTGGATTCGTTTCTGGACTTTGCATTTTCTAATGAAGCGATTGTTGATACGAGGGTGAATAGGCATGGTACGACAATACGTGAGATAAAGTGTCCTTGTTATAAATGCCAAAATATAAGTTATAGAGACAGAGCCACCGTTCAAAAACACTTGTATAAGGAAGGTTTCATGCTTCGTTATGAAAGATGGACTGAGCATGGTGAAAGTTCCATCCGCTATGTTGGACAATCTTCTACTGCAATGGAACTTGATGATAATGATGATGGTTACAAACGCATGGTGTTAGATAACATGTATGCATGCGGTTATACTTCAGATACTTTGGAAGGAGATGTACCAAATCCAGAAGCAAAAGCATTCTATGACATGTTAGAAGCTTTGGATGAACCTTTGTGGGAGGGGGAGAAGGCTACAAACTGTTCAAAGTTACAAGTTGCCATGCGTTTCTTGACATGGAAATCTATGTTCAATGTGTCCAATGCAGCGTACGACTATAACATTTCCATGGTTAATGAATTGCTCCCTGAAGAGAATAAGCTCCCGAAAAACTTTTATGACACAAAGAAAAGTTTAGAAAAATTAAGTCTTCCTTACGAAAGAATTGATGTTTGCAAAAACCACTGCATGTTATTCTATAAGCACGACAAAGCATTGACACAATGTAAATACTACAAGGAATCTCGTTATAAGAGTGGCCGGAGTAAGGTAGCTAATATGGTGATGTCGTATATGCCAATTGGTCCTAGACTTAAGAGGTTGTACATGTCTTCAAAAACAGCCAAAGATATGACGTGGCACCATGACCACAAAACAACAGAGGGTAGCATGGCACATCCAAGTGATGGCATGGCTTGGAAGCATTTTGACTCGGAGAATCCCGACTTTGCAAAAGAGATTCGAAATGTTCGCCTTGGGTTGTGCACCGATGGTTTCAATCCAAATAACTCCAACTCAATTCCATACTCACTATGGCCCGTCTTTCTTACAATCTACAACTTACCTCCTTGGATGAGTATGAAAGACTCGTTTATTGAAGTATGTTTGATTATTCCTGGAGGAAAGAGTCCGGGTCAAAACATCGATGTGTTTCTAAGACCATTAATAGACGAGTTGAAAGAGTTGTATAAAGAAGGAATTGAAGTTTATGATGCTTATCGTAAAGAAAACTTTATTATGCGAGCTATTCTTTTATGGACAGTTAGTGATTTTCCCGCATATGCAATGTTATCAGGTTGGAGCACGCATGGTCGTTTAGCTTGCCCATATTGTATGGGAGACACAAATGCTTTTCGATTACAAGCTGGGGGTAAATCATGTTGGTTCGATTGCCATCGAAGATTTCTACCAAGGTTACATCCTTTTCATAACGATAGAAATGGATTTCTAAGATCAAAAAAGTCGTCATCGGGGCCTCCACGTTACTTAACTGGTTGGGAAATATTTGAAGAAGTATCTAACATCCCGGTTGTCTATGAAGGTGTATTGTCAAACCCAAATCATAAAGAGCCGGAATTTGGCAAAACCCATAACTGGATAAAGAAAAGCATTTTTTGGGAGCTTGAATATTGGCCCATGTTGTTAATCCGACACAACCTTGATGTAATGCATATTGAGAAGAATGTTTTTGAGAATCTATTTCAAACGGTCATGGATACTGATAAAACAAAAGATAATATCAAGGCAAGAAAGGATGTGAAACAATTTTGCAATCGACCATCATTACATCTTTTGAGTGGAAACAATAATAAACTTCTTAAACCAAAAGCATCATACACTCTAACCAAACAGCAGGTAAATGACGTGTGTACATGGTTGAAACAAGTAAAGTTTCCTGACGGATATGCTTCAAATATAGGGCGATGTGTGAACGTTAAAGAGGGCGGCTTTTACAACTTTAAAAGCCATGACTGCCATGTCTTCATGCAACGATTGTTGCCTATTGTCTTACGAGGGATGCTACCAAAGCAAATATGGGAAGCTATACTAGAGCTTTGCACATTCTTTCATGTAATATGCTCAAGGGTTCTACACATTGAAGATTTGCAAAAATTGAAGTCAAGTATTGTCGTAACTATCTGCAAGCTAGAAAAAATCTTTCCACCCGCGTTCTTTGACTCAATGGAACACCTTGTCATACATTTGACCAACGAAGCTATTCTTGGTGGGCCGGTGCAGTTTAGGTGGATGTATCCGTATGAAAGGTAATCGTTTTAACTTAACAAGATATCAATTTCACATATAAATGTTACAAGATAACTGCTAACAAATTTCATCTCATTTCTAGGAAGTTGGGTCGACTAAAAAGAATGATTAAAAACAAAGGGAAGATTGAAGGTTCCATTGTTCAGTCTAACCTTGTGGATGAACTTTCTAACTATTGTTCTTTGTATCTTGAGCCGACTATTCGTGGACCACGCAATTTTTCCCCTGGCATTCCATGTTCTTCGAGTACTGATCTTCGTTTAAGTATATTCAAACATCCTTCTCGAAGATTATATGAAAAGGGTGGAGTGGACAAAGTTCTTTCACAAAAGGACAGAGATAAGGCTCATATTTATATATTGCTTAACTGTGAAGAGCTACTGGATTCTGTTGGGTTATTTGATAAAGAGTTAAGAGATTTATTCCCAAGCTATGACGAAGCAACCCTTGATAAAATGAAAGAGGATGAGTTTGCTAAGTGGTTGCTGATGCATGTAAGAATTATAACACACATTTTATTATCTTACTATTATAACATTATGAACATAATAACACGGTTTTATGAATATAGGTTATGAATGTTCCAAATAAGGAACATCTGCGAGGCCTGGCCCAAGGGCCTCTTACTTATGTAAAGTCACACAAGGGTTACTTTGTCAATGGTTACAGGTTTCACACACGAACCGCTTATGATGGGCGAGTTACACAAAATAGTGGTGTGTGTGTCAAAGGGGCTACGTATAACGAAAATGAAAACGACTACTATGGATTATTAGATGAGATCTTAGAGTTGGAGTATCATAGCACCGTAGGTCGTTGTGTGGTTGTTTTGTTTAGATGCACTTGGTTTGATCCTGTAAGGGGGGTAAGAGTAGACCCCAAAACTAATATGGTTGATGTTAAGCCCACGGCAATAGGATGCGTTGATGACCCATTTATCTTAGCATCACAAGCACAACAAGTGTATTATACATCATATCCTTCAAAGGAAAAGGAACTAAAAGGCTGGTTAGCTGTTGTAAAGACGACCCCAAGGGGTGTTTATGAACTCGCCGAAGATGTTATTGAAGTTGAGGATGATGGTAATGCGGAAAAGGACCATTTCTATCAAGAAACTGAAAGGATAGAATGCACGGTAACAGATGATCTACACCACCCCATTTCTTTTGTTCATGAGGATGGAAGTTTAGAAGAAGTAGAGGAAGGGGATTTTTACGATAGTGATGAAGAAGTTGATAGAAATGATAAAGATTCTGAAGATGAAGAATCAGAGTGACCGGTTTTTATTTTGTTATAATACATTTATGGATCTTAGTTACATGTTTTATGCACATAGGTTACATGTTTTATGCATCTTGGTACACTATTTATCATTACATGCTTTTAATGAAATTTTTGATGATTTTTTCACCGAATCTATTTCATGTTAATGAATTTACAATGAACTATAATTCCAACTATTTATGGTTTTTATTTGTTGTAGATATCATGGCACGTACTAGGGGTGCATGTAATAATATTCAATATAGTGGTCGATCTAGTGGTCGAGGTGTTAGTCAAGGTAGTGATAGAGGTGGTGGTCGAGGTGTTAGTCAAGGTAGTGATATAGGTGGTGGTCGAGGTGTTAGTCAAGATAGTAATAGAGGTGGTGGTCGAGGTGTTAGTCAAGGTAGTAATAGAGGTGGCGATCGTGGTGTTAGTCAAGGTAGTGATAGAGGTGGTGGTCAAAGTTTTGGGCGGGGTGCTGGGCATACCATTTATCAAGCTGGTGATCAAGTTCTTGGGCAAGGTAGTGGTCTATTTATCAGTCAAGGTAGTGGTCAAACTGGTGATCAAGGTCCTAGGAGATATAGTGGTATAGGTAATAGTACTACTGTTAGACTGGAGTCAGATACATATGATGATCCCATTGAGGGTAGTGATGATGATATTGATGATGATGAGTCTACTCTTCATGTTGCTACTAAAAGGCGGGGGGAGGCTTCCCAAGTCCAAGTACCTGAACCAATGAATCGTGATTGGATTTGGATTAAAGATGGGGAGTAAGTACGTATTTTTATATATATTAATATAGATCATTTATATACATAAAAGATTGTTACTAACATAGTTTTGCATTTATTGCTTTCATTTTTTAGATTCAACAATCAAGGGACATCTACCCGAATTATTGGGGTAAGCTTAAAGGCTATGTGGAACGGTCCATGGGATAGTTGGAGAGATGTTCCTAATGAGGATAAAAAGCGGTTATGGGAGCGTTTTAAGGTGTGTGTACCTAGAAAATTTTTATATAATTTATTAAACTATTTTGTATATTTATTAAAAGTTTTTTATAGTCTTATTATCAATGGGACAAGAAGTGGGATACACAAATTTATAGCTGTTGGGAGAAATGCATTGCTGGTAAATTTTCTAGTTTATTAAAGACAGTACGTAATCATGCAAAAGCAACAGCAAGAAGTAAAGGTCTTGAAGTTAATGATGACATGTCTGTTCTTATCGAATTTAAACCACCATGGATAAGAAGCCAGATATGGAAAGAAATGGTAGATCTTTGGAATTCACCAAAATGGAAAGAAAAGTCAAAAAGAAATAAAGATATTAGAATTAAATCATGTGGGAGCAAACATACACTTGGATCTCAATCCTATGTCACTGCAAAAAGAAAAGCGGTAACTTATGTTAATCATTCTCTTTTCATATATATAACATGGTAATATTTCCTTTTTACTAACTCCTAAATTCTATCTTTATAGGCTGAGAGGATCGGGCGTGACCTGTTACCTCATGAGATGTGGAAGCAAGCACATTGCAGAAAAGGAAGCAGGCTGTTGGATAAAGTTCTTTTGCTAGAAGGGAACGTTGATCTAGAAGGGAACGTTGAAGGACAAAATCTGATGTGGGATAGCGATAGTGCAAAGGAGACTTGGGTAAGTTCAATTTAGTAAATCTGAACAAAATCAAGAAACAAAGTTTATTACAACAAAGTATAAATAATGTAATTACTTGTAATTACAATAGGATAAATACGCTGGATATATTGTTGAGAAGTACGGTGATTATAGCAATAGATATGATGAAGAGTTATGGGAGCAAGCTAGTGAGGACAACAATAAAGGAAAACTCTATGGGTTAAGCAATGCTAGTGACCCGTCTATACAAGGCAGACAAGACCCTAAGGTATGTTTATTCTTTTTTCACCGTTCTTTTAAAGTTCTATGATTAGTTAAGTAGCTCATTGTCTTCATTTAAGCTTAAGTTAACCATCAACTTGATCACTTGAATGGTATGCCAAGTATGAACACATGCCACCAATGAATAAACTATGTCTTTCACAACATAAATGTCCAGATTCCAGTGTTAGAATTATTCAATTACCAAGTCTTGAGCCCTAAAAACAACTTGAGATTCGACAAATAAATGTTAACGAGCAACAGAGTTTTCTACGGTTAGTTATCGTTTCTTGGTCTAACAACATGAAGCAACCCTGCAAGCTAGCATTTATGCATGCCTTGGGTTGGTTTTCACCTTCAAATATGAATATGGTTCAAATTGTTTTGGAAGAAATGCAAACTGAATTAAGCTTCAAAGAATCTTCAACCTCTGTTCAAATAAATACACAACCACTTTATAGCAAAAATGTGGTCTCAATGCTTCTTAACTATTTAAGCTATTACACAATAGTATAACAGGCAATTTTAACACTGTTAAATTTTTGTCCAAACTTACAGTAATTTTTTTCGGATTGTGCAGATTCACGAGATTCGTAGGAGCGAGCTTGAGCTTGAAATCGGAGGAGACGTTAGCAGCAACGGCATACGGAGGTTGGGCAGATCAGAACGCCATAGCGATGAAGGATCCGCTGAGGTGAAAAAGAAGCAAAATAAATCATGTAACTGGTTCAAATCACAACCTAAAATCAAAAATTAAAACTCACATTGTGAAGGAGGTGCTATCGATCGGTCAGTTGTTACAAGCGCAGCTTCAAATTGGACCTTAAAATCCGACGAGAGGCTGAGAAATCCGACGAGCTAGAGGCTGATAAAACTCACATTGTGGCGGAAATCGACGGTTGACTATGACGAACGACGGAAGCCGGCGATGACGAACGAAGGACGCCGGCGATTACGAACGAACGAAGCCAGCGAAGAATTAGGGCTAGGAAACGGGAGTGATAATTTGGCGGTGAATGAAGAACCAAACGAGGGAAATCTAAGCATATCCCCGCTTTTTTAGCCCATTAGCGGCAGTAATCAGAGCCGTTAGATCAACCACATCATCCAACGGTAAGATATGAAGCAAGAGAAGAGTTCCGGATCCATGACAATTAGCGGCGACATGTCGCCGCTAAAAGGTCGCCGCAAAAAGATGTCGCCACTATTGATTGTTGTCGCCGCAAATAACGTCGCCACTATTGCTTAGATTTCTTGTAGTGGATGCATGTAATCATTTATAATTAGAAAAGTTGACGGTATTAACTCATTAGACTTGTTATAATTTGACTGTTACAGAATAAAAACTACGATACCAGATTTGTTAAAGAATTTTTTAAACTGAAAAGATTTAAAAAATTATAATTATAGTGACCAAAATAATAACATGCTATGTTAAATTGTTAATATAGGGTTACACCATGTTTCATAAAGAAATTTGCTTCCAATATATAAGGAGGTAATTAAATATTACTTAACTCGCTTTAAGTGTACTTTTGTTTTATATATTTGTCGATTGTAGCCGTACAAAGTAGTTAAAATGAATACGTACTGATTTTGAATGCATGCATTGGATTCGTCATAAACTTGACAAAAAGAAAAATAAACTAGTTACGTTGAATTAATTCATGCATTAAAAATATATATATTACAACATATAATTTAGAAAGATCCAGATTTGACTTGGTGTTCGGTTTTTTATGAGTGTTTATAATTTCATATCAGGGGTAAATGATCGTTTGATAAAATATTAAACGATCGTTTGATAAAATTATTAAACCGCCGTTTAAAGGGCCACTTTTAACAGCTTAAAATAGACAACTTCCTAACGAATTATCAAACATATATGTAATAGATAGGAGTGAGAAGCTTTTTCTGACAACTCTAAAACAAACGATCGTTTAACACCTTCGAGCGAAAACTAAGAGAGTAACTCATTTGGAATCGAATTGTTAAGACAGTTCATAAATTGCATGATGAAAATATCATTCCTTATAATGCCATGAAGAGGGTCGTGGGTAGAGGAGATAATACTTATTTTTGAAAAGACATTTGGGTGGAGGATGTTTCTCTTTCGTTCAAATTCCCGAGGCTTATTGTTTTAGAAAATAACAAAAATTGTCGGATGTCGGATCGTAGAGTTGGGGATGGTTGGAGGTGGGATTGGAAACGGATTATTAGAGGTGGGGTCGAAGAGTTACAATTACATAGACTTTTAATGATGCTTAATTCACTTAGTTGGGGGTCTAATTTAGATTCTTGAAAATGGAGTTTTGAGGATCATGACGATTTTTGTGGTGAAATGGGTTAGAAAGACGATTGAAAGGAAGATTCTTCTGACTGTTGAGTGGAAGACTAGGTGGAACATTAGTGTTCCAAAAAAGTAAACATATTCATGTGGCGGGTGTTCTTGGATCGACTTCCTACACGAAGTAGTCTTTACAGCAAAGGGCTGGAAATTCCGGATATTTTGTGCCCGTTTTGTGACTTGGAGATTGAGACGGTTAATCATATTTTCGGTTCATGTAATGTGTTGAAGAAGGTATGGCGCTCGATACGTATATGGCTTAATCTAGCCGGGCCGGAGGGATTAACTCCTCGTGATTTATATTTGTCGCTTGATGTGTGTCGTCTCTCTCATAAACGGAAAAATCTAGTCGAAGGGGTTATGTTTTGTGCTTGGTGGGTTATTTGGAAGGAACGGAATGAGATTGTCCATAAAAAAGATGATTTGAAGGTTCGATTCATGTTCGACTCGATCGTCCATTTCTCCTATCATTGGATAACGTTAGAGAGAAAAATTATTGTATATCTTGGGTTAGTTGGTTAAAAAACCCACTTTATTTCAGTGTAATTTTTTTTGTTGGGTGGTTGGTTAGATTTTTCTAACCGTCATGTGTTTTATAATATATATCTTTGCCTTTAAAAAAAAAAAAAGAGTAACTCATTTAGATATTTTTTATAATTTGATATTCGGATAATAACGTTGACGTTTTGCTGAATTCGACAGAGAAGTAGAAGATGACCTAAAATGAGTTGGAGAGCTTTCATTTTGTTATTTTATGATAAAAGAGTTGAAGAAGCTTCAAAAAGCATGGGAGGTACCGTAGCAAAAGTCAATGGGAGGTACGGTAGCAAAGTCATAATAAAAAATCTGTCAATATATATTAAACAGTCAAATAATATTTATGTTTTTCTTTATTAAATTATTTAATATGAAAGTATTATTTTTTTCATTCATGTTTTAATTTATTTGATTTTACATTATTTATATGTTTTCTATTTAGTTTATAGTTTTCTTTATAAGCTTTATGAATTTTTAATATGCATATTTGAAGGGTTAATCAGATTTTTATGGGATTTGTTTTGTTGAATTTTATTTTTGATTATGTTATATTTGTTTGATAATTATATCAATTGCTTTGTTATTTGGACTTAGCTGGAGTAACTTAAGGAGCAAGTTTATATATTTTAGTATAAAATATAAAATATAAATATTGGTGTATAGTCATTGTATTTTTTATAGTTTTATTCATAATAAAAGTCTTTTAATTATCTTTTAATATTCGATGTGTTCTTCCATGTTACATATAGACGATAACATCATAACAATATATAGATAGTTAAAGAACACTTCTTATAACGTGTAATAATTTTGTTCTTAGTATATCTTAATAAAATAACTAGAATATTACTTATCATATCCTTTAAATACGATCAAAGTAATACAAAAAGAAGTCTACCAGATTTTGACCTTTTGCAATTATTTGGTTTATTTAGTGTACTTAAATATGTTGGCTATAAACACGTCGGGTTATGCAGGTTTGAAAATATGTTATGTGGTATCATTTCAAGATCATTCTTTCAAAAAAGGGTTTCATCCGGTTTCAAAAAGAAAATTTCCTCCTGTTTAATTTTATTTTACATATTTGTCAATTATGATTGTGTAAAAAGTAGTTAAAATGAACACATGGTGAGGTCAAATGAATGCATCGACACAGAATCACGTGGCCTCTCCTCACTCATCGTGGGTGACACGAGAGTTAATGTGATTTTGTCAAATCTGACTTATGTCTATGTACGGACTGCAACCAAAAACTCAAAATTGCTTTACCTTATGCCTCACGCTTTATCTCTATTGGGGAATTTACAAGTATAAGAACAATTTATACATAATATAGCTAGGTTACATAGAGTTACTAACAAGAAACATAAATAGGCTCAAGGTGGGGTCAATGCTGGCCCACCTGCCTTCTTGTCTACGATCTCCTTAACCCTAATCAATTGTTTTCTTGTCATCATTAACCGAAGTCCATCAAAACTTTATAACCCAAAATGTCCCATGGGTATACACATTACGGATGCAGATACATAATTTACACTCACTAGGTGTTGGCATATCGTAGCGCTTAATTTGGCTTGCTTTTATAACCTTGGTCATGCATATTGTTCTAATATTTTGTACGAAATTGTAAATTGGTTTGTGCCGGTTGTTACTCACATGCATTATTGCTGACGTTTTCTTTAAACATGTATTTAAGTTACTTAACGCACATGACAATTGATGTGATTTAGCAGGTGTACATCGGTAAGGCGCATAAGTTGGATTCCACTTTAGTTGTATGTTATTTATGTTAGGTATTTGGATTTTTGAAACTTGGGTTAAGTGTTCACCCATAATGATATCAAAATTACACAGGAGTAGTGTTAGGTGGAAGGTTGATCTGGTTTGGTTTTTCACTTAATTTTATCGATGAAATTTTCAAGGGAAGTTCATTATTAAATTTTTATTATTATATTATTATTTATTTGACTTAAACACCAATTTCGTATTTTTTATTCATCAATATCTGATGAACCTTAGGATCGAGGGGATGGCTTCGTCAGCCCCCACCTGCTTCAACATCTTTGATGGCTACCAAGCGGCTATCACTACCACTGCTGCTTCTTAGCACCACCGTGACTTTTTGCCGCTTCGTGGAGCTTCAGGAAGCCTAGATAAAGAGTTTAATTATTGATTTTTATTTTTTAACTTTACAAGCTTTCTACTTACAACCCCTTTCAGTTTGGTTTCATTTGACTTCATTTCTCTCATCTTAGGTGACACAAGCTTATTAGATTAGACTTCAAGATTTTTTGCTACCACCTCCTCCATCCTTAGAAAACTTATCAAAAATTACCGATAACAAACTAAAGCGTCTGAAATTCATCAAAATTTACTACGGACTTTATCAAGTTTCTAGTAGTGTTGATTTGATGTATCATAGTCGATGGTTAATCAAAATCCACCACTTGACCCGGCCGTAGGAAGCATGCGAAACCTTTTACCGAACCGTATATGGATGTGTTAATAAAATGTGAAAGTAAATGAGAGCCTATTTTTATTATCGAAAAAGACGTTTGACATAAAGTTAATATTGAAGTTAAAATAACATTACAACATTTAAACATATCAATGGCAAAATCTTTGTTATGATAAAAGATTATATTTTTAACGAATATTGTAATCATCATATTTATTTTCATCAAAAAGTTTCTCTGTTACTTTCCTAATAAATATTAATATTTTAGATCATTAAATTACATAATTAAATATCAATAATATAAATATTCTTCTTCTAATAATTTACTACAAGTTAATAAACTATAAGAAGATTTCACTTATATATTATCTTAAAGGGTAAGGTTCAAATAAAAATCATTTTTATTGTACAAACTTATAAAGTAATATAAAAACCATTAAATTTTAATTAATGTTAAATTCGTTGCGCTTAAAAATATATTAAATAAATAAAAATAAAAATATACAATGCCATGTGGTACCATCCTAGGGTTTCAAGATGACCAATGGATGAACGGCATCAACAAAGACATACATGCAATGTGCTTTTGTATTTTATGCAATAAAGACATGCATGCAATATATATAATTGTACTTTATGCAATAAAGACATAACAAAGTTGTCTTTTATATATAGGTAGGTAATACTTGGGTAAAACAATGATAAGAAGTATATATATATGCATATATATAAGGTAGATCTTTTTGTACCTAAACGGGGAGAAAGATTCATATAGGCACCTTGTGTATCGAGAGAGAGATTGATGATTAGCAGTAAAGATATAAACAAACCTTTTGACATTGCTAGATACCAGCCAAACCCGTATGTTTGACTAATTGTTTCTCTGACACGAAGATTAGACTAAATGAATTAGGCACCAAACATTCAACGTCAAAACCAGTCAAGTCGGGTGAAGACGGGTTCAAATCTCATTAGAGACATGGAGTAAAGAAAAATATTTGTTGTTAAAAAATAATAGTAAAGATATAAAGGTTATAATGGAGTATTAAGTTAGTTTCAATGAAGAATGATGTTTTGGATAACTTAAACATGTGAAAAAACAAACAAAGATTGATAAATGAAAATTATAAATACTACACATGTGCACTACTAAAAAAACTCATACTTCCAGTCTACGTTAATATATATATTTTTAAATCGCACCATAAATCTATAATTCCGTTATCTTTTCATGGTTTTTTTAATAACGCACATGTGCAGTATTATTAAAAATTCATACATGTGGTATACAGTGATATTCCTAAAATAATTGCATCATACATCTTATAATTCTGAAAAAGATTTAACGTTATAATCTTCTTAATACTATGCTATACATGTGTAATATAACTATTAGTTCTATTGTATATGTAGAATTATCATTAGTATATAAATATTTTAGTGTTTTTTTATGTTTTTAACATAAGAAGTCTTTTTTCGCATTATATTTCCCCTTATGTAGTATTAATGATAATAATGCACATGTGCAATATAACCAATACTTATAATACACATGTGCATTATTAAAAAATTCGCGAAATGTTAATTTCATTTTTCAGAATTAAGGATCGCAGAATTTAAAGATTTTTTGTGTAATTTTTATATAAAATATTAACGTATGAAGAAGTTACAAAGCTTTTAGTATTAATCTTTAGGTTTTCACAAAAAATGTGATTTTTAAATGATCTTTCCCGTATATATATACTGTTTTTATTCCCGTGTATTACACAGCTGAGATTTTTTTTTAAAAAAAAACTATAAATAGAATCATAATCTATGCTGGTAAATTTTATTAAAATATAAAAATTAAACAAAATTATAAGATTTAAATTTAATACGACAATTATTTATTTCTATAATTATCTAAAAATTTGTTAGTAAACTATAATTATAGGAATAGTTAGTTATCTAGTCACGAAATAAGGATTTTATTTATTGTATTGAAATTGAAATACTTAGTATATATGAATTTAAACTCAGTTAAAGTAAAGAAGATATAAACATAAATAGAATAAAATATTATATTGTATATATAATATTAAAATATTATTTTAATTAAAATATAATAAGCATTATATTAAAATATTAAAGTATATGTGATAAAATATATTACTTTGAATTTAAATATGTATTAAAAGCGATATTTAAAATTGATTTATCAATATTTATTTTATATTATATATTTAATATCAAAATATTGTTTTGAGTAAAATTTTATAAGCATTATATCAATATATTAAATCTAGTAAAATATATTATTTTTAAGAAAATATAATACATGTGCATTAAAATATATTATTTTACATTTAAAGATTTCTTAAAAGAGACATTTAAAATTGATTTGTAAATATTTAATTGAGGAGGCATGATGATAACATCTGACATGAATATTTTTGTTTAATATAGTATATCTATTACTATATATAATACATATTGCCCCGAAGGGCATTTTCGTCATGAAAAATGCTTAATCCTTAAGACGCGTACAAACACTTTAGCACCATGTACAATCTTTAAAGCCTAACATCTAAACCAACCTCCAACATGTACAAGCTTATTGAGTCAGGGTATTTTCGTCCGGATAGGTCTTAAATCTCAATATCCCTTTTGCCGTCCATCTCCTGTCGATAGCCGCGCCTTCAACAGTCTTTCTCTTCATCGGTTGGGCAATTTCCAGCCCATCCTCTCGATTACTACACTGCTATTCAATTCACGCATGCTCTAATGATAACGCATGCTCTCGATTAGTGTTGTCCCGGTTTTGGTGTTTCCTCTTCCAGTTGCCGTTGTTGCTTTCATTAAATCTCGCAGGTAAACCCTAATTCTCGATATTTGCTTTATCTTCAATTGCTTTCATGTTCATTGTTTCATCTGAGCAAGTTAAACTTTATTTCTCGACTTCCAATCCATGTTCGTGCCTTCCATCTTCACCCAATTTCTCTTTCTAGGAACCTCCATAAATACGCCGTTGGTTGATCGACATTACGTATGAATAAATCACAGTAGGCACGAACCCTGTTTGCAATTTTTAGTGGTCCTTCTTGCTTGCAATTTTTAATTTCATTGCAATTTTTTAAAGGTGAAAATAACATCTGACAGTTTCCTTTGTTGATGAAGAGTTTGAACTGATTTTTTACTTGGTTGTGTTGTTTATATACCTGATGTGGTGCCATTTCAGATACTCACCAACGATTCTTCTTCTCCTCCATAATTTTTGTTCTTGATGATTGAAGAGAGGTTGTATCCATCATTTCACCAGGGATAACAAATAGGTCGATCTAGCAACATGTTGTTGTGGGGTTCTTTAAAGATATAGAACACACTATTGATAAAATGTTTGAAGAAAAAAGAGTGCAGAAGGTAACCTATTAGATTGGTTGCTGAATTTTTTTGTGAAGGTAACCTATCTTTGTTATTTATATAAAAGCCTAAATTTGGTTCTTAAGCCCAGATATGCAGCTTTAGTGGTGGAACTCGATAGGCTTCTTGAAAAATTTCATGTCCCTTCAGAGGTATGTCATTTTCAGCCATTATTTAACTTTTTTCTAGGGCTATGATGGAAACAAAATATTTGTTTTTGTTCTTATTTTTCTGATATTTGTTTGTATTCTTTCATAAATATGAAGATTTGGAACCAGTGAAGGGCAATGGGTAGAAGCTCAATTTGAAAATGCTAAACAACAAGCTATTATTTCAACACTTGAAGCTCAAGTGAGTTTAGATGAAGCTCATATTCACCTTGATCTTCATTCACGTAGGTATAAATCACTGTTATTTTTCTGTTATCAGAGCATATATACATAATGATATTCACCTTTATAAAGAAAGGAAACTTTGTTATAAGCTTATAATAACTTAAATTGTATCATGTTCGTTGATGGCTTGCATTTGTTTTACTAGGAGAAAACATGTCGAATTAGAAAAGAAACCAGACGTTCTACTATGACTCGTGAGGTTCAATTTTAACATTTTAGTGTTCTTAATTTTGTAAAACTCTGCGTTTATACTCTCTTTATGTAGCTCTTCGATTTCCCTCTTTTTTGTTCTCAGTTGTGGTAATGAAGACCTAACATCGTCTAATTTTTCTTGGCTTCCTGTTGTTGTTTATGTAGGTGTAATCATTCCTTCATCTGCCTTAAAAATCAACGAGCAATGTTTCTGAACTGAGAAAAAGTTTGTTTCTCCTTCTCTACAACTTACCGAGTTTATTTCATTTAGCTATGTTACGTATTTTGAGTTTCATGATTCTAATTCTGAGAAATGTATTTGACACAGAGTTTATCCATTTCTCATGTATGTGTAAATTTTATTTAACACAGAGCTTCATCCAGTTTTGTGACTTTGTCAGGTTCGTGATTCACCCCCTTTCCCATGTTTTTGTGAGTTAAATAGGGTTATTGCTTACACTCAAGTTTAGGGAATTGGTTCTTTGTTGTTTGAGTTTTTTTTTTTTTTTTTTTTTTTTGCACAAATGATATGTACACTAACTATAGTTGCTCTAAACATCAATTTTTGGGATTAACTTCGTTATGTAACATTTTGGAATGACTTATTCTGCTTTAAATTGTTGTTTTTAACAATTATGATGCTTTAGAATTACTCTGTTATAAATTCATTATGGTTTATTAATGAATTTCAACATGTATATTGCCAATGTGTGGGACTGGTTTCTGTTTGTTTCTCCACATCATTTTGCTTCAAATTTTTCTTCTTTAAAAAAGTTGTCGAATTGAATATACTTCATGCTATACTTATTATGATATGGATTCCAATAATATTGTCTAGGCTACTGGAAAAGCGATAACATTAGCTGCTGGATTTGTGGGACAGGTGGACGCAAGAGAGGCTGGCGCTTAGCGGTCTTGTAGTTGATATGATTCGCCATGAAAAAAAGATGGTTGGAAGGGCACTTCTGCTTGCTGGACCTCCTGGTACAAGCAAAACGGCTCTTGTTGGACCTCTTGAATCAAGATGGTTTATATTGATTACCAGTCCCTAGACGTTTTTGTTGTTTCTATGACTTGGGATTTTGATCTATAAGGACATTGATTGGATTAATTTTTACTAAAATATCAAATTCACCGCTTTCTACTTTGATGGTCCTCATATAGCTTGTAACTGAATTTAAAAGAAGCATCTTAACCTATTTTGGAATTTAAAAGCATTTGATCGACATAAAAAGTCATATTCGGTTTTTTTAAATCTGTTAGTGGGTCAAAATAATCAAGCTTGCTTTGTAAATTTATTGTGTACAGGTTTCAGTGATTCTATATTTCTAGATGCAACAACATACTCAATGAAGCTTGAGTGCATCATGATTTATAAACATTCAATACACTTTTCTTAGCTAAGTTGCTCTTAGTGCAGGTTCATCATGTTCTATGGGTGCGGATGTGAAGGTGGAATGAAGGAGGTGCCGATGTGAAGGGTAAGGATAATTTTTGGAGTATTAGGTTATAAGCCAAAGTTTTTCTTATTAGTTTTATTGCATTTGTTTATTTACAAATGAATAGCAGGGATAAAGAGGTCTAAAAAGGATTTTGGATCCTCTGCTTCAGCTACCATCAGAATAGCAGGGATAAAAAAAGGGCCAAAAAACCCATGTGGGAGCTCATAGATTGATCAACATAATTCCCAGTACAAGTTTGGGATGGTGTTAAAAGAAACGATGCTAAACCTGGTCCTACTTTTATCAAAGGTACAACTGCGGATGGGTTAATCGTAATTATCTTTTTTTTTCTGCTTATTAGGTCTTCAATATTCATTGTGACATGCTTTCGGTTGATGATGCAGCTGACCAGGACCTTTCTACAAGGTCATATATTATTGGTTACTAAATTTCTAAGGATATGTGAAAAGGAAATTATTTAATCACTTGCAATTCGTCGTTGTTGCAATTTAAGAGTATTTGAACCATATAAATGGTTAGTCTATGTGTTGCAAAATCTGTTAGGATATTGGCTGGTGCGTTTTATGTTGGTGGTTTATTGTGTTGTTCTGGTTTTGTTTCATGTAATAGTTGTAAGCCAAACTAAATGTGTAATCTATGTTTGGACTGTTTTTTATAAATCTTCAAGTATGCAAAAGGTTTCCAAGTTGTGAGCATGTGCTCTGTAGCCATTTCATTGATCAATTTGTAGGGTTACTTTTGTTCACCTGATTCATGTGGGTTTTTATTGAATTTTGATTTTATTTTGTGTTTACGGATATTTACCCTTCTTTTTGTGGATAGACAACTGCATAAAAAGTTTGTTCATGGTAGATTTGATCTGAATCAAACATTATTGGTATATTCTGATATTTCTTATGTATTTATGTGGGAAACTATTAATGGCTTAAGTAATTTTGTTGTTGTTTTAATGCACATATTCAGCATTTTTTAGGGCTGAATCAGTCTCATATTGTTAATATACAGCTCATTATATTTTAATCGAGATGGATTAACGTATTTTGTTCGAAAATTCACGTGGAAGAAAAGTTGGTTTACTTGGGTTTTCTTGTGTTGATCGTAGTTATTTTCCAGATTGAATCGACCCTACCAACCTTGGCTAAGTCAATCATATCTTTGGATGCTAATGAAGATGCTATAGTTGGGACTTTGAAGTAGAGATCGGTAAACTACTTATAGTTTGTCAACAATTTTAATTCGGTTTTCTTTACCATTGGAGGTTATAATTATTGCTAAACTTGCTATGTTTTTCTTAATAATTCACTTTATCTATACCCTTTTCTTTGGCAGACTGAATTAGAGACACTGGGTGCTCAAAAGGCAGGTGTGAAAGACAGGCCGAACAATGTGAAAATAAAGGTTTGCATGATTTTATTCGAAATATGTTTACATTTTGGTTATTAGTTTCAACTATGAAGTAGTATTATCCCCGCAATCAGTTGGCCATTCAAAATAATTACTAAGCACTTTTTTCAATTATCTGTCAGCTTTCGGATGATATAATCTCGAAGTTGATGACATCCACATGTCTTTTTAGTACCTCTTTCGACAACTCAAAACCAATTTTCTACAATTTTGACCTTTTTTACATCAGCAAACTCAAATATTTAATTGGATTTTTACATGTGTTGAGTTTCATTAATCAATTTGACATGCTTTGATATAGAAAGTAAAGGAGAACCTAACGGAATCAAAATTCTTGTATGAAGACGGAAATTATCAGTATGGGTGGCATAATGGCAGGGTAATCCAGGTTAGGTTCGTGATATATTGCATTGTACGTTTGTTACTAAGTTAATCCGTAACACCAATGTACATCTAAAGCGCACACCTTATTGAAGTTCCACATCTAGAATTTGTTTGAATTATACCTGTATACTGATTTACAAACAAAAAGAACAAAGATCTTTTTAAAATCAAGAACCAGCCTAGGAAGGGTGATCCTAACCATGATCTTTGCAAGTATATGCCCATCATGTGATGTTGCCCTGCTCCAAACGCTTGTCCACAAAGAGTTTTGGTTGCACTTGACATTCCCCACTGTAGGTCAAAACAACTCATATATGTTCAGTTCAAAAATGGCACCTATAAAACATCAAGCAAATGTAATTATGAACTTGCAAGGATTCCATTGACAAAGCAGACAATGAATTAAGCAGCCTATGCAAGTAAAATAGAAATTGGAAACAAACTTCCAGTTAGATGCTGCCTGAATTTAGGGATAAGAAGGATCACATTTGAATCCAAATTGACAGGGAATTTAGATTTTTCTAACAGAGTTCAAAACATAAGTGAAAGTGTAAAAACATTCATGTTAATATTTTAACAAATTCATAAAAAAATGAAGCAGTACACTTTTGACTGTTGCAACCTGCATAAACCAACATGTGAATATTACGAAATGTGTTGCAAGCTAACATAACTATGACCGTTTTAGTCTGACCCATGACTTACAGTACTCGGTCTGACCCGTTACCACCTGTCACCATTGTAATCCAACTTGTCAGATACAAAATACTTCGCATAAGTAATCGCTTTGTGTTATATGATGCATCTTTATTGCTTATATTCCAAAGACGGTTATTTATCTACTTGTAATGTATTCTTTATAAGTTGCTCAAAATTCTTATTAAAGAGTATATTATATTATTTTGTAATGTATTATTTCCAACATTAATTGGTGATTATTCTCACTGTAGACCAGATTTTCCTCATATAAATCAGATGAAATCAGGCAAAGCACCACAAAAGATAGAACAATACACTAAAGCGGCGATTAAAGGCAAATAACGACTTTATATAAACCAGCGAATGAATGCACCTTTGGGTGGAGCTTTGAGAAGTATTGTACCAATATGTATGATTTTATTTCAAGCTCAGTTCTTTTAAACATTCCTACAAAGAGATTCAATGTGCTCTTCAGTTTTCCAGATTTGTTGGTAAATTTCTGCACTTTCTCTTCACCATCAGCATCTGAATGGAGTCAGAATCAGCAAAACAACCACAATAAGTTATTAGAATATATCAATCATAGAACTGAAATAGCTAACTACCTAAAATTACTAAAATTACTTGAGCTCTCATTGGGCTTCCCATCTACCTAAAATTACTATCACGTCATTTCGAAAAATTTAAATCCATGGTAGCTCTCATTGGGCTAACTACCTAAAACTACTAAAATTACGTTTTGACTAAAATAACAATGGCACAATAATCAGCCTATGGAGTTGGGTAAATTTCAGCTTTCTTAATTATTAATGATCAAAATAACCAGATTTGAAGACATGAAAAGGCTATTGTAAGAAAACTGATTACTAAGATTCATGTAATTTAATCATAACAGTTTTCAAGTTGCAATAGTCATGTTAAAAGCACTTGAGGCTCTTGCATTACAATATATTTTTTGATGCATTGATAATTTGATATACAATTTAAAGGGTAGATAATATTTTACAATTTGCTCTACCTGTTCATGACCCATCTTAATTCAAGATCTGTGAGCAATTGAATGTTACCTGCTGCAGTTTAAGGCATCACACAAATTCAGAGCCAGAGCACATATATTCAATTTATAATAATTTCAGTAGAACAGTAAAGAGCAAAGCATATTCTATTGCTTAATAAAAATTTAGAATAAGTTATGGTTACCTGTCATCAAAGATTGATTTAAAAAAGTGAAGAAGTCAAAGAGAGATCAGCATGATCAATGTACACTATCCATGAAAACTTTGTAATGCTTGTTAACTATTCATGAAAACTTCCCTTTGCTTGATGTGTTTAGGCATCGGTTTGACTTCAATGCAGTGGTCAAACTTCACTATGAATGTACCTGCAATTGAGAAGGCCATCAAGAAAACGCAGGAAAGGGTGAACCAAAAGTTTTGATCATGAGCATGAAACTATAAATTCCATGATATCCATCCTAGTCTTTTAAATGAAACCTAATATGTAACTTCAAGAATGTATATGTATATGGGACAATAAACTCTTAGAACAAACTCAAAACAGATTCGAACAAAAATAAAAATAAAAAGTCATACGATAAACAACATATTCGAACAAAAATTAAAGATAAACAACATATTCAAAAATAATTCCCACACACATACCCAATTTTGCATTTCAGTCAACATATTCAAAAATTATTTCCACACAGGTAAATATAGTATCATAAACTTTCAAAACTAAAAAGCCAATGCCTTATTAAGTCCACTATCAGGTAAATACAGTTGAATTGTTAGATTATTAGGTCCAAAATCAGTAAATTGGTAAACAAAGAAATACAAAACATAAAGACCAACTATTAATAAGGAATGTCAGATGAGTAATAGAAAACATGCAAGGCAGCAAAACAAATAAACTAAAGTTCAGTCATAACTTTTTTGAGCCGAAACTTAGTATAATGAGTACCTAAAACAACAAAACTATCATACAGAAGCAATTATGATCTTATACATTCCACCATCAAGCAATTGCAGTTCAGTTATAACCATGTTGAGACTTGAGTCTAATATTGGTATGTAGGTAAACAAAGAAAATGCAAAACATAAAGACCAACTATCATACTCTGATAAGGAATATCAAACACATCAAAACCAAGTTAAGAGCATGCAAAGACAGAAAAACAATCGAAATAATGAACTAAAATTCAATCATGACTTTATTGGTATATTGATAAACCGATCAAGTAAGAAATGGTCAAAGTATTAAAACCGTCAGATTGAAGCAATTATTGGACAAACAGCAAACATGCAAGACTATCGAATTACAAACCAAATAACAAATGAACCAATTAAAACACAGCGAGTATATACAAAAGCGAGCAACAATCAAGCAAAGAACATACCTTCTACCACCCAGTACATTCGTAATCAACAGAAAATAGTCACAAAACGGTAAGCATGTCTACGAATCTTCAAGACGAAAGATGACATATCAACACCTGTATAGTCAATCCCAGCAGATCGACGAAAAAATAACAAATTAGTCAATATACTAAAAAAGTTAGATAATCAATGAAGTTTATGGGGATAGGATCAGATTCTTATATTGTCTTCTATATGAACCAAATGAAGATTTCAATTCCTCCTTTAATCCAAAAAGACCAACAGCATAAATCAGGACATTACTAATTATGAAGCTTTATATAATTCAACTATGTGTAATGAAATTAGTAAGAATCATGAAAAAATATGCTAATACCTTTAGAAGAGAATGTGATTCGGGGGTGTTAATACCTCCTCCAGTGCTTCAGGAATCGCAGGTCTAGGTTTCTATCATCTGATTCATCGTTTCCTTTAAGATTTTCACCTGCTTTATATCAAATAGATTCACTATTTAATCAAAGACATTAGAATATGTTTCAGTAGATTAGAAAAAGGTATACCACATCAAACTTTTTAGCGTCAAAGAGTGTCACTAAAACTCAATTAGAGTGAAATCATCACTCACCGTCAAAATGGTAACAATCCAGCTATAGATTAAAATTCAATCGAAAAAACATGGTATTTTTTAAACAATTCATATATATGTAACGAAGAACATGGCGGAATTAAAAAATATGTGAAGAATATGAAGAAATCTGCACAATGATTAAAGCGTGCACACCTAGGGTTTAGAATCTGATGATGAACAGCAGAGAGAAGCTTAGATCTGAGATCACAAAACCAAAACTAAACAATTAAAACCCTAATCTAAAAATCCAGATCAATTATTAGAAAATACCAAGCAGATGAGGAACCGTAAAAAATCTAAGAAATCGAGAAATCGATTTAGAAACCCTAAAAATTCCTGTGAGATGGAAACATACCTGTGAGAGATAGGCTCGAGGAAGACGAAGATGCAATGGTTTGAGAGAAAAAATGACTTCACGTCTAGATTTGGGCTTTCAGATGTTCTTCGTGGCTTTGAGAGAGAGAAACAGAGTGACTGCATCTGGTCGCTGCAAATCTATGCTTTCAGATGTAAGGGACGATTCATTGTAGGTGTGGTTGGATGCGGTACCTCTTTGTGAAACACCTCAAACCAAAACCTGCAAAAACGAAGATTCGGTCAAACAACGACAAAGATGATACAGAGGTACGTTGCAGGAACAAAGATTGAGGGATGAAAGAAAAATACCATCGCCGGTGATAGCGAGAGAGAGAGCAGATCTGTGCAAATGGGAAATTATCGTTCGAATTGAAGTATGGGAGATGTGGATTTGAGAGAGAGCTACGGTCGTTTGGTTTCGTTTGGTTTTAGAATTGAAGAGGGGCCGATTTCAAGAAAGATAAAGAGAAAGTTGCGGTCTCAATGAGCATGCGCGCATGCTCCCAATAAACGAAAAAGAGAAATCGCAGATAAAGGAGACAAAAGTGAATGTGTATTAATTTTAAAATTCAAAATCAGATTGAAATATGTGTCCTCGCCGGCTAAGCCTTTATTTTCAAGTGAGATGCTTGTTTGACTTGTACATTTTGCATAATTCATTGTACGCGTCTTAAGGATTAAGCATTTTTCATGACGAAAATGCCCTTTAGGGCAATATGTATTATATATAGTAATAGATTATAACAAATATTCTTAAAATAAGGGAAATGCTAACCATATCCTACCAACTTTTTATGGTTAGCATTTCCTATTTGGACGGCCTTTTAACTCGTTGACATGCTTCCTTTAAAATCACTTCTGATTCTGATCCACAAAATCCATATATTATGACATGTATCGTATTATTTTTATTGGCAGCCGTGGACTTCTTTGGAGCCCTTAATTTGGTCTGGGACATTTGATAGCTCGATCTTGAGGGTAGTTGACATGCGCCCTTTAAAACCAGTTCTAAGTTCTGATCCACAAAATCCATATATTATGATTTTGTATGTCTTTATCTTAGTCTTTGGTTAATATATATCATGTATCCTTTTATCAACAACTTTGTTATATTAGAAAAAGCATTTTTGGCTATCCACTTAGAAATTGGGGTCAAATCAACAGTATAAGTCAAAATATATTTTCTTGCAGATTTAAAGGCTTCAGCAACATGGGAAGTTGGTGGAACATGATCAGCAACCGGTGTTTCTTTGACCATGTATCTTCTTTCCGGTAATAACTTCTCCCAAATTGGTATCCCCACCCTTCTTATTTTCCATGAAAATTGTGATGTTTGACTTAACAACATGTCAACGTAATCTGAGTATAATCTAACTATTAATGTCTAAAAGTTATTAATATTGTAATCTTTTGAGGCCATCATGGGAAGGGAGTTATTGCAATTTTTAACAAAAATAACAATAGATAGCAAAATAGATCGAATCATATAATCAGATGTGTTCTGTATAGGCCAACAATTAAAAAACAGAATTTTAGCAATCCCCAAAACGAACTTAATGTGTAGTGGGCTGGTAAATAGAAGGCACAATCGTTCGCACAGCAAACTAACCTGGGATTTTAAAATAATCAAATATGCAAAAAAAAAAATTTACTTTAATTTTACAATTTATTTTAGCTCTAACACCTTATTCTCTATTGATGCAGGTTACTTTGTTTATTATTGATAGCATCACTACCTTCCTTACAAAATATTGTCCATAGCATCACTGATGGAATATGAGCTTGGCCTAAAACACTTCTCAAGTCTTACCCAGTTTTTACTAAAATCCTTTATAAAATGGGTTTGTTCGGGCCTGAATTGACCCGCAAACAACTTTTGATACAATTTAGACAAAAAATAACATGAGATAACCCACCTTGGACCAAAATAGAAAACAAAATAGTCACCTACTAGGTGTTCCAAAAAGGCTGCTTTGGATCAGTAGTTATATCAAAGTTGAATGAAGAAATTAGAATGTTTTATGCCAACTCCTGTTTGAAATTAAACGCACACCCTTTTGGTGTTTTGTTTTTATTATTATTTTTTTTTTTGCAGAAAATTTACCCCCCATCATGCAGTCATCTTCTTCAAACACTTCCAACACATGCAAGGTATGTTGAGGGAGCCTCCATCCGTTGGTAAAGAATTTGTTTCATCCAGTTTCATAGATTAAATGGTTATATTGTCATTCTCATAGATTGATTCTTTTATGAATATGAATCTTTCAGTTGTGGAGCTTTACAACAGTGTCCTATCAGCCCTCTACATGTTTTGAGCAATTTCAATGTGGCAATAATAATGAAAGTCAAAACTTTGTTGATGACTCTTAGATTTCTAAAAGGATCATAACAACTTAGTAACAACTTGGTCATTGTTGTATTCATATGTTGGAATTTCTTTTTTGCTTTCTATTTATTTTTCGATTTTCTACTTCTAGGACTATTGTTCATATCAATCAAAATCTTGAGACCATTAAGCTCACCCATAATCAGAGAAGATTTCAAGTTATGTGATCTCACGAGTATGATTTCATCATGTATATAAGACATCATTGGTGACTCTTAGATTTCATATGTTGGAATTTACAACAGTGTCCTATCAGCCCTCTACATGTTTTGAGCAATTTCAATGTGGCAATAATAATGAAAGTCAAAACTTTGTTGATGACTCTTAGATTTCTAAAAGGATCATAACAACTTAGTAACAACTTGGTCATTGTTGTATTCATATGTTGGAATTTCTTTTTTGCTTTCTATTTATTTTTCGATTTTCTACTTCTAGGACTATTGTTCATATCAATCAAAATCTTGAGACCATTAAGCTCACCCATAATCAGAGAAGATTTCAAGTTATGTGATCTCACGAGTATGATTTCATCATGTATATAAGACATCATTGGTATGATGTTGAGCCTTTTTTCAAATCAAGAGATTCATTTCTATTTTTATCATTTTGTGAGTCACCTGACATATAACTTAGATATAACCCATATTGTGTCTTCCCACCTATATTATATCTATAAAATCCATAGCTTTTCATAAGATCTTAAAACTGAGAACTAATTTTGGTGATTCTGTTAGGACCAAGCCAGAGCATCCTTTAGCATTTTATGGTATAATAGCGATCATTGATAAACTAACAAAAAACAAAAACAAGTATTGCGAAGTAAATTATTGTTACTGCCGAATACGCGAACATAAGACAAATAATGCGATATCACAAGAGTATTGATAAACTAATAAATAAACAAGTACCATGTTAGATAATTGCTGCCTTTTCCGGACACGCATATATCATGTCATAAATTGCCACTGACACGGAACACATGAAAATAAGACAAATGACGCGTTATATTGCATTGTAAACTATCGCCCGCCACCTAACGCGCGAACATAAGACAAATACCACGTTAAAGATTGTAGCGTCGTCGCAACCCGCGAACAAAAGACGAATAATGCGCTATAAACTCTCGCCGCCGCAACGCGCGGGCACCATCCTAGTATATATATAATATATTTAGAGAGAGAGGGAGGTTTAGTGGAACCCAAAAAAAATGGGGAACCGTGAAACTTTTTTGTAGAAAACATTATTTAAAAAAAAACATTTTTATGTAGTTTAGTTTTATAGATTATCAACTAACTTTATTTACATTTAAACTATCGAATTTCACATGTAGAATATTAAAAATAGATTCTTAATTTTTCTTCTATATAAAACACAAGAAATGGAAAACCGAACAAGCAATATATTTTCTATGTTTTACTTATGAAATTCAATAGTTTACATGTAAAATAAAGTTTGTTGATCATCTTTAAAACTAAAAAAAAATAAAAATATGGTTTTTTTTTTCAAAAAATAATGGTTTTTTTTATTCAAAAAATAATGGTTTTTTTTAGAAAAGTTATCCGATTTTCTCTTTTTTTTAGGTTTCCCATTAAACCTTCTGTCCTTTCCGTGTATATATATATATAATTTTTAACAACCGCTTTCATGTATATTGTAGCGATAACCTCAAATACGATGTAAAAGCATAAACTATTATACTAAATTTGATATTGACCAAGTTGAGGTTATAAAAAGGCGACATGAAATAATAAACTAGATAAACGTAAAATACTTACAAATATCACATTATATGTACGGCTGCTTATACCGCCACATGCATGCCAACAACGACGTTTATTATTATTATTTTTTCCCTTAAAAGTGGTCGTTAGTGGTTACTGGCTTGGTGCCGTACTCTGCGGGTTTTAGCGACTTCTCCCACAACTACTCCGGTCACCATTTGTAGTTTAGTTATATAGTATTAAATTTTACCAATCGTATAGTGTTGTATCATTTGAACTCAAAACTACCTTATAAAAAAGTTACTCCTAGTTTCACCCATAACTACCATATGATATATCATCCAATAAAATCACACACTGCAAAATGAAGACTTCAATAGCGCGTTCATAAACCCAATTTTGGACAATTTAAGTCGAAAATACTTGTCTGATGGGTGATAGAGATCATTTAGACTATAAATCTACATAAGTTGTCCATACAACCTTATAAATGTGTGACGAGTCTTATCATTGCAATGGTTTCAGTCCGTAATAATAGATCATTCGTTAGGGCAAACGTTCTTGTTGGTCAAGGCTTCCTCTGTATAGGTCGTCACTTTGTGGGTCATCACTCCGAGTTGGCTTTGATAACTATTTTACAAACCAAACAATAGAACTTAACTTAAAAAACTAATCTGATTAGTGAAATATTCCATTTGGTCCATAAACCCTATATCGATTGCCATGCAACCAATGTAGAAAAAATCTCATACCTTATAATGAAGAACTAGAAAGTCATAGATGGGTTTGTCGACAAAAGGGTATGCCGACTATCTGATCCAAAATCATCACCGGGCCGGAAAAAGGACCTAGATCAAACAAAGATCAATTTGATCCTCTTCTAAATTTGATCGGCGATAAGGGGCTGGATGACTTGAAATCAACACCTGCACAAGGAATTAACAATGCGTTAGGACCACCACAAAACCAGAGATTGGACTTAAGTCGGATATTAGGCTAGCTCATTCCCATGTCCATTATCGTTGACCAGATTCAGAAGAGGAATTGATCTCTGTTTGATCTAGGTCCTTCTCTCGGCCAGGTGACAATTTTGGATCAAACACCTACCATTGTGGTTGGTGGTTTAGTGGAAAAGGATTTGCCTCTCATAGCCCCAATTGGTTTTAGGTTCATACTTGGGCAATTAACTGTTGATATAGATGTACTCTAAGATTGTCGTTTTTTATATATATATAGAGAGATGGAAGTTTATTGTAGACTGTCTAAAAAGTGTAGACCACTAAATTAATCATCTATTTCATATTTGAAATTACTTTATTTCGGATATGAAATTCGATATATAATATATATATATATATTGTGTATATATAATAGAGGAATGACAAAATGAAAACCTCTCCGAGTTTGGAAAACCGTGAAAACCAAGCTAAAAAATTCGATTTTTGTTCCGATTTTTTTATGGTAATTCTCTAAGTTAAAAAAACCCCCTTTATGCAAAAAAAAAAAAAAAAAACGCCTAGTAAAATTTTTAAAAAAAAATATTTTATAACCGAGGTTACATATGTAACAGTACCCTGTTACATATGTAACATCGGTTATAAAATATTTTACTGTTACATATGTAACCTCGGTTATAAAATATTTTTTTTAAAAAAAATTACTAGGCGTTTTTTATTTTTTTGCATAAGGGGGGTCTTTTTAACTTAGAGAATCACCATAAAAATATCGGAACAAAAATCGAATTTTTTAGCTTGGTTTTCACGGTTTTCCAAACTCGGAAAGGTTTTCATTATATCCCTCCCCATATAATATATATATACATATATATATATATATAATATATTATATGAATCTATATATCTATATATATCTATATATATATATAATAAAAGAAAAGTTTTTGGCACCACAATTTGCCATATGGCACCACCACATTCATCCTCAACAATTTTCCTGCCAATAAACATTCACAAGCGGATCTTCTAATTTTGGATATATATATCCACTATTTATTTATTGTAGCGGATCTTCTAATTTTGGATATATATATTCACTATTTATTTATTGTCTTCTAAATTATTTAATAACAAATTATTTAATTACTTAATTTAATATATAATATAGTTTATTAAGTTACATCTATCTATATCTATCTATACTCTATACTATATAATAAACAAAAAGTTTGGTCATAGTTTAGTTAATAAAATATAACTTGTCATCGCCACAAAATTTTAAATTAACCCGTGTAACACACGGGGATAAAAAAAAACTAGTAATATATATATATATATATATATATATATATATATATATATATATTGTTGGAAAATGTGTGTGAATGAGATGTTTATCTCAAAAGAATTTTTGTTCAAGTTTGGAAAAATATGAGCTATCCCACATTGGTGTGGGAACAAAAGGGTAATTGGTTTATAAGGATAAACCTCAAAGGCTTTGACATCACTTGTGTCATGTTTTACTCTAGCTCATACCCTCGCGCGGGGGGGGGGGGGTGCGAAAAATGGCAATTCGGGTTGAAATTCTGAACTCGTGCCCGCGCGACCTGCAGACACGAATGCAGCTCCGAAACGGGGGTCATGTAATGACCAGTTTTTGCTATTTTTTCGAGACCTTTCTAGAACAGATTTTTGGTTCAATGAACCAACCTTTTGCATTCCAAACCTGATCATTCATTACTGGTTAATGAACATAATTTGATCATTCACTACTAGTTAATGATGATCCTTTCGTATGCTCCGTTTGCGTGTATAAATACACGAGTGTGGGGCAGAAATAGACACACGAAAAATACACACATTTGGTCCTGCTGTTGCTGCTGCTCTGATCTCTACCGCTCCTCCGTTCCGGTCTCGTTTCAGGCAAGTATCCTGTCCGGCTGTACACACAGTTTTGAACCGGTGTACCCTGGGAACAGACGTCGAATCTGTTTAAGGGAATTGTGTCAAACACAAGCCCGGTTCCTCTCGGTTTTCCTTTGTCTGTGTTTTTCTGTTTTTGCAGGGTCTGATCCTGCTGCTGTTCGTGATCATATTTCTGTAGTGTTTTCGTTTACTGTTCCACTTCATTTGCATTATCGTTCATTATAGTTTCTGTATTGTATTTAATTGATCGAACAAGTGTTCGAATCGTTACTTAATTTCCAACAAACTTAAACAGATTGGTGTACACTCTGTGTACGAATTTTTCTGACTTTTCTCTTGTGGGTCTCGTTTCAGAATGGACTCATCTCAGCCGTTACCGACTTCTGGTGTACCGACCTCTGGTGTCTCTGCTGTGTTCACCTCTTCCGTTGCTGTTACCACAGTGATGGTCGAACCGTTGCCTAACGCGGTTGCAAGCCACGCTGAGAAACCCGAAAAGTTCAACGGTTTGAACTTCAAACGTTGGCAGCAGAAGATGCTGTTTTATTTGACAACGTTGAACCTTGCGAGGTTCTTGACTGAAATCGCTCCCCAAGTGTCTGAAGGGGAAATGGATGCTCAATCTGTGAGCGCGGTTCAAGCTTGGAAGCATTCTGAGTTCTTGTGCAGGAACTATGTGCTCAATGGTTTGGCGGACTCACTTTACAATGTGTATTGTAAAGTAAACACGGCCAAGGAACTATGGGAATCTTTGGAACGGAAATACAAAACCGAAGATGCAGGCACAAAGAAATTTGTGGTGGCCAAATTCTTGGATTTTAAAATGATTGACTCAAAAACTGTTATGAGCCAAATCCAAGAATTGCAAATCATTCTTCATGATATTCATGCGGAGGGAATGTCACTTAGTGAGACATTCCAAGTTGCTGCCATGATCGAGAAATTGCCACCAAGCTGGGTTGATTTCAAGAACTATCTCAAACACAAGAGAAAGGAAATGACCGTTGAAGATCTTGTGGTTCGTCTTCGTATTGAAGAAGACAACAAACTTGCTCAAAAGAAGAGTGATGTCCCCGAGCAAGCAAAGGCCAATATTGTTGAATATGGCCAATCCTCCAAAGGTAACAAAAATAGAGGACGGGCTGAGAAGAAGAACAAAGGAAAAGGGTTTAATCTTAAACCCAAAGGTGGGGTTGCAAAGAAGAAATTTGATGGCAAATGCTACAACTATGACAAGCCAGGTCATCGGGCAAATGAATGTAGACAACCAAAGAAAGATGTCTCTCGTCAAGCCAATATGGTTGATGATTATGAGAATCTTGTTGCCATGATTTCTGACCTCACAATGATGATTTCTGAGGTTAACTTGGTTGGTTCGAATACCAAGGAATGGTGGGTTGACACCGGTGCCACCCGCCATGTTTGTGCTGACAAGAACTTGTTCAACACCTTCAAGGAGGTTACTAATGGAGAAAAGCTCTTCATGGGCAACTCTGCCACTGCTGAAGTCAAAGGTGAAGGAAATGTGATCCTGAAAATGACATCAGGAAAGGAACTCACGTTGACCAATGTGTTGTACGTTCCTGAGATTCGAAAGAATCTTGTGTCTGGGTGGCTGTTGAATAAGTATGGTTTCAAAATGGTGTTTGAGTCAGATAAGGTCGTGTTGACCAAGAATAGTGTGTATGTTGGGAAGGGCTATGCCCTCAATGGTATGTTCAAACTAAATGTAATGGTCGTTAACAATGCTATGAATAAGACTGGTACCAGTTCTGCTTATTTGCTTGAGTCTTCTAATGTGTGGCATGGTAGACTTGGTCACGTTAACTTTAATTCCATTCGTCGTTTGATTAAATTGAATTGCATACCAACTTTTGATATTGACTCAAACTATAAATGTGAAACATGTGTTGAAGCAAAATTAACCAGATCATCATTCAAACCGGTTGAACTTGCTTAAAAGTAAAGACGAGGCAATTGAAGCTTTCATTGCATATAAAAATGAAGTTGAGAATCAACTTGAAAGGAAGATCAAGGTTGTACGAAGTGATAGAGGTGGTGAGTATGTCTCACCATTTGCTGAATTCTGTTTGCAAAACGGAATCAGGCATGAGTTCACTGCACCATATTCACCCCAATCAAATGGGATTGCTGAACGGAAAAATCGAACCTTGAAAGAAATGGTGAGTGTCATGCTAGTGAGTTCTGGTGTAAACCAAAACTTGTGGGGGGATGCTATCCTTTCGGCAAACTATCTTTTGAATAGGATACCACATAAGAAAAGAGATGAAACCCCATACGAGTTATGGTGGAAAAGAAAACCGTCCTACGAATACCTCAAAGTGTGGGGGTGCCTAGCCAAGGTGGTTGCTCCACTACCTAAGGCTCAAAAGATAGGACCCAAAACTGTTGACTGTATATTCATTGGATATCCAGATCACAGTAGCGCGTATCGCTTCCTTGTGCATGAATCCAAGATTCCCGATATTCGTAAAGGAACGATAATGGAATCAAAGAATGCCTCATTCTTTGAAAATATATTTCCATGCATTACAAAAGAATATGGAAATACGTTTGGGGCAGATGATGAACGTATTCATGAGGATCTAGTTCCGGAAGAACTAGAACATGTTCCGGAAGAACTAGAACGTGTTCCGGGAGAACCAGAACGTGTTCCGGAAGAACCAGACTGTGTTCCGGAAGAACACGAGCAAACTGAGGAAGAAGATGTTGAGCTTAGACGAAGCAAGAGGGCTAGAACTGAAAAGTCTTTTGGTCCTGATTTCTACACGTACATGGTAGAAGGTGAGCCCAAAACATACCATGAAGCGGTAACTTCCTCAGAAGGACCTCAATGGAGGGAGGCCATCAAAAGTGAAATAGATTCTATTTTACAAAACCATACATGGGAACTAGTGGATCTTCCTCCGGGATGCAAACCACTAGGTCATCGTTGGATCTTCAAGAGGAAGATGAAGCCTGATGGCTCCATAGAAAAGTACAAGGCAAGACTGGTGGTCAAAGGATACAAACAAAAGGAAGGTCTAGATTACTTTGACACGTATTCACCAGTAACTCGAATAACCTCCATAAGGTTGGTACTTGCCATTGCAGCCATTAGAAATTTGGAAGTTCACCAAATGGATGTGAAAACCGCTTTCTTAAATGGAAATCTAGAGGAAGAGATTTACATGGAACAACCAGAGGGCTTTAGAGCCTCTGGACAAGAAAAGAAAGTGTGTAAACTGGTCAAATCCTTGTATGGACTAAAGCAAGCACCAAAACAATGGCATGAAAAGTTTGATCATGTCATGCGTGATTCTGGTTTCAAGATCAATGAATGTGATAAGTGTGTGTATGTGAAAGACACACCAGATGGTTATGTCATCTTGTGTCTATACGTTGATGACATGCTCATTGCTGGAAGTAATGACAAAATGATAAAATCAACAAAGAACATCTTGAAAGCAAGATTTGATATGAAAGACATGGGTTTAGCAGATGTGATTTTGGGAGTTAAAATCACACGAACCCAAAGTGGACTTGCTTTAGGACAAACCCACTATGTGGATAAAATTCTTGAAAAGTTCAATGCAAATGACTCTAATGTAGCTAGAACTCCCATTGACACAAGTCAACATCTAGCTAAGAACAGAGGACAACCTGTTAACCAATTAGAGTATTCAAGAATTATTGGCAGTTTGATGTATTTGATGAGTTGTACCAGACCAGACTTAGCATATGCTGTAAGCAAGCTAAGTAGGTACACGAGTAATCCAAGTTCAACTCATTGGAGATGTGTGACTAGGTTACTTAGGTACCTAAGGTACACAAGGGATTACGCGCTGCACTTCACCAGATATCCTGCAGTGATTGAAGGACACTGTGATGCAAACTGGATATCGGGTACGAAGGATTCCAGAGCAACGAGTGGATATGTATTCACACTTGGAGGTGCAGCCATATCGTGGAAATCGTCGAAACAAACGGTTATTGCTAGATCCACAATGGAAGCAGAATTCATCGCTTTAGATAAAGCTGGTGAAGAGGGAGAATGGCTACGTCAGTTTATGGAGGATATACCAAGATGGCCTAAGCCGGCAACGGCCATATGTATACATTGTGATAGCCAATCGGCAATTGGCAGAGCTCATAGCACAATGTATAATGGTAAGAACATACATATAAGACGTAGACATAATACGATACGACAACTAATCTCTACTGGAATTATCACTGTTGACTATGTGAAGTCAAAGGATAATATTGCGGATCCGCTGACAAAAGGCCTAAGTAGAGAGGTAGTTCAGAAGTCGTGCATGGGAATGGGACTGAAGCCCTTGAAAGATTAAAGTTCATATGAAGGAAAACCTAACTCAGTTGACTGGAGATCCCAAGATCTGAGTTCAATAGGACAACCTAATTGTATGAACTAGTGAGGTCACTGTGGGGGAAAGAATTGATAACTCCACGCACTTTAAGAAGGGGATGTATAATTGGAATCGATACATCTCCTAGTCCATTCCTAAAAGTGACAAGTACGAGGTTAAGCCTATGGCTTTTAATGATTCAGCTGAGGCAGCCACACGTGGTGAATCACCTATGTGAGAGAGAAGTGGGGGTCGCTTCGAAGGGTATTAGAGGGGGCACAATACCTAAGAGCTCTCGCAGAACCAGGCTAATGTTCATGACCATAACGAACATAACTATGAGGACTTGATATTGTCAAGGAGAGTCTTGTGTGAAGCACATTGTCGCCTACACAAACGGCAGACGAGTTCAAAGGCATCACCGCCTACTCAGAGCCAGTAGACTAAGTGTGTTTCATGAGCGAAGGTTCAAAGGGTAACACCTACCTATCGTATGCAAGATTCAACTGTTGAAATTCGATCGGGATTAAGTTACTTCTGAGATCAACCTCCATTCATGTGGGGGATTGTTGGAAAATGTGTGTGAATGAGATGTTTATTTCAAAAGAATTTTTGTTCAAGTTTGGAAAAATATGAGCTATCCCACATTGGTGTGGGAACAAAAGGGTAATTGGTTTATAAGGATAAACCTCAAAGGCTTTGACATCACTTGTGTCATGTTTTACTCTAGCTCATACCCTCGCGCGGGGGGGGGGGGGGTGCGAAAAATGGCAATTCGGGTTGAAATTCTGAACTCGTGCCCGCGCGACCTGCAGACACGAATGCAGCTCCGAAACGGGGGTCATGTAATGACCAGTTTTTGCTATTTTTTCGAGACCTTTCTAGAACAGATTTTTGGTTCAATGAACCAACCTTTTGCATTCCAAACCTGATCATTCATTACTGGTTAATGAACATAATTTGATCATTCACTACTAGTTAATGATGATCCTTTCGTATGCTCCGTTTGCGTGTATAAATACACGAGTGTGGGGCAGAAATAGACACACGAAAAATACACACATTTGGTCCTGCTGTTGCTGCTGCTCTGATCTCTACCGCTCCTCCGTTCCGGTCTCGTTTCAGGCAAGTATCCTGTCCGGCTGTACACACAGTTTTGAACCGGTGTACCCTGGGAACAGACGTCGAATCTGTTTAAGGGAATTGTGTCAAACACAAGCCCGGTTCCTCTCGGTTTTCCTTTGTCTGTGTTTTTCTGTTTTTGCAGGGTCTGATCCTGCTGCTGTTCGTGATCATATTTCTGTAGTGTTCTCGTTTACTGTTCCACTTCATTTGCATTATCGTTCATTATAGATTCTGTATTGTATTTAATTGATCGAACAAGTGTTCGAATCGTTACTGAATTTCCAACATATATATATATATATATATATATAGAGGAAGGTTAAAGTGGAAACCACCTCCACTTTGGAAAACCTTGCAAACCTCATCTTAACCATTCATCATCCCAATCCAAGTGCTACAATTAATTCCTTTATTTTCTATTTATTTTATCACCTTTTTGTTACTTTTTGTATTTTTTTTAAATAAAAAGGGTAGTTTGGTCTCCATATTTTTTGTTGCATGTCTACACTTCCCTATAATCTGCATGAACATCACATCTCACCATATCACTTCTTTCCCCATATTTATCTTTTCATTTTCCCTCTACATGTTCCCAAATTCAAAATAAAATCCCTTGAATTTCTATATTCTTCTTCTTCATCATTCAAGTTCATTTCATCTTTCAAACTCACTTTTCTTTCACCCATCTTCACTATCGCCTCCATCGTACCACCCCGTCATCATGAGGTATGCGTGTTCACCCGAGTTCATCCATGGTGAATCTGCGATTCCACGATATTTTTTATCAAACTCAGTTGCTACAAGTTGTACACGATCATACAAAGCTAATGCAACAACAATTTTTGAGTTTCGTTAACGTTTGAGTTGTTTTCCATTTTTTCCGATCATCTTCTTCGTCGGTTTGAATATTTGGACCTGAAAAACGATTCCAAAACATATCAACAATGGTGCTATAATTGTTCTCCTAGTCAAGACGAATCCAAGGCAACTTTCGAAAGTGATTTTCGTTCTGTTTTGATCAAGTTATGGCGGTCTGAAATTTTGAAAACTCGCCGGAAAAACGCATTTGGCCGGAATTGCATATTTTTGGCGGAAAAAGTTGTTGAGCGATTGTGTAACAATAATGTTACATTTATCATAACACATAAAAGTAACAATAATTTTACATATGTAAGCTCTATGTGTTTGGCTTTAATTTGTTTTCAGTATTTCCTGATGTTTGTATGCAAGTTTTATGTTTTCATGTTGTAGTGAGTTACATATAAAAGGTTACATATGTAAGTATTGATTTACATGGGTAACCCATTTGTGTTACATATGTGAATGATATTTTGGGTTACATAGGTACCCTATATTATAGTTACATAGGTTATTTAAAAAAAAAGAATAATTTGTGGGTTAGATAGGTAACCCCTTTGTTGACATAATAAGATGCGGGGTTACATATGTAACTAAGTTTATGCAAACCGCAACGAAACATATCAACAATGGTGCTCTCTTGAATCGTCTCGCCGAGAAGAATCCAACGTCGCTTTCAGAATTTATTTTCGTTAAATATTTAGTGAGATATTGCCATTTTGAGTTTATTAAATCATTTTTTGAATTAATTGATTAAATTAATCCGCAACGAAACCTATCAAGAATGGTGCGATCCTGAATCGTCTCGTCGAGACGAATCCAACGCCGCTTTCAGAAGTTATTTTCGTTAAGTATTTAGTGAGATATGACCGTTTGAAGTTTATAGAATCTTTTTATTTATTTAATTAATTAAATTTAGATATAAAAGTAAAGAATAGTCGTGAGAGAGCGTTTGGATTTTAACCAATAGAGGTTACCTATGTAACACAAAGGGGTTACCCATGTATCCAACCAATGAATCTTTTTTTTTTAAATAACTTATGTAACTATCTTAGGTTACCTATGTAACCCCAAATATCATTCACATATGTAACCAATAGAGGTTAAATATGTAACCCGCAAATGTTACCTATGTAATTCAACATCTTGTTCACTAATTGGTTTTAAAAATATGTAACCAATAGAGGTTACTTATGTAACACAAAGGGGTTACCCATGTATCCCACCAATGAATCTTTTTTTTTTAAATAATCTATGTAACTATATCAGGTTACCTATGTAACCCCAAATATCATTCACATATGTAAACAATAGAGGTTACCTATGTAACCCGCATAAGTTACCTATGTAATTCAACATCTTGTTCACTAATTGGTTACATAGGTAACCTAACGTGGTTACATAGGTAACCTAACGTGGTTACATAGGTAACCTATCGTGGTTACATAGGTAACCTATCGTGGTTACATAGGTAACCTATCGTGGTTACATAGGTAATTTAACATCTTGTTTGATCATACTAAGCTATTGCACCAATCAGATTCAAGTTTCTTTATCGTTTTTATCGGTTCCAATTTTTCCGATGTTGAATTACATAAGTAACCTCTACTAGTTACATATTTTTAAAACCAATCAATGAACAAGATGTTGAATTACATAGGTAACCTATGCGGGTTACATAGGTAACCTCTATTGGTTACATAACATAGGTAACCCCTTTGTGTTACATAGGTAACCTCTATTGGTTACATTTTTTTTAACCAATCAGTGAACAAGATGTTAAATTACATATGTAACCTCTATCGTGTTACATAGGTAACCTCTATTGCTTACATATGTGAATGATATTTGGGGTTACATAGGTAACCTGATATGGTTACATAGGTTATTTAAAAAAAGATTCATTGGTGGGATACATGGGTAACCCATTTGTGTTACATATGTGAATGATATTTTGGGTTACATAGGTACCCTATATTATAGTTACATAAGTTATTTAAAAAAAAAAGAATAATTTGTGGGTTACATAGGTAACCCCTTTGTTGACATAATAAGATGTGGGGTTACATATGTAACTAAGTTTATGCAAACCGCAACGAAACATATCAACAATGGTGCTCTCCTGAATCGTCTCGCCGAGAAGAATCCAACATCGCTTTCAGAATTTATTTTCGTTAAATATTTAGTGAGATATGACCATTTTGAGTTTATTGAATCATTTTTTGAATTAATTTATTAAATTAATCCGCAACGAAACCTATCAAGAATGGTGCGCTCCTGAATCGTCTCGTCGAGACGAATCCAACGCCGCTTTCAGAAGTTATTTTCGTTAAGTATTTAGTGAGATATGACCATTTGAAGTTTATAGAATCTTTTTATTTATTTAATTAATTAAATTAAGATAAAAAAGTAAAGAATAGTAGTGGGAGAGATGAGAGAGATAACTTTTGTTTTCTTGCAGTTTTGTAAAGAAAGAGAATCTTGTTTAGGTGTTTAATCAATGCTGTGGTGGTACGATTTGATGTGTCAAAAAGCTCCATTTTCCAAAGTGATAAAGCAAAATGAAGTAAATGACATACATGCCCTTCATAGAAAAAAGTAAATAGGCGACGTGGATGTTCTATGGCCCTTTAATTTGGTTTACTTTGTTTTCCAAAGTGGGAAGGGTTTGCAAAATATCCCCACCCTATATATATATATATATATATATATATATATATATATATATATATATATATATAGGAAAAAGATCATTGGAAAACCATCTAACTTTTGAAAAACTTGGAAAACCTATTTCAACCAATCACAATATTTCTTTTATTTTTTAGTTTTATTTTATATATGATAGTTGACTTTTAAATAAACATATTCCTAAACACATGGATTTTGGATTTGTATGAATTAAGTTAATATTTTCTAGAAGAAAACAAGGCGTCATAAAAAAGAGTAGTTTAGTGAGATATTTTAATTTAAATAACGGGTTCAAACGAAGTCGTTAACCGAAAGCAGTCTTATGAGAAAGAGTTTATTTGTAAGAAATGTAGATTTATTCAATTAATATTAACATGTATATATGTTATATCAGAAACTGACGTTTCAACAAATCCTTCAACTCCACTTAAAATAACCTTGCAAACTTTGACTATTTGTTATACCATCGTACAATTTTTAGATCTAACAACTGTACTTTGTTTTAAAAATTAAAATGCAAACATCTACTTGAAAAATAGACCAATAGATGACGCTAATCCAAGCAATCTGATGTAATTCATCGTGGCAAAGTCAATAGGCATAAAAAAATCTCATATAAAACAAAAGAAGTATCATAGACATGCACATGTAAAAATAGGCGGTACATTAAAAAAAAAAAGAGGCTCACTAGAAACGGTGTTAATAAAGTCATTTACATCTTATGTAGGGGTGTTTAAAAAATCCGAAATCCGAATAAAACCGAAATCCGAACCGTATCCGAAACCGAAAAAACCGAACCGAAATTCTTATTCGGATTTCGGATCGGATTTTAAACCGAACCGAAATTATTTATTCGGATTATTCGGTTTATTCGAATTATTCGGATATCCGATTAATTAATTGAAATATAGTTTATATTTATATTATATATAAATATATATGTTTTTCTATTATCCATTTTAAGTTTTTTTTCTTCTATTTGTGTGTTTTTATTATGAATGTGAACTCTTGTTTTGAGGACATGTTAGAAAATATGTTTTTTAATTGTTTTATTTTCGTGATTGAAAACCGAGTTCGATTTATTCGGATTATTCGGATCGGATTCGGTTTATTCGGTTCGGATTGGATTTGATCCGATTTAGATTCGGATCGGTTCGGATCGGTTCAGACTAGTGTCTTATTCGGATCGGTTCGGATTCGGATCTCGACAAAAAAAATTCCAATCCGATTAAACCGAACCGAATAAACCGAAATCCGATCCGATGAACACCCCTAATCTTATGGTTGTGTCACTACAAACTGTAATTTGGCTTTTAATGACACTTTCTTGGCACATATATCTTATAATTAGAGGTGCAAAAGTCGGGTTTTTCTATAAGCGGATATTGACCAAATCGGTTATGGTCAAAACTAATAACAACATTATTTTGACGAGAAGAAAACCAAGAAAACGAAAATAATGTGATCGCGTCCATTATGCTATCGTTCCCATTAACGTTGGAATGAAAAATCTTGTCATTCCGATAATTCTAGATTTGCCACCACGAACAATAAGCCACTAAGTGAAGGAGATCTTTTTTCATTCTTGACATGTTGAAGTCTTCAATCTTGGCAAACGTGTCTTCAGGACTTTCACAACTGAAAACGTTAACCCCTAACCACTTTCGCAACCAGATCACGATCCTAGTCGAAAAGGGGCAGCCGCCAAACAGATGATTGGTAGTTTCAGGACGATCATCACACAAAGGACAAAGAATGTGATCGATTGCCATTCCCCTTTTAGATAGGTTAAATCGAGTAGGTAACCTGTCTAAAAACAAATGCCATATCAAAATGTTTACCTTTTACAGAACAGTTTGCAACCACCTCGTTGGAGTGTTGGAAGTAGGAAGATGGATATCGTCAATATAATTGCGTAAGCCTTTCACCGTGAAGACCACATCATTCTTCAGTTTCCACGTCCAAGTATCCGAATCATTACTTAGCGCCACATCCTCAAGAATATGCAAAAGACTCGCCAACTGTTCTTGTTCCACTCCCCCCCCCCCCCCACGAGGCTCACGACGCCATGTGATATTCCACGAGTTGTGATCACGAACATCACTAACCAAACAATATTTATTCAAATAGAGGGCAGATAGACGAGGAAAAACATTAGACAAAGCTACGCCACCCATCCAAAACTAGTTTGGCTAGTAACCGATTATAGTAAATAACCGGTTCCTCACTAGTGAAACACAAACTGAATGCTTGGATGTGAACAAATAGCTGACTCTGGCAAGTTTGTGGCTAGCGATCACCCACTAAGCTATACACTTGATGACAAACTAAAGGGCTCAAAGCTATAGAAACACTATAGTTTGGGAAGGGGTTTTGATTGATAAAAAAGAAAAATCTATTTCAACCGATATGCCCTTAGGCACGACCATACATAACATAGAAATCACACTTGGAAAAGGTAGACAATAAATCAAAACCGGTTAGGGGTTAAAACTGTCACACCCCAACCGACGGCGGAATTTACGTCGGGGCATGATGATTGTCCAAATGCTCGTGACACTAATTAAAGTTTCAATACTTAATCATTACCAAATTCCAAGTCTTACAATAGATTCAAATACACATAACATAACATACTGATAGAGTTTGATTTATTTAATCTAGGTCCAAAGCATCCTAGATGTAGCATCAAGTATAGTTCACACTGCATGTCCTGAAACATGTATAAAAATAGAGAGTGTCAACTAAAAATAGTTGGTGAGTAAACATAAGTTTAGATATATATATATATATATATATATATATATATATATATATATATATGTAATAGTTTGAAAGCGATTCATATGTCAAATGTAGACTCATGCATGTATGAATAAACAAACATTGCATAATCAAACCTTGATGACTAGTGTCCGTAACTCGAAAGTTACGCTTAGCTTGAGTTAGGTTTCAATCACCCGAATGCCAAACCGGTCAAATTCAGGTGTGTTGTCAGTCCAATGGAATCCACTATTGTTACCATAGGCTTGTTTGTTAATGATCATGCTAGAATATAGACTTCGAATAGTGACAACATAGTTTAACATATAGCATAGAAATCACAAATAGACAGAGAATGAGATCGCATTGTTTGAAAAGAAAAAGAAAGAATGCGTGTTTGAATAATGTATACATGTTACATCCCAAAACTTGAAAAGGAAAAGGGATTATGAGTACTCACTTGATCAATAAGTGAAATATGAGAATAGTCCGAGTGATATGAAGATGACCTATCCGTGTCCTAAATTATATAAAGACACCTTAAGGTTTAGTGATATGGGTCAAATATAAGTCAAACATTTAGACTAGTCGAGTCTAGTTACGTGAGTTTACCCATTTAACCGTTAGTGATAATTATTGTGTTAGATATATGTATATTTATTCTACGAAAATTAAATACAAGTCTATTTGAATATTCAAGTAAATGTGTTCTCACAAATATGAGTTATATTTCGAATGAGTTAGATAAATATATTTTTGTCTCAAGTTGTGTCCGTTATTTAAACTGAAACGAATATATATATTTATGACGAAAGAAATATATATTTTACTACTAGTTAGATTTCAATAAGTCTAAGTCTCAACTTAGTTTAAAATTCATTTTAGCAAAGTTACAAATGTTTATAGTGATAATAGACTTAACGGAGTTCCTTTAGATATAATATTAAATTTAATTGAAGTAAATGTAATAACTGAATTTGAGACGTAATAACTAAACTTGAGATACGTTTTAATACAACAAAATTTCATTAATGTTTTATGCAAATAAAATAAAACTATGAGTATAAATCTTACTATAGCAAATTTAATTTATGATTAACAGACGAGGTGTTTATATTTGAGGAGTATAAAATATATAAGATTAGTATTTTTCTTTAGAAATTGTAGTTAACCCGAAGGCTCGACTAGTTCAAAACAACGTCATAATAATAATGAACGATTACTCACGTAAGACAAGCAAGGAGAAGGAATGTAGTAGGAGAATGTTGAATCCACTCGTGAGTCTTCAAAAGGTAGATAATTTCTTTATGTCGTGGAATTGGAAGGAGAAATAGATATATTTTTGTGAGCGTTTTTGAGAGTAAGAAATGAGTTTTGGTGTGTTTATTTTTGGTTCAAGCATGTCGTATTTATACATGAAATCTTAGCCTTTGGTAATCCTTGGTAACACTTGGTATCACTTGGTAACACTTGGTAATCCTTGGTAACACTTTGTAATCCTTGGTAACACTTGGTAATCCTTGGTAACACTTTGTAGATCTTGTAATCATTGGTAGATCTTGGTAATCCTTGGTAATCATTGGTAATCCTTTGGTAATCCTGTAGAGGCTAGATTATGAGGCTTGTAATATTAAATATGTTGGGCTAGGGCTTAGAGGGTTTAATTAGAATCATAGGCTAGTTTGATTATTGTTTAGGCTAGTTTATGATTGGGCTTGGGTTTACTATTGGGTTTATGATCCAAAAGGGGCCCAATAGTAAACCCAATGGTGGTCTATACATAGACCACTTGACCTCCTTGTTGAGGGTTGCTGATTACG
>JBCNJP010000023.1:91587824-91691301 GCA_039602395.1 Deinandra increscens subsp. villosa | reverse complement strand
AGATGGAAATTTTGTTATGTTCAAAGATGTTATTTGGGTGAGGTGATAACTACTAAAATCTATCCACTATTAAACTGAGAGTTGGTATTTTCTTCTAAAATCGTTGATGTCAAGCTTCTATAATTTATTGGTGAGAATGATTCGGTTTGGTTCGTAGAAAAAAATTTATTCGGTTTCGGATTTTTTTTTTCTTTTTAATAAGATGTGGTTAAATTAGTTTTAAGCTTTAAATGTCTAGTCTTATAAGATAAATTATTAATAATTTTAAACAAGTATCGTTATAACCATCAAACTAAAAAAGCAAAAACACGTGTAACATACAAAATAAAATTTGGTTTTAAATTCAAAAGTTTTTAACACTAAAGATCTTGACCCCAATCTTCATCGTCTTTGATGGTAAGAAGAGGAGTCGATGCTTAAAAATGAAATAACAAATTGAGAGAGCACTCGAACTTGAGACATCTTGGTGGTTTGCAAAGGTAAGTATTAACTGAGTTATACAAGAATTATAAGTAACTACAATTAAGTACTTTTAAAAGCAGGTCAGTATGTGTTGGTTTAAGGTTCGAATTGGTCGATTTTAAAACTTTCATGCATTATTCATTTATAGACGTAACATGGCATCTATGTCGGCTTTTGGTTTTAATGTATTAGATTCAAAACAACTCGTTTTTAGACGATCCCTACAAAAGAAGGTGATTCTAACAATCTTTCTAGTTATTTAGTTCTCTATTCTACTAATTCACCCTCCACTATTTCATAGAGACCATGAATATGGGAATACCATCACCTACTTGAAGTACGGTATCGGTATTTACAAACTTGTCATCTCTATTATATTGCTCAACACGTTCACAAGCTTTTATATCAATCTTTGATCCCCGTCTTCACTATGAAAATAATTTTATCACCTTCATCGAAGGTTTGACGGGTGTCTTAACAATTCTAGAGGCTTAAAGCGAACTAAAAATCCTGGCACCGTTAAAACATATATCACTTTTTATGGTTGTCAAATTAGGGAGAAGTTATTTATAAGAAGTTTGTTTAATCTATGAAGACAAGGAATGATTTAAGGTCATTAGATTGGTTATTAAGATCTAATCAATCATTGAGATTAAATTTCTGGAGAAAAAAATGATGAAGTGTATTTTAGCCTTAGCCACTTTTGTTTACTTTTTATTAAGCTCGCCCATTTTTAAACGTTTATAACTTTTATTTATGATAATGTTTTTCTAAAAAAACTACCATCAAAACGAGTGTTTTTTTATCGTTAAAACGAAAACAGTGTTGCTATATATAATATAAAAGAAAAAAGTACGTTTTCCAGCTCTTTGATTTTTATAGTGAGTCATTGTGTCTTTTTCCTCGTCATTGTCTTTCTGTTGGTCATAGTGTTTTTTTTTAAATTATTAGTTCTAACATAATGTATAATAACACCATTATATATTTCTAATATTCAAAAGAAAATAATAAAATAACGAGACTTGAGACCCGCGCGTTGCCGCGGGCGAGACGTCGAATGGAGTTTTTTTTTTGAAAGCGTAATGATGCTATAAGGGTTGTCGACCTGTCGCGCGATGCCGCGAGCGAGATGTGTGTTTTGAGAGAGATATAAGGAAATCCATATATAAAACCTTACAAAGAGATAGCACACAGATTTTAGGCACACTAAATTAGGCACACCGGATATAGATAAGAGAGATATATAAAACCTTACAAAGAGATAGCACACAGATTTTAAGCACACCGGATATAGATAAGAGAGAGAGAGCACACGGGTTAAGCACACAAAGTTACAGCTCGCATTACACGTGTCAAATGCACATCGTGCCATTAATGTGAATGGAAGTAGTCATGTGTTATCCATTAAACAAAACTTATTATTGACAAAAGAAGAGTGTAAGGTAGTAGTATTTTGAGATCAAAATTCATCTCCTATAGTAGTGGTTGGAATTTTTTCTTTTAATTGTAGTTCAGTTGCATCCATCTAGAGAACAAAATTCTTCATTTGCTTTACCAAGTCTTTAATCTTGTTTTTTCTATTCTTTTTCATTTGCTTACCAAGTCTTTAACATTGTTTTTTCTAATCTTTTTCATTGGAAGCTTTCGCGATTAAGTACCCAAAGCTTGGAAATTAAACTACCCAAAGCTTGGAAAGTAAACTTAAAATTAGCAAAAACATAAATTTCAATGATCTGAAAAATCACAAAGTAACTTATACCAAAAAGCAATCCCAGTTTTACAAATATGAAAAAATCAAATTACGAAATTAAAAACAAAAAATAAACCTTAAAAATATAAAAGTTAATAGAAAAACCAATATTGAAACGCCGGTATATATTGGGTATGTGAATTGGGTGAAGCATGGATCTAAGAGATGGAGTAAACCAAGAATGAAAAGTTCTGCAATGTCAAGAAAATAAGGTGAAAAAACAAAACACAAATCTTTAGAAAAGAAAGAAAGCATTGAAGACATAAGGCTCAGATTTAACAGATAATTCAGATTTATGTTACTCTGTCATATTATTGACACCGATCATGAAGAGGGCTGCGATAAACCAAAGTTTTACGCCTCCCGCTCCCCACAATCATGGATGCCAAAAACAGAGAAATAAAAAAATCATCACAGCCTCAATATTTCAACATACCATCAACAGTAGCTCAACATACTGTCATTTGTAAGCCTTTCGATGAGGCAAGTCTAAGACAGTAGAGTGAGCAAGAAAAGGTAAGAACCACCAAAAGAAGGCAAGGCAACCGATCATATGCAACAACGGTTAAACCTACGTTTTCAATCTAACAATTAACCAAATAGAAAGCAAGCGACGTATCCATCGCCATTCTAAGCGAATCATAAGGGACAAAACCAAAGATTGTGGTGAGTCACAACCCACCTCCCAAATTGTCCATTTAATAAGAATGTATGGCAAAAATAGTACCAGTTATGTGTACAACTCAGATTTCACTTTTGATAATAAATAAATGAGATCAGAAGAGAAAGCATACATCAATCGCATAACATAACGAATGAGACCAAAATAATGTTCTTGCTCAGGCAATAATCCTTCACAGCAAACCCATCCTCATTCCAAATCTGGTTTTTGAGAACCCGAAAGCAGGCCAAAAGAAATAAAAAACAACGCAAACAACTCGCAATCCTACAGATAGAAAATCCAATTTCGTTTCAGATCTGGGTTATTGGAAACCCAAAATGTGACAACCCGTCCGAATCAGGTCAAACCTCTCTCCGTTGACTTTCGTTGACTTTTAAATTACGTATTAGTTATGTGATTTACTGCTTTAATACATGATTAACTGTGATAGTTAAATGATTAACCGACTTCAAATTTCCGCGTTTAAACTAGAATATACACGTACGTAAAATATAACGTCCGTCGTAAAATTAAATATGGAATTTCAACACTAAGAAAATAAATATAAAATTTGACATTTTATATTTTATCAAAACGATCCGAAACTGTTAAGTCATTTCATGAACTTAAAACATTTTACGAACTTAAAACAAGTGTTACGTTGTCAAGACTTAGCCGAATTCCAAACCATTCATCCTATTGGGCCCGGTAAGCCCAATAAACTCAAAAATGTCCGGAATCACCCGAAAATTTAACCGAACGCTCGTGACAACTAGTCGAGTAAAACCCCGAAGCCGGAAACCCGACCCGAGGTCCGAGACACATTGGGCCGAACCCGGCCCAATGCTTCTTTTCTTTTCTTCGCGGCCCGCATCACAAACCCGATTGGGCTTCGGCCCAATCCGCCTCGCGACCCCAACTGGGCTTCGGCCCAGTCCCACACGTAAACTCGACTGGGCTTCGGCCCAGTCCCTCTTGTGAAACCCGACTGGGCTTCGGCCCAGTCCATATCCAAAAACGAATGGGCTTCGGCCCATTCTTTCAAATAGAGACCGATTGGGCTTAGGCCCAATCTCAAATAAATCTAACTAATTGTTTGGAAGCCCACATGTTTAACAAGTTTTTATAAAACTTAACCAATCTTTTAAACCACTTATGTTTTTATAAAAACTTGGGTTAACAACATTTATAAAATAAAAATCACCATCCAATTTGATAAAATATAATTGTTTTATATTTTAAAAAGTTATGATTTTTATTAACTCCTAACTCACTTATATTTTATAAAAGCCTCTAGATTTTATAAAACTTATAAAAACAATTGACTAACTCTTGGGTTTAGCTAGGGATTAAGGGGGAGATGACAACACATAATTACCCAATGGGTAATTATGCTAAACTTTAGTATAAAGAGGAGCCAAGCCCCCACCTTGTTCCCTTGCACCCAACACACCAACACCTCCACTCTCTCCCCTCTCCTCCCCTCTTTCGGCCGAGAAGACCCCAGCCCCACCGCCGGACCACCAACCGGCCACCGCCGCCGCCGTCCTCCGCCGTGCCGGACCACCGCCACCCACCCCCCTTTTTCGGTTTTCTTCTCACATCCTTGTGAGTATTCTAAACCCCTCTTCATCTATATTTTCTATCATGATTCACCACCCAAATGAAAACCCCAAGTCTTGACAACTAACCACCATGATCAAAACTTCTAATCTTTATGTTTGAACGCTTGGTTTGCAAGAAACAACTAACACAACTCTTTCTCTTAACCTCCATTCTTTTAAGATCATTTGGTGAAACACATTGTGAAACCTTTTGGATAGTAGCATATGTGCACCTTGATCATACTTATGAAATCCAAGGATTTCATAGTTAGTTGCTTGCAAATCCAAGCCTCTTCATAATAAAATGTGAATGTATATTGAGTTAATCATCAAAGTCTCTCTTCTTAACCTCCATTCTTCTTATGATCTTTAAACATTCTCATGGTGTTCTAGGAACTTAAAGTAGCCAAGAGAATGGGGTGAAACACTTGAAGAAATCTATGGAAAGTATTCAAGTGCACCCAAGATCATCATGGTTACTCATATACAATTTACATAACCTTAAGTTAAAAGACTAAATAATGTTACTTGTTATTATTTACTTTTGGTCCTAACACAAGTATTTGTGTTAGTAGATTTACATTTTATTGTCCTAACATTTTATGTTAGTAGATTGCATTTAATTATATATTTGGTCCCAACACATGAATGTTGGTTGATTTTTATTATTTCATGATGATTAGTAAAAATGTTAACTAACTATATATAAACCATGTTATATTATGTTAACTTGTTACATGAAATTATAATAAACAAATATATAAGAACCATGGACTTTAAAAATAAACCTAAATCACTAAAGTAACTAGTGATTTATAAAAATGGACAAAAGGAATATATGTTCTTACTAGATTTAGTAAGAAATGAATTTATGTCAAATGAATTAATGAATGGACAAAAAGAATAAAAATAAATGCTAGATTTGATAAGAATAATATTTATGTCAAATGATTAATTTGACATAAATACTTGGATTTATTACAAGTTTTAACCTTTCTTGAAACTTGCTAGAAATGGACATTTTTATAAAAAGTCACACTTGAAAATAAATGTTTTCATAAAAGATTTTTATAAAAATAAACCAAGACAAATCATTTGTTTGAATATCTTCAAAGGCTTTTAATGTTACTTTGTTGAAAACAAAGTATCCAAAAATGAACCAACGCTCGTTGAAGATTTTATATAAAAGACAAGTTTTATGAACCAAACGTTATAAATCCAAGCGTCGTCGTAAATATTCTTATCAACATTTTCTATTAAAATATTTCATAAACTTGAATTATTAATCAACCTTTGGAAATGATTAAATGTTAAAAACCTTAAATGATTTTCTTAAAGATGTATGTTTTATAAAATAAAACAAACGTTAATAATTATTTTGACAAATAATTATTTGTAAGGAAACTTAAACTTTGTTTTATTCATCAAAGGATTGTTAATCATAATTATTAAAAATAATTATAACTTGCAAGATTAACAAATCGAATAAGTAAATTTAATTTAAATAATTATTCGAACTTGTGAAAATAATAATAAACATTATTATTTTTCTTTTACTCAATGTTCAGGACTTGATTTAATTATTGAAAACGATTATTTGTTTATATTTATTGAACATAAATATAAATAACCATAAATGTATTTAATAAATAAATACAAGATAACGAGCTTTCGATAATACGAACGGACTTAAATCGTCAAGACTTGACCGGTATCACTTGGGTGACGTATGTTACTCAAATGATCATAGACCTTATGCATATGTTATTTAAATTATTTAGGGCGTTACGTGCTACCGTCCTTTGCTGCTTAAATACCGCTTATCTGCTAAAACTGTGAGTTTCACGGCCCCTTTTCCTTTTAACTGCTTTATACTTGGGGGAGAAATCATGAAAACCGATTAAATGCTTTTTACTTAATATTATGGTTTACTTGTTAGCCGTATGACTACTTGTTCTCTTACTGATTGCCCAACTTGGTACATTATCGTTATAAACGTTTGTACAACCGAAAATCCCATCATTAATTGATTTCAATTAGTTCTGTACGAAACGATAGCTAGTGAGTAGATCTATTTGGGTTGACAACCCTACCCTAACTGGTAGCTCCAGTTCTGACTCCGGATTGTCTGGGGGTACACGTCAGTTATTCTGCACTGTTTAACATCTCTGGGCAAGAGATGCCGGGTGGGTAAACTGTTAGTATTTGAAATCAAGGTTCAGGTGAGATCATACAACCACAACAATAAACCCTGATAATATTTAAGTATACCGAAACTGTTTTACAACTGTTTACAACTGTTTAACTATCGAGTCCTAAACCTGTGAACCTCACCAACTTTATGTTGACCCGTTTTATGTTCATGATTTCTTAGGTAATTGAGAAGACTTCTGGAAGACATGCAAATGGGGCTTACAACTGCTAACGGACCTGTCCCTGGAGTCATAGTCCTGACTATCCAATTTAACTGTTTTAAGCTTTTAATAATCGTTTAAGACTTATGTTTTTAAGTTGTAAAACATTGATGTTTCCACTACTCTTTCCGCTGCAATGAAACGAATTAATGTTTTATGAAGTTTTTAAATTATTAGAAGTGTTCTATGTATCCTCGACTATGATTCCATTCTCGCTCACACCCGAAACCGTTGACCGGGGTGTGACAGATTGGTATCAGAGCCGTGGTTATAGCGAACCAGGATAAACAAACAAACAAAACAAAACAAAAAAAAAACCAAGCCTGGACTATAACCCACTCCGAAGCTGCCATTTGCATGTCAAGACCTCATATGCTTGCTTATGTTTACTTATGTGTTACCACTTTACCATGATGTTACTGACACAGTTCCTTTTTGGAATATTTTCGCAGTGATGGCTTCGAAAGAGGTCATTTGCGTTGCCGATTCTGAGGAGGAGCCCAGTGTTGAGTACACGCCATCACCCGAAGACTACATCCCTTCCAGCCCCGAGACAGAGGGCGCCACTGTGGGAGTCATACGCCCGAACCCTATACCAGCAGGTTTCTTGAGTCCTATCAGGCGTAGGACCTCCGACGACACCCCCGACCACCCTGCTCCCACCGCCACTGCTGGCGGTGCAGCCACTGCGGATGCCACTAGCTCCGCCGACCCCTTCGCAGGCCGAGATCGGTCTGTGAAGACCTTTGTCGCCACGCCTGGTGGCGGCAGACGGGGATTTACCCCGGGACGGGCAGCTGGCCCATCCCGGACTAGGGAGGTCCGACGTACCTCTGGTGAGCCCGCGCCCAAGCGGCGCCAGGTGTTCGATTTACCCCACCTCGCCTGGATACCCGACCAGATCCAGCACTGGCGGATCATCGAGGAGTTCCCGAGCTGTTATGATCGGGGAGAGTCCTCACTTCCTGATCCCTTCCGCCGAGTGCCTCTGGGTATCTCGCCCTTTACTCACGAGCCCATCCCTGACACCGTCCCATTACTGGTGGCTCGTTTGAGACGCCTTGAGGCCGATCTGGGGGAGCTGAACGCCGATATCGGTCAGCTACCTGCAGCCACTGAGGTGTTTCACCTCAGGAACCAGATGGCTGAGCTGACCGGGCGCATGCGCGCCACTGACGGCGCCATGGAGTCCCTCCATGCCCACATGACTGGGGTCAGCATGGCCACGACTGACCTGCTTCTCTCGCACGAGAGGCTGCAGGGGAGAGTCTCTGCCTTGGAGTTCGTCTCCGGACGACTTCTCGCCACTCTCCAGGCCTTGACCCAGAGGCCACCGGTCTTCTTCATGCCCCCAGGACCTCCACCACCCCCACCAGCATTCTAGGTAGATGAGACCTAGTATCTTTTGATAGCCATTTTATAGATGAAACATGTTAGCATTAGTCAGGATTGGGACTGCGAGCCCACGATGCAAACTTGTTATTTTGGATGTGTTTTATCTGTAATATGGTAACAAACTTGATGTATGAATTCCGATGATTATGCTATGGAAAAATCTTTTGTTATGTTATGATTCATGTGTATGTTTATGTTATGTTCATGTTATAGTTATGTTGTGATTGTGTAATTATATTGTTATGACATGTTGTATCACTTCACCATTCCTATCTTATGTTCTTGGTTGTGTTGCGTGAAAATGTTTTGGCAGTTGATGTATGTCGTGGCAGTTATTCTCGAGCATGTAATAACCCCATTTACATATTATCTAAATTTTTCTTTATGTTGACAATTGTAACTTAAAGCAAAATCATGCCACCGAGACGCCGAACCACCAGGAACTCTTCACCTCCTCCACCTCCTCCCCCTATGACTCCCGAGGAAATCGAGGAGATGATTGCTAATCGCGTAGCAGAAACTGTTGCCGCTGCGGAAGCCCAGCGTCAAAACGACAATGGGGCGCGCGGTAAGTACGAATTAACCAATGTTAGAAAGACACTCGATTACAATTTTCCTAAATTGTATTCAACGTTTCAATCTAACAATTGCAGGCCCCCGTGAATGTTCATACAAGGACTTTATGAACTGCAAACCCTCAAATTTCAAGGGTTCTGAAGGCGCTGTTGGGTTAGTTCGCTGGTTTGAGAAAATGGAGTCCGTCTTCCGCATAAGCAACTGCCCCGAGCAGTACATGGTCAAGTATTCCACCTGCGCTCTAACTGATAGCGCTCTGACCTGGTGGAACTCCCATGCCGATGCTATGGGGACTGATTTGGCCTATGCCATGACTTGGGACGAGCTCAAACAGCTGCTTCGCGATGAGTACTGCCCTAGAGAAGAGCTTCAGAAGCTCGAAGCTGAATTCTGGAACCTCACCATGAACGGAGCCGACGTTGCCGGCTATACCAAGAGGTTCCGTGAGCTCGCTCATCTCTGTCCGACCATGATCACTCCTCTCTACAAGAAGATTGAACGGTACATCTGGGGACTTGCGCCTCATATTCAGGGGAATGTCCTTTCCTCAAACCCTCAGACTTTTCAGGATGCTGTGCGCCTGGCACACAACCTGATTTACCAAGCCAACCGTCAAGGTGTGAACTTTGACAAGAAGAAGTCTGAGAACAAGGCCCCTGAAACCAGTACCACTCCTCCCACCAACAAGAAACCTGATAACAAGCGGAAACGCGGATTCTGGAGGAACCGCGATGATAAGGCCCCTGCCAAGGAAGCTGAAACTGTGAAGGTCTTTGCTGCTACTACCCCTGCCCATGTTGTCCGAAAGACTGGATACAACGGTGGAGCACCTCTGTGCAACAAGTGCAATCTCCACCACACACTTGATTGTGGCAACGTCTACTGCAACATCTGCAAGACGAAAGGGCACGTAGCACGGGACTGTCCGAAGCGCACCTGTTACGGTTGCGGAACCACCGGGCACTACAAGAAGGATTGCCCGAAGGCAGGAAACCAGGACCCGAATCAGGCTAGAGGAAGAGCCTTTGTAATCAATGCCGGAGAGGCTCGCCGTGACCCCAACACGGTGACGGGTACGTTTCTACTAAACAATCATTATGCTTCCGTTTTATTCGATACTGGTGCTGATAGGAGCTTTGTGTCTACCGAATTTGGTCAATTACTCGAAATTACCCCTGTTGCCTTAGACACTAAGTTCACAGTAGAATTAGCAAACGGAGAATTAGTAGAAACTAGCATTATTTATCCCAATTGCTCATTAGAACTCTCCGATCATCCCTTCAGCATTGATTTGATGCCTGTAGAACTAGGAAGTTTTGATGTTATCATAGGCATGGACTGGTTATCTAAGAACCGTGCGGAAATCGTGTGCCATGAGAAATTAGTTAGGATGCCACTCGAAGATGGCAACACTCTAAACGTACAAGGCGAGAAGAGTGGAACCCAACTAAACCTCATATCTAGTATGAAGGCACGAAAGTTCCTTCGTAAAGGATGTCAGGCCATCCTAGCACACGTAACTGAGAAGAAACCAAAGGAGAAGAACATAGCCGATGTTCCCGTTGTCCGCGAATACCCGGAAGTCTTTCCCGAAGACTTGCCAGGTTTACCGCCGACGCGACAAGTGGAGTTTCGCATTGACTTAGCCCCAGGTGCCGCCCCCGTAGCCAGATCCCCGTACCGTCTGGCACCTTCTGAGATGCAGGAGTTATCTAGCCAATTGCAAGAATTGCTAGATAAAGGCTTCATCCGACCAAGCCACTCTCCGTGGGGAGCACCCGTGCTATTTGTCAAGAAGAAAGATGGAACTTTTCGGATGTGCATCGACTACCGGGAGCTGAACAAGCTGACTGTAAAGAACCGTTACCCGCTCCCTAGGATCGACGACCTGTTTGACCAACTTCAAGGGTCGAGCTTCTACTCCAAGATCGACCTAAGATCAGGATACCACCAACTCAGGGTTAGAGATGAAGACATTTCGAAGACAGCATTCAGAACACGCTATGGCCATTATGAGTTCCTCGTAATGCCATTTGGTTTGACAAACGCACCTGCGGTATTCATGGACCTGATGAACCGCGTATGCAAACCCTACCTGGATAAGTTCGTTATCGTGTTCATTGACGACATCCTTATCTACTCCCGTAGTAAGGAAGAACACGAACAACATCTGAGACTTATTCTGGAGTTGCTGAAGAAGGAAGAACTCTACGCGAAGTTTTCCAAATGTGACTTTTGGATTCGCGAAGTTCACTTTCTGGGCCATGTGATCAATGATCGAGGAATCCACGTGGATCCCACAAAAATTGAGGCAATCAAGGATTGGAGCACGCCAACGACTCCAACCGAGATTCGACAATTTTTAGGTCTTGCTGGCTATTACCGCCGATTTATCGAGAACTTCTCGAAGATAGCCCAGCCACTCACCGCCCTGACCCAGAAAGATAAGAAATTTATATGGGATGCCAAGACTGAAGCAGCATTTCAGTTACTGAAGCAGAAGCTTTGTGATGCCCCGATTCTGTCACTACCTGATGGAATCGAAGACTTCGTTGTCTACTGCGATGCCTCGCATCAAGGTTTAGGGTGTGTATTGATGCAACGAGAGAAGGTCATCGCATACGCATCACGGCAATTGAAAATTCACGAGAAGAATTATACCACTCATGACTTAGAACTCGGAGCCGTCGTCTTTGCTCTCAAAATCTGGAGGCACTATCTTTATGGTACCCAATGTACCATATTCACCGATCATAAGAGCCTCCAGCATATTTTCAATCAGAAGGAATTGAATATGAGACAACGCCGCTGGGTGGAACTGCTGAATGATTACGAGTGCGAGATTCGTTATCATCCAGGCAAAGCTAACGTCGTAGCCGATGCCTTAAGCAGGAAGGAACATGCTAAACCTCGCCGCGTCCGAGCATTAGGCATGACCATCCACTCAAACCTTAATTCTCAAGTGCGCGACGCACAAACTGAAGCCCTGAAACCAGAGAACCTAACTGAAGAAGGTTTACGTGGAATGGAGAAGCAACTAGAAGAGAAACCTGATGGAACCAGGGTCTTCATGGATAGGTTATGGGTACCTGTCTATGGAGGGTTAAGGCAATTGATTTTCGATGAAGCCCACAAATCGAGATATTCCATTCATCCCGGATCAGACAAGATGTATCACGGCCTGAAGAAACAGTTCTGGTGGCCTAACATGAAAGCCGAGATAGCCACCTATGTCGGCAAGTGCTTAACATGTTCGAAGGTCAAAGCCGAATACCAGAAGCCCTCTGGATTGTTGACTCAACCAGTGATCCCTGAATGGAAATGGGAAGAGATTTCCATGGACTTTATCACAAAATTGCCTAAGTCTAGATCTGGTTATGATGCTATCTGGGTGATAGTCGATCGATTAACGAAGTCAGCACACTTCTTACCGGTCAATGAGAAGGATAAGATGGATAGACGAGCCAAGCTGTACATAAAGGAAGTCGTCTCGCGCCACGGTGTGCCCAAATCCATCATATCCGACCGAGACAGTCGATTCACCGCACATTTCTGGAAATCTCTACAGAAAGCTTTGGGTACTCGACTTGATATGAGTACTGCCTACCATCCACAGACAGATGGCCAAAGTGAGAGAACGATCCAAACGCTTGAGGATATGCTGAGAGCATGTGTGATAGATTTCGGACCTAAGTGGGACGAGCACCTCCCTCTTGCTGAATTCTCATATAACAATAGTTATCACACCAGCATCCAAGCCGCCCCTTTCGAAGCACTTTATGGGAGAAAGTGCAGATCTCCGCTCTGCTGGAATGAGGTTGGCGACAGTCAGTTGACTGGACCCGAGCTAATCTTCGAAACGACTGAATTAATCTTCCGGATCCGAGATCGCCTGAGAGCTGCCCGAGACAGGCAAAAGAGCTACGCCGACAACCGACGAAAACCCTTGGCCTTCAAGAAGGGTGATCGTGTCATGCTAAAGGTGTCACCTTGGAAAGGTGTCATCCGGTTCGGCAAACGAGGAAAGCTCAACCCTCGTTACATCGGTCCCTTTGAAATTACTGAAACCATCGGACCAGTAGCTTATCGTTTGAACCTGCCTGCCGAGCTAAGCAGCGTTCACAATGTCTTTCATGTCTGTAATCTTAAGAAATGCTTATCTGATGAAACGCTCATCGTTCCTCTTGATGAGATTCAAGTGGACGAAACCTTACACTTCATTGAGGAACCCGTGGAGATACTTGATCGAGAAATCAAACAGCTGAAGCATAGCCGCATTCCCATAGTAAAGGTACGATGGAACTCTAGACGAGGACCAGAGTATACGTGGGAACGCGAGGATCAAATGCGCCGAAAGTATCCACGCCTGTTTGAGAACGTCGCAGTCCACCAGTAACCGAGACTGAATTTCGGGACGAAATTCTTCTAACTGGGGGAGAATGTGACAACCCGTCCGAATCAGGTCAAACCTCTCTCCGTTGACTTTCGTTGACTTTTAAATTACGTATTAGTTATGTGATTTACTGCTTTAATACATGATTAACTGTGATAGTTAAATGATTAACCGACTTCAAATTTCCGCGTTTAAACTAGAATATACACGTACGTAAAATATAACGTCCGTCGTAAAATTAAATATGGAATTTCAACACTAAGAAAATAAATATAAAATTTGACATTTTATATTTTATCAAAACGATCCGAAACTGTTAAGTCATTTCATGAACTTAAAACATTTTACGAACTTAAAACAAGTGTTACGTTGTCAAGACTTAGCCGAATTCCAAACCATTCATCCTATTGGGCCCGGTAAGCCCAATAAACTCAAAAATGTCCGGAATCACCCGAAAATTTAACCGAACGCTCGTGACAACTAGTCGAGTAAAACCCCGAAGCCGGAAACCCGACCCGAGGTCCGAGACACATTGGGCCGAACCCGGCCCAATGCTTCTTTTCTTTTCTTCGCGGCCCGCATCACAAACCCGATTGGGCTTCGGCCCAATCCGCCTCGCGACCCCAACTGGGCTTCGGCCCAGTCCCACACGTAAACTCGACTGGGCTTCGGCCCAGTCCCTCTTGTGAAACCCGACTGGGCTTCGGCCCAGTCCATATCCAAAAACGAATGGGCTTCGGCCCATTCTTTCAAATAGAGACCGATTGGGCTTAGGCCCAATCTCAAATAAATCTAACTAATTGTTTGGAAGCCCACATGTTTAACAAGTTTTTATAAAACTTAACCAATCTTTTAAACCACTTATGTTTTTATAAAAACTTGGGTTAACAACATTTATAAAATAAAAATCACCATCCAATTTGATAAAATATAATTGTTTTATATTTTAAAAAGTTATGATTTTTATTAACTCCTAACTCACTTATATTTTATAAAAGCCCCTAGATTTTATAAAACTTATAAAAACAATTGACTAACTCTTGGGTTTAGCTAGGGATTAAGGGGGAGATGACAACACATAATTACCCAATGGGTAATTATGCTAAACTTTAGTATAAAGAGGAGCCAAGCCCCCACCTTGTTCCCTTGCACCCAACACACCAACACCTCCACTCTCTCCCCTCTCCTCCCCTCTTTCGGCCGAGAAGACCCCAGCCCCACCGCCGGACCACCAACCGGCCACCGCCGCCGCCGTCCTCCGCCGTGCCGGACCACCGCCACCCACCCCCCTTTTTCGGTTTTCTTCTCACATCCTTGTGAGTATTCTAAACCCCTCTTCATCTATATTTTCTATCATGATTCACCACCCAAATGAAAACCCCAAGTCTTGACAACTAACCACCATGATCAAAACTTCTAATCTTTATGTTTGAACGCTTGGTTTGCAAGAAACAACTAACACAACTCTTTCTCTTAACCTCCATTCTTTTAAGATCATTTGGTGAAACACATTGTGAAACCTTTTGGATAGTAGCATATGTGCACCTTGATCATACTTATGAAATCCAAGGATTTCATAGTTAGTTGCTTGCAAATCCAAGCCTCTTCATAATAAAATGTGAATGTATATTGAGTTAATCATCAAAGTCTCTCTTCTTAACCTCCATTCTTCTTATGATCTTTAAACATTCTCATGGTGTTCTAGGAACTTAAAGTAGCCAAGAGAATGGGGTGAAACACTTGAAGAAATCTATGGAAAGTATTCAAGTGCACCCAAGATCATCATGGTTACTCATATACAATTTACATAACCTTAAGTTAAAAGACTAAATAATGTTACTTGTTATTATTTACTTTTGGTCCTAACACAAGTATTTGTGTTAGTAGATTTACATTTTATTGTCCTAACATTTTATGTTAGTAGATTGCATTTAATTATATATTTGGTCCCAACACATGAATGTTGGTTGATTTTTATTATTTCATGATGATTAGTAAAAATGTTAACTAACTATATATAAACCATGTTATATTATGTTAACTTGTTACATGAAATTATAATAAACAAATATATAAGAACCATGGACTTTAAAAATAAACCTAAATCACTAAAGTAACTAGTGATTTATAAAAATGGACAAAAGGAATATATGTTCTTACTAGATTTAGTAAGAAATGAATTTATGTCAAATGATTTAATGAATGGACAAAAAGAATAAAAATAAATGCTAGATTTGATAAGAATAATATTTATGTCAAATGATTAATTTGACATAAATACTTGGATTTATTACAAGTTTTAACCTTTCTTGAAACTTGCTAGAAATGGACATTTTTATAAAAAGTCACACTTGAAAATAAATGTTTTCATAAAAGATTTTTATAAAAATAAACCAAGACAAATCATTTGTTTGAATATCTTCAAAGGCTTTTAATGTTACTTTGTTGAAAACAAAGTATCCAAAAATGAACCAACGCTCGTTGAAGATTTTATATAAAAGACAAGTTTTATGAACCAAACGTTATAAATCCAAGCGTCGTCGTAAATATTCTTATCAACATTTTCTATTAAAATATTTCATAAACTTGAATTATTAATCAACCTTTGGAAATGATTAAATGTTAAAAACCTTAAATGATTTTCTTAAAGATGTATGTTTTATAAAATAAAACAAACGTTAATAATTATTTTGACAAATAATTATTTGTAAGGAAACTTAAACTTTGTTTTATTCATCAAAGGATTGTTAATCATAATTATTAAAAATAATTATAACTTGCAAGATTAACAAATCGAATAAGTAAATTTAATTTAAATAATTATTCGAACTTGTGAAAATAATAATAAACATTATTATTTTTCTTTTACTCAATGTTCAGGACTTGATTTAATTATTGAAAACGATTATTTGTTTATATTTATTGAACATAAATATAAATAACCATAAATGTATTTAATAAATAAATACAAGATAACGAGCTTTCGATAATACGAACGGACTTAAATCGTCAAGACTTGACCGGTATCACTTGGGTGACGTATGTTACTCAAATGATCATAGACCTTATGCATATGTTATTTAAATTATTTAGGGCGTTACGTGCTACCGTCCTTTGCTGCTTAAATACCGCTTATCTGCTAAAACTGTGAGTTTCACGGCCCCTTTTCCTTTTAACTGCTTTATACTTGGGGGAGAAATCATGAAAACCGATTAAATGCTTTTTACTTAATATTATGGTTTACTTGTTAGCCGTATGACTACTTGTTCTCTTACTGATTGCCCAACTTGGTACATTATCGTTATAAACGTTTGTACAACCGAAAATCCCATCATTAATTGATTTCAATTAGTTCTGTACGAAACGATAGCTAGTGAGTAGATCTATTTGGGTTGACAACCCTACCCTAACTGGTAGCTCCAGTTCTGACTCCGGATTGTCTGGGGGTACACGTCAGTTATTCTGCACTGTTTAACATCTCTGGGCAAGAGATGCCGGGTGGGTAAACTGTTAGTATTTGAAATCAAGGTTCAGGTGAGATCATACAACCACAACAATAAACCCTGATAATATTTAAGTATACCGAAACTGTTTTACAACTGTTTACAACTGTTTAACTATCGAGTCCTAAACCTGTGAACCTCACCAACTTTATGTTGACCCGTTTTATGTTCATGATTTCTTAGGTAATTGAGAAGACTTCTGGAAGACATGCAAATGGGGCTTACAACTGCTAACGGACCTGTCCCTGGAGTCATAGTCCTGACTATCCAATTTAACTGTTTTAAGCTTTTAATAATCGTTTAAGACTTATGTTTTTAAGTTGTAAAACATTGATGTTTCCACTACTCTTTCCGCTGCAATGAAACGAATTAATGTTTTATGAAGTTTTTAAATTATTAGAAGTGTTCTATGTATCCTCGACTATGATTCCATTCTCGCTCGCACCCGAAACCGTTGACCGGGGTGTGACACAAAAGCAAACCAAAACCGACACAATTGAGGTTCTTGCAAACACCAGGGATCAAAAACTCGTTTTCGGTGAGTTTTGTATTTTAAAACCCACAACATATCAGCACCCAAATCTGGGTTTTTAAAAAACCCGAAAGCAGACCAAAAGAAATCACAAACACTGAGCTAAATAACACAAACAACTCGCAACCCCACAGATAGAAACTCCAATTTCGTTTCAGATCTGGGTTATTGGAAACCCAAAAGCAAATCAAAACCGACACAATTGAGGTTCTTGAAAACACCAGGGGATCAAAAACCCGTTTTCGGGTGAGTTTTGTATTTTAAAACCCACAACATATCAGCAATAAATACAGCAAAGAAAATCGTTTTAGATGCGAGTACTTGAAAACCAAGAAGCAAACGATAAACCCATATAACTCACCGGAGAAAACGACCAAAACGCCGCCGCTTCAACGTCACCGGAGCAACGACGTGGTCGCTTCTACGTCACCGGAGAAATGATAACGCCCATCACCCATGGGGCGACGACGATGATAACTTTGTAGAGAAGAACGGTTCTTCAGAGAGAGAGAAAAGGAGGATGAGAAAGAACAGTTCTTGAGGGAGAGAGAATAATAGGGTTTCTATGTAAATCTATGTAAATAATAAAATAAACCAAACAACTATCTCTCCACCCTCTTAATCAATATACACGTATCTGACATGTGTGTGGTAAGATAACAACGTGGAAGCCATCGGTGAGAGTGTGGTGAGTCACAACCCACCTCCCAAATTGCCCATTAAGAAAAAAAGAAAAAAATAAATAAAAAACCGTGGCTGCCACGTGGCTTACATGCAAAATGCCACGTTCGTATGAATAGTGCCAAATGTGAGTACACCTAAGATTTGTCAATTGATATATATATAATAACAAATTTATCTAGCACCTAAAAAACAATAAAAAAACTAATATCAAATGAGTTAAAACATAAAACACAATGATAAATACATATTACACAACAATCTAAAACATACTCTTAAAAATAATCGGAAAACACGTGTTAGACCCATAATCCTTCTTAGATTTAAGAAGCTTATAATTTGAACATAACTCTGTTAGATGATACAAGGTCCAAACTATATAAAACATACATAAATTCTTTATTATTTTTTTAAAACTCAAGGTCATATTAAAATGGAATCTAAAAATCAAGATTTATTTAAACTACCCGTAAGCAACCATAAATTTTGATGGTGCGTCCATATTTAGATCTCGACTATATTAAAATAAAATATATATTATTTTACATTACATTGTTGACTTTATAATAAAAAGTTAATAATAATATAATAATAATGTGGTGGACAACTAGTGGGTCATAACTCATACATGATACAACTACATGGCAACAATAAATAAATTTCAAAGCCCATTAAAAACTACTTTATATGCGAGGTGATGTTTCAAGAAATGAGTTGTTAGTACTAGAGGTGCAAAAAGAAAAACGAGAAATCGAATCTGTTTTGAAACCGGTCCGATCGATTATTTTGAACCGGTACAAAATGATTTGTATCGATGTAAAATCAATCTTAAAATCGAACCTATTTCATTCACCAATATATAAAAGATAAAAATTAAAATAAAATAACTATAACTAAAACCGACAATGAATAGTGTGTATTTTTTTGTGTTAACGAAGTAAAAAACACAAATTTATATAACTTTAAATTTTAGAGATATAAATACTTAAAATGTTTAAAGATAGAAATATGAGATAAAAATTAGAATTTTCGTCCCTATGATTTATTCAAAATTGCCAATTTAGTCTAATAGTTTAAAATTGTCAATTTCGTCCATGTGATTTGAAAAAATTGCTAATTCAGTCTAAAATATTATAAAAATTGCTTATTTCGTCCCTGTGGTTTTGCAAAAAATGTCAATTCAGTCCAAAAAAATTGATGGTTTTGGACTTAATTGGCAATTTTTGCAAATCACAGAGACGAAATTAGCAATTTTTAAACTACTAGACTAAATTGGTAATTTTGAGCAAACCATAGGAACAAAAATGGCAATTTACTCTAAAAATTATGATATATAATAAATATAAAATAACTATTTATTAAACCAACAAAACCACAAAAACTACATTTTTTTCGTTTCCACATATTATATCTCTAGCACGAGTCTACAAAATTCCCCAAACACTATATAAAATCACATCTTTATTTACGGCTACACATTTTCATTTCTACCATTCTTTCTTTTACATAACCACACAAGCATTTGGGTTCTCGTCACTGAACAACTGAGGAGCATGTACGTAATTCGCATAACCCGGCCCGTACCCGTACTGCGGATACGGATACGGACCCGAACCGTAACTTTCCATTTTATACATCTCCGGCATACCACCACCGTTCCCCTCTCCACCTCCGCCTCGGTTTTTCCCCTTCTTCTCGCCACCACCGCCGTCTTTCCCATCCCCGCCATCACCACCGCCACCCTTTCCCTTCTTATCGCCGCCACCACCGCCTTTCTTCTCACCGTCACCACCGTTTTTCTTCGAGGGAACGATCTCTACACTCCTCTTCAGTTTATGCTGCAATGCATCCGTTAGTGACTTCATATCGATCGCTCCTTTTACCGTTACTAAATCGTTGTTCTTATCGAGAGACATCTCGAGGTACCCTGTAAAAAGGCAATGTTCAATGAGAACTCAAAAACTGATTAGTAGGAGATAACAAAATGTCGAAATCCGAAATCCAGAATCCGAAATCGAAAATCACCTTTAGTTTTGGTGACAAGTTTGTGAATCCGTCGGATGCAGCCTTGACAATGTAGCGGAACCTTTAACACCGTGGTCGTTACCGGTAACTGGTTAACAGAAAAACAAAAGACTCGGTTAAATTTTAACATTATAAGCTACTAGAAGTGTTCAGTATTCAACATTATAAGATGAATACCAATACTAAGCGAAAAAAAATTCATAGTAGCGAGATAAAATTTAACACTTCTATATAAAAAACACGGGAGGGCGAGACCCCGGCCCCAGCTAAGCTTCGCCAATTATTAGAATTTTGGTTTTAACCGTTTAAAAAACTACTAGAAAATATGAGTATCATCAACAAAAGGCCTCTATTGTAAATTTGTCAAAAACATGAAAGATGAATACCTATACAAATACCAATATAAAATTCCACACTTGTGAAAAAAAAAATTCCAACAATACCAAATACTATTTGACACTTCTAAGAAAAAAAATCCACCAATACCAATATAAAATTTGATACTTCTAAACGTGAAGAAAAAAATTCCAGAGAAACAAGGTAAAATATGATACTTCTAAGCGAAAAAACAAAAAAAAAACAGGCCCGAGCCCTAACTAAGCTTGGCCGAATGACCGATAGTGTTAAAATGTTGATTTTTAATCGTTTAAAAACTACTAGAAAATAGAAGCACAAACATATTTCTAAATCTGTAAAAAATAAAATAAATAAATAAAACATGAAAATAATAAAGTGGTAAGATGAACCTCTTTTGGTTTATCGGAGTCTTTCTTTCCGGCGGTTTTTGCTGGAATCTGATCCTTTTCAGGTGGTTTCTGCTGCTTCTTTTTATTCTCTCCGCCACCAAATTGGGCATCCTTTTCTCCTTCATTCGTTTTCTTCGTGGCCGGAGAAATCACTTCCACCTTCTTATTAGTTTTCTCCTCAACCTTTTGCCGGAGTTTCACCGGATCCACGTTCCCGATCACCGTGAGTTTGTTCAACTCACTATCACCAATCCTCACAGACTCAACACCTATACACACAAAAAACCCAAAATCACTCACAAAAGTAACATTTCAAAACAAAGTCCAAACAAGAAGGGTGATTATATTTTAACAATTATTTTTGTTAAAAAAAAAACAAGTTCAAAACGATCGTTTTTACCAAACAACCAAAACGACGGTCGTTTGGGCCAAAACAACTCCTTAAAATTCAGGGGTGGTTTTTAATATTAAAAAAGAAAAAGAAAAAAAAAGACCCAAACGACCATTTGGGTCAAAACAGTCAAAATGACACTGGAGAAATTTCACCTAAACGACCGTTTGGGTCAAAACGACCATGAAAAAATTTCGAAATGACGACTTGACACCAAACGATCGTTTTGAAGTTTTTTTAGTAAACTCATTAGTTAATTTAACCAGAGCCAAAACGAGGAACCAAAATTGGTGTTAAACTATTTTGGAATTCAAAGCGAACTAAAAATTTGAAACCATTGAAACGTATATATTTCTTATAGTTGTCGCATTATATAAATTTCGAATGAAATCTAACATGTATATATTATATTTTCTAAATTTGGGGTTATATTAAAGTAGAGCGTAAAACCCTAGCTTCATTTCATTTACTCTTTTTTAACGGGTGATTATAAAATTAAAATTTCAGCAGAAAATGCAAACATAGAGAGAAAGGTAATCCGAATCACCATCGAGAGTACGAACAGCTTTAACCACTTTTCCGGCACAACCTTCACAGTGCAGGTCGACTTTCAAAACCACCACATTAACCTCCGGAGCTTTTTGCTTCTTTCCACCACCGCCGCCGCCGTTCTCATTGTTGTTTTCAGTCTTCTTCTAACAAAAAAACGAACAAAAAAAATTCAGCAAAATCCAAAAAAAAAATAAAATTGAAAACCCTAAATTAGGAGAGGAATGTGTAAGTTTCAAAATGTTAAATCACCTTTGCCATTGCCGGAAAATGAAAGACGCCGGAGAAGAATGGGGAGGTTATAGGGAGGAAGAGGTGAGGGGAAGTGGTGAGATTATCATGTCAAATTAATGAAATGAGTGATTTAAGATTAGATGGGAAACGAAGATGATGATGGGGAATTATTTTGAGAGAAAATGTAGCGGCGGTTATCGGAAGTGGGGGGAGGAATGTGCAGCCAAACGGCTTTTTATATGACTAGTTCAAAGGTTATTATGGGAAATCATTATATTATCAAATAATAGAATAAGCTTTTTAACAAGAAAAAGTTTTTAAAAAAGTTACACGTTATTGATTTTACTAATATTTTTTACCGGGTTGATTTTTAAAACAAACAGGCCGACCACCAGTGGTGAAGCTTGAAAATATTAAGTGGGGGGTCGGACTAGATGGACATAGAATATAAAAAAAATTCACAACTAAAATGGGGGTCGAAACCGGAGTATATCAAAATTTTCTACACGAAGATTATATACCCCCTACATCGCAAAAAAAAATTCGGGGGGTCGAACCCCCCCTCCCACCCCTTAAATGCTGCGCCCCTGCTGACCACTGATCACGTCAGCAATCAGATCTGAATGGATCAAATAAGTAGAAATCAAACAACCCCTAACCCATATGTCTTTTAAATCTATATCTATATCTATCATAGAACTAACTATTAATCACTTAGGTTGCGGGTAACATTTTCTACACGAATTGCACGAAGCAGCGGTGGTAGACTGGTAGGACAGTGATAAGAGAAAAGACAGACTTAGGGGTGTAATTTTTTACACGACTCGGAAATACGACACAAACCTAACCCATAATTCACAAGTATAGGTTTAGTATAAACGAAATCGGGTCACCTATTCGGGTCGAACCCGCAAACCCGTTTAACTAAACAGGTCTTGTTCGGGTCGAACGCGTCGGTTGGCAGGTTAACATGTTGAGCCTATTTATTTTAATTTTATATTTTTAAATGTATTTTATGTCATAAATTAAGCTACTATATTAAGCTACTATATTTGTAAGAACGACAGACACCAATGTTAGAAGCGGTCTTAATATACAGCGCTTGGACAGTTTTTAATTTAGTGTCATTTTTGTGTGAAAACAATCTGAGAGGTGTATTTCCTTATTTCTACATGCATTTGGAAAAACGTACGTGCAATTTGGCAATAAAATACATACTCTAAAATCTTTTTGAGTATCTTTTTACAAGGCTTTGTGCAATAATTGCTAATATTTATATACATAGACATATAGTTAACTTCATATCATAATGTTTATTATGATTCTTTTGCGATATGCATAGTATATTATTTTGATTTTATAAGATTTATTCAAACTGTATTAGTAGAAAATCAGTTAAAGTAAGAGTTTAAGCACTTATTATCTTGTTTGTTTGTTATGACCTCTCCGAGAATCTTAAAAATTTGCGTGGCCCTAGGTGAGAATTTTTTTTTTGTCATCGGAGAGACCTAACTTTGAAAGGCTACCAATCGAATAAAATCATTTTAGTTTAAAATATTAATATTTTTTTGTATTTTATTATTAAAAATTGAGTTTTAGAACAATTGATTGGGTTATTTTTAAGTCTTTTGATTTAGATTGGAGATGATTATAAATTTATAAAAATTATTAAATCCAAATATTAAGGAAAAAAAGCTTTATAGTAGTTACTTTCCCTTTGTAGTAGTTACTTTTTCTTTCCATACATGCTCTTATTATCTTGTTTGTTTGTTATGACCTCTCCGAGAATCTTAAAAATTTGCGTGGCCCTAGGTGAGAATTTTTTTTTTGTCATCGGAGAGACCTAACTTTGAAAGGCTACCAATCGAATAAAATCATTTTAGTTTAAAATATTAATATTTTTTTGTATTTTATTATTTAAAATTGAGTTTTAGAACAATTGATTGGGTTATTTTTAAGTCTTTTGATTTAGATTGGAGATGATTATAAATTTATAAAAATTATTAAATCCAAATATTAAGGAAAAAAAGCTTTATAGTAGTTACTTTCCCTTTGTAGTAGTTACTTTTTCAATCTCACATGTGCCCCCACTTTCATATGTTTTACATTTCTCATTTTTTTTTTGTATATTCTAAACCCTAAACATAATACAATATGGAAAAATCAAATAGAATGGCTTATAATATTCATAAAGCTAAATATGAACCCAACATGTAAAAATATTAAATAATTGATAAATAAACAAAAGTACAAATATGTCGTGAGACAAACTGCTCCCTTTCATTAAAAATGTGACATATTTTAAAGATTACATCTCATATATTTTAATTTAATCAATTTTTCATCTCAATTAGTTTTAGTCAAATTGGATCCAATTTACTTAATTTTCGCTTATTTTTACTTTTATATTTTCTTAATTTGTTCAAAGTAATTATTAGGATGGAGGTCATACCCCTTACTTCAGCCTCAGCTCGGGATGGCTTCACGCAACTACCACCGTCGTTGTTGCTGCTTGGTGGCGTTGCTTACCTTTCGAAGCTGCAAATTGTGAGGGGTTTACACTCTCTAACATTATATTATTTAAATATTTATTAAAAGCACAACCAACCATTCTAGTTTCTACTTCAAATATACAATCATACCCTCCTAATGTGACGCAAGGTGATTGAATAAATCTTAAAGCTCCGGAAATCAAGTATAACTGTATGATGATTATTATACAATTAGTATTGCTCTTGTCGGCAAAAACTAAAGTTAAGACTGTAATCGGTTAAACTGATAGTTTAGATCATTATCGACTAATAGATTATAATATGAGTTGTTAAAATCTAATTTGAATAAATTTTATTAAAATAAAAGAAATAATCAAATTAGATACTATAAAAAGGAAAGGAAAAAAAAAAGATGAAGTGGTGCATCTTTAGGCATGCGAAGAGAATATGGTGGTGATGATGAAGAGTAGTGGTGGCGATGCCATGCATTTTGAGGGTTTGGATGGCTATGCCTATGTCTAAGAGATGGCGCAGCCACATTAGCTGGCTGGAGGAAAGTGTTGACACCGTCACGTGACCTCACGTGTCACTCTTAGCTCAAAAGTCAATACAAGTGTAGCATTTTCATTTGCCATCTCATCCAAATTTTGTTTGCGGTCATTTTTAGTCAGCGGTGAGTATGGTTCAGTTTGGTTTTTTCTTTAACTGAACCGAAAATCGAATGGTTCGGTTTCTAAAAAAACCAATCGGTTTTGGTTTTTTTGGTTTTGGTTCAGTTTCCGTTTGGATTCGGTTTTTTTAATATGTGGTTGAAATAATTTTAAACTTTAAATGTTTAGTTTTGGAAGAAAAATATATAATAGTAATAAACAAGTACCGTCATAACGTTGTTTCACAAAAAAGTACCGTCATAACAATTTAATTTAAAAAACAAAAACACCTGTAACCATACAAAATAATAAGTTGTTTACAATTCAAAATCTTTTAACACTAAACATCTTAACCCTAATCTTCATCGTCTACGATGGTAAGAAGAGGATTTGATGCTTAAAAATGAATTAACAGATTGAGAGGGACTTGAACTTGAAGCATCTTGGTGGTTTGCAAAGGTAAGTATCAACTGAGCTACACACGAATTTTAAATTGCAATTGAGTTACTAGGCAAGTTACAACAATTAGTTGGTAAGCTAGCTGCTAGCAGATAAACAATAAGCTAGCTGATAAAAAATAACGTTTGGTAAAGATTAGATGATAAACTAGCTGAAAAATAAAAAAATGTCATAAAAGTACATGTCATAAATGTAAATAAATGGATTTATTTATAAGTTAGAGAAAGGTAAATCTGGAAATATTATAAAAGCTAGTTAAAACGCTACTCCAACTAGTTTTTCAAAAGCTAGCTTATAAGTTAGTTTTTTGACGTTACCAAACGGGGCTTTTTAAAAAAGCTAGCTTTTTTTTAAAAGCTCCGTTTGGTAACGTAAAAAAACTAGCTGATAAGCTAACTGCCAGCTAGCTTATAGCACGCCAAACACGACCTTATATATCTATATAAACTTAAAAACTTCTATAGATTATTCATTCGTTTCGGTTTTTCGGTTTTTTCTCCATCCAAAACCGAAACCGAACCATAAGTTTCGGTTCAGTTTTTCCGGTTATTAGATCGGTTCGGTTTAGTTTTTTTGGTTTTTGGCCGACCCCTATTTTTAGTTAATTATTTAAGGAGTAAACTATTATTACTATTATTTCCGTCGATTTGTGTCGATGTGATTTGCTTAAAATTATTACTTTTATTCATTCTTTTTAAATCCTTTATTTTTGTTATTGTGGTTTTGATTTCTTTACATTACAATTACAACTCATTTGACTAAGACAGTTAAATTATGTTAAAACCGGTATGAATTAAACAAAATGCTCTCACTAGTAAACAAAAGAATAATTTCAACTAACGATGTTAGTCAAGTGGATTGAAATGACAAGAAATTAAAACCACTGTGACAAAAATGGGGAATTTGAAAGAATGGATGAAAGTGATAATTTTACCCAAACCACATGGACGAAAATGGTAGTTTACTCTTTTCTAAAATTATGAGTTCGAGTCTTTTTAAATACATATTTTATGTAATTTAGTCGTGGTAGATTTAAGAACGGAAAAGAATAGTAAAAAGACTCGAACCCATAATCATATTCTCTAAAATTTGTTTTACAGATTTAAGTTTTTTTTTTTTAATATTGATTATGTTTAAGGCTATGATTATAGTTATATCTTTAAAAGAAAATCACCCCTACCACACGACCTCACTTTTCCTTCTTTTCCAAACTTCTCTGCGAATATTCTCTTCTTTTTCTTGCTCCCTTCTTTTCTTCTTTTCTTTTTTACTTTTTATTTATTACTTTATATTTAAAGGTATATACTTTATTAAAATAGTTAATGTATATGGGGAAAAAATATAAATTTGATTATAACCATAAGTTTACTTTTCAATTACACTTTTTCAGTTTATGAGTCGATGTGTAAAATCTTTAAGAAAAGGAAAGGAAAGTGGCATTTACATCCCCTTAGATTTTATATTTTAATAAAAGATTTTTAGTCTAACAGTATCAACTTATTTTACAATTTAGAGTATTATTTAATTAAGTGGATTTAATGAAACAGAAGGGCATTGTGGTCTAACAATACAAATGTTTATAGGATTTATGTCCCTTTCAAGTACTTGATAGTTGAACTTATATGTCGCAGTAGTTTCTATGTTCATCTCGGTTTAAGTCCAACGCACTAACTCTCATTCATTGTTTCTGTTAAATCAATTAAAAAGAAAAGGATACCCTCTAACTAAAATGATTATTATTAAAAAAAACCAGAATACCAATAGGCATATCACATCGTTAATTGCATAAGTTAATAGATGTCTTCAAGGGGTAGCTTGATGGTATAATGATATAATTGTTTGTTCTGGTGTTTCCCTTTGGGGTCTTTCGGTTTTTATACCTCTTTGATAAGCCGTTGGATGTCCTATTTATTAATTTTAGTTGGAAATGGTAAGAAAAACTAAAAGGTTTAGTATATTTTCATATGTAAGTATGCTTAATTCTTATTCCTCAATTATTAACGTTATAACAATTATTGTAGGTTCTCCCTAAATGCTACGACAGGTTGTTTTATAGTGCATAATCAACAAAGCTTTAAAATAAGAAAAATATGCAGTTCAAAAGGTGAAGAGAATGCATGAAAGTTGGGAAAAGATTTCATGATCATTCGGTATATAGTGTTACAAAAGTTGGGAAAAGATTTCATGATAAATCCGTGAATAATGTTACAAAAGTTGAGAAAGATTGGATGTTAATTCGGTATATAATGTTATGAACAGATCAAATAAAAACAATGCTTTGGCTAAAAATATTAAAATTCCTATTTTACGCATTTTTTATACTGAATTCATGTTTTTTTTTTGTAGTGGATTTAAAAATACTTTAAAAAATATATAAAAATAGTACAAAAAAAATATGTAGCCAATAGGAAAAAAATCAATAAAATAGGTGTTTTAGATTATAAAACCCGTTTTTAAGGGGATCTCACCCTAAATAGTTTTATAAAACTATTAATGGGCTGGCCCACTTTACAATTGGGTCAGGCTTACGCGCTAATCATTTTTTAAACGGCCCAAATTATTTTTAGGCCTAACCTTTCAATCGGCCCACTTTACATTAGGAATTAATTTAGGCCTAAACTTTCAAACGGCCCAAATCATTTTTAATTCTTTAGAAATTTAAATGATAAGAGTGTGAAACGAAACACAAATTCTAGAACTCTTGAACCCTAAATACATAGACTGAACCGTGTATAACTTCAAAAGATTGGCATGCTAAATGTTTGAATATTATATCAACACGAAACATGCTTTAACGTGTGGATTCCTCGTCACTCTTACATGTAAAACGTCTCAACGATTAATTAAAATGTGAGTGAGGAGTACTTGCACTTCTCATACTTCATTGGTCAAGAGTCGGAGCCATTTTCATAGACAAAACCAACGATCCACGATCATAAATGAGATGAAACGACTCCTCCTTGGGACAGATATGTGACAGCAAGTCGTCTTTTAGTTTTCCCATTAGAAATGATAGGGGTTTAAAAGTGAGAAGACATAGAGAAACCAAGAAAAAGAAATTTAACTGAACTGTCGTTTTCTTGTATATATGTTATTTAGGTTTTGCCCAACTAGTTTTGATGTTGCAATAATCACATAAACTATTGATTAATACACTTTGATATGCAAAATTGAATTGAAGACTTAAATATCTCATAAACCTTAGTGTATGAATAGGTCTGGGCTTTCTATCACGTTCAAGTAGCTTAAATGAACTCAATTCCATAAACATATTTATATATCCTTAAGTATCTAAAAAAGTGAACTAGCTATGATATTATGAAAAGAGAGAGGCGAGAGACACGGATAATGTCTAACATGAAGCTTGGACCGAAAAGTGTAAAAACTAGTAGATGAAAACCTTTTCGTCAAGTTATATGAAAAGATTACCGATATGCTTCAAATTCCATATGTTTTTTTATAAATGATTCTGTAGAATCGGGCTACCAGGTGTGACTGGATAGATCGAGACCTAGGACGAGTCACAACAGTAGATCGACTACAAAGTGGGGATAGGGAGCCTTCAACCGGGACCGTGTCGGCTCGGCTATGATCTGCAAAACAAAGAAACACCGTTGTTCTTGGAGGGCAGGACAGGGTGTCCTGCGACCAAGCTCGGGCGTGAGAATAAGTATGCGTTTCGAGAGATTAAGTGTAATCAAATCGAAGCAAAGCGCATTGAATGAATTCTAACCTGGTGGTTGGGGGTATTTATAACCCTCAACCTTTGTCTTGTAACGCCATTAATGCTGGTTACCCAAAGGAGATGTGTTGCAGGTCTATATCTTGGACTGCGCCAAGTTCCTACAGTATACATTTTGGGTAATCGCATTAAATGTGGTGTCAGGTCGGGTGTCGGTACGCCGACCTGCCGAGTGTGTGAGCCTTGGTCTGTGTTGTCCGTTGCGGACTTGTCGTGCTCGGGTGTCGGCCGTTGTGTGACCGACACCGAGCGGATGGTTGGTTATCCCCTCAAGGGTTAACCTGTGATGCATGCTGTGTGTCGTGCTCGGGTGTCGACCGTTGTGTGACCGACACCGAGCGGATGGTTGGTTAACTCTTCTGCGTGGGTGTCGGCTCGGTATGTTGACTACTTAGCCGACACGCTTGACTTGTGTGTTATTGGGTAGGATGTTCGTGTGTCGACTTATGACGTCATCCTACCCGGACATACGTCATCAGTCCCCCAGTCCGATGTGTGGTGGTCTGGACATCATTATCGGACTAGGAGAATAATTGCTGCCCTTTTTTTTTCTCTTCTGTGTCGGCCCAACGTTGTTGGCCGACTCTGTGTTCAGAAAATGCGTGACAGCTGTGGACACGTGTTGGGCTCTGATGGGCCTCGGGTGATTGAGTGATGGGATTGGGTCACCCAACCGTCGTTTAGGGTTTCGTCGCCTATATAAACCCCTTTTTACTTTCATTTTTACCATCCACGTTCAAATTTTACTCTTTCAAAATCCGTCTGCTCCGCCCTCCGTTCTTCTCTGTTATCCCTGTGCGCCAACCTCGTTTCCTTTTTCGGTACGTTTTCCTTCCTTTCGTCTTTTTTCATCTCTTTTAATGGCGCCTCGGGGGATGAAAGATTTTAGGTCGTCCCTCACCTTAGAGGAGTTAGGTGAGCATTGCGAGCGTTTCGGCGTTTCTGCCAAATTAGGTCCTATCCTTCCGACGCCGACACAGTCTATTAGAGATCCTCCTAATGACATGGTTGGTTTATACACCAAGTCATTCAGTGTCGGCCAACTGCGGATTCCTCTGACTCGCTTTTTTATAAGCATCTTGAAGTATAATATGGTGCATATTAGTCAGTTGCATCCGAATGCTGTATTGAGAGTGACCCATTTCGAGGCTACCTGTTGGGCATTAGGTAGAGAGCCGACCTCCGGTGATTTTCATAGGTTTTATAGGATAAACCATCAGGGGGATTGGTTTTCATTCGAGCAACGCCGAGAGGAGTATGAAGACGAATCGGTCAGCCCTTGTTACTTGAACTGGCTGCCGACGAATTGTAAAGATTTCAAGGATAAGTTCTTTTTTGTTTCTGATAAAATACTTGGTGTCGACCTTCCCTGGAGGTCGACCAAGGTGAAGAGGAGGAAGCGTGCTGAGTTGCCGTTTAGTGCAGAAACGGTGGGGGGGTTGGCTTCTTTGAGCCTGCCTTTGAAGAAGTACCCTGAGAGGGTGTTGATCCTGACTGGATTGAGTCGGAACTGGTTGTCTCGGACGGAGAAACCAGCTTTTACTCTTGAGGGCCGGGGTAATCCCCTGTCGGCTTTTACTTTTTGTCTATTGTTTTGTTGGCTTGATATACTTATCCTTGTTTGTTTTTCTTGTCAGATATGGACTTGCTGGACTTCATCACCTTGGATGATCCTGCCGACGTGGTGCAGGGGAGTAAACCCTTGGCTGAGGGTGAGAGGGGCCCTGTTGATGCGACTGCGGGGCGTCGGTATGAAGATTTTACGATCACCCGTGGTGATCGGACTTTTTTAGGGTCGTCCCTTGGTGGTGAGTCGACCATTCTTGTTGATAAGGAGGCTGGGAAGACCATTAAGGACAAACCTAGCCGCAAAAGAAAAACTGTCGAGACCGACCCTCAGGCTGATAAGTCGGAAAGTAGTCGTCGCCAGAAGCACTCTGCTCTGCGCAAGCGGTCGACAGATGGGCAGTCGTCCCGGCTTAGCGGTGATGGCTCGGAGTCTGACCTTCAGGTCATATCTCCTGAGGATAAGGCCAACGAGGGGCCAGAGGAGGGGGAGATTGCTTCCACCATCAAGGGGAAGAGTAAGGCTGATTATGCTGCTGCCGGTGTAAGTGTCTCTCCCTCTCCTCTGATTAATTATCAATTGTGTATCGACTTTGATGATTTCGCTCGCAATTTGCAGGAGAAAGGCTCTCGGTTTACTGAAGCCGGTCGGTTGACCGTGCTTGACCAGCTGAGGCAGATGGGCCGGGGTGCCGAGTCGAGGCCTGAGCCCTTCATTGTGGATGATAGTGATTTCGGCTCTTCTCCCCTTCGCGAGGTTGATCCTGCTGCTGCCGATGCGATATTTGTGCCAGATTGGCAGATAACGAATGGCTCTCGGCTTGAAACCACTCGATTATGCCGAGAGTTTGCTCGCCTTAGTATTCCGGCGGGCGCTCGTGTTGAGATGGAGAATGAAACTCCTGAAGAAGCCCGTCGGAGGGCGACATTCAAGTTTACTCGTGCCTATGTCGCCGGCATAGGTATGGTTCGTCGCAATGCGCGATTGGAGAAGACCGTGGAGGGTCTGCAAAAGCGCGTCGCGGCCAAGAGGAATGAGGTCGGCAAGCTGAAGAAGGAGATTGGCGACCTCCGAATTAAATACGCATCTGTCGATCTGGAGGGCATCTCTACTCTGGAGAAAAAGCTAGCCGACCTCGAAGCCGGGAGGCGAGCCGATGCTGAAGCTCTTGCTACTCTCCAGGCGTCGGCCAGAGAACATGAGGTTGCCTTTGATGATCTTCGGAAGCGATGTGATGACGATGCTGCTCGTCACTCGTCCGAAGTGAAAAGGTTGACTGCTGAAGTTGAGAGGCTGAAGGTCGACAAGGAGCGCTTGTCGGACCTTTACAAAGGTGTTCAGGGCCAGGCCCAGGAGCTGGGCGATGATCGGCAATGGCTGATCGAGGAGGGGCCGCGGTTCATTGTCGGCCAGCTGCTCGGTAGCCGACCGTTTAAGACGAGGCTTGGCAAGCTTCAGAGTGCCGTCATGAAGCGTGGGGCTCATCTGGGTTTTGTTGCCGGTTTTGAGCATGCTACTGCTGGTAAGCCTCTGGTCGAGGGAAAGTTTTATAGGCCCGGGTCGGAAGCCGATTTGAAGGCTGCTGCTGCTGAATATGCGCCTGTTAAGTACAAGTATTTGGACAGTCTGTCTGAGTGCTTGAACAAGACTCGTGCCGACTTTCAAGCCATCGACCCGAACATCGACTATCCTGAAGACGAGCCGTTTGGGACGCTCTCGACTCCTGCTGGGACGAGTGAGGGTACCGGTAAAGATCTAGTGTAGATATGTAATTGTTGTAAATATCTCTTTTTACCCGTTTGGGAAGTATTGTAATGCCTGTGGGCCATATTATGAATGGAAGTATCTTTTATTTATCTTGCGTATCACTTTAAGTTTCAAGTGTTTGTGATGTATGATAGTGTATATGTTTGTATGGACGACTACTGATTTTGTACCGTCTCGGCTTTGTGATTGTTGCCGAGAGTGAATAGCTCGAGTGTAGCGTGTCGACTCATATCCCATAATAATATTGAAATTGTTAGGTAGGTGTATGGGAGTATTTGAACATTCGTCAATGTCCGCCTGTCGACTCCGTTTGTCGGTAAGTTTAAGTATATACCGACTGTTGAATAAGATATCGTGTTGGCGTAGCTTATTTATGTTATGTAGTCGTGCTGGTGACGGCTGTTGAATATTGTAATGTGTCTGTCTCGACCGCTAGTGTATTTTAGTCATTTTCATGCTAAGATATTGGTGGATGTACGGTCCACTAAGTTGTTAATTAAAACATACTTTTTTGCGCATTTAAACCTAGGTTCGACCGAAGTCTTTCGGTCTATGTGGTCCGGCTTATGCCTTCCTGTTTCGTGTGTCGGCTGTTAACAGGGCTGACTAGAAACTTCGGAGGTCTGCCGGTCACCCACTTATAAGAGTTGTGAGAGATGAACGATGAGACGTTTCCCTGTATAACCCGGTACGGATAACCATCTTACGAAGACTGTCGTCACGTTGTGGGTGTCGTGTCGGTTAGGGTTTCTCATGCCCTATCGGCGTGACATCCTCGCTCTGGGACGACAGCTACAAGTGCCTTTTGGCCTTGTTATGAAATTAGGTGAATCGTGTGCTATAGCCTTTTGACTGGTTTAGCCGATTGCGAGTCTAAATCATGTGAACATTGATCTAGTGTTTATAATCTGGCCGACATTAGCCAGTCGGTTCGAACAATTATAGTTAGACGCAATTACTCATATAAAGATTGATAAGATTAAAGAGAATTCAGTGTCGACTTTTCATTAAAATGGGATGTATGAAAATCCCTTTTGAGGTACATATGTCGAACACATTGAGATGTTTTACAAGTAGCATTTTTTGAGCTGCATTGCGTTCCAGTGTCGTGGAACGGCTTTTCCTTCCATGGTTGTCAACTTGTAAGAGCCTTTTTCGTGTGCTTCACTGACCTGGTACGGACCCTCCCAGTTTGGTCCTAGTTTACCTTGACTCTCCTGTCGGCTTGCCTCGTTGTGCCGAAACACATAATCTCCGGGTCGGAAGGTGACTTCTCGGACCTTTTGATTGTAGTATTTTTCCATCTGTTTTTTGTACCTTGCTTCGTTGATTGCGGCCATATCTCGGCGTTCTTGCGTTAGGGCTAGGTTAACAAGCAGCTCTGAGTCATTTGTCATCTCCGAGACGTTTTCTGTCCTGTATGTCGGCATGCCGATTTCTGCCGGGATTACTGCTTCGGAGCCGAAGGTCAGGCTGTATGGGGTGTGTCCGTGGCTTGTTCTCTCAGTGGTGCGTATAGCCCATAGGACGTTTGGAAGTTCATTTAACCAGTTCTTTCCTTGTTCACCGAGTCTTGCTTTGATGCCGGAGACTATGGACCTGTTTGTGCGTTCAACCTGGCCATTGGACTGTGGGTGTGCGACCGAAGTGAATACTTGGGTAATCTGTAGCTCCTGACACCATGTCTTGAATGGGTTGTCGGCGAACTGTTTGCCATTATCCGACACTATCTTCCCGGGCAGGCCGTATCGGCACACGATTTGTTCCCAGACGAAATTAATTACTTGCTTTCCCGTGATCGTGGCGACTGCCTTCACTTCTGGCCACTTGGTGAAGTAGTCGACCGCTACTATTAGGAACTTGATTCGGCCAGGTGCCTCCGGGAAAGGTCCGACGATGTCGATACCCCATTTGTAGAAAGGCCACGGGGATGTTACCGGTATTAAGTTGTGCTTCGGCACCCTTTGCACACTGGCGTGCATTTGACATCCTCGGCATTTCTTGATTTCTTGCTCGGTATCCATGTACATGGTCGGCCAATAGTAGCCCATCGTCATCATTCGTGTCACTATCGACCGAGGGCCGGAGTGTGTGCCGCAGATTCCCTCGTGGATCTCCTTGATAACGTAGTTTCCTTCTTCCGGTGTTAGACACACTAGCAATGGCTGTAGATAAGACTTCTTGTATAACTTGTCATTGTGAAGCGTGTATTGCTGGGCTTGGGCTTTTAGTTTTTCTGCTTCGAGAGATGAGTCTGGGAGAGTGCCATTTAACAGGTAGAGTCGGATAGGTGTTATCCAACTGTTGGCCACTGTGTCTGTTTCCAGCACTTCTTTGAGCTCGTCGGTTCGGCTGTGGATGATTTCGACCGGCACCTGTTTGCTTAGGTGGGCGAATGCGAGGGATGCAAGTTTACTCAGCGCATCGGCTTTCTTGTTTTGGCTTCTTGGGATTTGGGTGATCTCAAATCCTTCGAATTGTGCTGTTAGTTCTTTTACTTTGTTTGCATATTTCTGCATTGCTTCGCCCCTGATTTCGAAATCACCTTTCACCTGGTTTGTTACCAACAGTGAGTCGACTCTGACGGCTAGTTTTTTGACTTTCATCTTCCGTGCCAACCGCAACCCTGCCAGCAATGCCTCGTACTCGGCTTCGTTGTTTGTGCTTGGGAAGTCGAGTCGAATGGCGTATGTTACCTCTACCCCGTGGGGGTCAATTAAGACGAGGCCGGCGCCTGACCCTTCGCTGTTTTTGGCCCCGTCTGTATAGAAGGTCCAGACGTCAGTGCCGGTGACCGGTGGTGGGGGTGTGTAGTTATCGGGCGTCGGCTTATCTGTGTTAGAGTCAATTTGCAGTTCTGTGATGAAATCGGCCAACACTTGGCCTTTGATTGCCGTGCGCGGTTTGAAATGCAACTCGTGTTCACCGAGCTCGATGGCCCACTTCGCGAATCGACCCGATGTTTCCGGCCTGTGGATTACCTCCCGTAGGGGGTAGTTGGTCAGCACGGTGATCCTGTAAGCCTGAAAGTATCGGCGCAAGCGCCTGGCTGTATGGATTAGAGCTAATAATAATTTTTCAATTTTAGTGTACCTGGTTTCCGGGTCTTTCATCGCTCGACTCACGAAGTAGACAGGAGCTTGCTGGTCTGCTCTTTCTGTGCACAAGACTGAGCTGATGGTCTCGATGCCGACAGATAAGTATAGTACTACCTCTTCACCTGTTGCCGGTGCAGTGACCGGTGTGAGGGATGCGAGACTGTGTTTTAATTCTACAAATGCTTTGTCTGCCTCTTCTGTCCAAAGAAATTGATTTTTGTCGGTGGCCTGTTTGAGAGTTCGAAAGAAAGGCATCGACTTTTCTGCTAATTTCGAGATGAAACGATGGAGCGCGGCGAGTCGGCCGTTTAAACATTGTAGTTCCTTCAGACATTGTGGTGCTCTCATCTGCATGATTGCTTTTACCTTCTCAGGATTTGCCATGATGTTCTGGTCTGTGACGATGTGGCCCAGGAATTTTCCTTGTTTCATCCCAAAGGAGCACTTGGCAGGGTTGAGCTTCATGTTGACAGCTCTGAGTCGGCCGAAGGTTTCCTCGATGTCGCTTATCATTGTTTCTTCTGATGCTGACTTGATGACCAAATCGTCTACATATGCTTCCATGTTTCGGCCAATTTGCGGGTCGAAAACCTGATCGATCAGCCTTTGGTAGGTGGCACCTGCATTTTTTAGGCCGAAAGGCATCTTTCGGTAGCAGAAAATGCCTTTGTCTGTATGGAAAGCTGTCTTTTCTTCATCGTCTCGGGCCATCTTAATTTGGTGATAACCTTTATAAGCATCGAGAAAGCATTTGTATTTATAGCCCGACAGGGCGTCGACCTTTGCATCGATTGCCGGCAGTGGGTAGCAGTCTTTCGGGCAGGCATTATTGAGGTTTGTGAAGTCGACGCACATTCTCCACGAGCCGTCGGACTTAGCGACCATGACTGGATTGGCGATCCATGTGTGCCACTTTACTTCTCTGAGGATTCCTGCTTTTACTAACTTTGTAACTTCTTCACAGACGGCCTTACTTCGGTCCCGGGCCATGCTGCGTTTTGCCTGGGCCATTGGTCGTTGCTTTGGGTCGACCTTTAGCAGGTGCTCGGTAATTTCTCTTGGGACGCCTGTCATGTCGGCTGGTGTCCAGGCGAATACGTCGGTGCTATTGCGTATCAGATTGTACAATTTTTCCCGTGTCGGGTTTGATAGCTCCGGGCCGATCGTAACCAATTGGTCCGGGTATTCTTCATTCACTTTCCATTTGTTTTGTGCTGCTTCCTCAGTGACATCTGCCGTTAGGTCGCAGTTGGAATGAGCAGACTTGATGGTTGCTATGCCACTTTGGGTCGGGAACTTCATAAGCCCATGTGCTGTGGAGACGACACAGCCGAACTGGTAGATCGCTGGTCGACCGAAGAGGATGTTGTAACGTGATGGTCGGTCGACCACGAGGAAGGTTACCTCCTCGGTTCTTGTGTACGATCTGTCGGTCAGCGCTACTGGCAGGGTGATCTCTCCCTCGGGGAAGACCATATCGCCGCTGAAACCGACCAATGAGGTCTTAGATGGTTGGAGCCGTCGCTGTATGTGTTCCGGTAGCTTGGAGAAACAATTCTTGTACATAATGTCCGACGCACTTCCCCCGTCGATGTATGTTCTGTGAACATCGTGGCCTGCCACATTTGCGATGATGACCATGGGGCTGAGTGTCGGTATGGCCGAGTCTAGTGCTGGAAAAGAGATTGGCTTGTTGGCCCAGCTCTCTCTCCTGATTTTGGGTTTCTTGTGCCGGGAGGCATGTGTCATGAGTATCGGCGCATTATCTTTTGCCTTTTCTTTCTTGTTCCTTTGCTCCTTGATTTCCTTCAACAGATGTGCCAGCTGTCCAGTTTTAACAGCATGTGCGATCTCCTTTTTCAACTGGTGGCACTCGTCGGTGTCGTGACCCCTGTCTAGGTGGAAATCACAGTACTTAGCCATGTTTCGATTAGCAGTGTTGGAGCCCATTGTTCGAGGCTTTCCGAACTGTCGACTTGCATCTTCTGTCTGTAATATCTCCCTGGGAGTTTTGGTCAAGTTGGGATAATCTCTTTTGTCGCTCTTTTGATTAGAGGGAGACGGCCGTTCATAAGGTGTAAAACCCGAGTGTCGGCGATCGTCTCTGTTTCCTCTGTCTCCGCCCGACTGCCAGGGTCGGCGGGAATCTCTGCTGTGTTGGTGCCGACCTTGAGACCTTTGTTGTCCGCCTGACGACTTATCTCGGAGCTGAGCCGCTTCTTCTCCTCTAATGAAGGCTTCGGTTCGGTCGAAAGCCTCTTGAATTGTCGCCGGGACTCTGGCGCTCATTTCCTTGATCAGTTGCCTTGTTCGCAGGCCATGAATGAAGGCTGATATCTTTTGTCTCTCATCGGCATGGCCGATGGTGAGGGACTCGGATTTGTATCTTTCTAGGAAGGTCCGAAGGGACTCTTGGTCTCCCTGCCGGATGTTATGCAACTCGATCGGGTCCTTGGTGCACTTCTTCTGTTGGCCGAAGTGTTTTGAGAATAGCTGCTTCAATTGGACGTAGCTGTCGATCGAACCGTCAGGAAGTGAATTAAACCATAGCCTGGCCGGGCCGGAGAGGGTTTGAACAAACATCTTACACCACACAGGGATGGACCATTTCTCTATGCCTGCTGCGGACTTGAAAGCGTGTAGATGATCTTCCAGTCACACCTGGTAGCCTCGAAATGGGTCACTCTCAATACAGCATTCGGATGCAACTGACTAATATGCACCATATTATACTTCAAGATGCTTATAAAAAAGCGAGTCAGAGGAATCCGCAGTTGGCCGACACTGAATGACTTGGTGTATAAACCAACCATGTCATTAGGAGGATCTCTAATAGACTGTGTCGGCGTCGGAAGGATAGGACCTAATTTGGCAGAAACGCCGAAACGCTCGCAATGCTCACCTAACTCCTCTAAGGTGAGGGACGACCTAAAATCTTTCATCCCCCGAGGCGCCATTAAAAGAGATGAAAAAAGACGAAAGGAAGGAAAACGTACCGAAAAAGGAAACGAGGTTGGCGCACAGGGATAACAGAGAAGAACGGAGGGCGGAGCAGACGGATTTTGAAAGAGTAAAATTTGAACGTGGATGGTAAAAATGAAAGTAAAAAGGGGTTTATATAGGCGACGAAACCCTAAACGACGGTTGGGTGACCCAATCCCATCACTCAATCACCCGAGGCCCATCAGAGCCCAACACGTGTCCACAGCTGTCACGCATATTCTGAACACAGAGTCGGCCAACAACGTTGGGCCGACACAGAAGAGAAAAAAAAAGGGCAGCAATTATTCTCCTAGTCCGATAATGATGTCCAGACCACCACACATCGGACTGGGGGACTGATGACGTATGTCCGGGTAGGATGACGTCATAAGTCGACACACGAACATCCTACCCAATAACACACAAGTCAAGCGTGTCGGCTAAGTAGTCAACATACCGAGCCGACACCCACGCAGAAGAGTTAACCAACCATCCGCTCGGTGTCGGTCACACAACGGTCGACACCCGAGCACGACACACAGCATGCATCACAGGTTAACCCTTGAGGGGATAACCAACCATCCGCTCGGTGTCGGTCACACAACGGCCGACACCCGAGCACGACAAGTCCGCAACGGACAACACAGACCAAGGCTCACACACTCGGCAGGTCGGCGTACCGACACCCGGCCTGACACCACATTTAATGCGATTACCCAAAATGTATACTGTAGGAACTTGGCGCAGTCCAAGATATAGACCTGCAACACATCTCCTTTGGGTAACCAGCATTAATGGCGTTACAAGACAAAGGTTGAGGGTTATAAATACCCCCAACCACCAGGTTAGAATTCATTCAATGCGCTTTGCTTCGATTTGATTACACTTAATCTCTCGAAACGCATACTTATTCTCACGCCCGAGCTTGGTCGCAGGACACCCTGTCCTGCCCTCCAAGAACAACGGTGTTTCTTTGTTTTGCAGATCATAGCCGAGCCGACACGGTCCCGGTTGAAGGCTCCCTATCCCCACTTTGTAGTCGATCTACTGTTGTGACTCGTCCTAGGTCTCGATCTATCCAGTCACACCTGGTAGCCCGATTCTACAGATTCCTTACACATTCAACAACTTTTAGTTGATTTGACTTGAAATGTGTTAGGGTTGAACTGATGATTGATTGACCGTCACCTACTAAGATATTGTCACGATCCGTACCGAGTACAATTCAAAAACCCTATTTTCAGTCTAGTAAACAAATTGTAGTTTGAGACAATGGTTGGGAGTGGGAAAATTCAGAATGAGAGAATCGATGGAAATGAATTTGGTTGGTGGAAAATACAAATAGATGATTTGTTAGTTCATAAGGATTTGGATATGATATGGAGTAAAAAGACGACAGAAGATTACACCTGCTGAGTGAGAGAAGTTAGATAAGAAAGCCAAGACTATCATTAGGTTGTTGCTATGAAAACATGTGGCGTCCAACATTCTTAAGGAAGCTGCAATGAATGGAATCATGGGTGCGTTGTCTAACATGTACGAGAAGCCTTTTGTAGCTAACAAAGTTTTCCTAATTCAAAAGTTGGTGAATATAAGGATGAAGTGAGGCAATTCAGTCAAAAGTCACATCTATAATATGAATTCTATTTTGTCCAGACTTGTGTCGGTAGACATAAAATTTGAGGATTAAGTTCAATATTTTCTACTATTATCATCATTGCGTGACAGTTGGTCCGAACTGTTACGACGGTTACTAGTTCAAGATATAAAGGGGTTACTTTTGAAAGTATTCATGATATTATTCTGGGTCAGGACGTTTGAAGAAAAAGTTAAGGTGGACCATCGAGTGAACCGATGAATGTAGTCAAGGGTAGGAAGAATAACAACGATAATGGGAGCGTCTAGAGCTCGGGATGATATGACATGTAGGAACTGTAAACAAGTGGGGGTGTGGGGCTCTTCAGGCATCAATTTCCAAACGAAAGGAAATGACCAAATGAAAAGAAACAAGTTAACTCCATAGAAGAGTATGCTGAAGATGATGCGTTGATATGTAGCGTAGAGAGCAGTGTATATTCATGGCTCATATGCTTCATCTTATGCTACACACAACAGTGAAGCATTGCAGAATATGAAGGAAGGTAATTTTGACAAGGTAAGACCGGCGAACAATGATATTTTGGATGTTACAGGCATCCATGAATAAATTTGAAGACTTCAACCAGTTCAGGGTGATTCCAAGCTTAAAGAAAAAATTAATTTCCCTTGAATGAATATGGACATGAGGTTAAATTTGGAAACATGCAGTGTTAAAGTTGTTAAGGTAAATCTAGTTGGAGCTCAAGGATGAAAAAGGTGTTTGCTTTACATGGTTAATTTACTATCTCAGAGAGACCATCCTAATAAGGAAGAAGACCAAGTCTGGTTCACAGAGTCTAGTGAGTAGAAGAAAGTTTATTTACTGGCGATAAACCTAGAGCCACATGTCATTTTAGGTTGAATGAGCTAGGAAATCTTCAAAGTTACCAGTCAGGGATTTTCATGGTAGTGAGAGCAAAGGTTGTGCTTCAATCAAATTTAACTGACGAAAAAGTGTTAAGAGAACCAATGTTCTAGTAGTCAAAACCTCTCAGTGGATTACCTGCTTAATACGAAGAGTGTTGTTTTTCTCATGGCATCTCAGGATCCGGGTAGTTTGTCTTAGTGGGAGCCAGTAGGGATCAATGATGGGTCAGGGGTAGTTCTTGGCGTGACTGGTGTGTTGGAGCTCATGGGAGATTCAACAGGCTTTCAGGTTAACTGATGAGAAGGTCATTGCAGCCAGAAGGACTAAGGAAGATTACTAGATGTACAAGTGTTCATAGTGAAAGTAAGTTGAAGATGAAGTCTCCAAGATTGTTATGTTTGTAGAGCCTTGAATGGGCTCGTTGGCTTGGGCTCATGTTTTAGCCCGTTTGTTTGTGTAACCCTTATCTATTTTCTCTATATATTTGCTATTGTAATTGTAATTCCTCACGAGTGAGACAGTTAGCAATAAAAATATTACCCTGGTTGCAACACGATAGGTCACATTAACCGAACCATGTAAATCTCACAAGTTCATTCTCGTTTGCTATTTTTTGTTGTCATAATTTATACTTATTAACTGTGTGGTTGAATACGAATCCTAACATAAAAACTCCTAACGACCAATTCGTCATGTATGGTGATTGTCCACCAAATATCCACTAATAGCCACCAAAGTATCCACCTTAGTAGTAACATATTTATAACTGCTTGAGCTTCCATCTTCATGGCTAAAGTATTAAGAAGCTCTAATCATGGTCGAGCCATCAATCACAAAATCAGGGTTAGCATCGATGAAACCAACACGGAGCTCGCTTTTCATCATTGGTCACTATATGACTTTCATGATTAGTATCACCATTGAAGTTAACTCCAGAGGAGTTTCAACGATAATGACCTCTACATTCCTAAAGTTGCGATACACAAACACAATAACTTTACCAAGTTTTCTACTACAATATTTGATATAATGGCATTGATGACGTGGGTCTGGTCTGGCAGGACGGACCACCATCGAACCTCACAATTCACCTAACAGCCTAGCACAGCACAACCTAGAAACCTGCCGCACGACAGTTACAACCCCTAAATAACTACAACCTACATGCCATAGACTGGCGACGATGATTGCCAATCATGCGCCTTTACCTAAAATGGCACTCTAGGCTACACACCTGCCACACATGTCCATACTCGGTATGGGTCGGAGCATTAATGACGCTTAAGACAAAGTCCAAGCATTATAAATACCCTCCTTAACTACTTGGGAGGGATCACTTAATCCCTCCGGACAAACTACTCGCTCCGGCACATATACATTCTTCTGAGCTCCTACGGCTGAGAAGAATCCCCACTTTCACCACACTCACATCCTTATATGCACGAGGGTAGACCTGGGATGGCAGTGATGTATTCGTCAGTGCCAGTCTGAGCCGGAGGAACTATCTCTCTCAAATGCTCTAACTCTTCCTTAGTGCTAGGTACCGAAGCAAAGGCTACCTTGCCGCAGTGGAGGTCAACACATCGAAGTACAGGTCTCTTTACTGGAGCTGAGGTCACCTCACTGAATCTCCAAAATCAAAGTAAACTATAGACTACCGGCAGGGTCGTTCCTGGCCCGCACTCCGTTCGACCGAATACAATAGTTTCTACAGGCATCAAACTAGCTAATTGCTTGTAATGCCTTATTTATTGCTAGTAATTGATCCGGTTGTAAATATAAAAACTGATTCTAGTGTTGTTGAAGATCTATTTGTTTTTCAGACAAAAAAAAGGTAGGAGTGATTGCGACAATCTTTTTGGGTATTCTTATATGATGTTTGAAAAATGAATGTTTGTTTGAGATGCTCTTATACAGTTGTACATATTATGATTGTTTATTGCATAATGAAAAGAAAGCCGGTTATTCGAGTTATGAAAAAAAATCTATCAATGATTGGGGATGTGTCCGATTTAGTCTACTTCCGATCTGATTATTGATCCAGCGGTTCTTACAGTTCAACCGACTTAAACCCGAAACCGGCCCATTAATTGAACCGTTTTTAAGATCTTATTGCATACAACACTGCAATATAGTTTGTTTTGGATAAATGTAGTTTGATTAAAACTTATATTGATATTTTTATAGATAATTATAATTAGTTTAAGACCTATTGAAGTTTTTTTTTTTTTGTCATTTGTCTCGTTTGAAAGCTTATAACGTATCTACTACTTTAATAAGTAAACATTTTCTTACACACGTGTCACTAGCTCAACTCATCTCCGTCATATTTTCGCGCCATCGCTTTCCCTCTTAATAAACCCTAATAGTAATCATACCTCATCTCATTCAGTTTCATTCAATCGATCAATCAATGTATTCAACGATGGGGACCTAAACAGTTTAGGTTTTCACTACCATTCCCTGTTATTAAGCCCTAATAATAATCTCAATCAATTTCTTCCATTCGTGGACGCTCAGTTGATTTGAAACGATCCTTCTCCCTAAATCATATAGATTTCAATCGTAATTGGCATTCAATCCACATCAATTTTGAAACTGATCCTTCTCCCCAACCGCAGTTTTCATTCAATCGCATTATCCATGTCTTTAGTTGGGGATCTGAATCGTTGCAGGCTTCAGTGGTTCGTAAATCAAGCTCCTCCTTATAAACCGCCGTGACTCTCCACCCCTGACCCTGCATCTTCAGGTTTGTCGCTGCTGTCTTCCCTTTTCAGGTTAGTATTTCATACTTTTTTTCTGCTTCTCCTGAATTGGGTGCATACCATCTGTACGTTTGTTTCCTCTTTACTGTCGTATATGAAAAGCATGTTAGTCATAATCATGTAACTTTATGACTATAGTTCTGCAAATGAAACAACTAGGCGATGAAGATGAATATCCCGTTGGGGTCTTTGAGTTTTTTATTATACTGTTATCTAACTTCAGTTAGGAAAATAATCTCATATGTTTCTTATTTACTCTCTTATTTACATGTATCTATTTGCAATCTCTGATGCATTACATAATCTTTGACCCATGTTTTAGTTATGCTTATACATATAGGTAGGAAAATTGAGTAATACTAGATTTAAGATTAAAAAAATAGCTATTGTAAGATGGCATTCCTTTTAGAAGGCTGCACACTATTCTGTGATGGAGGGATGTGGGTAAAGTCAAAGGAACTCATAACTTAATTGATTGTTTACAAATTGATTTACATATATTAGAGTTAAACAAATTTATATTGTTTGTTTGACTCAACAAAGGGTCTAAGTTTCATGGGTCAGTAGTTGTTTATAAACGATTTTATCTAAATATTATTTTCTGTTTCTAAATTTTGTGTAAAACTAATAGAAATGGACTGATGGTTTCCAAACAGTTCACGATTTTGTATAATGTGTTAAGTGAATCATTCCTTTCCAATTACAAGAGGGTTTTTTAGGATTTTACAAATCTGTAGGTTAATACACAACTGATATTAGCTGTTAGTGTTGCGGCTTTTTCAGTGCTAATTGTCTATGAAGTTGGAGTATTTTGATTTGCTACTTTAACTTCTCCCATTTGAGATTATCATGTACGAGGGTTTGCTCATTTGATAGAACTGCATAACAACCAAAGAAAGTGGCTTCTGCGCGGCTCAAGTAAGCAAACACTGATTCAAGGATCAAGAAAGACGCAACCAAATTGACTGAAATTCAACACCATCTATAAAGCCTATTATAGAGCTGTGATTTTATTGATCTTTCTTCAGACGGCTGAGGTGTGTGTGCTTTATTGTTTTCAAGGCTATTTGCGATTGCTAAAAGGTTTTGCGGTTGGTGTAATCATGTAAAATTAATTTTTTGCTAACAAGCATGTTATATATATGTATTACGGTGCTCAACATCACATAAACAGTAACTTTTTATTTTTTTTATTATTCTATGTAATTTTTAATATGTAATTTCAGTTTTTTTAAGTATTTAGACATTTATGAACTTTCTATCAGCACAACTGGGTGAATGATCTACTACATGGGCGCTGCAAATTATCATTTTTTTATGGACTATAACTGTAGTTTTCATTTTTTAATATTATTGATAATAAGTAATTTTAATCATCAGAAATATATAAAGATTTATGAATTATTTAACTTTTATTAATTTTTTTATTTTTTTTATTTAAGGTGGCCTATACAGGTCTTAACTATAATATACCCCCAATGTCATGTTTTAAGCAATGAATAAAAGTCCATATATAATATACAAATCTTAGTACTTGATATTTTGTTTAGTAGAGTATAAAAGTGAGACTAAGACACAAGCACATGTCACATTATTTTAGTGCATTCACTAACTCATTTTTTATCCATGTTTTATCTTGGGCTATTTTTTAAAGGAACTGACTCAAGTCACCTCTCCCTCTCATTCTTTGGCTGATCTGGTAAGTCTTGAGTTTATAAAATGTTTAATTATAAATAAGATCTTGATTTGAAATCTTGATTTATATGCATGTTTCACACACAAATTATTACAATTCTTTTATTGTCATCTGACATATTCTTTGATGCTATTGATACCAAAGGAGTTGAATCATTGGGACTTAAAAAATAGTAACTCAATCTCAAGTGTTGAGAAGGCTATTGCCATGATGCCAACTATGAACGAGAAACAACCTATGACAGCCCCTAGACATAGCTCTTTGAAACGTAACCTTAGTGAAGCTTACACCGTTGGACCGTCATCGACTGCATCAGCATCAGAACCTCGAGGGAACACCTTGATAAAGCAGGGTTCCTCTGGTAAAAAAAGATTGCAAGGACGCTGAGGCAATTAGCATCAATGATGATACAAAAGGCATGAAACTAACTCCAAAAATTAAGATGTAGCTCCATCATTTCCTCTATTTTTTGTAAATGGTCGTTCGTTTTGATGGTTTTGCGTTTTCGATCTTTCAACTTGACCGATATTCTCGCATAGTCAGTTGTATGTGACGCGATCAAGAGTTAAAAGCATACAAGGGCTAAAGCTTCTAATTTTAGACACAGAAGGGAACATTATAAATAAAACATTAAACAATTGTATTTAACGAAGCGTTAAGTGATTTGTAAATATTAGATGCTCATTGTCTCTATAATATATCTTACATGTCGTCACATCATGTTTTTGTTAAGGGGTTTGAAAATATTGAATGCTAATTATGTTTATATTAGATCTTATTTATATCCATTTTATATTAAAAATACATATTACAGGCCCAGTTCATCTATTTTTTACATGTCATCATGACATTTGTTAGGTTAAGATTATGATAAACTTATTACATGTTATCCCGTGTAACACACGGGTAACAAACCTAGTAGATTATAAGTTTATACACGTTTGAATAGTCAATTCGGTTTAACCTTCTAACTCACAAGGGTCAACACTTTAACTTTTTTTTTATACAAGTCCGGTTCAATTTAAAATAATTTTGATTGAAGGATAAGATTTCAATGTTTTTACAATCCTTTATTTCGTAAATCGTAATTGATGATTATTGGATGAAAACGACTAACCGATGGGCCATTGTGTAACGTATAAAGAAACTGGTGGGATTTAAATGCAACTTGAATTTACTTCTTTTTTCAATAAAATACTTTTATTCTGTAGAAATATATATATATTTCTAGTATATATCCGTAATAGTTTATCACATGTAAAATATAAACCTTCTATAATGTGGTTATGTCACGTCACCGTCCTACTACAAAAATATTAAATACGATATTGAAAAATAAAATATGCTTCAAATAATAGATATTTTGATAAAACAGCTAAATCAGAAACAACATTCTAAATCTATAGATTTCAATAATAGATATTTTAGAATAGTAAAATCAAATAATACACACACATACGTGAACAACATTCTAGATCTATACATTTTTCCAATACCATATTTAAATCCTCAAACTCTTTGCGCTACACTTAAGATTGTTTCATTCATATAATCAATAAAAATAAATTTATGTTAAATAAGAAAAAAATGAAATAATCTATATTCAATAAATGGAGGGATCAAAGGAGAATTCCTTTATTTTGTGAGAATCGAACTCAAAAGAACTTTTATGAAGTTCATTTTAGCAGCATTGTAACCGGCTTGTCGTATCCTAAACTTGTATATTTAAGGTTTAATTAGCTTAAGGTTTAAATTTAGGATTTAGTTTTTAGTGTTTAGCTTTAGAGAGTTTATTTTTTAGTTTTTAGCTTTACGGGGTTTATCTTTTAGAGTTTCGCTTTAAAGGTTCGAGGTTTAGGTTTTAGGGTTCAATAACTTGGTTCTAACGCCCTCTGATGAGTTCAATCGGAGTCGTTTGAGTTCGTTCTTCTTGTTATCACAAAACAAAAAAGTTATCAATTGAAGCCTATCCTATAAAATAATAATACAAATAAAATGCATTGATATATTTGAGAATTAATATGTATTATCATTGTATAGAAAAATATACTTATTAAATGAAAAAAGTGTTATTACAAACCGACAAATATGCGGGTCTTTTGTGTTGGAAAAGTGTTGATTGATCATTAATCGGAGCATTCCACTTCCCTTTTTTTGTTATAACAAGTCCCTTATCATTTGAAAAAATTAGGACCACAAAGATAAGAGGTGGTTTTTTTTTACATCTTCTATTCATAACAATTTGAAGGTTTAACTATTTAGAAGAAGACCATAACATGTTATTATTATTAGGGTGTTTTATTATTATTAGGGTGTTTGTAATACCTCTCCAAAGACCCCATGATCCCAAGCCAAATTTGGTGCCACCTCATCTTTTACCACTCCCATGATCCCAAGCTCCTTTTGGTTGTAATACCTCTCCCACAATCCCATGATCCCAAGCACTTTTTTTTTATATTTTTTTATTCAAGAAAATTAAATAATAACTAAACTAAAATAAAAATTTCATTTAAATAAATAAAAAAAGATTACAATTCATGGAAATACCATTACAATACTTAAAAAAAAAACTTAAAACTCGTCGGGGTCGCTTTCGTCTTCTTCATCGGAATCCTCCCCGGGGTGGGGCGGTATGACTTCCCAAACACGATCGATGTGCTCGATCAAATCGGATCGTAGACTCTGATGTGTATCTTGATTACGAATTTTCTGAACATTTTCATCGATAATATTTTGCGATGGTTCCTCGTTCGTTTGTTGAACTTCATCGGGTTCGTATGGGCAGATTGCAAACCCCTCATCCTCCCTAATCATATTATGCAAAATCATGCAAGCATATATGATGTTTGTAATTCTTTCGATGCGTCTTCCCCTCGCCGGGTTTTCGATGATCTTCCATTTCTTCTTCAAACATGCGAACGCCCGTTCAACATCTTTCCTCGCCGCTTCTTGTGCCTTAGCGTACCTTTTTCTTTTTTAAGTTGTTGGAGCCGTTACAGTCTTTGCAAACACTGAATATTCTGGATATATGTCATCGGCAAGATAATATCCATGTTCATAATGGGTGCCATTTACTTCAAACGAAGACTCGGGTGCCTTACCACTAATCAGATTATTCAACAAGTTTGACTGTTGAAGTACATTTAAATCGTTGTTTGAACCAGCGACTCCAAAATATGCATGCCAAAACCACAAGTCTTGTGATCATGCAACCGCCTCTAGCATTATGGTTGGTCGTGCATGATCACCACGGTGGAATTGGCCGCGCCATGCGTTAGGACAAGCCGACCACTCCCAATGCATGCAATCAATACTACCGAGCATGCCGGGAAAACCATGTTTTTGTTCATGAAAATCGTAGAGGTGCATAACATCAACCCACGTTGGTCGACGCATATACTTTTCTTGATACATAACACGAATATATTTGCAAAATTTTCTAAGACAAACATTTGCGGTTTTCTCTCCGATGTGCAAATACTTGTCAAACGCATCGGATGAAACACCATAAGCTAGTTGCCTAATAGCGGCAACACATTTTTGCAAAGGACTTAACCCCATCCTACCCCTTGCATCCCACCTTAATTGAAAATATTTATAATTTGTTTCCAAATCGTTAACAATACGTAGAAAAAGACTTTTATTCATACGAAAACGACGATGGAACTTATCTTCGAATAAAGCTCCTTCCTTAAAATAGTTGTTAAAGAGTCGATCATGAGCTTCTTGGCGTTCTCTTTTGATTGATTTGCGTGGTAAATATGGCTTCGAACTTTCGCCTTCTTCTTCTTCTTTAGCTTTCTCGAACATTAACCTTGCGAAAAAAACCGCATCTTCACCGGAGGAATCGTCGGAAGAAAAAGACATTTTGGTTGAAAAAATAAAAAATATGGGAGAATTGTAGAGAAGTGTGGGAGAATGTAGAGAGAATTGTATAAAAAAGGTAGGGAGAATGGAGGTATTTAAAGGGGTTAAATTAATTAAATTTTGAAATTTTTTTTTAAAAAAAAAATGGAAAAATAGCCGTTGGGGGGGTGTGGGACCCACCTCCAACGGTCTTCTACCCCTCCTTTCCCAAGCCTTTGAGCTCGGTAACCCACTCCCGTGGGATGCTCCCGAGTCCCGAGCCCGAGGTGATTTTCTTGGTGTTCACGAGCCTCCCACGATCCCGAGCTCGGGATAAGCCCCCTCTCCCACACCAATACAAACACCCTTATTATTAGACCGCAAGCTTTATGGTAAAAGAAGGTTAATTTAACAAGAGTAAGTATCTCTTATCTTAATCTTTATTCTTTCATTGTTACGTGACACCTTAACATACATCATCACCTTTTTTTTAAGAGAAAGTAACTTAAGCGAGATCGGTTCAAATTACATGATTTTTAACACTCTCCTTTATGGAACCATATTTTACTTTTGTAGGTTGGATATCATTTATTAGCCAATGATGTTTAAGCCTTTAGAGACTAGAGTTTCTCTTTGGTGATTGGATCAGGAAATTGGGCCCATGTAATAATGGTAGTTTGAAAAGTTCAAACCATTGGGTCATAAGGCTACCCGTAATGGATAAGACCCCATAAGACCTCAAATTGGGCATTATCCGCCATGTGGACGATGACTTGACAAAGGGCTTTATGAGGCTTTATGGTGTAGTGGATAAAGCCCCCATAACGCCCCACCATCATTTGACTTCTCCCCCTCTCTCGGCGTTACCTGGCTCACGCCCTCCCCCTTTTTTTTGCTGATAACGCCCCATAACGCCCCTACGTAGTGGGGCGGGGCGTTATGGGCTCTTTTTTTGCCCCATAACGCCCATTACGGATAGCCTAACCATCATAACAATTAAGCCACTGGCGATGTCAAGTTTGGAGGGGGGGAAAAGAAATCTCCGATTGGTGTGGTATTCCCCCGATGTACGCGTTTTCGGTGGCGGATCTCCTTAAACTCCACTGTTCGCCAAGTTTGGAGAGAGGAAAAGAAATCTGGTGCAAGTTGTGATATTCATTACATGTTAGGTCTTTTGGAAGTCGAGAAACGATGTTGTTTTCAACTCGAAGAAACACTCAATTTCCAGCATTATCAAGAAGATTAAAAGTTATAGTTCTTTCTGGATTAATAATAGGTCTAATGTTGTTGTAGAGGAAGGGGCTAGGTTGGGCTACAATCCTTTTTGGTGTTCGGTTTTGGTGATGTTTTAGCCCTTTTGTGGTGTTGGGTCGCCCAACTCCTGGCTGGTCGTTTTCCCTTCTTTTGTTGCCTGTTTGCCTGTTGGCTAATAAGAATGTTGTTCAAAAAAAAAAAACATTGGCTACGTCATCGTATCTTTCTTTTGAACGGTAAATTTAAATCACTGAGGAGCCACTTATTTCTTTTAAACGATAAATTTGAATTACTGACGAGGCACTGACTCACCCAATCATCTCCAGTTTTCGAGTATATGACCCAAAGACCACCATCAGGAGGAAATACGCCATAGGTGAGAAAAACCATGACCCAACCTGAAACCCATATTTTTTGTCACATATAAGGCTTGAACCCAATACCTCCATTCCCCGTGTCTTCATTTCTACCTACTCACTTTCATATGTCATCTTGGCAAGGTCCTTTTAGCCAATATTTTCTTCTTATAAATATCTCTTTGATTTGGATGATAATCTAAAATTATTTTCCTATAAATGGGATCCCAAGGAAGATTATCGAAATCAGCTAATTTAGGCATAAAAGGAGTAGAGATAGGTTGCGGGACATCATTAGATGGATTTTCATCTGAAAATGTCTCTTTTCTTTTATAAAACTTTTTCATAACTGATAACACCTAATAAACAAATATATATATATATATAATATAAAAAAACATCAACAATTTCAACATACACATAAAAATCCAAATCTAACTTAAACAGAAATGAATGAGTAAAATATGCCTATTACCGATATAAATCAAACTAGCTAGATTTCTAAAAAAGTAAAATGACTTGAACAATAAAAAACTAATACTCAATTGAAGATTTGAAATCTTTAAGAAGGTCTAAAACTTTGATGGCATTTAATAATAAACAATTAATAAATATTAAAGAATAGTTTGACTTACAGTGAATCAAGGAAAGGAATAAAGGAATCAACTTGCGGTAAATGTTAACAATTGAAGAAGAAAATTTTATAACTTTTCATATTTTAACACTGAAAATGTTATTTTAGTGCTTTAAATTTAATATACTATATTTATGTATTTTGTGGCACAAATTACTTTCAAATCAATTGGTTGGTTGGTCAACCGGATGCTAACTTGTTTGATCACATGTTTAAATTCTGTTAGTTTAAATCAGTTGCCCACCATACATTTGATCATTTGAGTAAGTGTGATCTCTTAAAAACAACGTTTTATTTAAAAAATATTAAAGATATTTATTTTACTAATTTTTACCGTATTTGTATTTTTCAAATTACTTTATATTTTTTAAATTATATTTTGTATCTAGTATAAAAAATATGAAGCCAGTAAAATAAATAGTAAAATAGATGTTTTTAACATTTTTTTAGATATAACACTATTTTAATCCTAATAAAACAATAAAATGGTTTTCACATGTCTTCTTTTTAACATATCCATATCAACATTGCCACATGTCAAAACCAGATTCAATTATAAATTTAGTAAATTACCAATTAAGACTAATTACATTAATTTTTCATCTTAAAAAAGTTGGCAAACATAATGTAGATTTGATAAATTACTCAATAATTTAAGTTTTTTTTAAGGAAACAAATCAAGAATTTGTCATCTTTAATGTATTAAATTATCAATCAATATTTTATAATAAATTATGTCATTTATAATTTTCAAATTTCTTAGTCATTTTTTTTATATTTAGCTAATATTATGAACCTAAATTCAACCCGTATAGTACACGGGTTACTAACCTAGTTTAATAATATAATCATATCAATTAAATATATAAGAATTTTCTTCACATAAGACCCAAAGAATAACTTTCATAATAGGATAAAACAATGGCTTTCTATTAAAGGCACAATAGTGACCATGCGAGGCAAGAAATGGCCTAGTGGCAAAGCACAACAAGTGACCATGAGATCACCATTTGCCTATAATATAAACCGATCGATGAAAATTAATATCACATGAACTCATTCTTCATAACTTCAACAACTTTTCACCATGGCTTTACACGAACTCTGCCCAATAGGCCAATATTCCGAACCATCTCGAGACCCGATTCGTTCCTCTAGCACCCACTTGAGCTCACTTGGCCCACAAGGTATCATAAGCGCGCCTTCATGGTTGAACCCGTACTCTTCGGCCGCTCTCTCCAAGAGAGTTAGAAACGAAGGATGGCGTAGGTAAGCGATAGGAATCACGAATCGCCTTTCTTCGTAATCATCAGAGGCTATCACTGCAAAGTGGCCTTCTTTCACGTCTTTAGGGACCATTTCTTGGCCAGAATACGAATCTTGTCGTTTTCTAGCCAGGAAAAGACCCTTTTGCAATCTCTCTATGACTAACTTAAGCCTCAAGATCCCATTGTTTTTCTTACCATTTCTAATATTTCCCACCTTGGCCATTTTAAGTTGATAAACTTTCAAAGTTTTAATCATATATATGCCTTAAACTTGATTTGCATTGCCCTTGTGCTTGAGTTGTCTTTATATACCCAAAGAGAGAGAGGATGAAGGTAGTTTATGAGCATTTGCATGTGAATGAGGATTGAAGTAATGAGGATATAGGGACCCATTTAAGGTAGAGTCACATCTTTGTTTGGTTTATTGAAAAAAACATCTACACGTTTCACATATATATATATATATATATATATATATATATATATATATATATATAATATCCATATATATATATGCCTATATATGGATATACATGGATGTACAAGTGAACCAAAGGAAAAATTTTCACAGGGTTGGAATTTTTTACGGGTCACTTTATTAGGTTCGTAGTTAACGAAAGTGATAACGGACAACACATACAAAAGATTAGAAAATAGATGAACAACAGATAAGATTAACGTGATTCGGTCACTGTGACCTAGCTCACGGGCTGCAACTATGGTTTCTTTTTTTTAGCTCATAGTGTACCGGATTACACTTAAATGGCATGATATAAATAGAAAAATATTAGGACAACTAACTTAGGGATCAAGATGGACCCTAAGTAAAATAACCGGTCCAAAAGACCTTCCACTAGTACACCCAAGACACTTGTCAATCACTAAATATTAATTCTTTTGGACTGGTTTGAGTCTAGGTCGTGTCACATAACTAAAAACATAAAATCAAATTAAATCTCAAATACATAACAAAAGTAGTAAAATACATTAGTCGTCATCTAGAGTATCATTTCTTGCGTGAATTCGTATGAATGTGTGTTTGTGTTTTCCGTGAAAACTGACACAAGAAGAAAATGTGAACTACGTAAACTTCCAACAATGTACAAATGACACATCTTTGATAGTTTTCATAATTGATTGCCTATTTCCAAACAATACAAGTCCTATATAAAGGATATAGGATACGTTCGATGCAAACAGAAAACCTAACTAAAAGGAAAGACAATCAAACTTAATCTTTTAAGTTAATAAAATATACTATTTCTAATAGTCCCCCTCAGTTGGAACGGGCTGACACGTTCAAGCTGGACCGAAAAGACTCGAACAAATGACGAGGTAGCCCTTTGGTGAAGATGTCTGCGTATTGATAGGGAGCCGGAATATGAAGAACCCGAATGTGACCAATTTGGACCTTTTCACGAACAAAGTGTATGTCCATTTCCACATGCTTGGTACGTTGGTGTTGAACAGGATTCCCGGACAGATAAACTGCGGACACGTTGTCGCAGTAGACTATAGTAGCTTTGGGAACCGGAACACGAAGCTCAAAAAGCAAATTGCGAACCCAAGAAGCTTCAGCGACTGCGTTTGCCACTCCTCTGTATTCGGCTTCAGCACTGGAATGAGAGATGGTATGCTGTCGTTTTGACGACCACGAAATAAGGTTAGGCCCTAAGAATATGCAATATCCTGATGTCGAGCGTCTAGTATCTGGACAACCCCCCCCAGTCGGCATCAGTGTAGGCGGTAAGTTTGGTGTCCAATGAAGCTATGAGGCGAAGACCGAATTCCAGGGTTCCATGAAGGTAGCGTAGAACACGCTTCAGAAAAATCATGTGTGGTTCCCGTGGAGCATGCATGAAGAGGCATATTTGTTGGACGGCGTAACAGAGATCTGGACGAGTGATCGTGAGGTACTGAAGCGCGCCAGCTAAGCTACGATATAAGGAACCATCTGCCAGGAGATCCCCATCATTGGCACTAAGTTTGGAGTTGGTATCCACCGGTGTATGACATGGCTTGCAATGTGTCATGTTTGCCCTGTGAAGTATGTCACGAGCATACTGAGACTGATTGAGAGACACCGTGTTAGCGGACCTAGTAACCTGAATGCCCAGAAAATGATGCAGAGGGCCCATGTCGGTCATAGCAAATTCCTGGGAGAGACGCCTGATGACCTGAGATAAAACCTACGGATGGCTGGCAGTGAGTATGATGTCATCAACATAGAGCAATAAATATGCCACCTGGTCCCCATTATGATAAATAAACAATGAAGTATCACATAAGCTCCTTTTAAACCCAAGAGATATAATGAAATCCGAAAATCTTGAGTACCAAGCTCGTGGTGCCTGCTTGAGTCCGTAGAGAGACTTTTGCAGACGACACACGTGATTGGGAAACTGAGGATTAACGAAACCTGGAGGTTGTTGCATGTATACCGTCTCCTGAAGTGTGCCGTGAAGAAAAGCATTTTTCACGTCGAGTTGGTGAATAGGCCACGATTTGGAGACAGCAAGAGAAACAACTGTGCGGATTGTTCCAGGTTTTATTACTGGGCTAAAAGTTTCCATGCAGTCGATACCAACAGTTTGCGACTTCCCATTGCAAACCAGACGAGCTTTGTATCTATCCAGCGACCCATCTGCTTTAAATTTGTGCCGAAAAAGCCATAGAGATCGAATAACTGGACGATCCTGTGGCCTGGGAACCAGTTCCCAAGTACTATTCACCTGCAAAGCACTAAATTCATCTTTCATGGCTTGTAGCCAATTAGGGTCCGACAGCGCTTTGACATATGATGTTGGGACAGGGGAGGTTTCGGTGGAGGCAGCACACGCGTAGCGGGGGTTTGTTTTGGTGACCCCGTCTTTACCACGAGTTTGCATGGGGTGGGCGTTGGTGGTTGTCGGATGGGGTTGGACTGTAGCCGTAGCGGGGTTGGGTGCAACAGTTGATTGGGGCGGGGTGGCAGATTGCGTTTGGTGGGGCTGGTGTTGGGCCGGTGTGTTTGTTTGGGCTGGGTCAGGGCTAAGCGGGCTTTGTGATTGAGAGGGTGAATGTGTTGGGCCGGAGCTGATTTGGGTTGGGCTGTTCGGGGCAGTGGATTCATGACGTTGGGTTCATTTGGTGGAGTGGGGGAAGGGAAGGTAATATTGGGAAGATACGGAAATGGTGGATCTTCCTCCAAATTAAGGAAGTCATATGATTGGTTGGTTGTGGAGTTTTTGTAGGGAAATGTGTTCTCATCGAATTGAACGTGACGAGAGAGGTGTACTCGACCGGTTTGCGGGTCAAAACACCGGTAGCCCCGAAAGTCGGATGGATACCCGAGGAAAACACATTTGATGGATCGAGGTGAGAGTTGTGGGGTTGAGTGGCGGACATGTTGGGGTAGCACACGCATCCAAACACACGAAGATGATCATATGTAGGGTGGCGGCGGTATAGGGCAAAAGCCAGGGTGTTAAATTGGAGTTTCTTTAAAGGTAAGATGTTGTGGAGGTAAGAGGCCGTGTGAAGGGCCTCGACCCAAAAGCTTGGTGGGAGATGGGAATGGATTAACATCGCCCGAACAATGTCGTTAAGCCGTCTAATCATGCGTTCAGATCGCCCGTTTTGTTGGGAGGTCTGAGGGCACGAAAAACGGAAAACAAGCCCCTGTTGATTGGGAAATTGTTTGAAGTTATGGTTGTCGAATTCCCCCCTTAAATCACATTGAAATGTTTTTATTTTGGTGTGAAATTGGGTTTGGATAAGCTTATGAAATTTGGTAAAATTTGTGTAGGTTTCAGATTTGAATTTAAGGGGATATATTCAAACAAAATTAGTAAAATTGTCAAGCAATACCATGTAATATTTGTAACCGGAGTTACTTGGAACAGGGGATGTCCACAAATCACAATGTACTAAATCAAAGGCACTAAACGTTTGCGATACAGAATCATAAAAAGGAAGACGTTTACTGTTTGAAACTTGACAAGAATTACAAACCAAAGAATCAACAGGTTTATTATTTTTAAGGGAAAATAAATGGCTTAAATGCTGGAGCACGTTCGATCCGGGGTGTCCGAGACGATCATGCCATGGGGCGGAAGCGGAGGTGGCAAGCAGTGTTGATGATGGCGGAGTGAACGAGTATAAATCTCCACTGCTATTGTGGCGGGAAAGCGTACGGCCATCCTTGAGGTCCTTCAAAGAAAAACCAAAAGGGTCAAATTCAATAGAGACATTATTATCTATAGTGAATTTTCTAACAGAAATTAAATTTTTAATGACCGTGGGTGAGTGAAGGATGTGTTTAAGCTGGTAGGTTTTGGTAGGGGTATGGTAAAAGCCGTTACCAGAACCACTGACTGGCAACAAGTTACCATTGCTGACAAAAATAGGACTTGCAGGTAATAAACTAGGAATTTTAATGTTACCTGGATCATACGTGACATGTGTGGAGGCACCCGAATCCATAACCCAAGGTCCTTGATCATTCGGATTGAGGTTCAACGTAGTCATAGCCATCCCGATGTCCTGCGGAGAAAGGGCGTTAAGACCTGTGGGTGCCTGTGGACCATACCCGAATCCTGGTGGAGCAATGATCACGGGCTGCTGAGCTCCTTGTGCCAGATGGGCCTGTTGGGCCGGGTACTGGGCCGCCAAAGAGGGAAAGAGAGTGGGCGGTGGGTTCCATTGTGGGTTATACCCATATCGTGGTCCCTGTTGAATTTGTTGCTGACCATAGGTACCTCTTGTGGGGTAATGAGGTTGAGATCCCCAAGCTGGTTGAGATCCTTGACCGCCTCCTCCTCGTCCGACTCCTTTTTCGGGAGGGCCCTTGCCGCGAGCAGCCTTCACTGGGTCATAGTTATTACCACGATAGCCATTGGGATACGGTGACCGGCCGGTGGCACTGGAACTGGAAGCTGCTGTATTACGAGGTGGTTGTTTGGCGGCGGCGAGGACGGTGTCCCTGCTGGATGTTGACCTAGCCGCCTGCCGCTGCTGTTCTGCTTCCACCATTCCTCTCGCCTGATCCCATGTAGGGCATTGCTGATTAATAATAGCACCGACTGTGTCGAATTCGACCGGAAGCCCGCGAACCATCTGTATTACAAGACGACTTTCAGACACGGGTTGCTCGATATCTGCAAGTTGGGTAGCAATATCTTTTAATTTTTGGCAGTATTCGTCGAAAGACGCCGATGCGGAGAGGGTGGTATTGGTGAATTGTTGCTCGAGGGTGGCAGCCCGAGCTTGTTTGTTGTTAAGATAGATCTCCTGAATTTGTAGCCATGCCTTCCGGGCTGTGGTGTCATCGTCGATTATTCGGCCAAGGATATCATCCGACACGGTGCTGTAGATCCATTGAAGGATGAGGGCATCCAGTTCTGCCCATGATTCGTACGTCTGATCGGTTTTGGCTGGCGGTGGTGTTCCATCAATATGATCGAGGGTTTTGTAAATTTTTAAGTGATTCTTGAAAAGCTTCACCCAATTGGAATAGGGTGTTTTCTTGCCATCTAAGATTCGGATCTTTAGATGAACGTTGGTGGCGGTGAACGCCGGATGCAAAGGAGGTTTTTCGTTGTTGGGGGTTGGTGATTTGTCGCCGGTTTCCACCATGGTGGTGACGGCGAGATTAGGGTTGAAAGAAAAAAAAAATAGGTTTACGCTCTGATTACCATGATAGTTTTCATAATTGATTGCCTATTTCCAAACAATACAAGTCCTATATAAAGGATATAGGATACGTTCGATGCAAACAGAAAACCTAACTAAAAGGAAAGACAATCAAACTTAATCTTTTAAGTTAATAAAATATACTATCTCTAATAATCTTGACCTACTTAACCCCCTTAACCGCCGCCCTCTACGGAGGTACGTAACGGATTTCCGTTAACAGTTGGAGTATAACCAACATAACTGTTAATGGACTTAACGAAACTAACAGTCATGGGTTAAACATACTAGACTGACCTACTACAAAGTTAACGGATTGACCCCCGTAATAAATACAACTCAAGACGACTCGATGGACTTAGCCTCCGACCCATAAATAATATGTCTAGACCCAATTTGAATAAAAACATAGAACAAGTTCACAAGTAAAAAACGATTAGCTAACAAAAGGTAGTCATAAAAAGACAAGTTACACATATACTTTATAAGATTTAAACTTATGATTTTCTAAACGGGAATTAACCACTTACATACTATCAGGATGCCTACTCAAAGACATTCCATGTTGCTTCTCGTTTGGCAAAGTAGATCTCATAGGTTAAGGATCGTTATGTAACTGTAAAACATGTGTTAAAATTAACTTAAAAGTTTCTTAAAATTTTGTTGTATCCATGCATGCATGCATGTTACAAAATCATTGCCATTTGTCTGTGAAATACCTTACCACCCAAAACACAGGGGCTTTTAAGTTAAATAAAATAAAGCTAGAGCTTTATACCCTCATTTTAAAAAGTCTTAAATTTTAAAGAAATAAATAAATATACATGTTTTGTTTTATCTGAAATTTGTATAATACGATCATAAAAGATATATATATACGTTATACGCTACAGTAGGGACCCCAACTTTTTAGTTCGCTTTGGGTCTTCAAAATGGTTGAGCCCCCTGCCTGATTACCTGCATGTACGTAAGATCGAAAGTACTTATCATATAATAACATTTGTGGATTCAGATCGAATATATCCGGTGATTCGATGGGCCGAAAACTCACAGACACCAACGGAGAAGCAAGTGTTTTAGTTTCAGGTAAACGGGAACCATGGTCCATAGCGATGGCTAAAAAGGTGCAGGCACAAGGGCCTAGCTAGCAGCTAACCAGCGCACCATGACAATCACAGCACGAGTCACTAGTTGTAGGTTAGGCTTGTGAGTTTATGTGCAAATAAATAGGGGGCATGTGGGTACTATTGGTAGTACGACAAGGTGCTGATATGAACTAAAAAAAAGTGCATAAAAAAGGTCCAGAAATGCCAGGGAGTCGAGTGTGAGTGATTACGATGTTTCGAAGATATTTTTAGTTTTATTTTGTTATTTTTTTCTTCATGTTGAGTTAGTCGAAGACAAGAGGTGCCAACTTGGTTTATTGCAAGCAAGACATGTCTGTTTGTAAAGGCATTTAATTCATAATATATATTTATATTTATATTTAAGAATAAATAAAAAAAACATAATGGTTTTACATGTACTAGAGCATTCGGAGCCTATTTCATATAAATATGTAAGTGTAAACTTTAAAATTTAAGACTAATTAGTTACGAGTGGTTTTGAGTAGATGAAAGAGAAAAAAATTACTGAATCTTGGTATACTTAGCCTTGACTTTAACCACCACTTGAGAGACTTTTTCAGTCAGAATCTTGGTTTTCAAAACCTAACATCATTTGGAACTCTATCTGAAACATGAATTGTTCTCCCATTATTTCCAAATCCCGTGATTTGTTTAAACCTTCGATCAAACTCGTTCAACTGGCATCCCTATGGCTCCTAGCTTCATATTTGCAAAATGAACCTTCATAATACTAGATTCAGTAAACCAGACTTTGTCATACATAATAGAGACAATCATACTTCACTCAGCAGACACCTCCACCATATACAACGATCCACATTTATTTCCATGAGCAATAAGCAGGTTACAATTAATCACTTTACATTTATTCTCACCACACTTTACTTCTAGTGCATGTTCATCTAATTGAACGATAGAAATAAGCTTCGTCTTTAGAACTGGAATCATCATGATATTCGTCACGTTCCATGTGGTTCCCAAAGGAGTTTTTAGATCGATATCTCCCATGTGACATCAAGAATTTCTTCATTAGCTAATCGTACTTTCCCAAAGCCACCCTCTTTAAGAAATTATCATATCTCATGTGTTTCAAATTTTTCCCACCCTATTGTTCTCATAGATTTTATGGGGTTCGGTTTCAAAATTTCTTGAGGGTTGTTCAAGACTAAATTGTATATGTAAAAAAATTTATTAGGTGTTGGGTGACCACATCTCCACTAGTTCGCCGTTCTGTCGCCCAAGATTGTTAACAAGAAAATCACCTACATTTGTTAACGAGAAGATCATTACAACTTACATTTTACAGGATTTAAACCTATAACTTTTTAAATAAACCACTTTACCACGTTCACTTTGATTTGAGATATGAATACTCGATGCAAAAATTTCCACGTGAACAGTGTCGTAACAAGTTAATAGAAATTAAAAAAAAAATAGATCATTGTGTCGGGTTCCTTTAACGAGCTCAGGTACACTTGGTTTACGATTAGTTGATTTAGGTGGTCCATTACAGATGCTTTATGATGATTGCAGCATAGTCTAATTTGAATATCAAGATCGATTAACAACGATGAATTGATCAAAGGAAACGAGAGAGATTTTTATTGAACGAAGAATGATTCTTACAAGAAGTGAAGAAGAAGATAACAGAAAACTAAGCTAATCACTACTTATACAACTAATTCTAACGGTAAACTAAACATTAACAAAAATCGACAACTAACCCCCTACAACTTTCCTCACATGTACAATTAATACCCAAAGTTATATGACAGTCGAATCCTTCACAAAATAGTTACCAGTTAGCCCCTCAAGTTTAGATAACTTGTCACAGTTAATCAAAACTTTCTGTTAACAAGAATTAACAGATTTTGAACCAAAATCTTACAATCTCCCCCGTAATTCTTGATCACAGAAATACCAATCAACTCAGTTGCCAACCATAAGACATTAGCAGCATGCATCAGTGACTCACAGAGTTTGTATGCATGATGTGCCTTACTCTTGCCAACATAAGTTTGATATTCCTACATAGCCGTCTTCAACCTTGACTCACTGCACACTATATAATTCAGTTACAGTACTGATCCACACCAAGCAGAGACCTCATAACTTCAAACCTTGGTCTTGCTAGCCCTTTGGTCATTATATCAGCTTTCTGATTTTCTGATCTCACAAAGATTACTTTAATTAGACCTTTCTCAATGCTTTCTCTGATAAAATGAAACCTCAAATGAATGTGTTTTGAACGACCATGAAACACAGAATTCTTCATCAGCTCAATTGCAGACTTATTATCTACTTTTAGTTCAACATACCCTTGCTTGAACCCTGTGATTTCTTCTAGTAAACCTGCCAACCAAATAGCCTGACAAGCTGCTCCTGTAGCAGCCATAAACTCAGCCTCACATGAAGAAAGAGCTACAGTTTTCTGCTTTTGAGATAACCAAGTTACTACAGATCCATTGAAATAAAATACATTTCCAGAAGTGTTCTTTCCATCATCACTATCCATCAAGTAGTTGCTGTCACTGTATCCTTCTAGCCCTCCAATCCTTCCTGCTTTGTAGTACAGCCCATATCCACTAGTGCCCTTCACATACCTAATAATTTGCTTCACAGCTTTCATGTGACTCACCTTTGGATTCTGCATATACCTGCACACAATACCAACAGAAAAACATAGGTCTGGTCTAGTTTGAATTAGATACCTTAGGGAACCAACAAGTTTCCTATATAATGAAGCATCAACATCTTCTCCTTGCTCATCTTTATTAAGTCTAACCCCTGGATCCATAGGAATCTTTGTTTCATTGCATCCTTCAAGACCTGCAAGCTTAACCAGTTTATCAGCATAGGCAGATTGTTTAAGATATATACCACTTGAAGTTTGCTTAACCTCAATTCCCAAATAGTAGCAAAGTTCCCCTAAGTCTGTCATTTCAAACTTAGCTTTCATTTGCTTCTTAAACACACTAATCTCTTGATAATTGTTCCCAGTTATAAGTAGATCATCAACATAAACACCTACAATCAATAGTGACTTTTCTTTTGTTCTCACATAAACTGCCTGCTCATATTGACATCTTTTAAACCCAATTTCCTTGAGAACATTATCCAGTTTCATGTTCCAAGCTCTAGGAGCCTGTTTAAGCCCATATAAAGCTTTCTTAAGCCTATATGCCCTGCCTTCACTTCCTTTGACTTCAAAGCCTTCAGGTTGCATAACAAACACTTGTTCCACCAGATCTCCATGTAGGAATGCAGCTTTCACATCCATGTGATAGACCTTCCATTCCTCTCTGGCAGCATATGCAAGCAACAATCTTATTGTTTCAATTCTTGCAACTGGAGCAAAAGCTTCCTCATAATCAATTCCATGCTTTTGAACATATCCTTTAGCCACCAGCCTTGCTTTGTATTTAGATACCCTTCCATCAGCATCTCTTTTGATTTTATAAAGCCACTTTAGCCCAATAGGCTTACAGCCAGCAGGCACCTCCTGTAACTCCCAAGTCTCATTCCTTTGTATTGCCTTTAACTCTTCTTTCATGGCATTCCTCCACTCTAAACATTTATTTGCTTCAGCAAATGTCATTGGCTCATCATCTTGTGCCAGAAGAAGCTCCACTTGTTCAAGTTCTTCCTGCCTCTGCCTTCCTAGATTAATTCTAGGATCTAATACATAATCCTGTAGCCTAGGGGGAACCTTAGTACCTCTAGTAGAAGTCCTAGTAGCCACAACACTAGCAGGTTCAGTGGAACTTGAAGCTTGATCAGCAAATGAGTGACGTCCTATCTCTAAATCCTCACCATCTTCAGATTCATCTGACTCATTTTCATTTCCTTCACCAGAATCATCACCCATGACAACATCTTGACCCCCTTGATGAGTGAAATCCATTTCACTCCAAGTTGTCATAGGATCTTTTCCTTTATTCTGAGAAGAAACAGACCACACCCATTTCCTTCCTTCTTCAAATGTCACATCCCTACTAACAACAATCTTGTTATTAGCAACATCTAGCATCCTATATGCTTTTGAACCTTGTTCAGAACCTAAATGCACCATAGGGTGACTTCTATCATCAAGTTTCCTCAAGCCAGGCTTAGTATCCTTGACATGCCCAATACATCCAAACACCTTTAAATGACTAAGGTTGGGTACCTTACCCTTGAGCATCTCATAAGGTGTTTCCTTATTCTCTTTCAATGCCTTAGTAGGCATCCTATTCAATAAGTACACAGCATGCCTAACCCCCTCAGCCCAGTAAATTTCAGGAATCTCCATAGCTTTTAACAAGCATCTAGTCATATTAAGAACAGTTCTATTTCTCCTTTCTACTGTCCCATTCTGTTGAGGGGAGTAAGGAGCAGTCAGCAGTCTGTTTATACCACTAATCTTACAGAAATCAATAAACTCATTTGACAAAAACTCACCACCTCTATCAGTTCTTAAGTTTTTAATTTTATTCCCAAATTGCCCTTCCACTTCAGACTTAAATTTCTTAAATGAGCTGAATGCTTGATCCTTACTAGCCAGGAAATATACCCACATATACTTGGTGAAATCATCCACAATAAGAAGAAAATACCTATTACCTGATCCTGTAGTAGGTGTAATAGGACCACACAGGTCCATAGCCAGAAGCTCAAAAAGTTCTTTACTCCTATGAGTAGATTCCTTTGGAAAAGGTTGTCTAGTATGCTTCCCTGCTAGGCAAGCCTCACAGACCTGAGAACTATGCTTTAATATTGGCATTCCTTTCACCAAATTTCCTTTAGCCATAGTCTCCATAGCCTGAAAACTGACATGGCCCAACCTACCATGCCACAACCAAGACTCATCCTGCACATTACTCAAGAAACATTTAGGTGATCCTGTTTTTAGACTAACCTTATAGAGCCTGTTAGGTGATTTTCTAACCTTCATAAGCAAAGATCCACTTCTCTCAAATAGCCATAAGTGATCCTCTTTCATTTTAACTTCACACCCTATCTCAGTTATCTGACCTAAACTAATGATATTACTTCTCAACTTAGGAATATAATACACATTAGTTAACAATCTTTGCTCATGAGAAGTTCCCTCTAATAGGACAGATCCCAACCCCATAATCTCAACCTTTGAACCATCACCAAACTTAACATTTCCTGTAATCCTTTTATCCAATACAGAAAAATTTGAGAGGTTACCTGACATGTGGTTTGATGCTCCATTGTCAAGATACCATACCTCCATATCCCCTTTTGAATCTGATGAATATTTCCCTGGTAATACCTTAGACTCATCAAGGTACACCTTCCTATCAACTTCACATGTTCCTTTTACCATGAGAAGAACAGGTTCATCATCTTCAACCTGTGAGAGATTAGATTCTTGTTCTTTAACAGAAACTTTACCACACTCACTAGCATAATGTCCAAACTTATCACATTTGAAACACTTAATCTTGCTCTTATCTTTCTTAGCCTTACCACTAATCTTCTGTCCCTTTTTGAACTTATCATTCTTTCCATTTCCTATACTTCTTGAACTCTCCCCTTCTCCCTGACTAGTTGCCCCTTTATTGACATATTTACCCTTGGTTTTGTTATCTTTATACCTTGCTCTCCATTCAGTATAGGTGAGTAAAACCTGCTCTTCTTTCGGATTACTCATCTTACTCTTCATGCCTACTCTCTCTTCATAGGCTTTTAACCTACCAACAATTTCTTGAAATAGAACAGTATCTAGATCCACAAATTGTTCAATGGAGGCAACTATTTGAACAAACCTCTCAGGGACAGAGTCAAGCAACTTCCTAGCAAGGGTAGGGTCTTCAATCTTAGATCCCAAATCAGCAGATCTTGTGGCTATAGTACTTAATCTTCCAACAAAATCATCTATACTCTCACTGTCCTTCATCCTTAGTGCCTCATACTCACTTTTTAAGGTTTGTAACTTAGCCTTCTTAACTCTATCCTCTCCTATATGCCTAGTCTTAATAGAATCCCAAATTTGTTTTGCAGATTCCAGGCTAGACACTTGCAGTATTAAATCCTCAGGCAAAGATTGGTACAAATAGGCTATTGCAGCCGAATTCTTCTTAGGATCTACAACAGCACCCTGTGCTGGTTCTATAACTTCCCAAAGCCCATGAACATTAAAGATTGCTTTAATTTTAACAGACCATATAGAATAGTTTGTAGAAGTCAGAATCGGACATTGGAGAGGTATAGTTGTGAAATTGTCCCTTACCACTTGATTGCCGCGATTTACACCTGCATTCCCACCGTCTGCCATTACAGGCCTTGATGATCTTCTCGGAGATGGTCTTCTAGGTGATAGAATTAAGCGATGAATTTTGAAATTGGTTCCGAGGACCAGAGATCCCCAATTTCAGGAATCGCACCGAAGATAATGATCAATTCATCAGCAGGCTCTGATACCAAATCTAATTTGAATATCAAGATCGATTAACAACGATGAATTGATCAAAGGAAACGAGAGAGATTTTTATTGAACGAAGAATGATTCTTACAAGAAGTGAAGAAGAAGATAACAGAAAACTAAGCTAATCACTACTTATACAACTAATTCTAACGGTAAACTAAACATTAACAAAAATCGACAACTAACCCCCTACAACTTTCCTCACATGTACAATTAATACCCAAAGTTATATGACAGTCGAATCCTTCACAAAATAGTTACCAGTTAGCCCCTCAAGTTTAGATAACTTGTCACAGTTAATCAAAACTTTCTGTTAACAAGAATTAACAGATTTTGAACCAAAATCTTACACATAGGTCCATTTTAAACTTAAATGGCCCTCTTCTTTTTTATATATCTTTTTAAAAGAGTTGTTATATAGACACCCAAAGTTTTACTAAATTCACCCATTTCTTATGGTCGTTTTGGTTAAAACGGTCGTTTCAAGGTCGTTTCAGTTGAAACGGCCGCCACGTGTCATGACGACGAAACCTTAAAATTCAGGGGGCCCCCCTTTATATTGACCGTTTCAAGGTCGTTTTGGTTCAAACTGTCGTTTCAAGGTCGTTTCACTTGAAACGACCGTTTGGTTTTGGTGTTTTTAGTAAAATCCTCGGGTGGATATAGCAGGAGCCTTTTAAAATTAGAGCTCATTAGAAACATTGTCATAATATCATTAGATTAATCAAATCAGTTTGTTTTAGGGTCTAGCTAAAAAAAACATACAACTTTACTATCCACACACACTCTATACGGTCATTTAGGTCTAACTGGTCATATGGAGTGGTCATTTGGAGTCGGTACGTTTTTTATTTATTTATTACATACCCCCTCCCCCCTCTCTGAATTTTAAGTGGACGTCGTCGACCCATATCGGGTTGTTTGGCCAAAACGACTGTTTGGAGTCAAACAACCCGTTTGGACTTTGGAGTGTGTGAAAATAACAAAAAAGGTGTGTTTATGTATAATCAGGGGCGAAGCTTCTTCCGGGCCGGATTGGGTTCGGGCCACATCCGTTTTTTCGCTCGTTAGTGTAAACTTATACATGGTTCAGTCTGAAAAAAATTATTTACATAGTTCGGCCCATCCTTTTTTGCCCAAGCTTCGTCGTATCTCTTTTTTATCAAAACAATTTAATACGTTATTCTTTTTTTTTTTGAACAACAAATATTTATTTACACCAAATACATAATTGTCAGGGTTTGAACTCATGACCTCCAACTAATAGGACAAAGCCTCTACCAAGTGGGCTAGTCCCACATTAGCTTTAATACGTTATTCAATGCTAAAAACTTCCAGATATCTAACTGATTGTATCCCTTTTTTATCAAAACAATTTAATACGTTATTCAATGCGTAAAACTTCCAGATATCTAACTCAGATATCTAACTGATTGTAGACAAAACAAAGTGGAATGAGATGTACCAGAAAACAAAAATGGGAAAAAAAGAAAGAAAGATTTAGACTAGATAATATTGGTGGATCTAACATAGATTTAATGAGGGTACGTGGGACTTGAATCAAAGTGGTAAGGTTATGCTTTTTGACTTTGAGGTTAGGGGTTTAAGCTATACATGTGAAAAAGTCTCTTGCACACTATATATGCGTATTACGAATCGAAGCGATCTAGCCCCTCTTGATCCGTGCGAAAAGTTGGAGCTAAGAAAATTGAAGAACCGAACCATTGGTAGATCGATACCTGATATGTCCATTAAGGTTTGGTCCATGATTCTTATTAGGATCAAACTAGTGGTATTATCCACCGCGTGTTGCGACGGAGATCATCATGTGTAATTGTCAAAATTTGTACGTGTTACAGCGGAAGAATCACGGGTACACAATTCACATTAATGGAATTCAAACATGTCGTCTTAAACCTACTCAACAAACATACACTTCTAAACTTTACAGAAAATTAGATATAGAAAATAAATTAATCATTGAAAAATAATTTTAAAAGAAACTGGCAACCCAAGACTAGAACTGAGGTGAGCGCTGGGTTGATTTACCGTCACAGCAAGCTCCAACCATTTATGTGATCAAAATATAAAACCTAAAAGTATATTATTATAGGCAAATAAAGATCTTTAAGAAACAAAGTTACATAACAAAAATAACATAACCTAATTAAAACTATGCTAGAAGAAAGCTGTGTGGCTAAGAAATAACTTAAAACTTTTATTAAAATAAAATAAACTAAAACTTTGATGTTCAAAATGTAAAAAATCTACACTTAACTATTCTTAAAACTTCGATTGCCAAAATGGAAAAAACCTAAACTTCAGTATTGTTGTCAATACCTTTTAAGCTTATAGAGAGAGAGAGTTAATTGCAAACTTGATCTCTATAGTATAGTTTGGGTCATCTTTTAAATCTTTTAAATGGTTTTTTTTTTCATAGGATGCTATGTGATATGAGGTTATTGTAAATTCAGTTCAAAACACTAACTTCGTTAGAGAACCTCTATTAAGTCCATGAGTATTCTAGTCTTTTTAACCAAGATACAAATTATTAATGCTAGATACAATCTGTTAATGCATATAGATTTTTAAAAAGATATTTTAAAGTTGAAGGACTATTTATGTAAATTACTTAAACCAACTAAAAATTAAAAAAAAAAGCCACATTATATCTTTCTCCTTCACACGCAATCAACAACCATAAAACACCACCACTATAACACCACCGCAACCACACCACCACCCATCACCTTAGCCATTGACATCACGCAGTCGCCACTGCCACAAAGAGTGCATTTAGCTTTAATTTCAATCGGGGACCAGAATTTGTGAATTTTTCTCTTTAAATTCAATCGGCGTAGATCTCAGCTTCTGATACCCCGTTTATAATATCATTGAGACTCTGTACCATCATCCTAGATGCCGTCGGAATTCCTTGTACTCCTCCGTCGTTATTACCTCTGACGCCACCTCTGCTGCCCATAGTTTTATCAGATCTAAACTCGACATTGCAACCCAATGATTGGCGACGATGGTGTTAGTGATGGTGGTGGATTGATAGTGTTGTGGTGGTTACGAGGACGGTGGTCGGTGGTTGTGCGGTGGACTGATGGTGTTAGTGATGGTGGTGGACTCAATGAAACAATGTTTCAGACAAATCATTCCTAGTCCACAAATTAACAGCATCCGGTAATACCCCAATTGCCTCCGCCACCCACGAAATGTTCGAATCATAGAATTTGTGCAAGCACCCATACTCCTCCCTAAAACAATTGTTCTGCTGTTGTGCATCCGTAACAAATCCGTTACTTCAATTTGAGGCGTTAATTGCATCAAGGACATCAGAGAATGGCATGGTTGCATGTGAGCAAACGCAAAGCGTAGGGATTTTTGGTTTGAGGGATGAGGGGTGAGGTGTGAGGGAATCGGCTTGGCCGGTGGGGGTTAGCTGGAGAGAGACGATGGTGGTGGGCGTTGGATAGATCCAACGATAGTAGGTTTTGAGCTTAAAGCATCAGATTGAAGTCATTACATTAGTTTTTGTAATAATACTGATCTGAATTGTAACATGCTGTCTTTCAGGGCTAGACGGTTTCTAAAAATGATTAAGAGAACTAGGATAACGCTTTTGAACGAAAACCGAGAAAATCGAACAAACGAATTGAGTTATTAGTCAACTAACAATGTTAGCAAGTGAAATCAAAATTTACACAACCCTATATCACATCTAGGTTTCCAAATCTTGTAGAAGTGAAAACAACCATCAAAACGTGACCAAAAGCTTGATTCAACTATTTCAAATGAACAAGATTAGAAAAACTTCCAATGGACTGAACTTGCATATCATAAATAGTCTAGGGACCAAATTAGCAGTTTAACGACTAACAAAATCAAAGCAATTTTCTAATCTAATTACACATTTTGCAAATTGCACAGATCGAACGATATCCTTTAAAACAAATTGATCAGATTCACTCTCTCGATCACTCCGATTATCTTCTCCGAATCCTCCACCACCGCCGGAGTTCCCCTCCACATCGGAGCATCCAATCTCCGTCGTCTCGATATGACCAATCAACCGGAGTCTTCTTCATCGGACCCGTAAGTCGTCGTCGTCCACTTAATCAATCGATTTATAACCAAATTTGTTGTTTTTCTCTTTGATATTTGCTTCAATCGGATCTGATAATCATGTTATCGACATACCGGGTGATTTTGGTTACAGTAAAGGCCCAAAGAAGGACTTTTCAACTGCTATCTTGGAGCGCAAGAAATCTCCGAATCGGCTTGTCATTGACGAAGCGGTCAATGATGATAACTCAGTGGTGGCGATGCATCCTGATACGATGGAAAAGCTGCAGCTATTCCGTGGTGATACCATATTGATAAAGGTTTTCCTGTTTTTCAGTTTTTCTGAATTGAATGCTTATTAGAAATCTTAGGGTTTTGTTAATATTGTGCAATTGAATTGTAATTCAAGGTTAAATTATGATGATACATCTAGTTAAATGTTCAGATCACAATCACTCTTTATGTTGGCTTGAAAGTTGAATCTAGAGTTAATGTGATATAAACATGTTTGATGGAAGGAAGAAGACAAGTTCTGTGATTTGTTACCATCAAAGCTAGTAGTTATGATTTATGAAATGCAGCATAGGTTTTTTTGTGAATTTGTCTTCAGAGCTATTCAGTTTTCTGGTACTTGTTATCAATCTTAATGTAATTACACTGGAAAGTTTACAAATCCTGCTGAAGTGCTATGGAAGTCTTAGTTCTAAAAAGCGAGGCGATTGGGAAAAGCCTCTAGGTATTTTGGGTGCTTCATGCACATTAATTGGTCAAATTAGGGTCTGTAGGAGGCTAATATGTAAAACCAAACAAAGAGATTAGGAGATTTTGAATTGGTTACTTGATAAAAAGGCTGATATGTAGAACAGTAGAAGAGATCAGATGTAACTTTTGGTTGTACGTAGAGCTCGTGTACGTGAAGCTCTCGCCTCGTACCTTGGCATTCGCGACCTAAACGTCTCGAAGGGACTCGTACTCTTTTAAAACCAAGATTCAAGTGCAAGTGTAGCTCTCTTACAGATTACTTGTTGGGTGTGGTCGTTTTGAAATGAGCTCCAATCTTTTATTCAGCTTCGTGTACTACAGTTTTTGAAAGTTTTGTCACTACTCACTGTTCTTGGTAGAGTTTTCAACAAAATAAAGTTTTTATCTTTCTAGTTTTTTTATGTTTTTTGTAGTTTAATCATTTGAGGTTTCTGTTCGATAAAAGTTTTTTTTTTTTAAAATTATGTACAGGGGAAGAAAAGAAGAGATACAGTTTGTATCGCTCTTGCTGATGAAACTTGTGATGAACCAAAAATCAGAATGAACAAGGTCATTAGAACAAACCTTAGGGTTCGTCTTGGAGATGTTGTATCTGTGCACCAGTGCCCAGATGTAAAATATGGCAAACGAATCCATGTCCTTCCTCTAGATGACACCATTGAAGGTGTAACTGGTGACTTATTCGATGCATACCTTAAACGTAAGTTTTAAGCATGATTCGTACCTTGTTTTATTATAAAATTACCGTTTAATTGAAATCAAATAAATATGATTACTGCAGCCTACTTTTTGGAAGCATACCGACCTGTTAGGAAAGGGGATCATTTTCTTGTTAGAGGAGGGATGAGAAGTGTGGAATTTAAGGTGATTGAAACCGACCCAGGAGAGTACTGTGTTGTTGCTCCAGACACTGAAATCTTTTGTGAAGGTGAGCCGATTAAGAGGGATGATGAGGATCGGTTAGATGAAATTGGTTATGATGATGTAGGTGGGGTGCGGAAACAAATGGCCCAGATCCGTGAATTGGTTGAATTACCATTAAGACACCCTCAACTCTTCAAATCAATTGGAGTTAAACCACCTAAAGGTATCCTACTCTATGGACCACCCGGTTCTGGAAAAACACTTATAGCAAGAGCTGTAGCCAATGAAACCGGAGCGTTCTTTTTCTGCATCAACGGCCCAGAAATTATGTCAAAATTAGCTGGAGAAAGTGAGAGTAATCTCAGGAAGGCGTTTGAGGAAGCTGAAAAGAATGCACCATCAATTATTTTTATTGATGAAATCGACTCAATTGCTCCAAAAAGAGAGAAAACTAATGGTGAAGTTGAGAGAAGGATTGTTTCACAGTTACTAACACTTATGGATGGATTAAAATCTCGTGCCCATGTTATTGTAATGGGTGCTACTAATCGTCCAAACAGTATCGATCCTGCTTTGAGAAGGTTTGGTAGGTTTGATAGGGAGATTGATATTGGTGTCCCTGATGAAGTTGGGCGTCTTGAGGTTGTTCGTATTCACACCAAAAACATGAAACTTTCTGATGATGTAAGTATTTTCGCATTGGGTTGCGTTAATTAGCCGTAATCATATGAAGCTAATATTAATTATTTATTTTGTAGGTCGATCTAGAAAAGATAGCTAAAGAAACACATGGTTATGTTGGTGCTGACCTGGCAGCACTCTGCACTGAGGCTGCACTTCAATGCATTAGAGAAAAAATGGATGTTATTGATTTGGAAGATGAATCCATTGATGCTGAGATACTGAATTCCATGGCGGTTTCAAATGAACATTTTCAGACAGCTCTCGGAACAAGCAATCCTTCTGCGTTGCGTGAAACTGTATGTGGATTCAACAAGAAATTATTCGTACTCCCTAAAATTATTAAAGCGAAATGTTTCTAAATACATCATAATATTTGTTTTTTGGACTGGAAACAGGTTGTGGAGGTTCCTAATGTCAGCTGGGAGGATATTGGTGGTCTTGAAAATATTAAGCGTGAGCTGCAAGAGGTAATGCATCTGATGTGCGGGTTGGGTTGACCCGGAACACATTTTCTTCCAAAAGAACAGTTTTTTTTTACAAACAACTAGTGTGTCAAAATTGTTAACAAAAAGTTATATTATTTGAATATTAATCCATTTTATTCTCTTTGAATTATAATAGACTGTTCAATATCCTGTGGAGCACCCAGAGAAATTTGAGAAATTTGGCATGTCGCCCTCAAAAGGTGTTCTTTTCTATGGCCCGCCTGGATGTGGGAAAACACTTTTAGCTAAAGCTATTGCAAACGAGTGTCAAGCCAACTTCATTAGCATCAAAGGGCCCGAATTGCTCACAATGTGGTTTGGTGAGAGTGAAGCCAATGTTCGTGAGATTTTCGACAAGGCTCGTGGGTCCGCACCGTGTGTTCTCTTCTTCGATGAACTCGATTCCATTGCAACTCAGGTAACCATTTTTAAAAAAAAATTACATAACCGTTTTTCTGTTTTTGGATAGGATATGGTTACCTTATTTTTTTGAAATTATTGCAGAGGGGAAGTAGTTCTGGGGATGGAGGCGGTGCTGCTGACCGGGTTCTAAATCAGTTATTGACAGAAATGGATGGAATGTCTGCCAAGAAAACGGTTTTTATAATCGGAGCTACTAATAGACCCGATATCATTGATCCAGCTCTACTCCGTCCTGGACGGCTTGATCAACTTATTTATATTCCACTACCTGACGAGGACTCTCGCCACCAGATTTTCAAGGCGGCAATGAGGAAGTCCCCGGTTTCCAAGGATGTTGATTTGAGAACTTTAGCTAAATACACACAAGGCTTTAGTGGGGCTGATATTACAGAGATATGTCAACGCTCTTGCAAGTATGCAATTAGAGAGAACATTGAGAAAGTAAGTTTTATATCTCCATTCTGATTGGATTGTGTTTGTGATTAAATAATTAAATGTTGTGTTGAATGTGCTTAAGTTTGGCAAAACATGCGGGTCGGGTCAGCCATGTAACATGTCAAAATGAGTTCGGGTCAAAACATGTCATTTGATAAAGAGTTAACTTCATGAGGTTTACCAGTTTTCTCACTTAGTCCAATTTAAAAAAAAATCAATTTAAGGGCCTCACCTTTGGTTTTTTTATCAATTTTGATCACCTTTAAAAATCCGTCCAAATTGATCCTTATAATGAAGGATATTTATGTCCAAATTAAACTCTAATTCACTAACTTAAAAAGGAAGTCGATCTATCTAAAGATGAATAGAGTTTAATTTGGACATAAATGCCCTTCATTTTAACGATTAATTTGGACGGATTTTTAAAGGTGATCAAATTTGAGAAAATAAACCAAAGGTGAGGCCCTTAAATCGATTTTTTTTTTAAAAAAAATTGGACTAAAAGTGAGAAAACTGGTAAACCTCAGGGACCAAAAAGAAAGTTAACTCTTTGATAAAAATATAAATTTGGTTTGGGTTAAAACGGGTTCTGACCAAAATGAGCTCGGATTGGAAGGAGTCATTTTAGAAAGAAAATAAAAAAAACTATTAGAATGGGTTCATCTGCCATATTATTTTTATGGCGGGTTCGTGAGACAGGTGGAGGTGGCCGAGATTAGTCGCTTAAATATGTGTTGAATGTGCTATGCAGGATATAGAGAAGGAAAGGAAGAGAAGTGCGAATCCCGACTCTATGGAAGAGGATGAAGAGGAGGTAGCGGAGATCAAAGCGGCCCACTTTGAGGAATCCATGAAATATGCACGCAGAAGTGTGAGTGATGCTGACATAAGGAAATACCAGGCGTTTGCTCAGACATTGCAGCAGTCAAGAGGATTCGGGTCCGAGTTTCGCTTCCCTGAAGCGGCATCCGGGGCAGCAGCTGGTGGTGGTGGTTCTGACCCGTTTGCGGCATCCGCTGGTGGAGCTGAGGATGATGACTTATACAACTAGATTTACATAAATCATGTTGTTTTAAAATGTCAAAAGACATGAAGGATTATATATTCAAATCCTATACCTGTTCTGGATTTATCTGCTTCATTTCAGACTTTTCTTGTTATGAATATGGTGACAAACTTCTGTTGTCAAAATTGTAACTACATTTCATATTTAAATTTGGATTTCATGTTGTTCCATTATTTATGATTTGATTTCAACATCTACTTTAGAACAGAACAATTCAGAAACTTAAACCAGTTGGGGACCAAAACTTCATTGGACAACACCTGGACTGCTAAATTTTCGTGGAACGAAAACGTTTTAGAGAAATTCTCATACCCTCGTCTGCGTGTATGCCTTTGTGAGCAGACAGGACGGCAACAAAACAAGTCACACGAGTGTGAATCTGATGAAGATCGTGATCTTGAATTGCAGAAATAGAACAGTAAATCTAAATAGAAACAGGAACTTGATAGTTTAATTGATATTAATACGAAGAAGATGATCCAAAGGATCTACATGCCCAGGGCTATGCCCTCTCTCACTACCTCAATGGTATGAGCCTCACTAGATCTAACAAACTTATCCCTAACAAACTATGAGGTAAACCCTCTTATTTATAAGGCTCACATATAACAATTTCCCCAAATTGCCCCTTCCTATTAGGATACCTATCACTACTTCCTCCTTCAAAAAAGTCTTGTCCTCAAGACTTGTATGAACCTTCTCATGCGAAAACAGAAATTGCACTTGACGTTGGTATTCGTTGAAGTCGAAGTAGCACTCGTTGCGAATGTAGGAGTACGAGCAATAGTTGAATATGTAAGAACCAATGGTACTCCGAGAAGGACAACTAGTCGAAAACGATGATGTTTGGAATGTAGACGGATCGGGTGGTTCTGGATCAGGAGCCAACACAAACAATTTAGGAGGTATGTGAACCCAAACATTCAGCGACCAAAGAAGGGGTACCGTCCCGCCCTTCCAACCAAGGCGTCGATCTCCGAGTTTGAACATGCCTATCACAGTTACCAGCTGGTATTGGACGTTTGTAATATCTTCAAGCTCAAACCCAAATGAGAAATCCACATGTGTATCAACGCTATCATCAAGTGAACTATGAATCTCAACCAAAGATATCTTAGGTATAGCATCAAACAGTTTCTGACTGAAGGGCTGTGATAATGGATCAGATTCGAGAATGTCTAATTGAGCCGCGATAACGTCGTTACTCGAGGGACTAAGGTTCAAAGGCACAACCACCTCCGATTGAGAATCAATAAACCCGACGTCATAGTCTTCGATTGAACCAGAAATCGGATCTCCCATGGGGCGAAGTAGTGAGTGTTGCTTCATCCCGAGGTCCACACCGGGGCGCGAAACAGAACGTGCTTCAGACCTAGAGACGATTTCTTCCAATTGAGCAATCAGAGACGAAGAAGTAGACACAGGAGCTCGTGATGTCGAATCGGGCATCGAATCCTGTTGATCCAGCCAATTGAGAACCAAATTACGGAAAGCTCTATCCTCCTCACGATGCGTTTCCAAGGCTGATCTGAGTTCAGCAACATCGGATTGTAACTGTTGAATCTGGACTTGCTGAGTATCTAGGCGAACTGAAAAATTCATCATAACTGAATCCGAAATGAGAAATTGGTATGGAATCGGAAGTTGATTACAGGAAACCTGATTTAGAGAGCGGCCAGAACGTGAAATTGAGAACGACACTGAGATAAATCAGAAACCGATTTACAGAAGTTGAAACCGATTTAGAGAGTGAATCGACTATTGAAGTTGAAATCGGAAATTGAATGAACAGAAATCGATCGGAAATGAAAACTGGAACGACAGAGAGGAGCGATGGTGGATAAATGGGGAATTAAAATTGAAACAGAAAGCGATGGAAGCGGAAATTAGAAATCGATCGAAGGATCTGAAATTAAAGTGAAGCGTAAATTGAAGATGAAACAATGAGGAAATTCAGAAATTGAAACTGAAAAATTGGATTGTACCGGAAACGGGATCGGAATTGATGAATGATGAAGGTCGCTAGGAAGTTGAAAACCGAACACAGTGAATCGATGATGGAGATCGAGGATAAATTGTAACTTGATGGAACTGAAATTGGATCGAGAAAAAGGCAGAAACGGAATCGGATGATCGAGTCCAGAATATGCAAGTGAAATCAAACGTAAGTTGACTGAAATATAAGCGATGAATGATGTGGATCTGAACGAAGGTGATGGGTAGAGCAGAAATGGCAGGTCGGACCAATGATGAAGATCGTGATCTTGAATTGCAGAAATAGAACAGTAAATCTAAATAGAAACAGGAACTTGATAGTTTAATTGATATTAATACGAAGAAGATGATCCAAAGGATCTACATGCCCAGGGCTATGCCCTCTCTCACTACCTCAATGGTATGAGCCTCACTAGATCTAACAAACTTATTGTAGGTCCTGAAATCTCCCCAATACACGATATACTAATCAAACACGAGTGCGGAATCCTCGTGAATGATCGATTCAAGAAAATAGTAGAAGAATAGACTAGATCTTTAAGAAAGATGAAGTCTTGAGTGGAAATCAGCTACTATTCGAAGCGATGAAGGCTGATCGTAAACGTGAAAGAGCACCAAAATCGTAAACAGCAAATCCCCAAAGCTTGGTTAATCATAAACATGAGGTGGTATTTATACCACCTCTTACAACCTAATGGGCTAATCATAAACCCAATAAGCCCAATCATAAACCCAAGCCCATGCCCAATCTAATAGTAAACTAGCCTAAACATAATAAAACTAGCCTACTAATCTAATGAAACCCTCTAAGCCCAGCCCAACTTATTTAATATTACAAGCCTCATAATCTAGCCTCTACAATCTTCCCCTAGGCTTGTGATATTAAATGTCTTCGATCTTTGAAAAACTTCTTCTTGACTGGCTGGCATAGATGCTGATGAAGATTCTTTCCGCAGAAATCTTCAATGGGTTTCTTGACGGGCACTTGGGACTTTCTCTTGAACAGCAACAGCTCGAACTTCTTGAAATGAACAAGTTAATGAGATGGAGGATTCTCAATGACTTGCTTCTTTTGAAAGAACTGGTTCTAGCTGAATCTTCGGTAACTGTCTTGAATCTTCATAAATTAGAGGGTTGAAATTTTGAAAACCCCTAACTTTGAAGAACTTGATTGTTGAACTTCAAACTTCATGAACTCTGACTGCTATCTGCATCATTTTCTTCATCAAAGATCGACTTGAAAACTTCAGCTTCCCCTAAACATGTGAACATCTTCTTTGAAGCTCTTTTGAAGCTTTTGGAAACTTGTAAAGACACCAACAACTTCCCCTGAACAGTTGCTTTTCAGATGGAAGTCTTGTCCGGCTGGTTCTTTAACTTTGAGCAGCAGCAGCATCAGCAGCATCTTTCTATCATCAACCTGTCTGACACACATTTGAAAAAATATACTCCACCAGACATTTGATGACTGATCTTTGGGTTAGAGATAATTATCATCAGTTCAGTTGATTCAAATTAACATAATTTTAACCAAAAACCCTAATATAGATTACGGGTTTTCTATAAAACTTCCCCTGAACCCAAAGACCTCTAAAGACTTCCCCTTAGCTGATTACTTCCCCTCAGCTAAGGACTTCCCCTGAGATAATACATATTATCTTCGAGTTCCCTTCAGATACAATGTATTATGGAAGTCTTTTCATTAGATAATAAGTATCATCCTCGAGTTCCCTTCGGATAATACTTATTATCCCCTCTCCTTCCCCTAAAAATTTGGCAAGATCTGTCGGAGGAAGTCTTTTCCTTTAGATAATAAGTATCATCCTCGAGTTCCCTTCGGATAATACTTATTATCCCATACTCCTTCCCCTAAAAATTTGGCAAGATCTGTCGGGGGCATATTGTCATGCATTAAAACCCTTGAAAAACATATTTTGACTTCTCAAATCAACCTGGCCAAGACAAAAGCACACCAAAAAGAACTTAACAACTCACACACGAAAGATAAAAATAAACAACTACTTACCAATATAAAACATGAGAAAATTTACAAGGGATCAAACCATATGAATCTGACTGAGGAACCCTTTTCAGCTTCAGTTACTCGACTAGTCCAGGTGATTGCCGGTATGTTTGTCCGCTTTAAACTCAAACCCGTTTAATCCCAACCGAATGCGTCATGCTTAATATAGTACAAAATTACCGTCATGTTTAATTGTCCCCACACCCAAGCGTACACAGCAAAACCTACCCAACCTCAGAGTTTATTGAGGATTCACAAACTCCCAACTTGAGGAACCATGCAACACCACTATGACTACCACTTATTTTCATTAACCATCCATTATCAGTTGATGATCAGGTCGGCCACATAAGCACGCAGAGAAGACCAACTGAATAATTTTATTTTCTTTTCTTTTTCTTTTTCAGAATTTTCATTTTTTTTTTTGCATTCTTTTTCTTTTTCTTTTCTGTGGTGTTGTCCTATACAGTATAAGCATGGCGTGTGAGAGAGTGAATACTAGGTATAATTACCACTCTCAACCCGTTTTTGCTGGGACTCAGTCTTTTAAACCATGCAACCTGGGATGAGAAACTAACCATATATATCTTTTAAGTTTACTGCACTTTCATTGGTGGTCATACGATTAGGTCGAGCCTACCGAGCATATCACCGTGGAGCTTGCCTTTCACTTCCGCCTTACGCGTGTCAGCCATCTCCAACCCGGTCATTCATTTTACTTCCCCTAAACTTCTCAAAAACAAGACACAAACAATTAAACACAAACAATTAAAAATTGAAAAGCACACTATTTTTGAGGGGTCAACATTTTCATCTTCTTTACATTTCTTCCCCTTGCTTTTTGATTTTTAATGTCACAATCTTGTGAACATCATTTTTTTTTTTTTTTTTTTTTTTTTTTTAACGATAAAACAAAACACACAAACACACTTAAAAGAACAAAACACAAAATTTTGAAGACATCTGGCCAAGCTAACTTTCAAAGTATTGATTTTGAAAAATTTTAGAAAATTGGGTTTCATGACATGCACACTTCATTGCATTTGAAGTCAAACACTTAATCAATCAATTGAAAATTTTAGAGAAAAAATGGTTTGATTCAAAACACCCTTTGTTGCCTCATCATTCAAACAACCAAGTTAAGAACAGTACCTTTCGTGCTGAAATTTTACCTTTTACCTCTCAATGAGACATACCTTCCATTTATAGATTACTTGACATGACATGAAGATACGTCTCCTAAACTGTGCCTGGAACAATCACTTATCAACAAACACATTAGTAAATAAAAGCGTTAGTGATAATCCTCCTTGATCGTTCCTGCACAGAGTGAGAGATTAGTTAGCCAGTGGTACCCAGGCCATTGTTTTTCTGGGTACACCTGAGGAATCAATGAATGAAACTTCTTTTAAAAACATTCCTTTTGAAAAATCAGGAAGTTGTGATGATTCGGTTGTAGCTGCCTTGACTTTTGGCTTCCAAATTCCAGATGATTTAACATTTATTTTAGTCACTTTTGGAGTTGTGACCTTAGGTTTTTCAACCTTCTTCATTTTAGATTCACTTTTCAAAACAGTTTTTGTTTTAGTCACCTTTTGAGTTGTGACTTTAGGTATTTCAACCTTCTTCGTTTTAGCATTATTTTTCAAAACATTTTTAGTTACCTTGGAAGGGGTAACCTTGGGTTTTTCAGACTTTGCTTGTTTTGAAAATGGTTTCTTCACCTGTTTTTGGAAATTTTGGTAACTTGGGAAGCTGTTGTTTTGGTTTAAAGAGTTTCTTTCAGCTTTGGCAGCACCCCAATGTTGATCAGAGGGTTTAACCTTAGGAGTAATAGTCTTCATTGCCTTAGGTTTCTGCACCATCATCGGCTTAGACTTAACTGACTCCTGAGATGAAACCCTTTGACTTTGCGGATAGTAGGGTTCATAGTGGCGATAAAGACAGTTTCTAGCAATATGACCAGCAATGCCACAATTAAAGCAAGTCTGCTTCTTTAGATAGAAGTCAGACGTGTACCCGTTTGTCTTTGGTGGCATATATGCAGCTGGTTTGCCTTGTGTCTGCTCCGTTGCTTTGACTGCTGCTTCAGATTTGACTTTCTGCTGGTTCGTCGAAGCCTGTGTCGAACCTGTCTTTACCGTCTTTGTGCTTCCTTGATTCTTTGATGTGGAAGCACCATTCTTGCAATTACAACAGCAACTGCATGATCCAACTGAAGAAATAGGAGACACAGCTACTCCCTTGAGTTTTTCATTCTTCACTCCAGCTGTTGGCTTCACACTCGGATGCTTGATGGTGATCTTTGGCTTCTCAACTTTGGCTTCACTGATCACTCCATCAGTTAGTCCCTTGAACTTGAAGGAGAAGGACGGTAAGTCATACCCAACATCTGGTTCTTGGTCAAACATAGATCCAGATGTCATAAAGATCTTCCCCCCAGGCCGTGTCGTCAAGATCACCTTTTCCCTTTGAACTTTGTCAATTACTTTCAAGCATGGGGTTTCAATTTTAGGGTATGGTTTCAACTCTACCCCAGCTTCATCAGACTTGGAGTTATGACACCTGTTGTATTCTCGGCACTCAGCATCATTTTCTGATATATCCTTTATTCTCCCTTCACCATATGTCATGTTTGCCTCGTTGTCTATTTCCTCTTGAGTCAATGGTGTAGTTCCAACCAAGACACTATCAATAGGAGGAGCAGCTTCTTTATAATCTGACTTGGTTCGTTCAACTTGATCCTCACTAAGAAGTATTCCTATAATGTCTCTGGGAACTGGTGGAGGAATAATGTTGTTTGCAGCCAAGGCCTTATCAGTTTTTTCTGATCCAAATCCAGGTGTGTGTTTCCCAACTTGACCAGTCACAACAGCATGTGACAATTCCTTTCCAGCATCAAGCATTTTTTTGCTCCTCATTTGATTCATATCAAGTTTAACCTGCATCTCATTGTTCTTATGCTTCAGGTCATCTATCTGCTTACTTAGCTCAGCTATTTCTAACTTAGCGTTGTCATACAAATAGGCGTTCTCAGTTGCAAGGTTCCTATATTTTGCTATATCTAATTTCTGGGCTTTAACTTTTTCTTCATTCTTTTGCCATCTACCTTTAAATGAGCTCTTCTCGCACTTTGTCTCAAACAATTCTGACTGAAAATTTTTACAGATTTCCCTAAGTTCAGGAATTAATCGAGCACAAGTAGGATTGGGGCATATCTCAGCATCATCGTCCTCAAGTATATTCTTTTCTTCAACCACTGAACTCATTTTGCAGCTTCTGAAAATCTTGAAAAATCTGCAAAAACGGCAAAATCTGCAAAAGTACTATTCAAAAAATAGTGTCAAAAACTTAAAACTGAAAAACGGAGGCCTTCGGAGTGGAATTTGGGGGTCCAAACGAGCTCCCCTGGACGTTAGTCTGGGGTGATTCTGGGGCTTGATGTCACGAACGTCGTGTTCAAATTTGAGCTTCTAACTCCAAACGAGTCAAAAGTTACGCCCGTTTCCGTGAAAGTGAGAAAAAGTGACTTTTTTTTTTGCCGCAAAATGATGAGTTTCCGATCGTAAACGCCCGATTACGATCCAAGGAAACTGATTACGATCGTAATCACTGATTCCGATCCACGTCACACCCGTAAACACTTAACCGCCTTATGAAAGTCGTAAATACTGATTACGATCCCTGATTACGACTCCGTAGTCGTAAACGCCTGTTTTCGGTTTATCAAAGTCGTAAACACCAGTACAACAGCAAGTACAATCGTAAACAACTTTCGCCTGATCGTAAACAGGCAATCTTCAAGCTAAAACCCAGATTTTGCAGTCGTAAACACCGAAACACGATGAACACAGCAGCAGCGATGATCGTAAACCTCTAAAACCTTCAAATCTTCAACAGAAAACGAACACCAACCCAGAAAACTCTTGAATCAATATCGTGAGAGCCTCGAATCTAAGATTCTTGGCTCTGATACCAATTGTAGGTCCTGAAATCTCCCCAATACACGATATACTAATCAAACACGAGTGCGGAATCCTCGTGAATGATCGATTCAAGAAAATAGTAGAAGAATAGACTAGATCTTTAAGAAAGATGAAGTCTTGAGTGGAAATCAGCTACTATTCGAAGCGATGAAGGCTGATCGTAAACGTGAAAGAGCACCAAAATCGTAAACAGCAAATCCCCAAAGCTTGGTTAATCATAAACATGAGGTGGTATTTATACCACCTCTTACAACCTAATGGGCTAATCATAAACCCAATAAGCCCAATCATAAACCCAAGCCCATGCCCAATCTAATAGTAAACTAGCCTAAACATAATAAAACTAGCCTACTAATCTAATGAAACCCTCTAAGCCCAGCCCAACTTATTTAATATTACAAGCCTCATAATCTAGCCTCTACACTTATCCCTAACAAACTATGAGGTAAACCCTCTTATTTATAAGGCTCACATATAACAATTTCCCCAAATTGCCCCTTCCTATTAGGATACCTATCAGAATCGTGTTGTGGTGGTAATCTTGGTGGTTCACCACTACCGTGGCAGTGATATCGTGATGCGATCAAGATAACTTTGTTTTATATACTACCATCGTATCAATATGAAGGTTACTAAACATAGGACATTGCCTCTTTGTTTGACCCATTAGAACATCTTTATATCCCTAATTCTCGAATAGGAACCCTGTAGATCCAATCCCCATTGATAATTAGTAGTAACTAATGGCAATTAACCATATGTTAACAATTGTGGAATCCCTCCTTAAGGATTTAAGCTTAGCATTCACCACTATTATAATTACAGAGTCAATGATTAGGGTGCTACATAATTATACAAATCACTCTATATTAATTAACATTATAAAATAATCATAGGCTTATTTAATCTACCTAACATACCCCCCACCCCCGCCTACCTCGCGCACACAGTTTGAGTGAAGGGATCTCGAATGTTAAGACTGTATCAAAAATTCATACATAGCTGTGACACTAAGGGGTTGTTTGGCAGCGCCTGTTTTATTAATGCTGAACAAGTAAGATGTCTAATTGAATCAGAGACTCTAAACCAATAAGTGTTGAACCAGTAAAGACCTGTTTGGTTGGACGTTAGAATGAATTCTAAAATTAACAAACAAATCCCAAATTTTTTCTTTCATTTACATAGTCCCACATTGGTTTGGGAACAAAAACAATGTTAGTTTATATATGCAAACCTTTATGACATATTAAGTTCTTATATTACGTTTTATTCTAGCATCTACTCACGCGCATGGGGGGTGCAAATTTAGTTAAAATTCCTTGAAAAAAATGCGATGCCCGCGCGACCTGCGGACACGAATGCAGCTCAGAAAACCCTGGCATCTCCCTTTGTTTTTTTCTTTAATTTTTTGTTTCGATTTCTGATCCCCTCATTTTTTTCCTTCACGTTTTTGGCCTTCGTTCTCGTTCCTAAGCTCACGCCCTTCGCCTCTGTATGGTTCAGCTTCCCCACCATCTCTGATCCGGACAGAGGCTCAAGGTCTGATTCGGTCAGACTTGGTGCTCATTCAGACATCAACCAAACACCTCTGAACTAAGCCTGCCTCTGATTCGGTCAGATTCAGACCCCATTCAGACCCAACCAAACAACCCCTAAGCCTTTTGTGAAGATATCTGCAAACTGGTGAGCTGAGGGAACATGTAACACACGCACTTGACTAATGGCAACACGTTCCCTTAGAAAGTGTATATCTAATTCAACATGTTTGGTGTGTTGATGCTTTACAGGGTTAAACACTAAATATATGGCACTGGCATTTTCGCAACCGAGAATATCCTTGGAGAAGGCGGGTTGGGAGAGAAACAAGCCACACTGATTTCGTGTAGCAGTAATGTCGAGAAAGAAAGGAAGAGAGCCAAGGTCAGACATGAAAAACTCAATGGAAAGACGACTATGACACGGGAAACCAAGGATAGGGACGAAGCCGTTGTAATTATGTCATCCATGTATGGAAGGAGTTAGATGACCTCACCCCGTGACTAAAGGTAAAGAGAGAGAGAAATCAAAATTGCTATTCGCATTTATCGTGTAAAGTCTAACACAGTAAGAAAACATACAAATGGTGGCTAAATACATGTTTGGAAACATAAAGTTTATCATAAGTGGCCAGGAAGTAGGGGCGGAACTAGAAAATCTTTTAAGGAGGTGCATAATCTTCTTTTACAGAGTCACTATTTCTAGATTCTTCAGTTTCATAAAAACATACATATAAAAATTTGGTCCAGATCAAACTGGTCACATAAAACAAATACGATACAATAATAAAATAAATACCGTCATTAGATCGAATCTATATAATATAGATACAATGGTCTTTATGAATTAAAAATAAATATATTGGAATTAGTATAATTGGACAAATTAGTTACATCTGCAAGATTTCAAGATAAAAAATATAATAGAAGAAATGAGGATGATCAACAATTTATTTTCCGAATTGAGCATCAATGTTAATGTATTGATAATTAGTTGTAATTATATTTGAATTGAGATATTAGGAATTTAAGTTTGAGCTATTAGTTACTAATATTTTAGTTTATTGGACTTGGATGCTCTCAGGGTTATTAGCTAATCCATATTTGAACTATAAAAATTATATAATGTAGCAACCATTGGGACATAAGTGGTAATTGGTTTTATTTTATCCAGAATTTATTTAATAATTCATCACAAAAAAAATATATATTTAAAAAACTATACATATAATTTCTATTTACGTGCACCCCTAGGCCTATTACAATTTCGCCCATGCCGGGAAGTATTATATAAGAAAAAGAGTTTTAATAAATATAAGTTTTGGAAGTGAGCAAGGTGGTAGTATCCTTACGTGATGATTGCATGTGTGTTTGGTGTTATTTTTGCATGACCATGGTCAGGGTGTGTGACAATTATACCTGTCTAATAATTACATATGTGGGTGTGATGTGCTATTGTTTATATAGTGTGAAAGTTTTGTCGTATAATTAAACGTTTATCAAGTGTGTAAATATAAATAATATAGAACTTGATAAATGTTTTGAAAGTATAGATTCACAAGCGAAAGTTAACATACTAGTTTTAATTTTAGTATGTGTTTAAGGAATAAGGATGACTTAGTTAACAGTGGCGAAGCTTGAAAATATCAAGTGGGGGGTCGATCGGGATCTAATTTTTTTTTTCCTAACGTCAATTTTTTGGTAAATGGGGGGGGGGGGGGGTCGAAACAGGAGTATATCGAAATTTTCTACATGAAAATTATATACCCCCTACATCGCAAAAAAAATTTCGGGGGGTCGGGCGCCCCCTCCCGCCCCTTAAAAGCTGCGCCCCTGTTAGTTAAATAGTGATAATATATATCTCCATGCTATTTGACATAGACTTTTTTTTATAGACATCTGTACTATATTATAATATATTTGATAAAGACAAACATATTTTTTTACTTAGAATTAAAAGTTTAAGGAAACAGAATCGTCTTTGTCAATTATATTATTAAATACAAACAAATTAAATTAATAACAATTAATAGCGAAAATACTTTAGAGATTTAATTATATAAAAACTTGAGTAAATTAATTCTAAATTGTTTTTTTTTTGAATGGCAAACACTCGGTTACTCGGGGGTCTCATCCTGGCAAACGATGCTACCCGCGACACGCTACGACCACAGGCCGTCAGGCCGTGCGAGTAACCAAAACCCTCTATGTTGCACATCCATCCCAGAGGAAACCCACCGCCTTAAGGCCCACTATGGTAAAACATCTGACCAACTCTATTTAATTCATCATTAATTTTTTTTGTCTTGTGAGATTTGAACATTGACCTCCACATTAGAAGACAAGGGTATATCAACTTTCATTAAGCTTTTAAATTTATATGATTTTTCACTATTTAATTGTTAAAATGTTTCACTGTGTAACGTATCCCACGACATCACAAAGTCATCTCACTAGGTTATAACTATACAAATGACATATTTGGTTCTTCGATATGTTTTACTACACACACCAACACCAGCAATTGAATTGAAGCAATGTGATTTTTCATCAAAAGTTCATTTAGTTTATCACTATCATCATCACCCATATACTGATATACAGAGCCTACATCAATAACATCATCATAAGTAACCAAAACACTTGACTCTCTAGTGAAAGAATATAATATATGCCAGAAAAACACATAATAATTATATCTTTTTCTAGCATTTAAAATTTAAATCTATTACAATACTAGTGTAACTTGTTCGATTTTTTAAACTTTGCATTTTTACCTTAGCTTCTTTCTTACTTCATTCTTTCATCATCAAAATTATTTGTGACTTTTCAAAGATTATTAAGGTCATTGAAGGTGGTTTACAACCAGTGCTTGCAGCTTAGTGGAGAGCCGGGGTGTGGTATTTTCGTTCAATAGTGCTAATTTTCGTGATTTTTTTCAAAATGTTTTATATATATTAAGAACCGCTTCCTTGGATTATCGCCCTGTGACTTATCGCCCCCGTAAATTTTTTATCAAGCTTCACCACTGTTTACAACAATAATGAAAATGTCAAACCAAGAAAAAAATGTTGGTTTAGGTATCCGATAGTCGGATAACTTCATCGTTACTAATGAGGTACGCTACAAAGGCTTACACTTTGGGCAACGAACAAGTATGATGATTATTTATCCTATCACGATTAGATAGTAAGCAAGATTATCAATTAATGTGGTGCATGTCCTATATTAGAGTTGACTTGTTTAACACGTAAATGCTCGTTATGGGTAAAGTTCGGAACCGACTTATTTAATTATAAAAATTCGTTTCTCGAGGGGTGGTTATTGTAACTACGGCCGAACTTAGAAAACAAATTAGGTTTATCTTATAAATAAGACACAACCTAGAATCCCTAGAGGTTGTTGGAGGCTTTGATCAAGTAGAGGACTTGAAGATTAATCAAGGAGAAGGAGCAGCTACCTAGCAGCCGCCTACCTTCCCCGCGTCGGATTGAAGTCGACAAGGAGCCACCACCACCGCCATTGGGCCACAGCCGGCCGCCGTCTACCGTCGCCGATTGCCTCGGTTCTCGGATTCTCTTGAAACAGTATAAAAGATATCCCCTTTTTATTTTCTATCTAGTTTCGGATTATATATAACAAGTTGTTGGAATCGAAACCCTAATCGTGATCAACCATCTAGCGAGGTTGTTTCGTTGACCATCGTGTCCCGAATGGTTCCATCACGACTAGATTTGTTTTTGCGGGTTGTCTGGATCTCTGGTTGGATCGGTTAAAAATCGGTCTAGTATACATGCTTTCACTCATAGCTTGTGCAACAAGTCAAACTAAAATTTTTAAAATCCGTACACTGAAATCCCAACAGAAAATACATATTTCTTATTGTTTATTGAGATTAATTAATATTTTTGTAAATAATGTAATTTATATTATTTTGATCTAAATTTATATTGCAAGTAAAGTTATTGCAAGTAAAGTTGCAATTTGATATTCTAAAATGTTGCCATAAAAGTTCATAATAAGTTAAAAACCAATGCCAATAGGGTAATATTTGTCGTATGGTATTTAAGACCATTATTGTGAATTGTCCACCTAAATTTTACAGAACTCGATAATGTACGTTGTGACAGATGTATTAATTGTTCTTTTGTATCACGGGACAAAACTTATGTTTTAGGCCTAAACAATTTTGTGTTATACATTACTAGTTTTGATTCGATAATAATACATTGTGGACACCAACTTCACACAATTCATTTATGCATAAAGTATCAGGGATTTAAAGATCATGTTGTTTGTTTAGTTAAGTTTTTTTTTCTTTAATACATTTGTCAAACTAAGATCATTTAAGAGATTGATTTATTAAGTCTTCAACCAGGTATTTCTTGGTTAATATGTCTTCCAATACTGATTCAGAGGAATGTGTAGTTTCTAATTCTTATATCGAATGTATTTTTCAAGCTGCACCTTATATATGGCCTCACAAACTGTCACCGTTACATCGTAACGGTTTCTCATAGTACCCCTGCACAATCCATATCACCCGTCAACACCACACCACTACACTCGGCGACTCTTTCATATCATTAAAAAAAGGAATTTCTCTTTTTCTAAAACTCTCTTTCATATCATTAAAAAAAATCTCTTTTTCTAAAAAAATGATGTCACACCTAACTTTCTTAACTTCTCTAAACTTTTAATTTTTTTTATAGATAATAAAAAAATGTGATATAAAAAAGAAAATGAATTCATAAATGATAAAGATTACAAAATAAAAGAAAACAAAGACTACATATATATGATGATATATAAAATGATAACATTATTAAAACAACATAGTAATAAAAATATATATATACAAAAAGAAGGAAATAAAAATATATGTTGTGCGACTTGTGGGGTTAAAATGGTTATGAATATGATCATCCTTTTCTCTCTCTTCAGATGAAAGTTGTGTGAAAAATGTGTTAAGAACTTTATATATATGTTTGATTTGTATAATTGTTTTTAAGTGTTTTCTTATGTTCAACATACATGATGTTTTATAATATTAGGAATGTGAATTGAATTGTATTGATTCTGTGTTTGATTACAATATGACTGCCCTATATATAGATAGAGTATTTACAATGAGCACCCTAGAACATAACTAAATGACATAGTCTAATATCCCCCCGCATGCTAAGGACGGCTAGCGAGTTTTAGCTTGGAACGTAAGAAGAGAAATCGATCCGTAGCTAGAGGTTTTGTGAAGATGTCCGCGACTTGATCATGCGTGGAAATGAATTGAACATCAAGTTGACGACGAGCCACTTTTTCTCTAACGAAGTGAAAATCGATTTCAATTTGTTTGGTGCGAGCATGGAAGACAGGATTAGCAGAGAGGTAGGTTGCACCAAGATTGTCACACCATAATATGGGAGCTTTTCGAGTGACAAGGCCTAGCTCATGCATGAGAGATTGAAGCCAAGTGAGTTCAGCAACCGTATCCGCCATCGCCTTGTATTCAGACTCGGTGGATGATCGTGAGACGGTGCGTTGTTTCCGAGCACTCCAAGATATTAGATTGTTTCCTAAGTAGATTGCAAATCCCCCCGTCGATCGTTGATCGATAGGGCAACCTGCCCAGTCGGCGTCTGAGTAAGCTTCAATATCTGTCCAATATGAGTCGGCAAAGGCATGGAGAGTGGCGGCGGATTTTTGGTGAAACCGCAGCCCAAGATTTGAAGTGCCCATTAGATATCGTAGAATTCGTTTTACCGCAACCCAATGATTTTCCGTAGGCGCGTGCATGAATTGGCAAACACGGTTTACTGCATAACTAATATCGGGTCTCGAGAGAGTGGCATATTGAAGAGCGCCAACCATTTGTCGGTATTGGACCGGATCCGAGAAGAGCTTGCTGTCACTGAGCGCTAGAGGAGGCGAGGCAACCATGGGCGTGGGAACCGGTTTGGCATTAGAGAGACCCGCCCGATTAACAATATCTTGAATGTATTTTTGTTGGGGGAGAATAATGTCTTCACCGTCTCTAACAATTTCGAGCCCCAAAAAATAGTCTAGTTCCCCCAAATCTTTAAGAGCAAGCTTGTGGCTAAGATGAGAAACCACCACATTGACGGCTTTCGTGTTATTTCCGGTGATGATTATGTCATCGACATATATCAAAAAGTAAATGATGGTGCCCTTGTAGTTGTAGATGAACAATGAGGGATCTGTCTTGGACCCTTTGAACCCCAAATGATGTAAAGCCGTTGTTAACTTATCAAACCATGCCAGCGGAGCTTGTTTTAGACCATAAAGTGACTTGTGAAGTTTGCAAACATAGTCCGGATGTTCAGTGTTGACAAAGCCTTGCGGTTGTTTTAAGTATATTGTCTCGTTCAATTCGCCATGAAGAAAGGCATTTTTAAAGTCTAGTTGGCGCAGATTCCATCGATGTGTCACTGCAAGAGAAAGAACAAGGCGAATAGTTGTTGCTTTGACCACTGGACTAAAGGTTTCATGATAATCTATGCCCTTTTCTTGAGTAAAACCTTTAGCCACGAGACGCGCCTTGTATCTGTCCGGAGCTCCATGTTTGTCCCGCTTGATCCTGTAAATCCACTTACAATCAACAATGTTAGTACCAAGAACGGGTGGAACAAGAGACCATGTACCATTCTGGACGAGAGCGGAGTATTCCTCCGCCATGGCGTGACGCCACTCCGAGTATTTGTTAGCAACGGTAAAGGAGATAGGTTCGAAAGTGGGAGGAGAGGAGGTGGCGAGGTTCGCCGAAGGATCATAAGGAATCTTGCGTTTTGGTTGGTGACGAAGATTAGGAGGACGAGTTCGATGGGAGGGAGGAGGAGGAGGTGGGGTTGGAATGTTGTTCGAAGAGGAGGAAGAGGACGAGGAGTTGGAAGGCGGGGATGACGGGTTGGGAGTGGAGGTGGTAGACGAGTTGGTGGAGTGGTTGGGTAGGGGAGTGTCATGGAGTGGTGCGTCTGATGTGGTGTGGGATGGATTGGGTGAAATGGGGTGTGGTATTGATGAGGGTGTGGATGTGTTACTGTTTGGGGAGGTCGGAGTGGGTGGGTTGGGGTTGGTAGCGGGAGTGTGAAAAAGAGGAGGTTGAGGCATAAATGTAGAGTAGGGTGTGTTTTGAGATGGAATAGATGGATGAGTGACGTGGGTGTCGAATGTTTGAAAGGGGAAGACTTGTTCATTGAATCTAACATGGCGTGCGGTATAAATCCGATCGGTTGACGGGTCTAGGCACCGATACCCATGATGCATGGGGCTATAGCCAAGAAAGACACAAGGGGTCGAACGAAAATCCATTTTGTGAGGATTGTACGGTCGGAGATAGGGAAAGCATTGGCACCCGAAACCCCGGAGAAATGTGTAGTCCGGATCATGTTTGTAAAGGCATTGGAATGGAGATTTATTTTCGATGGAACGGGACGGCATACGGTTTATTAAATATACCGCCGTTTCAAATGCAAAATGCCAAAATCTTTGTGGTGCGGAGGAATGGGCAAGAAGAGATAGACCCGTTTCAACGACATGTCGGTGTCGTCTCTCGACCGTTCCGTTTTGTTCACTTGTGTGAGGACAAGATCGACGGTGAATGATGCCACGTTGAGCAAAGAAGGTGGTGAGGGACCGAAATTCCCCTCCCCAATCCGATTGAACTTGTTTTAATTGTCTTTGAAATTGTCGTTCGACCGTTGTGACAAATTGTTGAAAGATTTGTGAAACGTCCGATTTTTGTTTAAGCGGGAAAAACCACATGTATTTGGTGTGGTGATCAACACAAAGGAGAAAATATTTATGACCATCAAATGACACAGTGGGTGCGGGTCCCCAAACATCACAAAAAATTAGATCTAATATGTTTTCACTGCGAATAGAATTATTATGCAACGAAAGTTTAGAGGACTTGCCCATTTGACACGCAACACAAATAGAATCACAATGTTTGGAAGAAACAGGAAGCAAAAATTTAGAAACCATAGTTTGAAACGTTTGTTGATTAGGATGTCCTAATCGTTGATGCCAAACGTTTGCAGGAGCACGGATAGCAGAGAAGACTTGCTTGGTGACGGATTGAAGTTGAGGAAGATTAAGCGAGTAGAGCCCGTCTTTACTTGGACCCGTAAGGAGGGTAGTACGGGTAGAAATATCCTTCACACAAAAGAAATATGGGTGAAATTCAAAGAACACATCATTATCAACGCAAAATTTTTGAACGGAAAGAAGATTTTGGCGTATGTTAGGAACATGAAGAATATTAGCAAGATTGAAAGTTTTAAGTGGGGAACGAATATAAGTAGAACCAATATTAAGAATGGGTAAGCCCGTACCATTACCAACACGGAGGTCGTCGTCGCCATGATATGGTTCGGAGGAGCCAATACTTGCCAAGTCCGGGGTGACATGATGATTTGCGCCCGTATCTGGGAACCAATTTGTTGAAGTAGTCGACCTAGAATCAGCGAAGTTTGCGGTGGGTTGACGGCGGATCGTGGAGGGATCACGATTTGGGCAGTTGATTGGGAGATGTCGTATACCGCAAAGATCACAAGTTCCATGCACCGAGTTAGTAGTGGTAGCCCATCCAAAATTACCCCTGCCCCTGCCCCTGCCCGACGTGCGCTGCGTATCCGGCTTCCTACGGCCATGGAAAGATTGGGCTTGGTTGTTGCGGTTGTTGCGGGCCACGTAATGGGCCTGGGCCTGACCAACAGGAGTGAGAGTGAAGCCTTGTTGGGTTGCAAGTTGTTGCAAGGTTTGAAGGGGGTTCGATTGTGGGGTGGGTAGCAGGCCCGGCAACGAGGAGGCAAGAGAGGAGGTGGCGGTGTTAGCCTGGGTGGGTGTATGCTGTTTATTCACCATGTAGTCATGATCCGCGAGGATCGCAGGAATCTCATCAAGAGTGATGGGGACGGTTCGGCCAAGGAGGTTGGACTTGAGGCCGTTATACTCTTCACGGAGACCGGATATAATTAGCATGACAACATCTTCATCGGCAAGAGGCTTTCCAATGTTGATTAGATCGGTAGCATACTCGTTGGCTCGGGCTAAGTATGCGGTCGGTGTTTCGTCACCTTTCATTTCAAGCCGGAGAAGTTTAGTTTTCAAGGTGTATTCACGTGATTGAGTGTGAGGGGCGAATGCACGTTCGAGGTTATTCCAAATATCTCGAGACGTGTAGCCTTTTACATGGTGGAAGGCTTCTTCGGAGATGGTAGAAATAAGAAGCATACGGATGTGGGCATCATTCGTGAGCCAAACCGGATGATCGGGGTTTGGTTTTGTGGAGGCAGGGACGGCTGTTTCGCCAGTGCCGGTTGCGGGGGTGTAGATGGTGGCAGCGGGGCAGGGTATGGATCCATCGATGTAGCCGAATAGATCATTGGTGATGAGGAATGGTTCTATCATGGTTTTCCAAAAACCATAGTTGTTTGATTTGAGGGTGAAGGCAAATTTATGAGAGTTGTGAGATGTCTTTTCTTGGGTGGTGAAGGCCGTAATCGGAGCCATGGGAAGAGCAGATAGATGTTCGAGAATGAAGAGGTTGATCGGAAACGATGGAGGAGGAAGGGGCTAGGGCCGGCAATTACAGAGATATTTGGGGAGGGGAGAAATTTTTTCCTAACTTGGCTCTAGATACCATAATATTAGGAATGTGAATTGAATTGTATTGATTCTGTGTTTGATTACAATATGACTGCCCTATATATAGATAGAGTATTTACAATGAGCACCCTAGAACATAACTAAATGACATAGTCTAATATTTTAAATGTTTGATTTTTATAATCGTTTAAATTGTTCCAAATTAATTTATAAAAATGGTAAAAAACGAAAACTAAAATTGATTAAAAGATGAAAAATAGTTTGACAAATGAAAAACCGATTTCCTTCTCGATCTCTGATCAAAACTCAAGGCAATGAGACGGTTTTCCCTTCGCCACAGTGGCGGATCCAGGAAAGAATATCAGGGGTAGCGGGGACTAACGGGGGTTCGGGGGCAGCGCTCCCGAAAAAAATTTTAGGTAGTTAACGGGCTTTTAATCATATTTTTAAGGGGCTTTTGATCATATTTTTAAGTAAAAGCCATAAAATTTCTTCCAGGGGTCGCGAAAAATTCGTTTCAGGAGTCGCGAAAAACCGAAAACATATAAAAAAAAAAATTGCATGTCGGGGTAAAAGTTCAGGGGTAGCGGGCGCTACCCTGTTAGATCTTCGATTGCTTGGATATTCCAGAAAGCGTGTTATCACTTTCGGATTGAATATTTCGAGGGTTCACTCGTAAATATCAATCGGATACGATCTGGAAACGACCCATGAATATTTCGAATTTTTGAATGAGAAATCGAACCAGAGAAAAAATGTAGAAGATGAAGTGATCGATCAGTTTTCAACAACAGGAGCGTATATACAGTTTTTCGATAACTGCATATACCCAATTTACACTACCAGTCCCTCAAGTTTTAATAAAGAGATTTTTCGGCCGAAAATAATTTTTGACACATTTTTACTAAAGGACTTTTAGTGTAAATAATTTTCGGGCGCGCTGACCTGGCAGCCCGGCCCCAGCCAGGGGCTCTGCCCCTTGGACCCCGCCAGGGGCTGCCGCCCCTTGGACCCCGCTATCGGGGGCTGCCGCCCCCGAACCCCCGCTAACTCCATTGATACGAGTGTGCACTACCCCGCACCACCGAACCCGATCAATATAAGCTAGAGGACAAATCGATCCATAGTTAACCCAATTACACTAAAATACTAACATACCTCCCCCATTTTAGTGTAATCCTTAATTAACTAAAATAAGCATCTCATTCAAACAAAACAAATGCATAAATAGAAATGTCGCAACGATTGAATTTCTATCTTAGTACAATACACATTCCAAGTATTCGAATATTAAGGGTGTCACTAATGGATTGAACCCTTACTATTGCATTGAATACTTGAAGATAAAGTACACATAAGTTTAAAATCTCAATATTCAAACACAACACATATTTTACTAGCTTGTGTCCCTATCCTTCATAAGCATATCAAAGCTAAGTCCAAAAGCTTCTTGAAGCAGCTAAACTTCATGCTTACTTAGGTAGTTCCTTTATTCTTGCACCTGCAAATGCAATTTATCAAAAGAACTATTAAGAAGATAAACTTCACCCTCCTTTAACTTGCAGTACCGAACACATACCTTGGGATATTTCTTCATGTGTTCCAATCTAAATATATTAAGCTTTCCACATTGAATTCAGCACCCAAAGTCTATTAGGTGGGAATTGGGTATCTCAATATATAAGATTAGATGGACTTTAACCCCATCCCTACAGCCGCCTTGTGCACAAGATCTCTAGATAAACCCTTTGTCAAATGATCGGCTAAGTTTTGTTGACTCCTTACAAACTCAAGTGAAATCACACCACTTGTGATATATTCTCGAATAGTGCTATGTCTCACACCTAAGGTTCTAGACTTTCCATTAAAGGAATGACTATAAGCCTTCGCCAACATTGGAGCACTATCACATCTGATAGATATCGGAGATATAGGTTTGGGCCACAATGGAATCTCATAAATCAGATCTCGAAGCCACTCAGCTTCTGTTCCAGCTGCTGCTAAAGCTACAAACTCAGATTCCATCGTTGAATGAGTGATACAAGTTTGTTTCTTGGATGCCCAAGATATTGCACCACCACCAAGTAGAAAAACCCAACCACTTGTGGAAGAATGATCTTCCAAATTAGTAATCCAACTCGCATCCGAATAACCTTCTAAAACTGAAGGAAATCCTGAGTAATACAGACCAAAATCTTTTGTTCCCTTTAGATACTTAAATACTCGATTCAGAGCTTGCCAATGATGTGCATTTGGATTGCTAGTATATCTACTAAGCTTTCCAACAGCAAAGGCAATATCAGGCCTTGTACTAATCATAGCATACATAAGTGAACCAATAGCTCTCGAGTATTCAAGTTGAGAAACAGCCACACCTTTGTTTGGTAACAATTTCAGATTTGAATCCATTGGTGTACTAACAGGAGAACAATTTCCAAAATTGAATTTCTTCAATATTTTTTCAATATAATGAGATTGAGAAATTGCCAATCCATTGTTCTCTCTTTTGATTCTTATTCCAAGAATCACCTCTGCCTCCCCCATGTCTTTCATATCAAAGCTGGAGGATAAAAAATTCTTTGTTTGAATCACTAGTTCGAGACTAGTACCAAATATTAACATGTCGTCAACATATAAACAAATTATGACTCCCTTTCCAGAATCATCAAATTTGCTATATACACACTTATCAGCTTGGTTAAGAACATAACCACTTGACAACACCACCTCATCAAATTTATGATGCCACTGTTTTGGAGCTTGTTTAAGTCCATACAACGATTTGATTAATTTACATACCTTTTGTTCATGTCCAGGCATGACAAAACCCTCAGGTTGTTTCATATAAACCTCTTCATTCAATTCACCATTTAAGAATGCTGTTTTAACATCCATTTGATGAATTACAAGATTGTTAATTGCTGCCAAAGCTATTAACAGTCTAATTGTGGATATTCTTGCAACGGGAGCATAAGTATCAAAGAAATCAATTCCTTCCTTTTGCCTAAATCCTTGGATAACCAATCTGGCTTTATATTTATCAATGGTTCCATCCACTTTCATCTTCCTTTTGAAGATCCATTTACTCCCCAAAGGTTTACATCCTAGAGGTAAATCAGTCAACTTCCAAGTTTGATTATTCATTATAGAATCAATTTCATCTTGAATTGCCTCTTTCCAGAAAGATGAATCTCTTGAAGCCATAGCTTCACTAAAGGTTTTTGGATCTTCCTCAATATAATAACAATATTGATATTGAGATTCTATCTCATTTCGAGTTCCTTCAACTAAAAATAATTGAAAATCAGATCCAAAATCCTTAGGTTTACGTACTCGTGAACCTTTCCTTGGTTGAGATGGACCTGGTTCATCACTAGAACCAGTTAATTCATTTCTAGTACTAGTACTAGAAACATTTTGAATCATATCCTTTGGTCTAGGTATTGATGAGAATCTCTCTTCATCAAATATTGCATCTCTAGACTCAATAACAGAATTAACTGACACCGAGTCATTTTGTTCTATTACATAGAACCTGTATGCATAAGAATTTTCAGCATACCCAATAAAGATACAATCAATACCTCGTTCTCCCAAAGTTTTAATTTTGGGATCAGTCAATCGAACAACAGCTCGACAACCCCAAACTTTAAAGTAACTCAAGTTTGGTGTCGAATTATACCAAAGTTCATATGGGGTTCGTTTATTCCTTTTGTTAGGAACTCTGTTTAATAGATAACAGGCCGTCAACATAGCCTCACCCCAAAAACCATCACTCAAACCAGAGTAGGACAACATGGCATTTACCATTTCTTTCAATGTCCTATTTTTCCTTTCTGCCACACCATTTTGTTGTGGTGTATAAGGAGCCGTGACTTGATGTATTATTCCAGTTGATTGAAAATAAACTGGATCATAATACTCTCCACCTCTATCAGTTCTAAGAGTTTTAATCAAATCAGATTTATGCAATTCTACTTGTTCCTTGAAAATTTTAAATTTATCCAAGGCTTCATCTTTAGCATGTAGTAAGTAAACATAACAGAATCTAGATGCATCATCTATAAATGTTACTACATATTTTTTATTTCCTAAAGATGGAGTAGAATGAAAATCACATAAATCACTATGAATCAAATCAAGAACTTTAGAATCACGTACGACTTGTTGTTTAAAAGGCTTTCTAGTAATCTTTGTTAACTTACAAGTATGACATTTTTCATTGTTCATTTCAAAAGCAGGAATTAAACTCATTTTTGACATCTCAAGTAACCTTTTAAAATGAACATGACCTAATCTAGCATGCCACAAATCAGATTTACTAGTAACATTACTAGAACTACAAGAAGTCATACAAACAGATTCTGAAGTTAAGCATGCAGATTCATTCACAAACGATGGACTTTCAAGATTCAACATAAACATGCCATTACACAAATATCCAAAACCTACAAAGTTACCATGTTTAGACAAGATATACTTGTCACTTTCAATCACTTGCTTATAACCATACTTGTTCAAGATAATACCGGATAAGAGATTCTTTCGAATCCCTGGTACATATAAAACCTTATTCAAATTTAAAGTTTTTCCTGAAGTGAAAACAACATCTACAGAACCAAAGCCTTTAATAGGTTCAGTTGCAACATTCCCCATCTTCAAGGTAGATCCATCTTCAATTGGCACAAATGTCTTGAACCAACGAAAATCCTTGCAAACGTGACATGTTGCTCCTGAATCCACCCACCAGGCAACTTGATCATCCTGCACATAAAATGCTTCACAAATAAGTGATACATAATTCTCACCCGAATTAAAATTATGATCAAAATTCAAACCTTGGTTCTTAGCAGCCGGATCCTTGGATCCTTCACTGCTACTACCAGCACCTTTACCAGCACCGTTCTTTTTACCTTTGCCTACCCGGCAATCCCTCTTGAAATGACCCGTAAGTCCACATTTCCAGCAAGCCATCTTTTGCTTCTTGTTGGGATCGTTGTTGTTTCCACCACCGTTCATAGGACGTTTGCCCTTGTTCTTGAACCCAGTATTCTGTTTGGAGCGACCAGTTTCTTCTACCATATTGACAGAAGATTCAACCACAGCCTTGCCTTTTCCTTTGTCACTTTCCTGATCCCTTAAGGACTCCTCAATCCGAATGTGACTTCCAAGTTGCACCAAACTCAGATCGTCTGGTTTATGTTTCAAATTATGTTTGAAATCCTTCCAACTCGGGGGAAACTTGTCTATGATACTAGACACAGCAATAGCCTCGTCCATCTTGAGATTATGTTGTTGAAACTGACCCAAGATCCTCAACAATTCATTATATTGTTCCATGATCGGACGAGAGTCGACCATCTTGTAATTGTTGAAATTACTAACCAGAAACTTCTTACTTGAAGCATCTTCAGACAAATATTTCGACTCCAAATTATTCCATAGTAACTGTGCATTTTCAGTATTTTGGTAAATATCAAACAGAGAATCAGACAAACCATTCAGAATGTACCCACGACAGAGCATCTCATCCTGTATCCACTTCAGTCGCTTGCTAGTCTGTTGCATAGTTTCATTTTCGACTTCATCAGGTTTGGGAGTGGACAGAATATAAGCGCACTTCATGGTAGTCAGAAAAAACTCCATCTTCTTTTGCCAACGACGAAAGTCCTGGCCTTCAAATTTGTCAAGTTTATCAAACTTCGCCATCTCTTTCGCATTCAGATTCGCCATTCTTCAACAACAAAATATTCAATCCTTTGTTAGATCTTCGATTGCTTGGATATTCCAGAAAGCGTGTTATCACTTTCGGATTGAATATTTCGAGGGTTCACTCGTAAATATCAATCGGATACGATCTGGAAACGACCCATGAATATTTCGAATTTTTGAATGAGAAATCGAACCAGAGAAAAAATGTAGAAGATGAAGTGATCGATCAGTTTTCAACAACAGGAGCGTATATACAGTTTTTCGATAACTGCATATACCCAATTTACACTACCAGTCCCTCAAGTTTTAATAAAGAGATTTTTCGGCCGAAAATAATTTTTGACACATTTTTACTAAAGGACTTTTAGTGTAAATAATTTTCGGGCGCGCTGACCTGGCAGCCCGGCCCCAGCCAGGGGCTCTGCCCCTTGGACCCCGCCAGGGGCTGCCGCCCCTTGGACCCCGCTATCGGGGGCTGCCGCCCCCGAACCCCCGCTAACTCCATTGATACGAGTGTGCACTACCCCGCACCACCGAACCCGATCAATATAAGCTAGAGGACAAATCGATCCATAGTTAACCCAATTACACTAAAATACTAACATACCCCTGGGCCCTTAGTGGGTCCGCCACTACTGCTTCGCCACGTGGACTTCCGCTTTGACCATTGACCCACACTCGTCACCCTTATTAGAGACGTCCAATTAATGATGATGATTATTTTTATAGGGTGTCTCACATATGGTTAAACGTGGCTCCAATGAAAAATCCAAAGGTAGAATCAACAACTTTTTGATGGGTGAGAAACGACATATATAGCCAAGCCAACATGGTCAGGTTTTGACATATTAAGCAGAGCGACAAAAAGGACTTTTTAAAGATTTTTTGGATCGACTAATTATTAATTATTAATTAACTGTAACAATTTGTAACTCTTATGGACACATATTTTTTGTTTTATTAAAGAGTTAATTACACGGTTAGTACGTATGGTTTACCTGGATGTATTAACATAAGGTAGTAATTTTTAATTTTATTTCATAAAGGGGTATTAAGCTAACACCCCGTAAACTTTTAACGGCAAGCCGCCCACATCATGGGCGAAGCTTTGAAGGGACCGGAGGGGGCGACCGCCCCCGCGGTGTTTTCGGCCAGATGCACTGATATTCACGATTTTATGTAAAAAAAATTATATGTATTGAGTATCGCCCCTCGGTAAAAATTTTGAGTCCCGTCTCCTCGGGGTTTTCTTTCAAGCTTCGCCACTGCCCCACATGACAAAAACGTGAGAGCAATTTTGACAATTTAATATTACCCCACATATTAAATCCCATCGATCCAAATCCAAATCTCAATTTAACATTGCCCTCACGTTTTTTGTCATGTGAGTGGGGTGGGGGAGGGACTTTCCGTTAAAAGTTAACGGGGTGTTAGCTTAATACCTTTTTATAAAATAAAATTAAAAGTTAATAAAAGAAGTTATTGTCAATAAAATGTTATTAGACTAACGATTAATTATTTTATTTTTAGTCCGTTGTTACTCATCTTTAACCTATAAAATTAAGCCAACTAACACCGTTACTTTGCCATTAAAAGTGTTATGAATTTTTCTAATAATCGTTGCACAACTCACATTTATATTTAGTGTGACTAATAATCTTCGATCTTCTTTATTTTTTGTATGAGGACTGGTTTTAACTTTTAAGGGTGGTGAGGCATTATTATGTATTACTATTTTTTTTATCTCAATCCCTTTTTAAATTATCATAAAGTTTTTATTTTTTTTAAACCACATCTACAAATTTTATCCCTCCATGCATGGTTTTTAGTTAATTAATAATAAAGTTTTTTATTTTTTTAAAACCACATATCTACTCTACCAATTGTTTCCCTCCATGCATGCATGGTTTTTAGTTAATTACAAATAAATAATTTGATATAATTACGTACTATATATAAAATATATGTCATTATTATTAATTATCTAATGCACCTATAATCACGTCTCATTTTCCCCAACGTACCTATGTAAATCAATCAAATTATGCTAGTTATATTATACAAGTGTTATTCAATAAAAAATTCAAAAAAAGGGCGAGAAACCTATCTCAAATACTTATATTTACTATATTTATGGTACATGTTACTGTTTGAAAATTCATTTGAAATTCAAGAAAAATATAAATTAAACTTCCATAATTTATTTACGCATCAAACATGTTAAAATCATGCAACTGAAGACAATGAACACAACTATAAAACCAACTTCAGTAAATAATTGTTAGTAAATTTAATTTAATGTTTACTATTTATGGTATATGTTACTGTTTGAAAATTCAAGAAAAATTTAAATTAAACTTTCACAATTTACACACATCAAACTTGTGTTAAAATCGTGCAACAGAAACAATGAACACAACAACTATAAAATCAAATTCAGGAAATGATTATTGATAAATTTAGTATTTACTATTTATGGTACATATGTTACTTTTTGAAAATTCATTTAACAATTCATTTGAAAATTCAAGAAAAATATAAATTAAATTCTCACAACTTTCACAAATTCAAGAAAAATCTTGCACCAGAAGACGATAAACACAACGATAAAATCAAATTCAGGATATATTTATTTATATTACATGGCCCAAATGTATTGTTTATTATTCAAATGTAACACATATATTATTCAATTATTTAATTATTATACTCCCAACAAATGATAAAATGTATTCCCATGCACACACCTTCACTTCTCCGGCAACAAAATGTCACGTTTCTCCGCCCTCCGGCGGCGGCGACCGGTTAAGATCCGGCAACTTCACCCGTTTCGGCCCGCTCTGTTCTTCCACGACAACCGTCGAACTCGAAGCCGCAAGCGCTCTCACGATCCCGATCCCGGCCGCTTCCCTTTCCTCCGCACTATGCCAACGAATATGCCCGTTTAGCGCCTTTTCGTGGTACAAATTCCGCTTGCAGACCGGGCATACCGCGGACTTCGCCTTCGGTTTTGCGGGTGTGGACGGTCGTTTTGTGCCGGCGGAAGTTGGCGGTGGCGGTGGCGGCGGTGGCGGCGGTGCCGGTGGCGGGACGGGGTTGGAACCCGTGCCGCTAGTGGTGTCGTCGTCGTTGTTGTTCACCATCGTTGTGGTGTGTGCCGGATTTTTTTGGATTGAAATTGAAATTGAAAGAAATTGAAATTTTGGGAGTAAGGAAGAAAAGAAGTAGGTTTGTGGGTATGAAGAGGTATTTATAGTTATCGGATTTGTGACGGTTGACGGTTATTTGAGGAAGTTGGTGGTTATATTAAGGAAACGACATAACCGTTAATTAGAGTGTGTTTTAAACGGGTGCTAGGAAAAGGCGCCAAATGGAAATAAATATTATTTAAAATTTGTGAATTAGATATTTAGATTATGAGGAGAATAGATTAATTATTATATATATTGGAGAGATATGTATATATGATTTTCACGGTGTGGCAATAAGTGTGACACATAAACCGTCACAAGATTGTTCTGTTAAGGTGTGTTAAGGTGGGTGGTGTGGTGTCCCGTTTGCGATGGGTCTATGCG
>JBCNJP010000023.1:91570826-91587324 GCA_039602395.1 Deinandra increscens subsp. villosa | reverse complement strand
ATCTCTCCAATCTTTATAATCAAGGTAAATTTTTTATAAATTAATTTATAAATTATTATTAGTATTATTGATCATTTATGGTATTGTTACTGGTTTGAAATTTATAAAAATTATAAATTAATTCAAACTACAAAATTACAATCTTACAAATTCAAAGAAAAATCAAACACAATAACTATATAATGATAAAATCAAATTAAGGACATAAATTAAATTCCAGCAAAATCAAATTCAGGAAATCATTATTCGAAGAAATTTGAAGGATTTACTATATCATGAACTATGTACTGTTTGAAAATTCATTGAAAAATCAAGAAAAATATAAATTAAACCCTATACTTTCTACAATTCAAAAAACCATTAAAACATAAATAACTATAAACAAACCAAACTAAATCAAGGAAAATATATTTATTTGAATCACACTGCCCAAATGCTTGTTTTTCATATTATTCAATTATTCAAATTATAAATATATATTATTCAATTATTTAGTTATTTTAATTACTCCCAACAAAAATCTACAAAAACGCATCCCGATGCACACACCTTCACTTTCCTCCTAAATAATTATTGTTACTCCTCTCGCCCTCCGGCGGCGACGGTCTGAGATCGGACTCACCCGTTTTTTGCCTCCTTGCTCTCTCATTGGCAACCGTCTGAAACCGAGCTCTCAACCGCTTCATCATCTTATTCTTCGCCGGCTTCCCTTTCCTCCTCCAACTACGCCAGTCATACATGCCCGTTCAGCGCCTTTTCGCGATACAATTTCCTCGCTTGTATGGGCACACCCGCGGACTTTGCCTTCGGTTGGCCGGACGTCGTTTGTGCCGGCGGAGAAGCCGGGCGGGGCGGTGTGTGTGTGTGCGGGTGCGGGCGGGCCGGTGTCGGACCCGTGCCGCTAGGGGTCGTTGTCATTGTTTTGTGCTATATTTTTTTGCATTTAAATTGAAATTGAAATAAATTTTGGCAATTTTTGGGAGAAGCAAAAAACAAGTAGGTTGGTGGGAATGAAGAGGCATATCCACTATTCCTATTTGTGACGGTTCACGGTCATTCCGAGGAAGTTGGTGGGTCACATCAAGGAACCACATAACCGTTAATTCAACTGTCCCAAATGGGCGCTAGGAAAATGTCAAATGAAAATAAATATCATTAAAATTCGTGAATCAGATTATCAACAACTACAATTGTTTTTGTTAGGTGGGGGGTGGTTGCGTCCGGCTCGCATCGCACTACTTTCCGGGTCTCGGCCCACGTCCGTTTTCACCCCTTCTTATTTGGCTGGCCATTTCAAAAAACCAAACAGAATTGGGTCCTCAAAGTTGTTAGAGTGAGACATTTGAGACACACCAAAATCCAATTGAGCTCGAATTTTGTGCTAAGCCAAATCAACCAACCGGAACGTTAAATATATTATTTTTTTACAACCGACAAAATGAAAATTATTTTATATCCGAATAAACCAATTTCTAATTGTGAATTCGGTTTACGGTCGGTTTTTAAATAACCGTATCCGAATCTAATTCGGTTTTATCTCTTCGTGTTACGGTTCTCAGTTTTGTTTTTATTCGGTTTATTCGGTTATTCGGTTATCCGTTTAAAACCAATAATATATATATGAATATTAAAATATTTATAAACCATTACACCATTTAAGTTAAGCCCACTTATCCACACAATCCAACTACATAAACCCATATATCCATTGTTCTTCTAGGATAAACAAGTGGATTCAGGTCTACCACCACTACGTCTCTACTCCATGCTCTCACCCTAGTTTTTGCAAAGTAGTAGTTTATCGTCTTTTCACTTATAAATAAGCGCTCACTCATCACCCGACCCTCTATTTTCGTCGAGCATAGACGTGAGTTCGATCGCTCGATTATTTTGATACCAAATTTAGGTATTTGGGTTTGGGTATTTGGTTAGGCATGCTAGTTGTAGGAATTTGTCTAGATTTTTAGTTTGAGCATTTTGGTTAAAAATATTTTGGTCGTATATTGGATTATGGTTGAACCCTAAATGCAATATGTTAAAAATGTTTGCTCTTTTGTTTTTTCATGAAAAATAACGTGAAGATGTCATTCCTTTATACGGCTATCCTTTTAATCTAATTAATTGGGCTCTAACCGAAACCGAATCGTATTGAGATACGCTGCATTTATTGGTTGTGAGATTTTCAATACGGTTTGGTTTGTTATGGGTAGACCACAGTAAACCTCAAACCGAGTAAACCTAAATTGAATAAACCGAATAACTAATTTTACCAATTAACACCCCTAAAGTTTAACCATCCGTACCGTTTTGATTCAAACTGTCGGTGTAGCATTTGGAGATATGTATATATATTTTTCACGGTGTAGCAATAACCGTGACACATAAATCGTCGCAAGATTGTTCTGTTAGGGCGGTGTGGTGTGGAGTACATAAAAATAGTATGTTATCTCTGTTTTTTCTTTTATGAATAGGGTATGTGATGACCGAGGTGGATACTGGCTTAGGGTTTTGCGACCAGGCCAGATGCATCTGCAAAACCACTAAACCCCGAGCAGAAAAGCGGTCACGCTATGACTTGTCTAGTCATACTGGCCAACGCATGTCACGATAACATATCTAGTCTTGGTAAGTACTATCAGACCATACTAGCCCGGACGAAAAAAATGGGTTTTAATTCTTCTTGCAAGGTATGTGAAGAAAAATAAGAACTATATTATGACTAGTCCAATGATCCACAAAGTCAAAGATCTAGCCCAATTAAAAAGCCCAAATAAGATTAGGGTAAGATAAATATTGCTATGATATGGTTAATTGAGTTGTAGTCTTACTTACAACTTCAGATTGATTCAAATTCTAGTTGTGTTAATATCATATCACAACAATTTCCCATTGAAAAAACCCAAAGTTTAACATAGATGTGGTGCAATGAGTGATGGGTTTATGCATTTTAAGAGTAACTTGATCACTTAACAGAAAATTTAACGTCTATTAGTCTAAAGGACTAAACATGTTACAAATCCGTTTCTTTAAAGACGTCTAGTGTAATTGATAAAATGTATCAACGACTTATAAAAACAAATAATTAAAACCGCAAATCTCAAACTCAACTGCCCGAAACAAGTCGAGCCATCAACTCCACAGCTTCTTGCGCCTTTCGTTGCCCGAAAACCCTACGCGCCAACTCACACCAAGTCTCCTCACCAGGAACACATCCATCAACAACCATTTCACCAAGAACAATACTCGCCTTATAAAGATCGCGTTTCTTACAAAAAACCGCAACAAGAGATTCAAAAGTCTCACCATCAACACAAACACCCTTATCCCGCACGCTACGGTACAACTGAAACGCCCGGTTTACTTCATTAGCCCTGCAAAGACCTCTAATCACAGTATTATGAATCTTGACATGAAGACTCCAAGTTACTCGCTTTATCGGAATCCCCTCGAAAACCATCTCATCAAGAAAGTTTGCAGCCTCATGAAACTTCTCCCTGTCACAAAACAAGTCAATGACTTTCCAATACAACCCTGCATCTGGTTTCAACCCTTGAAGCTTCATCCTGTCAAATATCGTTAAAGCTTCGAGAAGCCTCTTTTCGTTACATAATCCGTGAAGTAACGAGCTGTATGTTATCATATTCGGTTTATGGTGTTTGCTAACCATTGTTTCCAAAACTTGCATAGCTTCAGAACTGCGCGTATATTTGCATAAACCGTTTATAAGCGAGCTATATGTATACACATTAGGCGTAATCTTTTTAGCCTCCATTTCGTGAAGCAATTCCATCGCTTCGTTAACGTTATTTGATTCACATAACCCGTGGATCAAACTTGTGTAGGTAACAACACTCGGTGAGCAACCTTGAATCTCCATTTCTTTCATGAGATCTTTAGCTAAATTAATCTGCCTTAATCTACATAAACCGTTGATTAGAGTCCCGTAAGTGTATGTATCCGGTGTGCACCCGTGGTTAGGCATCTCACGAAAGATTCGGATCGCTGAATCCATAGTGGTGCTACTTTTGGAAAGGGCTTTGATCAAGATGTTAAGTGAAGGGACATTGGGTGGAAAACCTAACTGTCTCATATATTTGTAGAACTTGAAAGCTACCTTAAGTTGGTTTTCGTCGACAAGAATGGAGAAAACCGTAACATAAGATCTTAAAGTCGGTTCACATTCGTATTCCTTCATCTTTTCGAACACCCTCATCATGTCGTGAGGCTTATGCACCCGTCCGTAAGCTCTGCATATCGATAGAAGTATATCTTCGGTGACTTTACACTCTTCTTTTCTCATTCGATCAACGAGATCCTCTGCTCTTTTAAACTGATTTGCAGACAAAAGCTTTGGCGACTATGAGCCCGTAAGTCTTGTGGTCGTGTCGGAACCCGTTAGCGTACTCTGCCGATGCGGAATCGAACACAATAACTGCTTTTTCCACATTTCTTTCGGATTTAATCAGCTGTTCGACTAGAGATGTGGTTACCTGCTTCGGCCAGTTGATGATCGGTTTGCTCCTCATCGACATACCAAGATTCCAAGAACCCGCCTTTTTTCACTTTCTTTAGTTTAGAATCCTGTCTTGAACCGAACCCACATCAAAACTCAAACAATTTGGTGGAAAAATGGACGTGGTGGGCGAGGTTGTTTCTTTCAGGCATTTTATCAAACAGGTGGTGGGCATTTTATCAAACAGTCATTTTGAGACACCAACGTACATGGGGTGATGAGGTATTACGTTTTTAATATCAAAAGATTGCTCAATGTCTGAAAGATTGTTACACCGGGGCGGATGATCGGTTCCCAATCGGTAGAAAAAGATCTAAAGAAGTAAGGTTTCATACAGTAATCGCGTACATACCCAAATTAACGCATATGCTTCAATAAGAGCAACTTAGTCCCAGAGAGTAGAGAAAGAAAACTAGCTTGCGTATTAATTTGGCGACTGGTGTTCTAGCGAGGTGAGGGGAGTTGTGATTCAATGGTGTGGGGGCGTGGGTGGAGCTTGAGGTCGAAATATAATTTCAAATTTTCTACTATTTGATTATATTTATATTTATATAAAGAAGATACTTTTCCTAACTATTTTGTGGAGTGGATAACTGGATACACCTTTACTTTCCGATATGAAGGTTAAGGGTTTAAACCCCGTCTACACAAAAAATATAAAAAAAATTATAGAGGTGAGTCAGAGATTTTATCACAGTGGGTCTATAGGTGGTTGGTTTCCTCTGGGATGGACGTACAACACAGAGGGTTCTGGTAGTCGCACGGACTATGGTCACAGCGTGTTGTGAGTAACATCGTTTGGCATGATGAGATCCCCGGGTAATCGGATGTGTGACGAGTTAAGAGATTTTATCACAATGGGAGACTCGCAGGCTGCGGCCTCGTGACGTGGACGAGGCAAGTCGCGCGATTACACCATTTTTGCGAGTTCGATGTAGGCTTGTTCATGAGCCGAGCCAGGGTTGGCTCGACTCGACTTGAATTCTAAACCGAGCTGAAAATTTGAGCTCGAGCTCGGCTCGGTTTCAAACCGAGCTAGCTCGGCTCGGCTTGACTTTCGCTCGGTTATAAAAAGAAATCGTAGACAAAAACACTAAAGTAAAACTGTTTAACAATCATTCTATGGTTTACAAAAGGCATGTCCAACACATACACGACATAAGTACAAGATACACCACACATCAAATCCAACAAGGTGACAACTACAAGATAAATGTTCAAAGCGGAGATCGAGAAAAACTAAACCGTAAGGATTTAAGAATTTATGGCGTATACTTATATTGTATCGGGGATTTATGGTAAAAACATGAGTTATATTGTTTGGGCTCTCTCCAAAATGGGCTTGTACATATTTAAATATTGTATATAAAATATAAAATAAGGTAAATAAAATCGAGCCAAAACCAAACGAGCTAACGAGTCAAAACCGAGTGAGCTACGAGCCGAGCCACCCTTGGCTCGTGCTCGGCTCATTTACAAAGCCGAGTTGGCTCGGCTCGGTTACAAACTGAGCCACCTTCAAGCGAGCTACTTCCGAGCAATTTTCAAGCGAGCTCCGAGCCACGAGCTTTTTGAACAGCCCTAATACAATATCGTGATTTTCCTTTCCCCGCAGCTTCCCACCATCGCACAAACCATACGTTCTCTTCTTTGTATCTCTCTCTTCATTTCACTCATTCTCTCTTCTTATTCAATATTTTATTATTAAGAAATTATTCAATATTTTATTATTAAGAAAAGTGAAGTATGATGTAGGATGGGTATTAGTGTATTACAAATGAAATAGTGAAAGTGTAGGGTGATCATGTGACTCTGAGATTGAAAAAAAAAAGTGTAGAAAGAAAGAAGTGCGACTTAACCATAACAAACACCCTAAGGGGTGAGGACTAAAATTGTTGTGGTAATATTTAGACAGAAAATATGTGTTAAAAACTAAAGTTAAATAGTAAATTACTTAATAAAGAAAGTTTGATTTTGATTCTAAGGCGTGTGTAATCCTAAGTTTAGTGTAATTTATCTTTAAAAAAGATTAAATCAATAAATTATTTAAAAAGAAGCAAATTATAAAGAAGTGACATGTAAAAGGACAACTAAGTAGAGCCGGCTCGAACTCGTAACTCGAACTTGAAATAACATAGAGACCAAAGACTAGACCAACAATTAGAACATTGGTTTCGATTTGCATCTTTATGATTCTTTTTTCAATCAGTTTGTGCATATAACATTTGAAGGTTGTTCTTTGAATCTATGAAACCATTAACATGAACTTGGACTTCATTTTCATTTTGATTTGGGTCCATGAACATATGACCATTAATCTCCTAAAAGATTTATTCTCAGGTTCAACAACCATGAAATATACATATCATGTTTTGCTACATAAGGCTTCAAAATTTAGTTTTTTTCCAAGAGCTATTGTTAAAGACAATGGGTATTTTCCAAACATTCTACGATGCAACGTGTATTTTTTTCAATAACAGTAATATTAATAATAAATATATTTATTATTTTGCATTATATAGAGATATATTTAGGAATTACAACTTAAAAACAAAAAAACAAAAAAACGAAAAAACTTAAAATGGGCTAAAATAACCCCACTTTCATTGTCTTCAAACATTTAGGCCCAATCAATCCCTACATCAGAATCCAACTTTTTTTATAATGAAATTTAATGGAAAAATAAATTTTAATAATACAAGTTTTATCTAGTTGGCGAATAATAATATGAGTTTCAAAATTTCCTCAAAATAATACCATTTTTATAGGTATTGGATTATAACGATACACCTTTAGTTTTTTTACTAACGGTGTTAGTTTTTGCTTACTTGGCAGCTGAGGTGGACTGCTATGTGTTTTTTAATCAAGTTATTAAAATGTAGGGGTTGTTTTTGTAATTTATATAAAATAGGTTTAACAGAAAGAAAAAAAGAGGAGGAAAAAAAAACTAATCGCTGGTAAGCAAGTTACAGCCGCCACCGGCATCCTCCGCAACTTCCGTCGCCACCTCCGACACACACCCTCCTCCTCCGGCGACCATCGCTTGCTGCAGCTGCGCACTCCCCCCCTCCTCTCTGATTTAACCCCGATAACCCTTTCTTCCAGCTCCCCGTTCGAACCCAACCCCTCCATAACTTCCGGCCGAAATCTGGGCATCCACCTCCACGATTCCGGTGTCTTCGACCACTAATCTGTAACAAATCAGAGATGGTACCGAGGGGCGGAGGATTGTGGGCGGTTTAAGGGTTCCGCGACCACTAATCCGCCGCGATTCCTTTCTCTTCTCTTCTGCGGCGGCGCAAGACCGTTCTGGCGATTTAAAATAGGGGCTGAGAATTGTGGACCAGCTCTCCGCATCGATCACCGTCTCCAACGCTGATGAACCAGTCTCCGACTAACCCCAATTAGAAAACCCACCTATTGACGATGTGATGGAGGTCAACGGCCGGCGCCGGTGGTGTCCATGGGGCGGTGGTGGTGGTCAGGGACTATGGTTTTAGGAAGAAGATGATTTGGTGTTTTTGGTGTTTTAAGTGGTTTTATATAAAGTGATTATAATCCCTCATCTTTAAGAAAAATACAGCTATAGTCCCTCTTTTTATGAACTTAATTTCAAAAAGCCACATAGGATCCACGTCACCAGTCTAGTCAGCAAAAACTAACTCCGTTAGTAAAAACTAACGGTATATCGTTATAATCCAGTACCTATAAAATTGATATTATTGTGAGGAAATTTTGAAACTCGTATTATTATCCGCCAACTAGGTAAAACTTGTATTATTAAAATCCATTTTTCTATATTTAATTGGAAAACTAGATTTAAATAATCCTAACTATTTGACGATTGACCGGGAATAATCTTAACTATACTTATTGTTACTGGCAATCCCAACTATTGATGTTTTTTCTAATAATCCTACCGTTAACTTCTCTAACCTCCGTTAGTTTTGATGACGTGGCAACTGGCGTGGGCCGATGACATCAGCTGCCGCATCATCAAAACTGACACCTCATCAGACCACGTCAGTTGCCACATCATCAAACCGCCATATCATCAGGCGACGTCAGTTACCACGTCATCAAAACTGTCATGTCATCAGGCCATGTCAACTACCATGTCATCAAAACTGCTACGTCATCAAAATTAACGGTAGGATTATTAGAAAAAACAATATCAATAGTTGGAATTGGCACTAACAATAAGTATAGTTGGGACTATTCCCGACCAATGGTCAATAATTGAGATCATTCAAATCCAATTTTTTAAATTTAATTTGATGTGGTTTGTAGAAAAAAATATATATGTCATTATAAGTAGAGGTGTAAAGTTCTAACTGGTGTTTCTCGGTTAGTAACTGGTTTTATTAAGAAACGGAAATCGATTCGAACCGGTTATGGTGTAACCAGTTTAGTTACCGATCCAAACCGACCGCTTAGGAACCGGTTGGGGATTTTTTAGTACTAACCAGTTGGTACTCATTGATTTTAGGTGTTGTTGAGGACCTAATTTAGCCCTTTTTTTTACCGTTTGAAGCCATAATTAACCCAGTTTGACCCTAGTTGTTAGTGTATATAAGTGTTGGGTGTGTTGTTTTAATTACCCACTACTTCTAGCTCTAAAAAAACAATCAAAAATCTCAGAAACGCAAAACTACACTCATTTCTTTCACTCCAAAATCCAGAAGACAAGTTCTAGTGCTCAAAGTAATGCTTCCGACGACAGATGGACAGTGGTGAATATCATACCAACCAAAAGAGACTGCATGTTGTTTTGCCATTTCGACTTGTGTGAGTTGAAGAATGGTTTCACGAGGGCTCGGTGCAAGAGTTGTGGAAACTTTCTCAAAAGAGACTCCAACTCTAATTTCTGAGCACATTTGAATGTCCTTGCAAAATCAAAAAGAACAACCCGGTGACGGGGGCAACGAAATAAATGTAGAATGTTTACTATTTTCTTCCGTTGTTTACTACTTTAATTTGAATGTTTCGTTGTTTAAGTTATGTTTAATATATATGTATAAGTATATATATTTAAGTGTACTAACTGGTTACTAACCGGTTTTAACCCCTAACCGGTTTTGATTTATTGTCTACCTTTTCCAAGTGTGATTTCTATGTTATGTATGGTCGTGCCTAAGGGCATATCGGTTGAAGTAGATTTTTCTTTTTTATCAATCAAAACCCCTTCCCAAACTATAGAGTTTCTATAGCTTTGAGCCCTTTAGTTTGTCATCAAGTGTATAGCTTGGAGGGTGATCGCTAGCCACAAACTTGCCAGAGTCAGCTATTTGTTCACATCCAAGCATTCAGTTTGTGTTTCACTAGTGAGGAACCGGTTATTTACTATAACCGGTTACTAGCCAAACTAGTTTTGGATGGGTGGCGTAGCTTTGTCTAATGTTTTTCCTCGTCTATCTGCCCTCTATTTGAATAAATATTGTTTGGTTAGTGATGTTCGTGATCACAACTCGTGGAATATCACATGGCGTCGTGAGCCTCGTGGGGGGAGGGGGGGTGGAACAAGAACAGTTGGCGAGTCTTTTGCATATTCTTGAGGATGTGGCGCTAAGTAATGATTCAGATACTTGGACGTGGAAACTGAAGAATGATGTGGTCTTCACGATGAAAGGCTTACGCAATTATATTGACGATATCCATCTTCCTACTTCCAACACTCCAACGAGGTGGTTGCAAACTGTTCTGAAAAAGGTAAACATTTTGATATGGCATTTGTTTTTAGACAGGTTACCTACTCGATTTAACCTATCTAAAAGGGGAATGGCAATCGATCACATTCTTTGTCCTTTGTGTGATGATCGTCCTGAAACTACCAATCATCTGTTTGGCGGCTGGCCCTTTTCGACTAGGATCATGATCTGGTTGCGAAAGTGGTTAGGGGTTGACGTTTTCAGTTGTGAAAGTCCTGAAGACACGTTTGCCAAGATTGAAGACTTCAACATGTCAAGAATGAAAAAAGATCTCCTTCACTTAGTGGCTTATTGTTCGTGGTGGCAAATCTGGAATTATCGGAATGACAAGATTTTTCATTCCAACGTTAATGGGAACGGTAGCATAATGGACGCGATCACATTATTTTCGTTTTCTTGGTTTTCTTCTCGTCAAAATAATGTTGTTATTAGTTTTGACCATAACCGATTTGGTCAATATCCGGTTATAAAAAAACCCGACTTTTGCACCTCTAATTATAAGATATATGTGCCAAGAAAGTGTCATTAAAAGCCAAATTACAGTTTGTAGTGACACAACCATAAGATGTCTAAATGACTTTATTAACACCGTTTCTAGTGGGCCTCTTTTTTTTTTTTTTAATGTACCGCCTATTTTTACATGTGCATGTCTATGATACTTCTTTTGTTTTATATGAGATTTTTTTATGCCTATTGACTTTGCCACGATGAATTACATCAGATTGCTTGGATTAGCGTCATCTATTGGTCTATTTTTCAAGTAGATGTTGCATTTTAATTTTTAAAACAAAGTACAGTTGTTAGATCTAAAAATTGTACGATGGTATAACAAATAGTCAAAGTTTGCAAGGTTATTTTAAGTGGAGTTGAAGGATTTGTTGAAACGTCAGTTTCTGATATAACACATATATACATGTTAATATTAATTGAATAAATCTACATTTCTAACAAATAAACTCTTTCTCATAAGACTGCTTTCGGTTAACGACTTCGTTTGAACCCGTTATTTAAATTAAAATATCTCACTAAACTACTCTTTTTTATGACGCCTTGTTTTCTTCTAGAAAATATTAACTTAATTCATACAAATCCAAAATCCATGTGTTTAGGAATATGTTTATTTAAAAGTCAACTTGAAAGATTGAATCGAAGAAAGAAAGAAAGAAATTGCAGAGAAGATTTTATTCAACATTCATTACAAAAGAATCGTTACAAAGAATGGAGCTGACACCCTCTTATATACCTAATTCTTAACGGCTATATTAATCACCTATTAACAACCGATTAACAAACTAACAAATAAAGTTGTAAGCTACAACCCATCACCTTTTAAAGAATTACAATATACACCCTGAACTTAAACTTCCAAGAATTACATTGAGGCCCCTGAAAATTCCAATATTCTCCTCCTTAATTCTGAAGTTTCTATTCTGCACTTTTCACAGCTCCTTTTACAAAAAACTCTGCAAAACTGATTTTCAGTCCAATACTCATCCAATATCATTGCATACCAGCGGTCCCATGGACTTGTGTATACTAATGTACCAAACAAGTATTGAAATAAGAAAATCAACCATGTTCTCTTACTCCTAACATTCTTTTCATATCAGCAAATTGCTGCCTTGCCAGTGGCTTAGTAAGTACATCTGCCCTCTGAAATCTTGAGCTGATAAAACTTACCACAACCTGACCTCTTTCTATACATTGCCTGATAAAATGAAATCTTAAGTTGATGTGTTTGCTTCTGCCATGGAAGACTGGATTCTTCATAAGACTTATGGCTGACTTATTATCAACAAACAGCATCACACTTTCTTGTTTCTTACCTGATAATTCCTCAAGTAACCCTGACAACCATATGGCTTCACATGCTGCCACAGTGGCTGCCATAAACTCAGCTTCACAGGAGGACAAGGCCACAGTCCTCTGCTTTTGAGAATGCCAGGTAACAGCACAATTATTAAAATAGAAAATGTTACCTGATGTGCTTTTACCATCTTCATTGTCCATAAGATGATTACTATCACTGTAACCTTCAAGATCTCCTCCCGAATCTTTACAATAAAACAAGCCTTCATTTATTGTTCCCTTTATGTACCTAATGAGATGTTTTACAGCATGATAATGTGATTCTCTTGGTTTCTGCATGAACCTACTAACCATTCCCACAGAATAACAGATATCAGGTCTAGTTTGTGTCAAGTATCTAAGAGAACCAACCAGTTTTCTATACACGGTTGGATCCACTACCTCTCCACCCTCATCTCTTAGCAATTTCATCCCAGGTTCCATTGGAATCTTGGTACTATTACAATCCTCAAGACCTGCAAGTTTCACTAGCTTTGTAGCATAAGCTGATTGTTTTAGCACAATCCCATCCTGCCTTTGATCCACTTCAATACCCAAATAGTACTTCAGTAAACCAAGATCAGTCATCTCAAAGTTATCTTGCATCTGCCTCTTAAAAATGTCAACTTCTTCTTTGCTACTCCCTGTAACCAAAATATCATCTACATAAACTCCAATTATCAAACTTGCTCCTTTGTTTATCCTAATGTAGACTGATTGCTCATGCATACACCTCTTAAATCCCAAACTCTGTAACACTGAATCCAATTTAATGTTCCAGGCTCTAGGAGCCTGCTTCAATCCATAAAGGGCCTTTATTAACTTATACACTTTAACTTGAGACCCTTTCTTCTCATATCCCTGTGGCTGTTTCACATAGACATCTTCTTTTAAAGTTCCATGTAGGAAGGCAGCTTTCACATCCAAATGAAAGACCTTCCAATTTTGTTTAGCTGCAAATGCCAGGATTAGTCTTATTGTTTCTATTCTTGCTACAGGAGCAAAAACTTCCTCATAGTCAACTCCTTCCTGCTGCACATAGCCTTTTGCCACTAACCTTGCTTTGTATTTCACAATCTGATCCTTGGCATCCTTTTTTATTTTGTATAACCATTTCAGGCCAATGGGCTTGCACCCTTTTGGAGGATCTACAAGAACCCAGGTCCTATTTTTCTCTATTGCAGCTATTTCTTCTTTCATGGCCCTTATCCATTCTGGCTTTCTTCTGGCTTCCTCAAAGGACATAGGCTCACTCTCATGAGTCAAGAGCAGTTCTATTTGGTCACTCTCTTCCTGCCTTTGACTTCCTAATTTTATCCTTCTATCCAACACATAATCTTTTAGTTTTGAAGATACCTTTGGAACCCTGCTTGACCTTCTTACATCTTCTCGATGTAGTGGATTTAAATTGGGTTGTTCTTGGTTTCCTTCTTCTTCACCATCAGTGTCACCTGGATCACCATTATCACCTAGTCCACTCATCTCATGATCAGACATAGGCTCATTGACAAATTCAGGGTCAATGAACTCTTGCTCATCTCTTGAAATCTCATAGGTGATCCAATCTTCAACACACTTACCCTGATTGTCCTGATGACCTTCAGACCAATTCCACATCCTAGTTTCCTCAAATCTAACATCTCTGGAGACCACAATTTTTTGAGACTCCACATCCAACATTCTGTGCCCCTTGGTCCCTTCTTGAACACCTAAGTAGACCATGAGCTTGCTTCTATTATCCAATTTACTAAGGCCTGGCTGTGTGATTTTGGTGTAGCCAACACACCCAAAGACCCTTATGTGACTCAGATTTTGTGACGCCCGAGAATTTCAAGGTTAACTTCCGTTAGACAAATCCGTTAGTTACGTTATAAGTGTTAACTTAGGTAACTAATGCTTAAACTAGGCCGAATACGTCCACGACCTTTGGTTGATCACCGAACCCGCCCATATGTGTTATGTGCTTATTTATTGTCCTTATGTGCAATGAGATTTAAATGCATGATTTGATATTATGAATAGCATGAAAAATTGTAAATACTTGATTATGTGAAAAATTGCCTAATTTTGGTAGTCAGCGAAACTACCGAGCGAAACTACAGGTTCGCCCGGTAGTTGGCTAGACTGACCAGTGTACCCGAGATCAGAGCTAGTTTCGCCTGGCCAGCGAAACTGCCAGCGAAACTAGCCTCTGATATAAATAAACTTAATAAACCCTAGTAGCCTCATTTGCTCAAACCACACAACAAACACACACACACTCTCTGAGAATTCTGGACCAGCTGAGATATCACTATTTGCTGCTATTATCACTGTTGGTAGAGAGCATCCATCGATCCTCGATCAACCGTGAGTCTCCAAAACCCATTTACATGCATTTTCTACATGTTTCTTCATAAAGCATGCTCAATCTTTCATGAACTTGTTAGATCTTCTGTATTTATGACTAGGGATGCTAGATCTGTGATAAAGTCTCCAACTTTGCGTATGAAATCCAACCATGATAGGGATTTATGCCATTTTAGTCATTTTAGGGTTTTATATGTGTTTTGGGTGATTTGATGACAAAATGCATGTTTAAGGTGCTAAAGCTTGTTGATTTATGTTGGTAAATGCCTATGTATGCTAAATAATGGATTGCATGTAAGATCAGAAGCTGTTAGGTTAATTTTTAGGCAAATCCGTATGTTTTTCGCGACCAGCGAAACTGCGTGTTCTCTGGGCGAAACTAAGTAGCGAAATTATATCTCCTTCCAGCGACACTACCCAGCGAAACTATAGTGTCGCCGGGTAACCTGACCAGACCAGCTCGAGCGAAACTACGAGCGAAATACCTGAACGAAAGTTCAAACCAGTTTCTCTGCGAAACTAGGCTAGCGAAACTGCGTCAGCAGTTTCGGGCGAAACTAGCCTAGCGAAACTGTGTCACCGGGCATTGCCTAGCGAAAGTGCTGCCCGTGCACCTAGCGAAACTGCCTAGCGAAACTAGGCTAGCGAAACTAAGACCTGACCTAAAAACCAAACTTGTGAAAATTGCTTAAGTGTTATGCCATGACTTACATGATTATGCCATGCTTGATATCTGATTTATATGAACCCTTGAATTATGATCAACCATTGGTGTCGTGTGTCGTTATGTCGAGTCGTAGTTCAAACGTGCTATGTTATGGGCCATAGTGACGTTAAGTTAAAGATAGACACAACCTAACACCTAAGACCTTAATGTGATTACTAGGTCTTCGTTAGCAAACACAAATCGGATTAACAAGTGTAGCTGAGCAACCTAAGGTGAGTTTCACAAACCCTTTACTTGTGAGCCCGTTTGGGTCACAACGAACATACTAAACGGAAAACAACGCTGACAAATCTGAGGTATTGCCTAATGGGATACTTGTTATGGAAGTTGGAGTGTTTTATGGGGAACACTTGCAACTGTCCATCCTTGGGGTTTCAAATGAAATCCGGAACCAACTACTACAACACTTAAACTCTTTTTGGGATTTCAGATGAAATCCGGAATAAACATTTTAATGTGACTAGTGTAGGTTAAAGTCTAAACCAAATGATATCACATGATTTCTAAGGATGCTTAAAAAACTTAAAGACCTCAACTTAGTACTGATGATCTGGAAAGCGAGGGGATGTTGGGTAGATCTACTGAGGGTTTGACAAACCCTGCTCCGCGGTACACAAATGTGTAGCCAACCGGTCGGGGGCCGAACGGAGTGCAATATCAGCCTGTTCTTAGTTGTGGGCATCCCAAATGGGACACAACTGGAGGCACAAACCAACGGCAAATGCCGTACACTGTTACGTCAGCTTTCAGCCCTAGTACGACTTCCTTAGTGCATGGAAACCGGATTAGCTACCCGCGATATCGGTTGACTGCTTTAACTCTTACATAACTAGTGCATATTCGATAACCAAACTCTTGGCAATGTTTTGCAAAACCATACTACTTATATATGTTGATACATACGATTATTGAGACTGGGCCAATGCATGTCATGCCCACCGTGAACTCACCAACCGTTAGGTTGACACTTGTGTGGTTTTCACTTTTGCAGATCGTTGAAGAGTATCCGTTGAAGGTTGGCATGGCACGCGAAGACTTTTACGTTCATTAAACTAAATTGGGAAATTGGAATTGAAATAACTATTTGTAAAGCACGTGGCTAGTGCTAAGATACTGATGTTTTTAAATTCCGCTGCGTATTTTGAAACTGTTTTATTATTGATGCTTGGACTTTACTCTGATTCATTTAGTATTTGTAACTGATGGTTGTGGTCCTGGTCTAGTCGCGCCCCTTAACGGTATAAACTCCGTTAGTGGTTATTTGGGGGTGTGACACCTGGAGCCGCTCCGATTGCACGCGCTCCGTATCGTTTGGCTGTAAGTGAACTCAACGAACTTTCCTCACGAAAGATG
>JBCNJP010000023.1:91464809-91570326 GCA_039602395.1 Deinandra increscens subsp. villosa | reverse complement strand
AGAATTTACAATTTATAGTGAATCATGATTTAAAACCGAGTATTTTGTGTTTCTAGTCCAAAACGACGTTCTTAAATAGTTTTCTAAAACATTCTATGGTTTACACCAAAGATCACTTTGTTTCAAGCCAACGTCATGTATATATATATTTATAACAATCCACACAATATATATATATATATATATATTATATATATATATATATTCCTCTTTTGAGGTAAACCCAAAGTTTTATATCAATATATATATTTATAGGTTTTAAAACTATATTTATTATTTAAAATGACAAGTTAAATATGATTTACGGGGTGCAAATGTCTCAAATATAATTTTTACGGGTTTAAGATATGACAAGGAGAAGTTTTGGTACAAAATATAGTGATCATATGCTCAAAATACAAGATAATAAAAAAAACAGAAACATGGAGGTCACCGGGTTCGAACCCGTGACCTCTATGTTATGAGACAGCGCACAAGCCACCCGGCCAAAGGCCTGATTGTGTTAGGAGTTGGGCCGGAATTGTTTTATGTATAGATAGCGACCAGGAACCAAGTCCAGAAAAATAGAGTATTAAAAATATGGTGAGGCCAGGACTCGAACCTGCGCCTCCAGCGAACGAACACAACAACCTTACCACTCGTGCCAGTTTGGCGTCTGTTTTATATCCGGAAAGGAATGTATATAACCCGACCCAGCCTGAAGTCATCTTCTTCATACAAGAATTCCGGTGATCGGAACCCTAGTTCCGGTCGCCGGAAAATCTCGAAACTCAAATAAAACACATAAAAAGGTGCGACTAACATTAAGGAATCGTTACCTTGGATCGAAGATGAGATACGAGGTGATTTGGAAGCCGAAATTAAACCCGAAACGTAAACGCGAACACCAAGCGTGGTCGCGGTTTGAACTTCTGATTACACCCGGTTGTTCGTGGGAGATTCGCGATCACAGAAATGTGTAGAACGGTGATTAACAGCGACCAAATGTGGTGGTTTGGTGGTGTTTTGCGGTGGGTTTTTCTTCGCCGGTAAAACAGAGAACGAGAGAGAGCGAGAGAGAAACAGGAAGAGGTTGTGAGAGTACTGATGATTGCTATGTATTCTCTTATCATTGAATCCCAATTGATTGCCAAGAAAAGAAACCGGCGATTGAATTGAATCGGTCGAAACCGATGTTCGGTCGTGAATTCGTTTTCAATTTTGTGTTAATGATAATTAAAATCAAGTTTCATCAATTAACACTTTTAGTCCCTCCAGAAGTTACAAGGATGATGGTTTTAATAAAATAAAAATCGGTAACCCGGATCCCACTGTAAATTCCAACAGGGGTCAACTGTCGGTGTGCCATCATCAATGGTTAATGCTTGCGAGGAACAAAGATGGGTAAGAACGGTTTTGGAACCGTCCATATGATGCTGCTCCAAAATGTCATGAATATGCCGATGCTGCGAGAGAAAGAGACCCTGAGGTAGGTGAATAAGCTCAACCCCCAGAAAGTGACTAGGCACCCCTAGATCCTTGAGAGAAAACCGATCGGAGATGCTCTTGACAAAGCTCGCCACAAAATTGTCATTGTTGCTCGTGACGATTATGTCATCAACATACACCAGAAAATAGCAGTGAACCCCCTTGTGGTTGTAAACAAAAAGTGAGGCATCAGCAAGGGACTTTTTGAACCCAAAGTCCAGGAGAAACTTTGTAAGAGCCAAGTACCATGCGCGAGGAGCTTGCTTAAGCCCATACAATGACCGTCGAAGCTTGCAGACATGATTTGGAAATTGCTCGTTAATGTAACCAGGAGGTTGTGACATGTAGACCTCCTCATCCAGATTGCCTTGTAGGAAGGCATTATTAACATCTAACTGTCGCGACGACCAACCACGAGAGAGAGAGCAATAGCAAGAACAGTACGAATGGTCACCGGTTTTGTCACCGGACTAAAAGTGTCAAAATAATCCTTACCATATTCCTGCAAAAAACCCTTAGCGACCAGACGAGCTTTATATTTATCAATGCTGCCGTCGGGATGTCGCTTAATACGAAATATCCATTTGCACCCAATTGGTTGGCGATCAGGAGGAGCCACTAATTCCCAAGTGTTATTACGAAGGAGGGCATTGTATTCGTCGTCCATGGCCTTGCGCCAAAGAGGATCTTTGGACGCCTGAAGATAGGTGGATGGTTCGAGAGGCGGAGGGATCGGGTGAGTTGTGACGGTGTTCACGAACTCGGAGTTGAAATATGTAGGATTTTTATTGTGTTGGCGGGGAGGCAACGGAGCACCCGCTGGAGCGGCAGAGGAGGCAGCGGACGACGAGGATGAGGGAGTTGATGGTGTGGGCGGTGAGGACAGCGAGGTAGGAGTGGTGGCAGCGGAGGTTGGAGACTGGTTGACGGAAGGTGGAGTGGTGGGCTCGGTTGGGGAGGGTGCGGTGGAGTCGGTTTGGGAGGGTAAGGAGTTGGACGAAGGGGAGGCAGGACTGGAGTGGGACGAATGAGGGGAGGCCGGCTGTGGGGAAACAGGAGGAGGGGGGCTCGGCTGTGGGAAAAAGAGAGGGGTGGTCCGAAGAAACTCATCCGAGGAAGGTAAGGCAACGGGGTTGGGAAGAATGCCTTTGGACGGAAATCCGGTTTCCACGAATGAGACATGACGGGAATGATAGAGACGGTTGGCTTTAGAGTCAAAACATTTATAGGCAGATTTGGCAACGGAGTAACCAAGGAAAAGGCAAGGTTGTGATTTGGGTTGAAGTTTGGAAGTTGTGTACGGCTTGAGCCAAGGATAACACAAACACCCAAATGTCTTGAGTTTGGAATAATTAGGTGAGGTTTGAAATAGAAGTTGATACGGGGACTTAGAGTTTAGAATCGGAGTTGGCATGCGATTGATCAAATATACCGCCGTTTGAAATGCATGCGACCAGAAGGTGAGAGGAAGGCCGGCAAAGTGGAGGAGAGCTAAGCCGGTTTCCACGATGTGACGGTGGCGACGCTCCGCGACCCCATTTTGTTCCGGAGTATGCGGAGGTGTAGTATAGTGAGAAATGCCTTCGGATTGCAAAAAGGAAGATAGGCCAATGTATTCACCACCATTGTCACTAAAAAAGGATTTAATCGGTTGATTAAAAAACTTTTCCACGAGTTTTTTGTATTGAGGAAAAACAACCGAGACCTCGGATTTTTGTTTGAGAGGATAAAGCCATACATATTTTGAAAAGTAGTCAACAAACACGACATAATACTTGAACCCGTCAACGGATTGTTGAACGGGCCCCCAAACATCCGAATAAATAAGTTCTAACGGTTTATTAGCAACAAACGAATTGGGGCCAAAGGGCAACTTATGGCTTTTATTCATATGACAAGATTGACAATGAAAGGAATTACTGGATAAAGACTTAAAATTCAGACCGAGGTCTTTACACATAAATTGAAAAATACGAAACGACGGGTGGCCAAGACGGTGGTGCCACTGGATAGGTGATGCAGGAACGGTAGCATGAACTTCAGGAGGGGTGGAAGCGGGTTTGAGGTAGTACACATCATTGATGTTCTCCCCTCGCATTATAGGCGCCCCCGTGGTGAGATCCTTCACAAGAAAATAAAGCGGAAAGAATTCCACCGAAACATTGTTAGTACGACATAATTTTGCAACGGAAATCAAATTAGAACGCATGGTGGGAACACAATGAACATCGGATAGAGACAGAGATTTAACAGAATTTAAAAATTGTGTTGAACCAATATGCGAAATCGACAAACCAGTACCGTTACCAAGGAGGATCTCATCTGGGCCTCCATAGTCAGAGACGGAGGAAAGAGAAGCCGGGCAGGAGGAGATATGGTGAGAGGCACCGCTATCCATCATCCACATAGAATTGGTGGGAGTGGCGGTAGCAACATTAGCCACCGGGGCAGGTGAGTCAGTGGGCGAGATAACCAGATTATCTTTGAGGAACTTCTGAAGTTTCCTGCAATCTTTGGTTTCATGACCAAAAATTTGGCAAAAGTTACAGAACTCATTGGAGCGGGAAGCGGAAGTATTGGACGGAGGACGAGCAGAGCGCGAAGAGCGCTGCGAGGAGGAAGGCTGGCCACGGTTGGAGCGGTTAGGATAATCGGTGGAAGGCCGATTGGAGTTGCGGCTAGGCAGCCGCTGGGTGTAGTTTGCGGTTACAGGGACAGAGAGAACATGCTCGGGTGGAGGCAGAGAGCGCTCAAAATCGACAAGCTTAAACGCAGCGGTGAGGGAGGAGTATTCATCGCCCAACTGATTTAGGATATACACCATAAGATCCGCATCACTGATAGGATTCTGAACGAGAGCCAATTCGTCCGCAATTGAGCGCATCTCATTCAGAAATTCGGCGACTGGACGGTTACCCTTAGGGTTCTTTGTGAGTTTGGTTTTAAGAGAGATGACACGGGATAGAGAGGAGCTCGCGAAGGAAGCGGCGAGTCGATCCCATGCCTCCTTGGCGGTGACCGCAGAGGCAATTAAAGGCTGGATAGCATCGGAGCAGGACCCTAGGAGGGCGCTGTATATGCTCTGGTCTTGCCGGACCCAGAGGGAATAATCGGGATTGGCCTTGTTGTCTTTGATTTTGGCAGGGGCAGCGGTATCACCGGTTAGGAAGCCGGCGAGATCGTGACCGACTAAGGAGGAGTGGACATGACGCCTCCATACGTGGTAGTTTTGGGAAGTAAGTTTAATGGTGAAGTGAGTAGAAGCAGTAATGGAGATAACATCTTTTGAGGCCATGGAGGAAGGGAAGAGATCGAGAGAGGGAGAGACGAAGAAAGGGCAGGGACGGGATGAAGAGGGAGGGATCGAAAAACTCTTGGGAGTGTTTTCAGGCTCTGATTACCATGCCAAGGGTGAATGAATCGTATATTCTATTGATTATGAATATGATTAAATACAAAGTTACAAGAAGTAAATAAGGAAAATACAACAATGTAAACTAATAGAAGATATGCACTTAATGCTAATTGATCTATTTACGTGGAGATATTGTGTGTGTTAATATGAACTTCCCTTGAAAATTTCATCGATAAAATTAAGTGAAAAACTAAACCAGATTAACCTTCCACCTAACACTACTCTTGTGTAATTTTGATATCATTATGGGTGAACACTTAACCCAAGTTTCAAAAATCCAAATACCTAACATAAATAACATACAACTAAAGTAGAATCCAACTGATGCGCCTTACTGATGTACACCTGCTAAATCACATCAAATTGTCATGTGCGTTAAGTAACTAAAATATATGTTTAAAAAAAACGTCAGCAATAATGCATGTGAGTAACAACCGGCACAAACCAATTTACAATTTCGTGCAAAATATTAGAACAATATGCATGACCAAGGTTATAAAAGCAAGCCAAATTAAGCGCTACGATATGCCAACACCCAGTGAGTGTAAATCATGTATCTTCGGTTAATGATGACAAGAAAACAAGTGATTAGGGATAAGGAGATCGTAGACAAGAAGGCAGGTGGGCCAGCCTTGACCCCACCTTGAGCCTATTTATGTTTCTTGTTAGTAACTCTATGTAACCTAGCTATATTATGTATAAATTGTTCTTATACTTGTAAATTCCTTAATAGAGATAAAGCGTGAGGCATAAAGTAAAGCAATTTAGAGTTTCTGGTTGCAGTCCGTACATAGACATAAGTCAGATTTGACAAAATCACATTAACTCTCGTGTTATACATCTTCTAGTTTCTATTGATTGTTGGTTGAATACCCGAATCCTAACAGGACAACGCCTTGATTATGTGTTATATGAGACGAAGTAACCACCCACGATGAGTGAGGAGAGGCCACGTGATTTTGTGTCGATGCATTCATTTAACCTCACTATGTGTTAATTTTATCTACTTTCTACACGATCATAATTGATAAATATGTAAAATAAAATTAAACAGGAGGAAATTTTCTTTTTGAAACCGGATGGAACCCTTTTTTGAAAGAATGATCTTAAAATGATACCACATAATACATTTTCAAACCTACATAACCCAACGTCTTTGTAGCCAACATATTTAAGTACACTAAATAAATCAAATAATTGCAAAAGGTCAAAATCTTGTAGACTTCTTTTTGTATTACTTTGATCGTATTTAAAGGATATGATAAGTAATATTCTAGTTATTTTATTAAGATATACTAAGAACAAAATTTCTACACGTTATAAAAAGTGTTTTTTAACTATCTATATATTGTTATGATGTTATCGTCTATATATAACATGGAAGAACACATCGAATATTTAAAGATAATTAAAAGACTTTTATTATGAATAAAACTATAAAAAATACAATGACTATACACCAATATTTATATTTTATGCTAAAATATATAAACTTGCTCCTTAAGTTACTCCACCTAAGTCCAAATAACAAAGCAAATGATATAAATATCAAACAAAAATAACATAATCAAAAATAATATTCAACAAAACTAAATCCCATAAAAATCTGATTAACCCTTCAAATATGCATATTAAAAATTCATAAAGCTTATAAAGAAAACTATAAACTAAATAGAAAACATATAAATAATGTAAAATCAAATAAAACATGAATGAAAAAAATAATGCTTTCATATTAAATAATTTAATAAAGAAAAACATAAATATTATTTGACTGTTTAATATATATTGACAGATTTTTTATTATGACTTTGCTACCGTACCTCCCATTGACTTTTGCTACCGTACCTCCCATGATTTTTGAAGCTTCCTCAACTCTTTTATCATAAAATAACAAAATGAAAGCTCTCCAACTCATTTTAGGTCATCTTCTACTTCTCTGTCGAATTCAGCAAAACGTCAACGTTATTATCCGAATATCAGATTATAAAAAATATCTAAATGAGTTACTCTTTTTTTTTTTTTTTTTTGAAAGACAAAGATATATATTATAAAACACACGGCGATTAGAAAAACCTAACCAACCACCAACGAAAAAAATTACACTGAAATAAATGGGTTTTTATTAACTAACTAACCCAAGACATACAATAATTTTGCTCTCTAAAGGTTATCCAGTGATAGGAGAAATGGATGATCGAGTCGAACATGAATCGAACCTTCAGATAATCCTTTCTATGGACAATCTCATTCCATTCCTTCCAAATAACCCACCAAGCATAAAACATAACCCCTTCGACTAGATTTTCCCGTTTCTGAGAGAGACGACACACATCAAGCCACAAATGTAAATCACGAGGAGTTAATCCCCCTGGCCCGGCTAGATTAAGCCATACACGTATCGAGCGCCATACCTTCTTCAACACATTACATGAGCCGAAAATATGATTAACCGTCTCAATCTCCAAGTCACAAAACGGGCACAAAATATCCGGAATTTCCAGCCCTTTGCTGTAAAGATTACTTCGTGTAGGAAGTCGATCCAAGGACACCCACCACATGAATATGTTTACTTTTTTGGAACACTAAGCTTCCACCTAGTCTTCCACTCAATAGTCGGAAGAATCTTCCTTTCAATCGTCTTTCTAACCCATTTCACCATAAAATCGTCATGATCCTCAAAACTCCATTTCCAAGAATCTAAGTTAGACCCCCAACTAAGTGAATTAAGCATCATTCAAAGTCTATGTAATTGTAACTCTTCGACCCCACCTCTAATATTCCGTCTCCAATCCCACCTCCAACCATCCCCAACTCTACGATCCGACACCCGACAATTTTTGTTATTTTCTAGAACAAAAAGCCTCGGGAATTTGCACGAAAGAGAAACATCCTCCACACAAATGTCTTTTAAAAAACAAGTATTATATCCTCTACCCCACGACCTTCTTCATGGCATTATAAGGAATGATATTTTCATCATGTAATTTATGAACTGTCTTAACAATTCGTTAGGAAGTTGTCTATTTTAAGCTGTTAAAAATGGCCCTTTAAACGGCGGTTTAAGGTGGGACGGAGTGGGGTTAAGAATGTCGCGGCGCCGGCGGCGTCGCCGACAAACACCGCCGCCAGGCCCGCGGCGCCGCCCAAATCCATGTGCTTGCTGCTTGTTTTTGCCGATGGTAAATTGGAGTGGGGCCCAGGTCAAAGAGCCGTTGAATGGCATTATGCAATATAAAAAAAATTCTTTTAAATTTTAAACATTATATATAACCATTCATCTCATTCATTCACATTCACATTCACTTCATTCACTCACATTCGCCTTCATTTCAAAATGAATCGCTTTCCATTCAACGTACCTATTCCTCCTTCAAGTTCCGATTCCTCGTCCGACTCCGACAAGGAAGATACTCAATTTCTAGAACTAGTTGTAGCGGCTCATGAGCAACTAGTTCCTCAGCCACAACAAAGACAATACGTTTACCGATAACGTATGGAAGCTAGAGACCGACTTATGAGACACTACTTCGATGAGGATTCGATCTACAATGAAACAGTGTTTAACGAACGGTTTCGGATGTCAAAGCGTTTATTTTTGAAGATAGTTGCTGATGTCCAAGCACATAACAATTACTTCGAAGAGGGGATGGACGCCCGGGGTAGGGATAGCTTCACGGCTATACACAAATGCACATCCGCCATTCGTCAACTAGCATCAGGTAACATTCCTGATGAGTACGATGAATACTTAGCTATAGCCGAGAGAACTTCACGTGAAACACTTGATCATTTTGTTACATTTGTTTTTTAAAATATATAGTAATGAGTTTTTGCGTGCACCCACTAGCCATGATATTGCACTATTATATCAGGCACATGGATCATACCATGGTTTGCCCGGTATGTTAGGCAGTATTGACTGTACGCATTAGGACTGGAGAAATTGCCCAAAATATTTCGGGGGCAATTTCATCGGGGTGACCACAAGTACCCAACCATCATGCTTGAAACCATAGCATCACAGGATCGTTGGTGTTGGCACGTGTTCTTTGGTGTTGCAGGTTCAAACAATGATATTAATGTTTTGAACCAATCTCCGGTGTTTACTAATGAGATGCACGGGCTTGCACCAAGGTGTCCATTTGTTGTTAACGGTCACCAGTATAAGAGGTGGTACTACCTTGCAGACGGTATATACCCAACTTGGTCCACTTTTGTGAAGGCATATAATCATCCGGTTGATCTAATTGACAAAAGATTCAACAAACTTCTAAAGGCGGCAAAGCAGGACGTCGAACGTTTTTTTGGTACCTTGAAAGGTAAGTGGAGGATACTCCAACGGGGTGCCCGAGCAATGACACGAGAGAAATGTGCAAGAATCATATATGTCGCAATTATTTTACACAACATGATTTTAAAGGATGAATGAAAAACAATATCACCAGTGCATATCATAGACCCTCCCGTTTTTTACTTCAAAATTCTACAACACACCTAATATTTTATCAAACGATCGTTTACGCCTGATATGAAATTATAAACACTCATAAAAAACCGACCACCAAGTCAAATGTGGATCTTTCTAAATTATATGTTGTAATATATATATTTTTAATGCATGAATTTGATTCAACGTAACTAGTTTATTTTTCTTTTTGTCAAGTTTATGACGAATCCAATGCATGCATTCAAAATCAGTACGTATTCATTTTAACTACTTTGTACGGCTACAATCGACAAATATATAAAACAAAAGTACACTTAAAGCGAGTTAAGTAATATTTAATTACCTCCTTATATATTGGAAGCAAATTTCTTTCTGAAACATGGTGTAGTATAGAACCCGTGTACTATACGAGTTTAATTATTAAAAAAATACTATATAATTTACATAAAAAATATTTTAATAGATGTTATTGTAAAATAATAATCATCCACTATGAGGAGCATAAAGATATCGGTGAATTTTTTTTAAAACTTTTTAGTTGATTGCAATTTCATACCGGTGGAAGCGCAATTATCTGATTTTTTCAAATTTTTATTGATAAACAATAGAAATATATTACAAACAATATGTAGGATTCAATAACATAGTGTCACAAAAGAATATCCAACAATTCACATGCTTGTAGAAAAATTTATGATTTTGGTGCACATCTAAACAACATGCAATTTATATATTTGATCAAACATATTCTCCACGTAATATATGACATGAAAAGTAGTAAAATTGATCAATAGTACAGAAAAAATTAAATTTTATTATTATGTATAGACAAAATAACAAAGGAGGTGCATGGACACAAAATAACACATTTGACAAGAAATAGTAAATAAATTGACAAAAACACGCAAGAAAAAAGAGAAAAACTCGTAATTTTAAAATATTTCAAGAAAATAAAAACATTACTATAACTAACATTAATATTAAACTTCCATGTTATATTATCTATGTTCTATAACAAGTTGCAGACCCGCCCGCGCGTTGCGGTGGGCATGCAATGACAGTGTCGTTTAGTTTTATTTGATCTTGTGACCTGTCCGCGCTTTGTGACGATAATATAAAACTATAATAAAGTATTGACCAAAGTCGAAAACTCTGAAAGCATACTAAAAATGAAAGTAGAAAAAGTTAATTAGTATAAAACATAAAAGTTAAAAGTTTCGTGATGAAAGTATAAAACTATAAAAAGTATACTAAAAAATGAAAGTAGGAAATTTTAGTGGAATAAAACGTCAAAGTCTAAAAGTTATGTCGTCGAAGTATAAAACTATTAAAAAAATATACTAAAAAATGAAAGTAGGAAATATTAGGGTAACAAAAGGTCAAAACTTAAAAGTTGTGTCGTCGAAGTATAAAAGTATAAAAAAATCGTCGCCAAAGTCAAAAACTCTAAAGTATACTAAAAAATGAATGTAGTCTAATAAAAACGAAATTTAAAGAGTTAAGGGGTATAAAACGTAAAAGTTTAAAAGTCTCATGGTGAAAATATAAAACTATAAAAGTATACTAAAAACGATAGAAGAAGAATTAAAAGTTTTGTGGCTAAAGTAGAATACCACAAAACTTTAAACAAAAAAAAACTTTAAAAATTAGGGGGTGAAAAACGTAAAAGTATGAAACATATGTGGCTAAACTATGAAAACCTAAAGTTACTATCCGTTTAAAAAAAAAATTGTAAAAGTTTCAGGGTAGAAAATGTCAAAGCCTTAAACTATCGTAGCCAAACTATAAAAAAGCTAAAACCTACTATCTTTTTGAATTATATTTGTTATATATAAAGTATACTAAAAACGAAAGTAAAAAAATTAAGAGGTATAAAACGAAAAAGTTTAAAACTTTCGTGGTAATGTATAAAACTCTAAAAAATGTGGCCAAAGTTAAAAACCTTAAACTTTGTGACCAAAGTTAAAAATATTAAAGTTTATGTGGCAAAATTAAAATACAAAGAACTTTTGTGCTAAAAATCAATATAAAAGAACTTTTATGGTGCTAAAATTAAAAAAAAAACTTATGTGGTCAAACTAAAAGAATCTCAAATCTTACTATTCACCTCAATTTATTTTGTATATATATATAATAATTATTTTATATTATCTTCATGTCATATCTAAGTCAACAAATATGAAATTCAATTTCGTAATTTGTTAGTAATGAAATTTCACTAACAGAGAAGTGACTTGCATTTTTGTTTGTTTGTTTTTTTTTTTTTTTTTGAGTCAAACAAGTTATCTTTCATATTTAAAATTCAAGTAATTACAAGTAACGAAGAATTATAGTTATAAATTTAATTTTAATATAAGATATAACTAAAATTTCATTATGGTTTATTAAATTATAAAAATTAAAAAATAAGAAAATTTATATTTTGATATTAATTATTTAAAATTCTTAGCATTTAATAAGTGAGAGAATTTATTTTTAATAAGAGGGAGAAGCAGAAAAATTATGATGAAATTAATTTAGTGATGACATGTGTCCTCAAATGTAATTGTTTATTAGAGTAGGAAGATTTAACATAGCATGTTATTATTCAAAACTCCATTCCAAGAATCTAAATTAGACCCCCAACTAAGTGAATTAAGCATCATTGAAAGTCTATGTAATTGTAACTCTTCGACCCCACCTCTATTAATCCGTCTCCAATCCCACCTCCAACCATCCCCAACCCTACAATCCGACATCCGACAATTTTTGTTATTTTTCTAAAAACAAAAAGCCTCGGGAATTTGCACGAAAGAGAAACATCCTCCACCCAAATGTCTTTTCAAAAACAAGTATTATCTCCTCTACTCACGACCCTCTTCATGGCATTATAAGGAATGATATTTTCATCATGTAATTTATGAACTGTCTTAACAATTTGATTCCAAATGAGTTACTCTCTTAGTTTTCGCTCGAAGGTGTTAAACGATCGTTTGTTTTAGAGTTGTCAGAAAAAGCTTCTCACTCCTATCTATTACATATATGTTTGATAATTTGTTAGGAAGTTGTCTATTTTAAGCTGTTAAAAGTGACCCTTTAAACGACGGTTTAATATTTTATCAAACGATCGTTTACGCCTGATATGAAATTATGAACACTCATAAAAAACCGAACACCAAGTCAAATCTGGATCTTAATTTCTAAATTATATGTTATAATATATATATTTTTAATGCATGAATTAATTCAACGTAACTAGTTTATTTTTCTTTTTGTCAAGTTTATGACGAATCCAATGCATGCATTCAAAATCAGTACGTATTCATTTTAACTACTTTGTACGGCTACAATCGACAAATATATAAAACAAAAGTACACTTAAAGCGAGTTAAGTAATATTTAATTACCTCCTTATATATTGGAAGCAAATTTCTTTATGAAACATGGTGTAACCCTATATTAACAATTTAACATAGCATGTTATTATTTTGGTCACTATAATTATAATTTTTTAAATCTTTTCAGTTTAAAAATTCTTTAACAAATCTGGTATCGTAGTTTTTATTCTGTAACAGTCAAATTGTAACAGTCTAATGAGTTAATATCGTCAACTTTTCTAATTATAAATGATTACATGCATCGCAGATGATAAGTATTATGCATGGATTTTTTTTTTACTCAAACTCTAGTTACATAAAAAGTTAAGAGTGAGTTACAAATTACATCATTTATATTTAGCCAATTTATGGATTGTAACATTTCTAAAACTAAACTACACTTTTTTAACGGTGTTTGAAACTACCTCCAAAATCTTCAATACCCGAGTGAGTCCTCCTGAGACGAGATTGCAACCGTTCATACTGGATTTGACACTACTCCAGGCTTGACTCACTCAGGAACACAATTAAGAAGGAAACCCACCACTTGGGAAAACCCCTTTGAGTCAGCTTTGAACTTGAGACCTCAAGGTCCTTAAGCTCTAGCCATCATCCGCACACCATTGGGCCAAATGCCCTAATGACATTTTTTTTTTCCAGAAAATGTTACGGATTAGGTCCTTTTTTACTAATAGAAGTTAATTTTTTCTAGTTAGTTTTTTATAAATAACCATTTTTCCTTAATTCTAATGGACCAAATCTGTAATTCTAACTCTTTAAAGGACCAAATCTGTAATCCTGACAATTTCTTTATTTTTATAAATGATAGTTTGCTATGACTAATTAGGGAGAACTTCATCATTTTCTTGGTATATCTGTCACACAGGATAAATTTGGTTTCTTTCTCAATAAAGCTCAGTATGCCTGAAATATTTTGCAACGAACCTCAATGACATCGTGTAAACCATCCCCATCCCAGTTAATACTAATGCCAAGTTGAGCGCAATTGATGGTCCTCTACTCTTTGATGGCACACTATATTGCAGTCTTGTAGGGGCTCTTAAGTACCTTATGTTTACACGCCCAAATATCTCATATGCAGTTCAGCAGGTATGTCTCTTCATGCACGCTCCACGTGAGCCACTTCCAATTCATGAAGAGGATCTTTTGATATATACAGAGTACATTGGACCATTGATTATAGATTAGGCCACCGGCATCACACTCGCTTACCACTTATTCAGATGTTGATTGGGGCAGTTAACCGGATTCTCACAGATCTACATTCGGTTATTGTGGGATAACTTTACTGTCTTAGTTGTAAAAACAACAAAACACGGTTTCTAGATCTAGTTCCGAGGCAGAATACCGGGCGGTTGCAAACGCCCGTTGCCGAATTTTATTGGTTACGTAACTTATTGCTTGAAGTGCATGTTCCTCTTCACACGGCAACCATTGGTTACCATGACAATGTTTCTGCAGTGTATCTTTCTGGTATTTTGCTCCATCACCAGCAAATAACATGTCGAAACTGATATTCACTTTGTCTGGAAACAGATTCACATTAGGTGTATACCAGTTCTTCATGTGCCATCGGAATTCCAATATGCATACGTATTGCCCAAGGGTCTTCCTCGACAACTGTTTTAAAATTCTTGATCCAGTTTGAGTGTACAACCATCTCACGCTCAAAGTGTGGTGGCATATTTGAGGATATATTATATATTATGTTTACATATACTATTGTATTTTCATGCATTGATTGATAGAGGGTGACTATTGTATACTCATTTAATCATTCAATGAACGTCTCTTGTAATTTTTTTTTTGAATGACAAATTTGGATAATTGACGGAGACATTACACCACCCACCCGATCATCTCCAATCCATTAAGAGGAAACTCACCACTGGTGAGAAAACCCCTGACCCAACTTGTAACCCTCATTTTCTATTCTCTTGTTCTAAGTGAGACTTGAACCCAAGACCCCATGATAAATGGTCATACACATTTGCCATTAGACTAAGCTAGTGGTTGTCTTCAAGTGATGGAAGAACTCTCAAGATAATATGATCAAATCCCATGTACTCTTAAGGATATTAACGGATAGTAGTAGAATTTTATGTAATATTTTGTAAATTATTTTATTAATGTTCTGTATTTTTTAAATTACGAGTTTAAAATCGACAATATTATGCGTGTTTATATTTATTTGTTTAAGCTAGATTTTACTATCCATGCTTTGCTGTCGAGATAATACAAGTATACAAAATAGTTGTATTGCTAAAGCGCGAATGTAAATAAAACAAAAATAAAAAAAAAAGACAATACAACAACGTTAATATTAAAGGTTCAGTTAAATACTTAAATATAGCACAAAGAATTAGATACCTAACGACAACCCCAATGAAACTCTTAAAAATTGATTTAAAAAGAAGGAAAAAATATTAACAAAGGTGTTGCTGTGAAAATTATAAAGCGAGAAAAAAAAACAGTTGCATTGCTATAACGCTATGTAAAGAAAATAATAAAAAAAATTGTGCAAAACCTTAAATGCTTAAACCATCAACTCTAAGACCTAAAAACTATGTTACACATCAATACCTATTATGACACAAATTTCTGTGCTAAATTCGTTAAGATTGAAAATAACAAAAAATAAAAAAATTATGTTACATGTCTGTACCTATTATACTATCAATTCCTTTGTTAAACTCTTTACTTTTAGATAAAAAAAAACCAAAACAAAATAATAAAGAAAAAAAGTAAAAAACAAAAAAATAATAATAATATTCAAATGCACAAAAAGAAAAGATGGATATTTATATATAAAGGTAACAATGATTATATAGTGGAAAAATAGATTTTAATAATACAAGTTTTACCTTTTTTGGCAGATAATAATACGAGTTTTGATATTTCCTTACAATAATACGAGTTTTGTGGGTATTGGATTCTAATGATACACCATTAGTTTTTCACTAACGGTGTTAGTTTGTTGCCTACGTGGCAGATGTCACGTCAGGTGCCACGTAGGAGGAAAACAGTCCACGTCAGGTGCCACCTAGGCAACAGACTAACACCGTTAGTGAAAAACTAACGGTGTATCATTAGAATCCAATTCCCACAAAACTCGTATTATTGTGAGGAAATTCCGAAACTCGTATTATTATCCGCCAATAAGGTAAAACTTGTATTATTAAAATCCATTTTTCCTTATATAGTAAGTTGCTCCACTATAAAGAAAATATAAGCTTTAAGAACTTGTACCATGTGTAACAAAGATACCACAAACAAAGTTTAAGAGACTTGTAACATGTGTAGCAATGATTATACAATAAGTTGATATTTCTGTTATAGGTAGTAATGTGTTTAAAATTTATTAATTGTATAAAATAGAATTTATAGAAACCATTCACACTTAGTCATAATTATCAAGCCATCAAGGTCCTTCATGTGAAATAAAAATGAAGATGATGCTGGATATGATATGTAATAATATCAAGGCCCTTGATCCCTTGGTGTGAAATGAAAATGAAGGTGAAATAGGTGATAATAGGTTGAGTTTATTGCCAAAGCTATTGAAGAGTTAATGTGTTACTCCTTTAAAGTTAAAAGTTAGAGCTTCCTTAAAGACGGATTGAATAATATAACGTAATGTGTAATTTTGTATTCATAGTCAAGATACTTATCACCAAACGATAGATATGTTCCGTACCCTTTTGGCCTTTTCCATCCACACTATAAATTATGATTAAATTATGATTATTCGTAACTTGTCAATAAATTGTGGATTTGTACTTTTTTTTATAATTTTTTGTAATTTCTATTTTCTTTTTAAAAACGGCCAATATATAAAAAGAAAAAATAAAACTTTAAACCATACAACTTAAAAGGGAAACACACATGACATCAAGTTGTCATGCCGAGTAAAGTTATTGTTGTGCTTGCAGTAGACGCTAATACGAAACGAATTCAAATCAACACAAATTTGACATCATGTTTTTCAAGAAATCAAACTGAAAGTACATAAAAAGGACACCCGTAACATTGCAGTCGTACTGTACAAAATTAATGTTGGATAAAATGTGTGTGAATGAGATGTTTATCTCAAAAGAATTTTTGTTCAAGTTTGGAAAAATGTGATGAGCTATCCCACATTGGTGTGGGAACAAAAGGGTAATTGGTTAATAAGGATAAACCTCAAAGGCTTTGACATCACTTGTGTCATGTTTTACTCTAACTCATACCCTCGCGCAGGGGGGTGGGTGCGAAAAATGGGGATTCGGGTTGAAATTCTGAACTCGTGCCCGCGCAACCGGCGGACACGAATGCCCTGATCATTTAAGAGACATAAATCAAACATTCATTCCGGATTAACTCACGATGGTTAATGGTGGTAAATGGATGACCTTTCGTGTGACTAATTTTCGTGTATAAGAACACGAGTTGTGGGCAGAAAGAACACACAGAAAATCGTTTTCCAACGTCGTGCTGCTCCTGCTTTTGATCTCGTTTGCTGCTTCATTCCGATCTCGTTTCAGGCAAGTTTCTTGTCCGGCTGTACACACAGTTTTGAACCGGTGTACCCTGGGAACAGACGTCGAATCTGTTTAAGGGAATTGTGTCAAACACAAGCCCGATTCGTTTTGTTTATCTGTTTTGCAGGGACCGCTCCTGCTGCTGTTCGTGATTGTGTTACGGTGGTGTTGATGCTTGTATTTATTTCTGTTGAATTGTTATTCATTATCTATATTCTATATTGTAATTGATCGAACGATTGTTTGAATCGTTACTGAATTTCCAACAATTAAAATATGTCAAAAAGTAACTATGAGAACTAAATAGCTAATGTAAGTGACAAAGAAATAAAATACAAAGGTAAAGTTGTAAATAACTAAAAGGGTTTCTTCCGTGACCTTAAAATCAATGAGATGGTCCTACTATATCTCACCTTTTATACGTGGATGACGTAATCTTCGTGGGAGAATGATTGAGTGAAAATGGAGTTAATCTCGCAAGATTGCTAAGATGTTTCTTTCTTGCATCCGGATTAAACGTGAACATGCATAAATTATATAGGGTGGAATTTGCTCGACTTGAGAAGATGGCAAAATCTCTATCCTGTAAGAAAGGCTCTCTCCTCTTTGTATATCTCGGTTTAAAAGTAGGTGCAAATATGAATGTTAACTAGAAATTGGCAACCTATCATTGATAAGTTAAAAAAAAACTTATCTTCCTGGAAGTTGAACACGTTTATCGGGGGCAAAGATCACTCTAATTAAATATAATTATGTGATGGGGAATCTACCAATCTACTATCTATATCTATTCAAAGCCCCCAACAAAGTGGTTAACAAGCTCAAGTTTATTATTTCTTTAACGACCAACAAATATCCCAGAAAACTAGAGAGTATTTACACCAGTTGAGCTTATTTTAAGAGAAATCTAGCTAACTACGCGAGTGGCCGGGTGATAAAATCTGGAATGTGACATCTCAGTCCCAAGTCTCCCCTGATTGTCAATAATCACTCGGATTATTCGGAAATTTTCCTTGTGGGGGTGGGATGAACCAAACTAATAGAATCTATTCGGTGGCTTGGAACAAATGCCTTGCACCAAAAGCTCACGATGGCTTGGGGATTGGGAGTATTCGAATTGCCAACATCTCCTTACTTGCAAAACGGTTGCGGATACTTAAATCAGAACCAAGAGCAATTTGGGTCCAAGTAATTAAGTGTAACATACATGAAGGGAAGAGATTGAGGAATAATTTTTCGATTAAGAAAATGATACATGGGATGTGGGGAAATGATGGACTTAATTATTGACCATGTTGACACGCAAAGTTATGTCAAAAGCACGCTAGAGATGGATTTCATAAACATCAAGATAGAAGATTTTTTTCGATGTAAGATTAAAACGGAGAGAACACAAAATTTTGGTTCGAATGATGACATGATTCTAGGATTTTAAGGATAAATTCCGAACCTAATTAGGTTAGAATCACGAAAGAACTTTTTTCGTTCTTAGAACGCTTCACAGAGGCGGCTCTGAGGACTTCAAAATATTTCTAGGCCCTAGGCGAGATAAAAAAGGCTCATATAATAAAAAGTTAAAAACTCATATATAAAATTCAATAATGCGACGAGAATTGTAATACAATAAACAAAATGAACGTTTGTACCAAAATGTTCGAATTTAAATAGTTAAATAAATCGTGAGCTTCTCTTAGCATTTTTTATTGCAAAACTTTCGATCAATTCTTCATAATCCATATTCTCTAAGATATCGTTCTTGATTTATGGAATTGCCAGTCCATTAAGTTTTTCTTAGGACATTGTGGATCGTAAGTATGATTTCAACAATTTCAGTTTTGAAAAACTTTTTTCTGTTGACGCCACTGTAACCGAAATAGTCAACAAGACTCTATATGTAACTAAGGCATTTGGAAAGAAGCCGACCGCTTCAGATGTTCTAAAACATCAAAATGGCAGATAATATGTCTGGGTAAAAGTATCACAAGAAACTTCATTAACCGGAAGGATTTCATGTATTCAACCGATTGTAACATCTCGTTTCAATCGATTTGACAAAACCTGACTCGTTTGGAATTTTCAAGCACTTCTGATTTTCAGTTTAACAATAACCAGAAGGATTTCATGTATTCACTAATTTATATTTTCAAATAATACATTTTGTGACGTTTCATAATCATTTTGCAAAACAAAATATATAATTGATAGATTGTTAGAGTAGTCGATTTGTTTATAACGCGAACAATAGAAGTTTTGGTTTTTCACGCGATTTTGGTATTAACAGGGAGATCAAAATTGTGGGCTTGAAATGTCAATTAGAGTCTCAAATGAGTTTTTGTATTCTTAAATCACATCACAAAGCATCATACACAAGGTTGAGTCTCAAAACATTGGTGATTAATAAAAAATCGATACACGCTTCTTTGCTCTCAGCTCACCTACAACATGTTTACGCCTGTTTTATCATCATTTATCATCCTTGATGAGATCTTTGCTTGAATCAAGTGGGTCTAGGCTCAAAACCATCACCATATTCTCCTTTATTGTTCGGTAAGCGTTGATTCATGTTTTACTTGACTTAAAAGCTCAAAGTGTGGATTTTTATGATAGATCTAGGGCTGATTTATGTGTTTGCATGAGATAATATGTATAGATCTAAGTTGTATGATGATAAAGTTAAGATTTTTATGTGTAAAACGTGACGCAATAAAGGTTGTGTCTTGATGCATGAAAGGTGATAAAAATGCTATCTTTGCGTTAGATCTTAGTCCTAGTACGATAAAGTTGCCATCTTGTTGATGCATGTGCGATAAAGATTGAATCTTTGAAGCCGAACATGTATGTTTATGTATAAAGATGATGCCTTGATGATTGATTCTTTATGAAGTTGATGGATTTGCGTAGGATCTTGCATGTATGTTAAAGGATGGATTTTAATGATGAATATGCGATAAAGTTAGGAACTTTGCGTAGATTGATGCATGCATGGTAATAAATGTTAAGTCTTGATGATGATCGGCAGTTAAGTGTGTACTTTGGTGATTTATTTTGCATGCGACATGAAGTATGTGCAATCTCAATGTTGAACATGTAATACAAATTAGATCTTTACATGGAAACATGACTGATACACATGAACTGAATGATTTGATGTGTGATTTACCAATGATGCATGTAACTCGAATATGTTCTATTATTTAGACTTACGCTAGGTTGCATGAAAGGTGCTATTTGAGTGTGATCCATACGTATGCATGCGTGTTACGTTAATTATTCATGGCTATCATTTAATAAATAACTAATGTGTCGTCGAGTCAACTTGGTCAACTTACTGTTGTTTGTATACAACGGGACGTTCGGTCAAACACAACGTGCACTTACACATTTGCTTGTCATAGGTGAAGTCTAGACGAATCACCTACTCTTTAAAGCTTTCAATTTGTTTTTAGCTCACACCCAAAGTGAGTATTCAAGCCCCTTTTCTTTTATTGTTTTGGGGTGTAACATGTACACTATCTCAAACTCTATACACATTACTCTAAAATTAAATGCGACTCTATGCTTGTTTATGTGTGTTTCTAGTATGTTAAACTTGTGTGGATTGTTGCGATGGTGGATATGGTGGTCAAACTTAAACTCAAACTAAAACTCATGCGTAATCATAATAGATCTATTGGGTTGACAACACATATGACTTTGTCAAGGGTTTGATTACACTATATTATTTACTCTATTTCATTACTTATTTGTCATACTTATGGAACTATCACTTAACACATGAATCACATGCTTTACAAAAATGCTTTACTCAAATTCTATACACAAAAAGGTGTCACAACAAGGCAATACTTGTCAATGTCAAGATGAAAAAGATCCGAAAATGCATCCTTTAAGAAGCCCATTGGAGACAAGTTGCCGATCCAAAATTTATCATTAAACCATTCCCCACCTTGCATCTTAAAAATCAAGAAATTATGATCGAGCTTTTCTAAATCGGCAATCACCTTATTAATGTTCTTCGACCCCCCCCCGGCCCCCCCCCCCATCCAGAATTGTTGGTAAGATATCCCTTTTTCTCCTAAACGAGTGGATAACATCCATAATCATAATCTAGATATATGAATTCCTTGCCTTATACCTAGATATCTGAATCTTCCTCACCCCAGCAAACGTTCCTTCTAATAGATTCAATAGCCTTGATTACCTGCGTCGGAGGTTGATAGAACGACAAATAATAAGACAGAGCGTCAAAACCAGATTTAGCAAGAGTAACTCTGCCACCAAAGTGTTGTCTTTTCCACTTGAAACCTTTTCTTACACCGGATTCCATTCCTTCACAAGGTTCAACAATGCAGTGTAAATTATCAGCCATTTGATTCGTGGCATGATGGCTAATCCCCATTCACACCAAACAACCTGGTTTTCTTGAGATTAACCTTTAGACCAAAGCCAAATGGAAAACACGAAGTAATCGAGCTAAGTTGGAAACAAAGTGTCTCCCATAACGACCACATCATTCACAAAGAAGAGGTGTGACAAAATCGGACCATCATTCGGAAGACTAATACCATTTAAAGTCCCCACCCATCACCATACATGCCCTAGTAAGGATGACATGAAGTGATTCCAAAACCATAGCAATAGGGGAGGGGGGGGGGGGGGGGGCTCTAACGAAGACCCTTCAAAACATTGAATTCCTTGGTCGCGAAACCTTTTGTGAGCACCCACATCCTCTCCGACCTTAAAGAGCCCTTAATCCACAAGTGCTAAATGAGGGGAAAATCAATATGTTCCCGAATTTTGTCAAAAAAAAAATCACAACAAAGCGAGTCATATTTTTAGCCACGTGAGATCCCCAATCAAGGGAAATCATGAATAAGCCTATCGAATAAGCCTATCATTGATGTAAGCGAATTGGGTCTCACTAATGACATCCCCAATTGCTCGATTAAGCTGATTGGCCAATGTTACTATAATCACTTTATAGATAGAGTCGATAAGACTGATTGGGCGGATATCGTCCATCTGTCCATCTGAAACTGGTTAGACAAGTGACGAAAAGCCTCCTCTTTTATCGCCTCTGGATTACTCGACCACTCTCGTTTTTTGTTTGAGATCGAGCTAAGCAAAACGTTAAAGGTCTTCCCGACTCCTTTCCAATCATCAAGTTTCTTTTTTATAAATCTCCACCTCAGATAAGGACAAAGAATCAGAACCCCTCGTATCAAACTGAATTGAAGATTTTAAAATGGGAGGGCTCAAAATCCGGCGTAGAATGCTTTACAATATACCTTATTTTAATACAATCACAATATGGTATCCATTTTCCAATTTTCCAGAGTTATCCAACCCATGTGGGAGGGTGGGTAGGCATGAGAGAAATATGCTTCTACTTACAAAAGTCAACTCTCGAAACCCTCCGTTTCATCTATAAATAACCCACAAACTCTTCCTTTTTATAAGCACACCTACATCTTTTTCTCTCTTAGCTTATCGCTTTCTCTTTACCTTACTTCACTTTACTTTGATTTCTTCATACTCATTCTTATAGATCAAGAAACCACAATGGCTTCTTCCCCCACCATCCCGGAGCATGAAGAAATCATATCCTTCCCCCCAACCACCACCGGTTCGCGGCGGACCTTCGCCCTCCCGGTGGATTCCGAAAACAAGGCTACAAAGATGAAAATCTTGTCTTTAAAACAGCCCCATATGAGAGCTTTCCATCTCTCATGGCTCTCTTTTTGCACTTGTGTCATCTCCACCTTCGCGGCCGCTCCGCTCGTCCCCATCATCCGGGACAATCTCAACCTCACCCGGGCCGACATCTCCAACGCGGGAATCGCGTCCGTCTCGGGGAGCATCCTCTCGCGCCTCGTGATGGGCGTGCTCTGCGACCTCATCGGCCCGAGGTACGGTTGCTCGGTCATCAACCTGTTGGCCGCTCCCGTGGTCTTCAGCGTCTCGTTTGTGGCGGACGCTGGAGGCTACGTGGCGGTCAGGTTCATGATCGGGTTCTCGTTGGCCACATTCGTGTCGTGCCAGTACTGGACGAGTGTGATGTTTAACGGGAAGATTATAGGGGTCGTAAATGGGGTGTCGGCCGGGTGGGGTGATGCCGGAGGCGGCCTTACGCAGCTGCTGATGCCGGTGCTCTTCCATGGGATAACTCATATGCTTGAAGTCACTCCTTTTACTGCTTGGAGGATTGCTTTCTTTATTCCTGGATGGTTTCATCTCATCATTGGGACCCTTGTTTTAATCTACGGCCAAGATTTGCCTGATGGAAACTTTGCTCAAGTTCTAAAGGATGGAGGAGCTTCAAAGGATAAATTCTCTAAGGTCAATATATAATCTTATAAATATTGCAACATGTAACATAAAGATAACAAGTTATATATACTGAAGGAATTTATTTTTGTGTGATCTATTTCAGGTGTTTAGAGCTGCTGTGACAAATTATAGGACATGGGTCTTTTTCTTGATCTATGGATATTCAATGGGTGTGCAGCTGTGCTTAAATAATGTCATCTCTGAATACTTCTTTGACAGGTAGATAGCTAAACAAGGGTTATTAAGTTATTATACAAACTGCACTTTTTCTTATCAGATAGTTAACAATTCTCTTTGTTTCATGAAATGTGAAATAGGTTTAGTTTAAAGCTACACACAGCAGGAGTGGTTGCAGCCAGTTTTGGAATGGCTAACTTCATCACCCGCCCATTCGGCGGCTACATGTCGGATCTATCGGCTCGTAAATTCGGCATGAGGGGTAGACTATGGACCTTATGGATCACCCAAACTCTAGGAGGAGTTTTCTGCATATGGTTCGGCCAATCCGATTCCCTACCAATCGCGATACTCTCAATGATGCTCATGGCCGCGGGAACACAAGCCGCATGTGGTGCCACTTACGGCATCATCCCATTCGTTTCCCGACGGTCTCTCGGCATTCTATCGGGCTTAACCGGTGCTGGTGGCAATGTGGGTGGTGGGTTGACACAACTTCTGTTTTTCTCCGGTTCAAGGTTTTCGACAGCGGCCGGGTTGACGTGGATGGGTGTGATGACGGTGGTTTTGACGGTTCCGGTGGCGTTTATCCACTTTCAGCAATGGGGGAGTATGTTTTTACCGGGGTCGAAGGATGAGAAGTACAATGAAGAGTATTACTATTGCTCGGAGTATAGCGAGGTGGAACGAGAGATGGGGTTGCACGTCGGAAGCATGAAGTTCGCCGAGAATAGCCGGGGTGAGCGTGGGAAGAGATTGGTGGTTGCCGTAGCGGAAACCCCGCCGTATACCTCGCCTATGCAACAAGTTTAAGGATTCGGGAAAATGAATAAGGGATGATCTATTCCTACACCATCACTATCTAATATCACATCGGGTCCAGACTGCTGTTTGAGGTTGTATCGGACGATTAATCAACTTTTTCAAACTGTAAATTTAACATTTTTAACTTTTCAAACATTAGCCGTGAGCATCTCACTTTTTTAATGTTTGAAAGTTTTCTTTAAAAAAATAAAGTTAGAGTTTGAAAAAGTCAGACACGATCCGATATAAACTCGAACCGCAGTAAACACGATGTGAGATTAGAAATATGAGGGTGAAAAATAATAATATAGGAATAGAAGTATCATCAATAAAGAATAAAGAAAAAAGAAATAATTAGTATAAGCAGCCGTACATATTTTGCCGTACTTCCCGGAGCTTTGGCTTTTTGCAAACCGCATCATGTTCTTATCACATGTATAATAGTACACTAGGGTTTGCAGTTTTCATTAAATTTATTATGGATTCTGTAATTTTCATATTTTATGTTTTATATGTATTGGTAACGACATATTATATTAGCTTTGAATCCATTGATTATGGTCAATCTTTTTAATTTCCTTGCATATGGTATGTATTATATTAATAATCTTGCAAGTTGTTTTTCATCGTTCTAACGCAACTTGCTGATTTATTTCTTAATTTACAAGTATTAAATATTCTTGTATTAATTCAGATCTACGATCTTTAAGTAATCTTTAATTACCCTGATGAGATGACATCTTTTCATTCAATTCGAAACTTATAAAAATATGTTAGTAGTACTTTGCCCGTATCTTATTAGTTTATATAATAGCTAATAGCGTACAAACTTGCAGTACGCATTGAATTTTGTTTAAATGAGCATGCAGTATACTTAGTACCGAATGGGCAGCGATCACATGTTTTATATCTATGTATAATATATATATATATACACGTATAGAGCATCAGTATAGAACATAACAAGAACTCTAAAACGCGTCATCTAATCTGTCACATCATATTTTTATAAAATTTTTCAAAAACGCCAAGTTCTTATTCGACCCTGGATACTAATTCAAACACCCTTAGGGGAGGGAGTATGGTTGTGACATGGCTTGGTGAAGCGATGCTCACCAACCAATCATCATCGGCCAACTCAAATAGGGTGTTTTAAAGCCATGTCAAGCCACACTATATGGTATGGTTGTGGTGTGGCGCGCTTGGTGAAGCCACGTATATATCCGATTTTTTTTTTCAGTTTGAACAACTTTTAATAAACTTTCATAAAAAAAAACAAACCACTAATATTAGGAAATTAAACGATACAATACTTGAAATTAAAAAAAGACGACTACAATTTTAAAAAAGACGACCCAACATCATTCGAAGTTGTGTAGTTCCCCGACTCGGACGTCTTCATCCTTTTACCCGGTTCCGGTATTTCACCAACTAAATTCGCAACCGGAGCCCACTTTGGATGGTCTTTTACCTCGACCCAATACGCCAAATGAGCAAACCCATTTTTCTCGTATATTTCTTTATACAAGTTTTGGGCTTTCATCAAAACGTCCACATCCGCACTCCCACTTGCCCAAATATTAGTCTATTACAAAAAAATGAACAAGTTAATATATATATATATATATATATATATATATATATATATATATATATGGGGTTAGGTTCAAATGAGAACTTTTTATTTTGAAAACTTTTGAGAACTAAATCTCAACCACAAATTTCAAGGGGGATCACTACAATTCATGGGAGGGGGATACATGTAAATAAACTTGTGGCTCAAATTAGTTCTTTTTAGTTCTCAAACCCAATTGGTTCTCAAATGATCCTCTCCCTATATATATATATAGGTTTGGGGTAAAATACATCCAGCAAAAACGCTACATCCAGTGCGGATTCATCTGGGGCGTCCATCAAGATCATCCAACAGCCAGGATCTATGGTGTTTCCGCCTATGGTGTTTTTCCCCCCACCGAAAACACCATAGGCGGAAACACCATAGATCCTGGCTGTTGGATGATCTTGATGGACGCCCCAGATGAATCCGCAATGGATGTAGCGTTTTTGCTGGATGTAGGCTAACTCGACTCTATATATATATATATATATATATATATATATATCAAGTTAAAAAAAATAAATGTTTTTTTACCGATTGAATGTAGAGACCATTGAAGTTCGACATTTCGTATTCAACTTCTTCCAATTTGAGCTTAGATGGTCCCTAGTTCGCCCACTAGGTGCACCCATCAAACCGTCAAAATGGGCAAGAACTTTACCCCAAAACGAATCGCGGGATTGTTGATCCGCTTTTTTGCCATCTTCGGTCCAATGAATATAAGCTTTTGTCAAATTAAGCTCTTCCTCCGACGTTCAAGTTTTACATTTCGCTCTCATCGGAAATTTACCTTTCTTCTTTGTAATCACTTGGACGTCTTCGTCCATCACCTCGATCTCCTCTTCTTCAACCGCAAGCTCTTCTTCTTCTCCGACTTCTTCTTCAACTTCATCTTCGGATTCGGAATCGCTTTGACGTCTTGACTCTCGAAATTGTGTGTTTTGGTACATGACGTTAGAGGGGAATTGATGCATTTGGGAAGAATGTGGGAAATATAACTACCCTTGAACCCCATAACGTCCGGATAGGAGATCAATGTACGATTGTTGAGAAGTATGTGGTGTGAAAAAAGTCGCTTGTGATTGGGGTGGAGGATTTGCGTTTGAGGATTGACCGGTATTTCGAACCTTCGATTTATATTTTTTGGTGGGAGCGGTGGATTTTTTCGTGAGAGCGGGTGAGTTTTTCTTTGATCGATCCATGAATAAAGAATTAGAAGATATGTTAAAGAGGTTTTTGTTAAGTGAAAGAAGAAGATGTGTGTAAAAATGTTATAAAATATGATAGTATTTATAGTGGTAATTGGTAAAAAAGAAGAAAAAAAAGTAGTCGTTGAAGGCAATGGTCAAAAAATAACGGGCAAAAGTGGGCGGCTCTCGCCGGCTTGGAGAACCCGTCGAAGACCACAAATTGGAGCTGAGGGAGGGGAACCGGATCAGGCGGTGTGGTTGCCGGGATCGAACCGCGCAGTTCATGAGGAGCCGGGCTTGGAGCCGCTCTTCATACCGCCTCCCCTTATATCATTTTTATACAAATGCATATTAAATTTCCATAGTTAGTGGTTAGACTTAATTAATATAGAACATGTCAATGATATCCAGTTCAATTGGTTGAGGTGACGCACCCATAGATATTAAAATTAAGAGGTCTTGGGCTCAGTTCTCACATGTGACACAAAAATAGGGGATAGATGTTGGATGGAGAGTTTTCTCACCTACGATGAATTACCTGCTAAGAGTGATCTTCGAATTCTATACTCGAGGAATGAAGATGATCGAGTGGACTGGTGTCCCTCTCTGATCCAAATACCGTTAAAAAAAGTTAATATAGAAACTAAACCTCGGGATTTAAAAGATGCAAGCTTGAAAGATCAAGAGGGGATATATATTGTGCAACTTTTGAAATTAAAGTAAGATTTCCTGTAAGGGGAGGGGAAAATTGAGTACTACACACATAAGGTGTGTGTGTATGGTTTCTTTCATGAAGAAGCAAGAGGGTGAGTTGAACCAAAATGATTTTGCCAGATCTTCAGTTTTGATTTCTGAAGATTTGCATGAGAAATATATCCAATTTTTTTTTTTTTTACTTTTATTTAAGTACTTTTTCATCCATCAATGATCCCTAATCCAAGTATTTGAGGTAGGGTACTCAATGACTATAAAAATGGAAGGTTTTATGTTCGCCGGTCATAAAAAAAATAAGGGTTGTATGTTGGGTCAAAAGGGTTTCTTCACCTATAATGAGTTTCCTCATAATTAATAATGAAGATGATCGGATGATGTCAGTAGTGGCATGTCAGAAATCAGAGTTTACCGTTAAAAGGATTCTTTTTCATCCGATCCATGTAACCATGATTGGGTTTTTAATTGGGTACGTAGTAGATGGGTTACGTTTGGCTGAAGATGTCGAATTTGGAGGTGAACTCATTGAAATATTGTTATATAATCATGTTTATGTTGTTATTTATGATGAATCTTGATTTGTTTGTTCATGGGATTTAGGATTCATAACTTCAAAATAAAGTAACTAGTTTTAGTGGGTTGAGTAAAGAAAGAGTATAAGCAGCCGTACATATTGTGCCGTACTTCCTGGAGCTTTATTGGCTTTTTGCAGACTAGGATTTCAAGTTATCATTATGACTTTTGTACTTATCGTTAATCTTTTTTAATTTCCTCGCGTGCTATTCTGGCAAGCTGTTTTCATGGCAGCTTCATGGTCTATTTCTTAATATATTTAAAAGGATTCAATATTATTGTATTAATTAATATTAATATATTCGGATCTTCTTTAATTACCCTCATGAGCATGATGACATCTTTTCATTTTTATTAATATTTTTGCATACGTTAATACTAGTATGCATCTTATTAGTTTATTTAATAACGTACAAATGACCTTTTTTTATGAACAAATATAGATATCTATATATCATTTAAATGATATATAAATGGTGTGAAATTTTGCCGTTCAAAAAAAGTATCAAGGAGCTTGGCCATTATGGAAGGTCGATTATTATTGATTAAATTAATTGTAGGATATCAGACTTGTTTCAAATAAGTTATACGGATAATTGATTGAGCCGACCAGACATGACCTAGAGGAAGCCAATCGTGATCAACGAGAACTAGGAGTGGTGGCCTGGAGTGACGTTATCATGACCAACGCGTGAATGTGACCCAAAGACGTTGGCATGTTAAGGAAGGCCGATTGTTATAGAATGAAACTAGCTATTACAATATATATTTACAAGTGTAAAAATATAAAATTATAGCGTGACTACCATTAAACAAAAAGATAATTTCACCACTATGGATGACCAATATTAATGTTCACGTGTTATGTTATCAAAATTAGTATTTAAATATGTATATTTTCTAGAAAATCTTTTTCTTTATAATTACCATGTCCAGGTACTCCGTGAGTACTTTCCGCCTAGACCAAGTACTCACAACTCCCGAATCAACTAAACTCATAGCGCCTAACGACTTCTGCAACCTTGATACATGCAAAGTAAAAACATCACGAGTCTTCGATCAAAAGGTTCCAAGTTTAAATGGAACAATATTAGATTGTAATGATCTTTTCATATAATTATATGAGTTAGTTAAACAGAACTACAACCACCATAAGAAAATAGACAATGATTTTATTGACAAACATGTAGTTACAGAGAACGGATTAATAGTGAAGACAAGCCGACAAGGAAGAATCGGTACGATGTGGCATGCATGTTCGTTGACAATAATACCACATAGGAGCACCTTCCCACCCAATTTGGTACCACAAAATGTGATTCTGTCGTTTTACATGTTTATTCCTATTCATTTAACCACACAATCACACACTTAAAACTTTTAGAAATCAAACATGGTTAGGAGTGTTCCCCGGTGGCGTTGGAGCCGACGCGACCTTCCCACCACGCTCCGACCGGCTGTTCTCGGCAAACTTAAGACTCGCCTCGTGCATCCCTTTCTGCTTTTCGTCCTCGGTCCACTCCGAAACATAGTAATTCTCTTCACTCCCTTTGACAATATCCTTACTAGGAGGCAAAAACATGCTCCCCCATTGCGGGAAGTGAACCAAACTCACCGGAAGTGTTGCACATATGATCATCAAACCCATGTAAGTCAACCCTTTCTCCGTCGAAAACGAGGCATTCGCGAAGAATATGAGTTGGGTTAGCCCGGACCCGAAGTTCCCACCCGCCCCCGTCATTCCGGATATGATTCCAAGTGATCGTCGGGAGATGAATGGAATGACGCCGAATGTGGCCCCGCATGCCGCTTGTGCCCCGATGGAGAACAACATCATAAAGGTGATGGCTAAGGTCAACGAGTTGACTAAGCCGAGGCAGACACAAAAAACACCACCCGCGGTTTGTAGGAGCCATAGGTTCCAGAGCCGGCCGCGCATTCCGAATCGTTTTGCCATGTAATCTGATGTGAAACCTCCAAATGGACGTGCTAGAAGGTTTGCCATGCCGAAGCAAGCCGCAATGATTCCGGCAAGATGAAGCTTTAGGTCAAATCTGTAATTATAATAAACATTAATACAACTTCCTCAATGAGTTGGTTTATTTCATTTTTTTACATAAAATTTAAAATTGTGGGTGAGTTGATTTAGTTTTAACAATACTTTGTAAAGATTTTAGTTCTCGTAGTTAATTTAGGGCTAATTACTAAATACACGTTTAAGTTTTAACCCAACAAAGTACTATAAGTCTATAATACATACATATACAGTAATATCTTAAAAGGGCTTTATGACATGTCTTTATGATCTTTTTAAGTGTAGTGTATAAAGTCTAATTCATAACGTTCTCCAAATTTATTATCCAATTATATTAATTTATATTTTTTTAAAATCTTCATCAACCAATATAAAAAAGGATTAAGGAAATGAACCAATCAGAAAAAGGATTAAGGGGTGCTATGTTCATAACAAGGCAACCAAAATTTTCATCTATAATACCTTTGGGGTGGTGTTGGAGCGCTATGAAGCCCGGTACTTCATGCCCAATACACAAAGTCTTAGCCCATATTGAAGTTTTTAATCGACGGTTATAACTTATAAGAGTAACTACTTTTTATTAATTTAATAAATAAAATTTTAGAAACGTGTGTTATATATACCTATCATAGAAGTACTCGGCGATGACGTTATCAATTGTTAGCTCCACACCCATCGAGTAACCATAAAGAAGAACAAAGATCCATGTCCGATAGTTTGTAACTGCATACCATAAAACCTAAAAAAAAAGATAAAAACATAGATTATGTAACTGAGTATTCCCGTGCGTCCCATACCATTCGACCAAATGACAGATAGTTAATGTATTAAGTTTACCTTGCCGAATTTATCTTTGGCAATATCACCCTTCTTCTGAAGAGCACCAAGGTTACCATCAGGCAAATCTTGACCAAGAGTGAGCACAAGTATCCCCATAATCACATGAAGCCATCCCGGTATGAAAAACGCGATCCTCCAAGCCGTGAACGGTGTCGCACCCGCCTTCTTGATGATCTCAAACAACACGGGCATAAGCAGTTGCGTCGCACCACCGCCCATGTTCCCCCAACCAGCCGCGGTCCCATTCACCACCCCGATAATCTTGCTATTAAACATCGTACTCATCCAGTACTGGCACGACACAAACGTAGCCAACGAGAAACCGATCATGAACCTCACCGCGATGTACCCACTAGCATCACTAACAAACGACATGCAAAACACGGTCGGTGCGGAAAGCATGATGAGGAACGCGCACCCGTACCGCGGTCCCAACAAGTCGCACACCGCTCCCATGACCAGCCTCGAGAAAATGCTCCCTGAGACGGACGCCACACCCGCGTTCCCTATATCGGCTTTGGTGAGATCGAGGTTGTCCCGGATGATGGGGACCAAGGGGGCGGCCGCGAAGGTGGAGACAAAAGTGGTGAAAAAGGAGATCCAGGAGAGGTGGAAGGTTCTCATGTGCGGGTTTGCAAACGAAAACAGTTTAAACACGGTGGCCTTGTGCTCGGAGTCCACGGGCAGGTCGAATTTTGCGGTGCGGTCCGTGTGCACCATCGGGGACGCCACGGAGAAGGCCATCACCGATTCGCGGCCCGTGACACCATGCATAGAGCTTCCCGGAGAGCCTTCAATCTCAGGCATCTTTACTAAATATCTCTTAGGCTTGAAATCTTGAACTAATGATTAATGTTTTATAAGTTGTGTTGGTGATATAGTGTGTATATATAGGCTTTGTTTAGAATTATAAAGTGCAAATAGATAGATGGGTTGACAAATGATAAGAGTTGACAAACAAAAAGGCCGTATTAGATTTGGTACGGAATATAGCTTGTGGACATTCCCAAAAGGTTGTAGATAAGCTCTCTTATAAGGAATAATTAATCCCATTTGCCGCATATATACGTACGAGGAAGAGGAACATCATTTGGGCTTATCAAATCTTCCAAAAGACATCGATACCAGCTAAGTAGCTAGCTGGATGGCTTCTAACTTACAGATTGAGCTATATGTAAAATTAGCTTGATTTGTTTGCATATACTAGAGAAATGATACATATTTGGTTTATAATAATAATTAAATTTTATAGATTTAAGTGAGACGGCGAGCTAAAAGTTAAGCTAAAAATAAAAAACGATGGGTTTTCTTTTCTTTTTTTTTCAAATGAATAATTTTGACGTGGGAAGTGAATCCAACATGGTTCATCAAGAAGGTGACTGGGTGTTTGTGTGTGTGTTTTTTTTTATTATCGGAGTTTCGTCCGAATGGTATGGAGCATGAATGATTGAGTTTGGGGTGGCTGAAAGGTCCCAAGCTCGATCCCGATTCTTAGGGTTTTTACCACAGTGGATGAGTATCCTCTAGAACTTGATGAATTTAGGTGGTGTCGCGTAGCTCAACATCTCATTGAACTCACAAGTCGACTGATTGTCGTTAAAATAAATAATGTGTGTCTTTATTTGGTTGTTTGAGATGTCATGAAAGTGCACAATTAAAAAAATAAAAAATAAATAAAAAAAGAATGTGGGCTGGCACTCAAAAATGTAGATCGGTTAGCAATTTGGGCCGTGTGTGGGCCTGTGGCAGATCAAAGCAAGGGATGGGCTGTTGTGGATTTACGGACTGCAAGTTGGCTGCGAGTTGTTTGGCTTTAGTGGGCTAGCACATGTGAGTGAAGTGATCACTCAATTTAGAAATACTAGAACTCAAATTAGACAAGAGATGAGAAGGAATTGCTTATTTCATTCGAGGAATTTGATGAGAAAAGAGTACAGAATTAGTAGAGAAGAAGATGACCATTTGTCTAACAATATTCCTTTCTTCCTAATTCTTTCTAACAACCTGCTTATATTCCTCAAGTTGTTGGGCTTCCTTAGCTCAATTGTTAGGCTTCTTGAACATGGTGGTAGTTGGCCCATTAAATTCATAACAGTGAGCTTTCTTGAGGGCTGAGGCAAAACAGTTAAAAATTAATTAGTTTACATATAATATCGACGGTAGTAGCAATAACATTCTTACGCAGTGACGAAGCTTGACCGGAAACTTAGCCCGGGCCGAAACTCAAGGGTCAAAAAAAATTTAGGTTGTCGCTAGGTTTTGAACTTGGTTTATATGTTCGGGTCGGATATTCGGTTCAAGTCGGGTCACACAACAAAAAATAAAAAAACTAATTGCAATAATTTATTAAAATAACCATTGTTTAACAATTAACATAAAAAATGGAGGTCTCGTCGATTAGGGTTTTTGAACTGGATATATATTTTTGAACTGTTACATATCTAAACTCACTGGCAGTCCAATGGTTTAGTCCCTGCCTTTCGAATTGCAGGTCGCAGGTTCGATTCCTGCTGGCTTCTCTTGGTTCTTTATAAAAGCATGATTTTCCAATTCACTATTAAAAAAACGTTGCTTACTGGTTTCGAACTCAGGTCTCCGAATTTTAACCAACAAGGCGTGAACCAGTTGAGTTGTGATGCTTTCATTACCTATACTAACTCCTTATGAATATATAGACTGGGCCAGACTAAGCATATAAAAAAAATTGAACCGAACGGGTATAAATTCCTACTTCTGAGCAAAAAAACAGCCCGAGGCTGGGCCCGGTCTGGCCCTCATTAAAAATCGCCCGTATTCTTACGGGCTGTTATTTAATTAGAATTAGTGGTTAAAATGTTAGTTAGGAGTTAGTTTAATTTGTTAGGAAAATAGTCAAAGTATTGACTAACAGTGAGCTGTATATATTTGTACTTTTCTTCTCTGGTAATACACTTTTCCAATTTCAAACTCTCTCTCTAAAATCAAAATCAAGACGGACGATACTCTTCGCGGTTGGAAAGGAGACGAAAATCAACAGAATTGGTAATCACGTTAATCATTCGGCCGATTCATTCAACTCCGTTTTCTTTCAATCTTTGAACATGAACCAGTGTAATTTTCGTTTATTCTTGGATAAGATGAGTAGCTAAACTTTTATAACACCTAAGTACGCACTGAAAAGAGCAATGCCTCTTTAGTTCAAATCTTGGCAATGTTTAATCTGATGGAATAATAAAAAGTTAGTGTCCAAAAATTAAATGAGGATTTAAGGGAGAAATTGTGGTGAAAATTCTTCAAGTTTAAGTTTGAATCAAAATTTATTGTATATGCCTTCTCTATACCTTAAGAAAACCATCGTGTAAATATCCTCTTGTTAGCCCTTCGGCAGGTTAGGAAAATTGGTAGTGAAATCTTTTATCAAAATGATATTAAGTTAGGGGATACGGCTTGAGAAACCTTTATTTGAGCTTATTTATGTGGCCTCCGCCTCCGATGTTTTTGATCTTTTTTATAGTGATCAATCTCTACACCGCCCTCAAATCGAGTTGCATTTTATATGTTCTTTTACAACTTCCATGCAGTTGATGCGGGAAAACATCATAGATGAAAAAACCGCATGGCCCAACCTATAACCCCAATTTATTTAATTTTTATTTTCCATTTATAATGTCTTTAGATACCTCCCTCTTGTCAATCGTGATAGAGATCATTGGTAAATATTTAAAATTGGGCTGAAAAGGTAGTGGGCGTGGACTACCCCATGATGCCTTACCATACTCGACCCCTTCCACCCTAATTAAGGATAATGTTATGTTTGTCACCAGAGAAAAGAAAACGAATTGTAAAAAAATAATAATAATAATAATAATAATAAAAAAAAACTCAAAGTACAAACAAAGAAAAAATAGCAAACAAAAACTCAAAAACTAAAATTGTGCCACTCTTTTCAGGTCACCATTTACAATTTTGATCTATTCTTAACCCACACATGTAATGTAACCTAGCCTTTTAATATCTTCAAGCATCCCTATGATAGACAAGCAATTAATAAGTAACGTAGAGAAAAAAATGTCTAATCATTATCATTAAGGTTGTGTTTGGCGTGCAAAAATGTCTAATCATTATCATTAAGGCTGTGTTTGGCGTGCCATAAGCTAGCTAGCTTATAAGCTAGCTTTTTGGCGTGTACCAAATGGAGTTTTTTTAAAAAAGCTAGCTTTTTTAAAAACCCCCGTTTGGTAACGTTAAAAAGCTAGCTTTTGAAAAGCTAGTTGGAGTAGCGTTTCAACTAGCTTTTATAATATTTCCAGTTTTACCCTTCCCTAACTAATAAATAAATATCTTTATTTACATTTATGACATGTAATTTTATGTCATTTAATATTTTTCAGCTATTTATTAGCTAGTTTTTTTACCAAACGTTATTTTTTATCAACTAGCTTATCAGGTAGCTTATAGTTTATCAGCTAGCAGCTAGCTTATCAGTTAGCAGCTAGCTTATCAGCTAGCAGCTAGCATCTCAGCTAGCTTATCAGCTAGCAGCTAGCTTATCAGCTAGTGCGCCAAACACAGCCTAAAAGAAATATTATACTAAAAGAAATATTATAGTAAAATGAACCCATTTTCCGTCTAAAACCATTTATCACATTCACAACATGGCTAAGGGGCTGTTTGGTTCAATCTGTTTCATTAAGTGCTGGATGAATAAGCGTCTGGATGGTAAAGACTTATGTAGAAGACTGGATGAATAAGACATTTTTTAAGGTAAATCTCTTAGCGATTCAGACATTTTGACCATTCAGAGGTTCCAAACAAACAGTCTGTATCTGTACGATTAAGACAATTTACCATTCAGACCTCCTTAAGAGGTAAATCAAACAGCCCCTAAGAGACCATATATTCTGGACGCAGGTTATCGAAGATTTTGGATAGCACCGACGGTGGGGGTGATATTCCAGCTGACATCATTGTGTAAACATCACTCTATCATCTGGCCAAAGCCTTCTTCTCCGTTTCTCATCTTCCTTGCTTCTTCTTTCATCTCACATCATGCTTTCATATCCAATTATTCATCACCCTAAGAATTGTATTAATTACATGGACTTGGATTAATTTTATATTTTCGTTAGTATTTCTTATGTTTGTGTTCAAATTTTGTAAGTTAGTATAATATAATAGTTGTTAAATATATATAGATCTATGTTTTTCTTCAAAACATTATTAAAAATATAGAAACTATACTAATATCATACTGTACGGAGAATGGAACCCACGTCTTAAAGGTTAAAGGGAGACTTGTGACTTGTGTCTTGTGTCTCTGTCCCTACAAGTTGGAAGACAGAGATTTTGTGCCTCATATTTTCTTTTTTAGTTTTCATTTTCTTATCAGATCAAACTTTAGTAAAAAAAATGAAAAAATAGTTCGTTTTATGCTTATTGCATTTGCATAGCTACGTTACTATCAGATCAAACTGGTTAAGCTTGAAACCGGATTTGGTCACTAACCGGTCTGCTGGTTATCATCTGATCGGTTATAAAACCGGTTAGATATTTTTAATCCCTAAGCTAGTTGATTCATACAAATCTCAACTCTCTCCTCTGAAACGTTCAAAAAAATATATATGCTCAGATGGCTTCTTCAATTGCTAGCGCTTCGGTTAAGTATGGTGAACTTTCGGAGAACCAAGTTCGTGAAGTCATTGCAGCGAATCGAAACAGAGAAATTTGATAACATTTTGATATGTGTGTGCTGATGAGAGGTCAAACTAGGCTCGGTGAAAATTGTGTGGCAAGTTATTGGCAAAGGATGCAAACTCAACTTTGAGGCTATACATTAAGCATCCTCATTGTCAGGTGATCAAAGCGCAACTAGCTCAAGGCCAAGCAACGATGACAAATGATTTAACAAAGTTTGTCATTTAACCACATCGCTATAGCCATGTAAGTCGCACTACCCTTAGACGTGATTGTTTGAAATTGTGAAAAATGGCTAAAAAAGATTTAACTAAACAATTATAAATTTACAGATTTGTGTTAACTTAACTAGTGATTTTTGGTCGACTCCCCACGGTTCACCCGAATCTTTATTTGTGTGATCGTTCATTGGGTACAACCGGGTGATTGACAAATGATGAAACACACAATAGATTTTGAAGAACTTAATTTTCCTCACCGGTCAATATGTATTTTATAGTACCGACAAAGTTATTCAAAAATATGGTTTACAAGAAAAAAAATTCAATCTCTTTTAATAACGCGTCGAATAACACGCGTGTTATACAGCAACTAAAACTAAAATATAAAACGGATTGTGATGGTTGTTTTTCCATAGTCGTTGTGTTGCATACATAAGCACACATAATCAACTTATGTATACAAGATGGTCTAACATTGTTAACCCAATAATTCTTGATTTAAAAAAAAAATGTTATCGGGTGTTTTTAGTAAACCAACTAGGCATAGTGTCTATAAAAAATATTGTAGAGAATCAAATTCCAACTACTTAGGTCCCAATTGGGACGTACATACTAATGTAACATGTTTGAAAAGGCACTTCAACAAAAAAATAGTTTAATTGCATATCACAACGATCTTTGATCTAGACATTCTAGACTTGTAGCATTTCCTCTTTCGAGTTCGGTTTTTATTCAAAATTTAACAAAGTTGCTACATGTTTTCAAAATGTCAACAACATTTCTATCGGGAGTTTATTACCAACGAGTCCTTTGGCCCTAAAACAAATATATGTGATGTGTAATAAATTAAACGAGTTTTCATATATGCCACATCCCTTCCCCGCCATGGAAGATAAATTTATAAATTTTTTTCAAGAAATGCCAACGGTTATTACTTGTGTCGCCGCCTCAAACAAACCCTTGCATAAATATCCCGGGGGGGGGGGGGGGGACCAAAACGTTACTTGAAAATACAACTTATGCTTTGGATTTGTACACTAGTGATCCAAACATTGATAAAAAAAATTAGCCAAGATCTTTCAAGCATGTTTTATGTGTATTTTGCTAAATATGGTCAAACATCAACGATTTACGAATGTATGAGACAACGAACACAACATTCGGGTGCGATTGCAAGTAGTAGCTCAAAGTTGTATGTAGACGTGTACAATATGTTTACAACCACAAATGTGAAAAGACAAAGGTAGCTTCGAAGTCTGTTTTTTCTAGTTAGTGGAAAGGAAATGAAGATAGTTTTCCGGTCCTATCCGTTATGGCCCGAGATATACTAACGGTCCACGCTTTCACGGTAGCTTCGAAGTCTGTTTTTTCTAGTTAGTGCCAGGGTTATTGATGTCCCCGGAACGGTCACTGAAAACTACTAAATTAATTCTAACCTAGATACACCTAAATAAAACCCAATTATCCTAAAACTAGACCAAGCCGCTAGGAAAATGTACCTATCGACTATAGTATAGCTATCAGAAGATCGGGTACCGAAACCTAAGACATTGAATAGCAAAAGTAACTAAGGAAAATGAGAAACTGATTATTTAAAAGATTTGTGGTTTTTAAATTAAACATAATTAAATTAACTAACAACCGACATTTAGAACACTTAAGACGAAACTCAGAGATGAGAATGGTATCACCTAGACCTAGAATCCTAGTTAACATTAACGATCTCACTCAGCTATGACAACTTTGATGGAACCAGGATCTTAACAAACAACTTATAGAAACCCTAAAAGCCCCCGAATCACTCTCCGAATGTTCCTGATAGGATACCTAAAGATTGAAATATGCCCACTGGTTAGTTAGCTCTCATCTCGGTCCTTCTTAACTGATAACTCTAACGCTCGGAGAAGTGGTTCTCCTCTCGGTTCTTCCCAGTTCATCTACCTAAGAGAAACCTTGGAAACAATCCAAAGAACCCTAAAGTATCAGGAGCTACCTCTAATCAACCACAACTAACACAGAATAACAAATTAGATATAAACCCTAGATTATTTCCCTCTCAAGACAATTACCTAGACACTATTAGCCAACCCGATTATCCGACCAACCTATCACCTCTCGGAATTTCTAGATAGGCAGAACATTAATTTTGATATAATAACTACCAACTAGTCCTATGATTACTAAACATAGTAGATGGCAATCAATAGCAAACACAGAGTCACACTGTCAAAATACCTAACTCAAACCGAAAGACATTAGTGTTAGGAATTTCCGAGGTCGACGAGTTCGAGATTTGGTTTGATGAAACTCAACGTACCACTTGTTGTTTAACCGTTCCCACAACACGGTGAAGTTTATGACTCGAAGACTCTCATTAACCGAAGACATGGCATTAGTGACATTATTATTTATTGTTACATTATTTATTTGTCACTATACTAGTTGTTGGTTATTTACTAGTTTGCCATTGTTAGGTTAGTACATATAATTTGGTCTTTCCCTTGTGAAAGGCATGTATGAGTGCATGAGAGAGAGCGGGAACATGAATCTTTGAAGTTGTGTGTGGTTCATGAACACTTGTTCATGAACCTAGCATGAGTGGTGTAGGTAAACTTGTAATCATTCAACGTCATCTATGATTATCTCTACATTATCTTGCTCACTACATCTTCTATATTTATTCTCATCATCATCATCACATCTCAAACACCCAAGTAGAAGAACCGATCCTTATGTTCTTCAAGGTGTTTATATTTGTTCTACAAAGACGAAGCTCACAAAGTCTCCGATCCGCTTCCGCTGTGCCATCGGGGTTTGGCGTGGCTCACCGACCCCGGTTTCTACAATTGGTATCAGAGCCATGGTCGAAGAAAACGCACCAATTCGGTTGGTTTCTTCAACTTTGTGTTTGTTTGCTTGTCTTTGTAACAAATAGAGATGTTTATTGAATTATTTGGGTTCCTTTTGTGTTAGATATAGTCACATAAAAGAAAATGAGTTAATGTCTAAACTCATCCCAAATAGTTAGCTTCCCAGATCTTCATACGTTTGAAGATTGTTTGTTTTAATTTGTGTGATTAAAATAAAGGGAAACAAAAACAAAACCTATAAAGGTGAATAGGAAAAGTTAGTAGACTTTTGACTAACTTTTAAAACAACCACCCTATTTGTCCCCACTTTTTGTACTTTCTCTCTCCTCACCTAAACACTCAACCTTTTAGTCAATATGGCAGATTTATATTGTTGATGTTTATTGTTAATTATTTTTTAACAAAGTGATGGAAGAATAAAAACTCACAAGACTGCAGCTTGTAACATCGAGTTTTTACGTGTTCTTATTTGGGAGAAATGGTGATTAATTAGTTGACATCCGGCATAACTCTGTTCAGAGGCAAAAAAAAAATTCCCGAAAGAAAATATTTTTCTAAGGAAGAAGTTCTGAGGAAACTTAAAATTTTTTTAAGGAAAAAGTTCCTAGGGAACTTAAATTTTTTTCTAAGGAAAAAGTTCCTAGGGAACTAAAAGTTCCGAGGGAACTTAGAAAAATTTCTAAGGAAAAAGTTCTTAGGGAACTAAAAGTTCTGAAGGAACTTAAAATTTTTCTAAGGAAAAAGTTCCTAGGAAACTTAAATTTTTTCCTAGGGAACTTTTCAGTGAAGTAGAATGTTCCAAGGGAACTAAAAGTTCCTAGGGAACTAATAGTTCCTAGGGAACTTGAAAAACTTCCAAGGAAGTCACTTGCACAAATTTGTCCGGAATATTTGAGATTTTAAGGTTGCTGTTGGGCTGCTGTTTATTGCTGAAATTAATACAAGTCTAACGGAGTGTAAGCCGTTAAATCCATCGCAACAAATTGGTGTATAACAAGGTACACTTGTAGAAATCAAACTATTCTTTTTTATACTTGCTTCGTTATAAGCAGACATGTTTAGAAGTCAGTTGAAAGTTGAAGAATGTGTGCAAGTTTGGGAGTTTTTCTACATTGAAGAATTTGTTTGCTATTGTTGGATTAAGTTCTAGCTTGTGAAGAGTCCTTGAGCCATCGTTAATATGGTAAAAATAAAGGCAAAGTTAGAACCTTGTGACTTGTTGAGGTAATTTATTTGAAGTGGTACTATCTTTGAAGTGATGCATCGGTTTGGTATTCACAAGACGGTTGAATTATGGAATTGAATTTCAAATTTATCCTTGATCCTTTATCTTGTTTACCTTTAACAACACTTAGGATGGTGGTGACATCCTTGGAGTAGTGTACTTGTTAATTTTGGTAAACACCCTATGGGCCTTTTTATTGGTTTCAGGCTAGAAGAAGAACAGTTATTTTTCATAGGGGGAGCTTCACAAAGGAGAATGGTTAAATGAAAGATTTAAAACCGTATGAATATTTTCTTGAAGTCAAGTTGCAAGAATACAAGGGAACCGATTGTCACAAGATTTGAGTTATTGATCTGTTTGTTCATCAACCAAATAGGGGGAGATTGTTAGGAATTTCTGAGGTCGACGAGTTCGAGATTTGGTTTGATGAAACTCAACGTACCACTTGTTGTTTAACCGTTCGCACAACACGGTGAAGTTTATGACTCGAAGACTCTCATTAACCAAAGACATGGCATTAGTGACATTATTATTTATTGTTACATTATTTATTTGTCACTAGACTAGTTGTTGGTTATTTACTAGTTTGCCATTGTTAGGTTAGTAAATATAGTTTGGTCTTTCACTTGTGAAAGGCATGTATGACTGTATGAGAGAGAGAGAACATGGATCTTTGAAGTTGTGTGTGGTTCATGAATCTAGCATGAGGGATGTAGGTAAACTTGTAATCATTCAACGTCATCTATGATTATCTCTACATTATCTTGCTCACTACATCTTCTATATTTATTCTCATCATCATCACATCTCAAACACCCAAGTAGAAGAACCGGTTCTTATGTTCTTCAAGGTGTTTATATTTGTTCTTCAAAGACGAAGCTCACAAAGTCTCCGATCCGCTTCCGCTATGCCATCGGGGTTTGGCGTGGCTCACCGACCCGGTTTCTACAATTAGCAATATAGGCAAGAACTAATTTGTAATCAAAACCCTAAAATTAATATGCATACGCATTCAATTGCAGAAAATTAGAGGAACTTAAAGAGCATCAATCCATACGAAAAAAATGTCATAAACCGAGCAAAAGTTGTAAATGTCAAATAGTCATCTTTAGTCTAGGTGGTACTAAAAACTTAGCCTACCACCATAGTTACAGCAGAAACAATGATAAAGTTCAAAGCTTTTGTAGCAATCATGGTCTAAACTAAGTAATTAAAAAAGATGAAAGAACCCGGAATCAAATTATTAATGTTAAATGATTGATCCCAGTGCTCTCCAATTGATCCCATCCTTAATATCTACTAAAAAAGTCGTCCTAAAGGTGTCTTGAGTCGGCAAAGTGGTGAAGTCCCCGAAAAAAACCCGCAACATGCTTTTATTGCGGTAAAATACGTTTTTAATGTATCGCGTAAAAGGCTGAGTGCTCCAAGCGTAGCGCTTGGAACCGCATACGAGAAAATAGTCGGGAGACTTAGCCGCCTTTGACTTTCTTTGACCCGAGATCCATGCGTATCACGTGGAATGCGGCTCGTCCTAAACGTAGCGCTTGCATGAGTGTTTACAAAAATTCCATTTTCAGCCTTGAACTTTCTTCTTATGACCATGCAACCTTGAACTTTGACATTAATCTATAAATAGCCACAATTAAGCACATTAAGCCATGCTTTGAACACAAACATAAATAAAAGAGTCAAATAACCCAAAATCAAAGAAAAACCGACTCAAAACCTACATACAATACACAGGAAAAGAGATATGTTTTGCAACACATCAAATATCCTAATACTTACTCTTTTTCGTCCTCGGAAAATATCTGCAATGGAATAATAACCAGGGAACCAGATTCTAACATCTCAATTATTCAAATTCCAATTTCAATTAACAATAACACATAGCCTAGCTCAATAATCGGTATTTCGATCCGATTAAACCCAACCACCAACCTTTTAAGCCTCTAATGTGCCAATTATTCTTTATTTTCTATTATATCATTTAACCTAATGGATCCCACACAAACATGTCACAAATCATATGCAGTTAATACAGTCCAAAATCAAATAGCGGTTGAGGACCCCTATATTTGGTATAGGTTATCGCGGTGATATAGCACTGGGATAACGTTAATTTTAATATATATATATATATATATATATATATATACACATATATTTATATATAAGAAACATAAAACATTAAAATATTAATACTAATATCAAACATGAATACTCAAAAGTGTTTGTAGGGTTTACAGATGCATATGAAGATGGCTTCAGATGACATTGGTCGAAAGTTGGAAGAAGTTAGTGTAGCCATAAACCTTCATAACCGCTATAGCACTACTATATGAGATTGATATCGGTGCTATAACGGCCACTATGAACGATAAATGAAGATCCGATATTTTAATTGCTAAATAAGACCGATATTTTGCATAGGGTCCGCTATCCGTTATAGCGACCGTATTAACTGCATAGCACAGATCAACCTATTCCCATCTCAAAAATTCAAGGCCCGGGTTTAAACCATTTTAGATTTTCCCACCCTAACATTTAAGTGTGTGTGTGTGTGTATATATATATATATATGTATATATATATATATATATATATATAATAGTGGAATATAGATGGATAATTGGGTGACATTTTTTTAAGCGATTAAATTAGTTTGAAATTCACCTAGGGGTGCAGCCTACGAGATACTATCCAAAGGTTAGCACATAGGGTATTCAGTTAATTTCTATCAATCATGCATATATAAATGACCTAACCTAGAGGTGAAAGACCTTTAAGTCGTCATCTCAAAGACCAACACATAGGCTTCGGCAATCTAACATATATATTAGCTCATATGGAATGTGCATTATGGGAGCGCCACCATTTCTCGGATTTACTCATGTAAAAAGATCATTGTGTGCCAAAATATTAGTGAGATATACATGTATGAAAATATTAAGGTCCTATCCTCTTATTTTTGACAGTTTCAGGGTCATCGATCTACCTAAGGCGGGAACCCACTAAAGTAGCTTGATTTTTATCAATTAAGACTCAATTCATTTCAATTATCGACACATAAGGATATTTAAGCTTTAAGCCAGCTGGGCCTACCGATACATCGAAAGCTAGCTACGAACAACTTATTATTATTACTTCTTTAGCAACTATGCACATTTATTTAGAAAACTGATCCCCCGTTGTACTATCACTTCCCTTTTAACTTCAGCTTTAATCAAGAACATTTTTTTAAAATTTTTTCAATTTTTAAATTTATTTCATTTTTAATTTTTTTTTTCAAATTAAACTACCTAAAGCTAAAATGCAAAATAAAATAAAAATAAAGGACTCAAGACTTCTCATCCCCGCACTTAAAATACATATTGCCCTCAATGTGAGATGAGAAATAAATAAAAAACAAAAATAAAGACACACAAAAGAAAATTAAATGTAAATAAAAGAAATTAACAGAAACGTGAAAGAACAAACTCCCCTGAATGGATATTAATGAATAAAGGTGAGTTTGTTGTCTCTGGTCCTCTAATGTCATCTCCAATCGTTACACAAGGACCTGTTTATTTAAACAAACAAAACAAAACAGAATCTAGCAAAAGTATTAGATTCAAAATAAAATTAAATAAAAACACCACGAAATAAAATAAAAATAAATGCGCATACATGGGATCTGAGCGCTCACGAAAATGAATATTAATTTGGTGAATAAAAATAAAAAAAATTCTCTCAGCTTAGGCATATCACCTAATACACTCATCACACTAGGCGTGGCGCCTAAAACAGATTTCCGACCCATAACCATACCTTCCAAGCGTATCGCTTGGAAGAAAACACAAAATAGGCCATACGCCTAAACTGAAATTTCCAGGGATCCAACTCGGATTTTCAACACTTAGCCAAATTTTTGTGTTTTTCATCTTACCTCAACCTTCACCATATTTGTGTCCAACCAACTCATTTGATCAAATACAAACCTGGACTTCAAACCTGCATGATTTCACCTTTTGAACACCTCAATTCCCCTGCAAACACGAAAACACAAACCGAAAACAAAAACTGAAAATGCAAACTTAAGCAAAAACGAATGTACATACTTTACAACCGAGCATTTTATCACTTTCAAACCTCTAAAGTACCTCCAATTCCAACATCCGGAGGTTTCTCCTTAACGCATTTCACAACCATGCTACCACAAACTAGGGGTGTCGAAAATACCCGAACCCGATTAACCCGACCCAACCCGAACCCGAATAAAGCAATTAGGGTCGGGTCTAATAGGGTCAAAAAGTCTTAATTGGGTTAGTCGGGTTAACCCGACAAACCCGAAATGTAGTTAGGGTCGGGTCTCGGGTTGAGTTTTTTAAAAAAATCGGGTTTCGGGTTAACCCGAATAACCCAATTAGTGATATGTATCGGTCGGTTTATAAAGCCCAAAATCGTTTATGTTCTGATGTTACTTATCAACTCCCAAGGACTAGTTGAGGATCATTCAAATGAGCAATACTGATGAAAATGTTGCTTAATTCAAACACAATATGATTTTATGGAATATAAATGGCCTCGGATCAAAGAACTAAACTGAGGTCAGTTCGACAGAAGATGCAATTAACATGCTTCAGTGAGAAAATAATATGAAAAAGTTTGTCTGGATCTTTGTTTTGCTTTGCATTAGCTATTACTTTGAATTAATTAAATTATTGTAATCTAGGAATCATAATCTTTTTCTTTATTTATAGATAAATATTAATTTTCTTTTTCTTTTTAGTCTCATATATAAACAAACTTTGCTTGCAAAGTCAATGAAGATTTTTATGTTACAAGGAGATGAAAGATGCAAATTCGAATATGATAACTTACAATAAGTATGAACCGACTCGAAATTATAGGAAAAATGTGTTCGTGTAAAACCCGACTAACCCTATTAACCCGACCCTAATAACCCGAAACCCGACTAACCCAAACCCTATTTACCCGAACCTTAATAGGGTCGGGTTGCGGGTAATATTTTTAAAAGAAAAAACCCGAATAACCCGACCCTAATAGCCCGAAACCCGATCGGGTTAACCCGATTAACAGCCCTACCACAAACTACCTTATTCTCCAAATCAAACTCCATACCTAACAAACACTCAACCCACCAATGTTTAAATCTACCCGGAAGGAATCTACTAGCAACTATGTGTGTTAATGTTGGGTCTCTCTCAATAAACTCTCCATACAACCTCCCCACACTTGGACTTTGCACACGACTACTATCCTCACAATTTAGCAACTTACCAAGTGGGTCTACTTTAGGAACATCAACCCCTAAAGCTACCTCATCTACAACCACTATCAACTCCTTAGGCTCCCAAGGTTGGACCTTCTTTAGGAACATCAACCCCTAAACCTACCTCATCTACACTCCTCAACTACCACTAAATCATCACAATCCACTAGTCCATCCCCACATTTGTCATCAACTACCACCTCTTCTAAGTGATATATAACCACCAAATCCGCTCCACTCATGTAATCAACACACCGTCCTATACAAGAAATGAAAGAAGCAAGCAAATATATAAACTCATCTTAACTACCTACCGATCTTTTAGATTTTCCTACCTGAAAAGTGACACTCTCATCCTCAAAACCCTAAGTGTAGTTTTACCCTCATAGACATCAATTAAGGTTCTACCATTCTAAAAAAGGGTCTACCTAAGATGAGCGGGCACCTATCATCATAATCTATGTCAACAATCACAAAATCAACAGGGAATATAAATTTATTAATTTTAACAGGCACATTTTCCACTATCCCCTAGGTCTCTTCACATAACGGTCGGCCAAAGATATACTCATGCACGTTGGAGTCGGATCTCCTAAACCTAGGTGCTTATAGAGGGAATAAAGCAAAAATTCGCACCAAGATTCGCCAACGTGTGTGTCACCGAATCTGTATTTTTTCCGGTGCTTATAGAGGGAATAAACCTAGGTTCATCAATTGTCACGATCGAAAAGGCCTCCGATTTATTTTCATTACTCAATATGTCTTCAAAAAATTTGGCATATTTTGGCATCTTTTGGAGTACGTCTATGAATGGAAGATTAATTTTTAACTGTTTATATATATCTATGAATTGACCATATTTCTGAGCATATTTTTGCTGAATCAACCGATGAGGAAATGGTATACGCTTCAAATCATCCACCGTGATCGGCCTTTCCTCGAACCTCACTTTCTTCTTTGGCTTCTCCTCAACTGGCTTCTTTGGTGGTTGAGACTTGGAGGTTGGTTTTGTACTTGCTGGGACTAGCCTCGGTTGCACCCTCCCATCTGGAGTCTCCATCTCTATCTCCTCATTAACCGGTTCTTCCTTTACTACTGGTGATGGCTCCTCGAGTACTCTACCACTCCGTGTGGTAACCCCATTAATCGTAACTTTAGGATTTGTCTGTAGACTACCAGAAAATGATCCCCCTCGATTGGCCAAGTTATTGACCTTATTTGCTATATCACCTACTGACCACTGTAAATCAAGGAAGGCTGCTTGTTGATTCCTCAGTTAAGTGTTTTGTTCAAGCAGCTTCTTCTGTGTGGCCTCATCTCTCATAGAAATTTGAGTCAGCATTTGTGTCTGTGCCACTAACATATCCTTTATCCTCTTTCTTCTCCATCCATCATCAACTCTACCACTCTAACTCTGTCTCGGCTGAAACCTGTGGGTTCATACCATATCTCCACCCAGAACTTTGGTTACTACTCTACCCCGACTTAAATGAATTACCGAAAGTGTTTCGATTTGGATATAATCTACCTGCTCAGGAGCAGCGAGCGGGCAGTCGCGGGTGTCATGGCTGCCTCGACATAACTCACATTTGGCAGACTGTTTGAGTTGAATGTCGTTCAATTGCTTCTAGATCACCTCTAAAGTGGCATGCGTAGCCGTGTCAGAACTCACATCGTGGAAAGTGAAGAGGTAGATTTCGTGGGAACCAAGGTGGCCCTACGATCACCAGGAGTCTGCTGCTCCGCTAACGAAAAACTCTCGAATAAGCTCTTACACTCATCAATGCTTAAATTCTCCATCATATGCCCCCCTGCAAAAATGTTAAACTCCTTTTGTATTGCATAGGTAAGACCACTGTAGAACTTCTCGATGATTGCCCATTCAGTCAAACCATGTCGTGGGCATTTACTCAGAAGGGTATTGAAGCGGTCATACACGAGGTGGTAGGGCTCATCGGGGTCCATGAAATGAATGAAATTGCTCCCTAACCCAAGCGACTTTAGTAGGTGAATGATACTTCTTCAAAAATTTCTGCTTCAAATCATCCCATGTAGCAATGGAGTTAGCAGGAAAGGTCTCTAGCCAGATAGTAGCACGACCAAAAAGTGAAAATGGGAATAAGCGGAGGTATATAATGTCGTTCTGACACCATTGAGACCGAAGGTGGCACAAATGCGAATAAAGCAAGAAAGGTTGGCAAGGGCGTCCTCCTTGTCAAGGCTATGGAATTGAAGGATTTGAGCAAGGGTGTTTAGAACATGTGAAGGAATCTGCCAGTTAGCAGTGTAAATAATGGTGATCTGGGCTATAGAAAACCTATCATCTACAACTCCATCACTAGTTATCTCATGCATAGTGCATCTAGCAGCCATATCTAAACTAGGGATTGGAATGGGAGTAGTGTCTCAAGAAATGGAAGCTGGTGTACGTACCTGACTATCATCAACTCTCTCAAAACCTCACGTAGCGCTCGGATGCGATCGTGGACGTCTCTCTCAGGCTCGGAAGTAGCAGAAAATTCAGGTAGCTCTTGAGAGCGGGTATGTGGCATAAGCTACGAAAAACAAAGAAACTAAATAAAAACCTAAAAAAATTATAACTAATTTTATTAAAATAAAAAACACGCAAGAAAAATAAGAACACACAAATAACCAATCTCACAAACCAAAGTTAATATTGCTATTGCCAAGTGTCTCCGACAACGGCGCCAAAAACTTGATGTCCTCGGACGGTCACTAAAAACTACTAAATTAATTCTAAGCTAGACACACCTAATTAAAACCCAATTATCCTAAAACTAGACCGAGCCGCTATGCAAGTGTACTTATCGACTATAGTATAGCTATCAAAAGACCGTGTATAGAACCCAAAGACACTGAATAACAAAACTAAGGAAACTGAGAAACTGATTATTTAAAAGATTTGTGGTTTTTAAATTAAAGAGAATTAAATTAACTAACTTAACTAACTACTAACACTTAAGAACACTTAAGACAAAACTAAGAGATGAGAATGGGTTCCACCTAGACCTAGAATCCTAATTAACATTAACGACCTCGCTTAGCTATGACAACATTGATGGAACCAGGATCTTAACAAACAACCTATAGAAACCCTAAAAGCCCCTGAATCACTCTCCGGATGTTCCTGACAGGATACCAAAGATTGGAATATGCCCATTGGTTAGTTAGTTAGTTCTCCTCTCTTTTCCTAACGTCTATATAGCTGTTAGAAACGGCTATAAATCGATCAGGTGCTTTAACGATCAGAACCGGTTTTGGGACTGATTCTTGGATCGGTTCTGGAATCAGTTCCTAACAAAACCGGTTATTGGCCCCAAAGATGCGAACCGGTTCTGGACTGGCGGTTCCTATCGGTTCCGAACCTGTTCTCTCTAAAACGATTCTAAACCAATTCAGTTCAACGAATTTGGTTCCGAAACCAGTTTTTTTGTTCACCTCTAGTTTGAAACACATAACATTTTGTAAGTTTTCATCAAAAAATGTACTGATTTTATGAATTGTGTTGTTTTTTATTAAATCAACATTATTTATATTGTTTTGTTTTAAATTAAAATACTCTTTAATATTATTTATTAATTATGTCACGTGTCAAGTTCTAGTGTTTCATCATATTCTTTTTAGATAAAATTAATTTTCTATTTGATACGCACTCCATTTTTTTTTCACACCACATCCTAAACGAGAGTTTTACTATCATAATATTGTCACACCACCAAGATAACCTTCAATTATATAATAAGATATTAGATGATTGACATCGAATTAGTATTTATTTCAAAAGTGAGGTCATCATTTTCTAGGATTATATATTATTGTACCATATCATATCTACTCAAACTCCACAGTTCCCACCATTTGTGTGAGTGCCCTACTCCTAATTAATCTCTCTCCTCTCCTCTTCTCTCTTTCCTAATCTAAACCTCTATTTCACCTCCCTAACTTCTAAGCAAATTCAGATCTCCGGCCGGCCACCTTTCATCCACCCTCTATCTGTTTTCCGGTATCTTTAATTTAATTTAATTTTCTCCTGTCTCATGTTCTTGGACTCTGATTTTTTCCTGATTTTTTTGGCCTTCAATCACATCTACTTCTTTCTTTGTCTTGATTGGCCGGAATCTGAGCACAAGGGTTTCATATTGCACTAGATTTTGAAAAAATACAGTAGATCTTTTGTTTTATCTAATTTGGTAGTACCACTGATCACTTCATGACTTTAGGATCCCACCAATCTAGATGTAACACATCACACCTTTCCTTGTGGCCTTAATTATTGGGACCAAACTCCATGAAAAAGTACTGCAAAAACCCATCCAAGAAATCTGCTTTTTCATCCATTTTTTTCATCCAAATCAAACCCTTTTGTTCTTCATCTTCATGGGTTACAATCAGCCGGTTGCGGGTGCATCGTACAGTCGTTGTTTTCCGGTGTGGCATCATCAAGATTCACGTACAAGATGCAAAAAGCTTTTTGGTGATGAGAATCTTGATGATGCTGCTTTGGCAATAGAACGGCTACTAGTAGCAGATCAAGATCAAGGTAGTTGTAATTAATTGCTCAAGGTGTATATATTGCAACTTGACTGACTCACCAAATGTGTCAGTTTCCATCTCTCCAAAACTGGTTAATATTTTGTTCTTGTTTTATCTTTTTTCTTTCTTAAACTACCAATAAACAAATTCCTAACCCTCATAGGGAGTTTGGTGGGAACCCGAGCTCTCTACGGGAACCCGAGCTGAAAGCAGTTTTTGAGCCCATCCTAGGAAAAACTCAAAATCTGCGAATGATCAGGTGATAAAATTTATTAGGCTCAGGGATCGAACTCATGACTTATCAGTTTCAAGACTTCCCTTATCGCCAGATACCACTAGGACAAGTCCTAATGGTTGTTCTTGTTTTATTTGTGTGTTTCTCTTTGATTAGTAAAAATTGTTACTTTCACTGTGGTAGCATAAGATTGATTTATCCGGGATTACTATGGCAGATGGATCACCTTCTACCATAATAACATAGCGTAAAAACTCGACGCATCCACTGTGATTTATATTTAATTTTATTTTTAGCAATATTATTTTTTCAAAAAGGAGTCAGGAATTTCTGGACTCTATCTACTGGTGCATGCCTTGTGGACACATTACTGTAGTGACCGTACTAAAACTATTTTCTAGATCTATGGTTAATTGATTGTTCTTCTTGTAGATTAATTAGGACACTAGAATAGTAGAATAACATCTAACGATTAAATTGTGTTAGATATGATGATGAATCCAGTTTGTGATATATTTATATTTATATGATGGAGATTGTTTTTTCAGTTATGAACATACATTAGATAACATAAATTTTATGTTACAAGAAAATATGATATTAGCTTGTTCATTTAGAAGCCCTAATCACACCCCATATCATATCTTTATGTATTGTTTAGCAAATTACTATATAATTAACTGCGCTGAATGGTTATTTGCAGCGAAATCTTTGACAGTATGCATGGCTTAGTAATTTCTTGAAAAGAATTTGATCAACTAACTAATTAATCTATTAATCTATATTTAACTATATATATATATAGATGGAAGCTCTTGGTGAAGTCAAATTTGTAACCAGAATGTAATTGATAATTAGCAATCTAATCTAAGAATTGTTTGAATTATATACTTGTCAGTACTGGTTACTTGATTAACTGCATATATTCTTTGTATATCACCAAGCAATTACTTGTCATTAATGTGATACACACTTAATTGATCGATCTTTATGCGTGTATATTTGATGTGCACCTTGTTCATGTTCACCAAGTGATCGTTCGAACGATTTGTACTTGATTTGGCTGATCTATAGCTTCTTAATTGCTATCCGTTTTGTTAATGAGATCATTTAGTCACCTCATTAAAATACTAAAAGGATATGTTTTACATATAAGTCAATCATATATACAATCACTGGTAATGTGAAGTGCTAGCTAGTTGAAGTGATGATATATGATATTAGCTAGAAAGATTATGTTCTAGATATGTACTTTTGTTTACAAAACTACTAATCATATCATCCGGATGATATTCGTATGTTATAACAAATTAGATACTCTTGGGGTGAATCTCTTTTGACACACAATTAGTAACAATTCCTACAAATAAAAGTTAAAAAGATCTTTGTTTATCTTTATCTACCTTTGTCAGAAATTTTGTGTTTTCCTTCGGAAATCCCTTAGAATATTTTCTTTTAACTTCTTCTTTTATTATTTTTTTTGTGTTTGTTCGTCTTATTCTAATTATTATTAACATTTTTCTTAAATTACGTACCCTTTGAAAATTTATTACTTACTTTACTATTATTATTGTCAGTATGATTAACATAAACGTACTTTATTATTTTTATTATTATTTTAGTTAGTTTTAATATTGTATATTGTATTTATTATTATTGCATATTGGTGTATTTATTTGTGTATCATAGATGCATTATATGTGTATGCATTTATGTATGTGCATGTATGTAGGTATGCATGTGTGTGTATATGTGTACATGTGTATAAGTGTATGTCATGTGTGCATATGTATGAATGTGTATATATGTGTATGTATGCACGTGCGCATACATGTTTGTATGCGTATGCGTATGCGTATGCGTATGCGTACGCGTACGCGTACGCATACGCGTACGCCCGCGTATCCGTATGTGTATGTGTGTATGTGTATGTGTGTATGTGTATGTGTATGTGTGTACGTGTACGTGTACGTGTACGTGTACGTGTACGTGTACGTGTACGTGTACGTGTACGTGTACGTGTACGTGTACGTGTACGTGTACGTGTACGTGTACGTGTACGTGTATGTGTATGTGTATGTGTATGTGTATTTGTATGTGTATGTGTATGTGTATGTGTACGCGTATGCGTATCCGTATGTGTGTGTATATGTGTATATTTGTGTATGTGTATTTGTATGTTTATATGTGTGCATATGCGTACGCGTAATGTGCGTGTATGTGTATATGTGTATATTTGTGTATGTGTATTTGTATGTTTATATGTGTGCATATGTGTATTTAGATTTGTGGTTGCATTTAGATTAATAAAATAAAATAAATGGAAGAACAAAAATAAGGAGTGATTTAAAAAATATAAATGACATAATTTTTTTAATCAATTTTGGCTTTGTTAAACATGGGTTGAGTTTGTTAATTTAATAGCCATATAAATATGAATTTCATTTATCATGTAATATACTCAATGATCACGGTAATCATGTTTGACCGATCTAATGTTTTATTTTCGATGTTGTAGTTTAAGTTAGATAGTCGACTGTTTACTACCTATATTGTCATGATCCTGATTTGTTGGCCGTAAAACAATAGGACCACCATCATTATCATTTTAATTGTTGCAGCATAGTAATAAGTTATGTTACAATAGTTAATAAAAAAATAAGGATTTGTTGACCATTAAAATAACTATTTAATTAGAAATTTAAAATTTACTGAATGTATTTAATTTGAAATTGGATATTGTTGAACTTTATATGTGGCAGGTTATGATAAATGTTTCGAATTTGAATTTTGTAATATATAAATTAAGAAGTTTTAAAGATCTCACAATTACATTATATTGATAATAAATTTTATATTTAATAAATGTAATATTGAATTTAATATGTGGAAAGTTAAAATAATAATTTTTTTAAATTTGAATTTTTCAAAATTTAATTTTAGAAATTTTAAAAGATTAGAAGTTTTATTATATTTAATTAGAAATTTAAAATTTATTATATGTAAGGTTCAATTTTAAATTTGGAAAATTGAAATAATATATGGATTTTTTTGATATTGAATAAGGGATTGACAAGTGGATTGTTGAGGTGGAGGGTGACGTGGACACCCTAGTAAAGTGACATGTGGACTATTTTATTTGCTTTATTAGGATGAAAGATAAGATAAGATGTAAATTATAATAAAAATAAGTAAATAATATGTATTATTTTCTATGTAAAGAAGTATAATTCTAAAGATATACAAATTTAATTATAAAAATATATAAAAAATAATAATTAATAATAAACGAGGCGAGCTCGAGCTTAAATAATTTTTCATGAGTCGAGCTTGAGCTTCAAAAATAAAGCTCGAATCGAGCCGAGCTCGAGCTTTGTTAAATTTAAACGAGCCGAACTCAAGCCTAGGCGAGTTTGGGCTCCGCTCGGCTAGTTTACACTCCTAGTTTTATGTCATGAATGCAATTAATCATAGATGCATCATATCATTTAAGGTCAATTACAATTTCTTGAGTTATTGGCCTCAATAGTACCAATCACAAATCTTTATATTATGTTGAACTAAACCCAACCTATTTGACTTGTTTCGCAATGTGAGTACCCATCGCATTACAATTCTTGCATAATGGTTCGGGATTTCATCCTGACACATTCTAACCCATTTTAAATCAATTATCAAGCATTCTTAACTAATCATACACGAACCTCGCCACAGATTTCTCAATATCCATATTTTGAACCCGTTAACCCTTTAAAGACTCTTCTAATGGTTTCATAAAAAATCAAACTTGACAAAGTCTTGAGTCATTCTCATCAATCACATTTTAGTCTTTACATGACCATGAAAATATTCAAATCGTTACCCATCCAGTATAATGGTTTTTATTTTTCAAATTCAATTTTACCCAACTATTACCCAATCTTAACCGTTTAGGCACTAACGTGCATTACGCAACCATGTGGCTTGTGATTAGTGTTAGAAGAATGGGTTGTTCGATTTGCACTAACCAGTCAAATTAGTGTGTTTTTTGGTCCAGAAACACGTCTGACCGAGTCAGTTGGAGCTGACATATGCCCATTTTAAGTGTTGACCGAGTCAGCCATTATGGAACTCCTGACTGAGTCAGGTGTGGAAGAAAACATCAAGAAGGGCCTAACCATTATTATAAGATTAAGGTCCATGACCTTATTTCCCATTATTTTTACCCCCCCCTAGAGTTCTCAAATGTATTAATACAAGTGGGTCGACCCGCGCGTTGCCGCGGAGTCGAACCGTTTTAAAAAGCCGGCTAGCAAAACCATTACTCAATTTGAATTAATATGCTCCAATCTGAATAACAAAAACAGAAAACATCAATTAGAATCGAATGTACTACTTTAGACTTTGTAAAGTTCAAACTAACCTATATAATATATCAGTCATGAAGGATACTTAGAACACACAAACCGACCAACCTAAAAATATTAGATGCTGAACACCTCTTTTTGCTTGGTAATCACAGCTCGAAGTCCATTCCTTCTTGCATTACCGAACAGAGGCTCTGTGTAACTCCTATATTCAATCAAAATAAATGTATTGGGTGTCCATTAGCCTTGCCGACCAAAACAAAAGATTATCCAAAAGTAGGTTAAGCAAATCAGCTAGAAACCTAAAAGATTATCCAGAGTTTAAATGCACAGACCAGAACAATATATAAGTTTATTGTTGGTCAATGTTTCTAAAACAAAACAATGAACAAATGCCCCAAAACCTGATCAAACAAAAACATAAATACAAAATCATAAAAGAGAAAGCAATCATTTATAACTTCTTGAGATCAAACAAAATAGACATGCATCTTTATAAAATGATAGGTTACAAACACAACACACTCAACTTACTGAGAAAAGATGGATTGAGAATGCAGACTTTCCCCCTGGTTTGTATGTTGAATTGAAGATATGCTTGCTACAACATCCATACCTACCAAATTAACATCAAAAATCAAATTATAAGTAAAATCAGATGTTGGGTTAGTACATACAGTACAATCTGATTAGCTGTTTAAAAGTAACAATTATTATTTCTTTCCATGCAGTCAGGCACCCAACACTTTTGAGAAAGAGAAGGTTCAAGCCCCTAAAACAGTAAAACCCGGCCGGAACAAACAGCGAATCCAATCCAATCAACCTAATTGAGATAACCATAATCTAGAAAAACGAATTAAACCAAAATCAAATTAAAAACGATCCATGTCAATTTCATTTATACATGATTAAAGAATGAGAAGCTTTCGAATACGACTCTTCCTTGTGGAATGACCTGCATGATAATTGATTGCCTAAATAACATAAAAAGAGGGCATTTAAGTCACTCTCCAAGCTTGACGAACCTCTTGAGGTGGTTATAATGGGTTGATCAGTAGAATAAAATGAATAGGTCAATAGGTTTGGATTAGTAGATCAATTGAAAACATGACAGTTGATTTTTTATTTTACCTAAAAAAGGAAGCTATATACATAAATACATACCAACATACCTTGCACATGCAAACAGGTGGAATGAAATAGGCTCTCTAAATGTCACTAAGATCAGTTAAAATTTCCAAGACGAATGACACAAAACTTAAAAGACCGACGAACAAATCCAAGAGGATTTTAAAATCAAACCTCAAATTGAAGATCAAACTCCAGCACTTGAGAAAATAAAAGGAGATTTGAGAGGAAGGCAATCACCCAAAGCAGCGGTCATCTGATTCATTCCAGTTCAATTTCCATATGAAAATCAACTGATCTGAACACCACAAAACCATCTCAAATATGAAAATCAACTAACGTAAAGTCACCGACCTGCACCGCCCACAAAACCTATCTCCTTCTGAATCAATAGCATCGATCCTGCGAAGGCTCAAATTAGGGTTGTTGAAACCCTAAATTCATATCATAGCCGAATCCTTGCCAACATAGCTTCTTTACAAACATTTGAGGTTCATTAGGCTCAGATTAGGGTTGTTGAAACCCTAAATTCATATCATCGCCAAATCAGTACTAACATAGCTTTGATCAGATTCACATTTGAGGTTCATTAGGCTCAGATTAGGGTTGTTGAAACCAAATCATTACTAACATAGCCTTTATCATATTCAAATAGACAAAGAAATAACTGGAAAAACCCTTAATTGATGGCTCAAACCCTAAAGGTTCATATCATCGCCACAATAATTCATATGAAAACCCAAGCAGATCTGGAAAAACCCAAATATATTCATCGTTTGAAAACCCAAGCAGATCTGGAAGTACAATAACCCAAAATAGATTACCATAACAAACATCAGATCTCAGAAAAGGAAATCCAATTCATCACAGCCAGTTTTTAAGCCACCAGTGGCGGCGACACACCGGAGACCGGCAAGCACCAAGCCACCAGTGGTGGCGACACACCGGAGACCGGCAACCACCAAACAACCGTCTAGCAAACATATAACCATCCAAAGAGGTTCAAATCGCCTTACGACCATCATAAGGAAACCTCAACAGCATCACAGAGGGACAACGGGAATGAATTGAGGCTCAAATCACACCAATATGATCAAACAGATCTGATCTAACCACTGTAACACAACCAATATTGAAGCCACCTGTGGCGGCGGAGGCACACCGAAGACCGGCAGCCACCAAACCACCGTCTAGCAAACAAATAACCATCCGAAGAGGTTCAAATCGCCTTAAGATCATCATAACCAAACCTCAAGAGCATCAGACATGGACAACAGGAATGAAATCAGGCTCAAATCACAACAACATGATCAAACAAATCTGATCTAGCGGCACTAATCACAACCAAGAAAGCCAATGAAGTTAAAGGCCACCCGGAAAGAGTAGTAAATTAAAAAAAAAGTACAGAGAACCTAAAAGCAACATGAACAACGAAAACAGTGGAGATCGAACACTAAAAGCAGTAAAGACAACCAAATCGATACCCCATCGATACAAAAATGGACCAAAATATCTAGTATTTCAGATCCGGAACGGAGAATCAACCAAATCACCAAATCGATTCATCAAAAACAACATGAACAACAAAACAGTGTAGATACATCAAACATCCGATTAGGGTTTGATGTTTTACCTTATCCATCCCGATCTGCCTTCGATGATGAATCCAAACGCCGTCGATGATGAAGCCAAACGGCGGCGACGGAGGAACGATGGCCAAACATCGGATCTGAATAAAAACCAGAAACCACCGAATCCAAACACCACCGCCGCTTCTACGCCCATAGGCGGAGCAACGGCTGCAACCAAACACCGCCGCCGCTTCGACGCCCTAGGCGGAGCAACGATACCGGCGGAGAAACAGAAGCGGCCAGCCAAACTCCGACTCCCTCATAAGCGGAAGCCAAACGTCGGTAAGCATAGCACGTAGTACTCAGAGCCGATTTATAGACCGGCGAGCACAGTAGCCACCACGCCTACTCCGGCGATTTAGAAACGGTAGTAAGAACCGACGCAGAGAAGAAACACCGGCAAGAATAAACAAAGAAGAGAGGATTGTGTGTAAAAGAGGCGCACAAATGTGCCCTAATCCACAGCTAAAAACCTTTATATACGATCCATATGGATATGGATAGCCCATGGATAGCCCCGTGTATATACAGCAACCAAGCAACCAAATTCATGCATTAGTGGCTTGTACCTTATGTTTTAAAATTTGTACTGCAGGTTGTATTATGTTATTATAGTATAATGTTCTCCATACCTTTGGCCTTAAAAACGATCATGTTTACCACTTTCTTGTTGATGTTTGCTTGACAATGATCCAAGATGGAGATTTGTCATACTATTTTCCTCCTTATCAATTATCTAACAATTTAACTACATGATCACATGTAAAACAACATAAAACAATATTTACAAGTGTTTAGCTTAAAACACTTGTCGTTTGACTCATTAGTCATAAGTCAAGGGTTTCTATAACCGTTTTGTTTCCAAACGGTTTTGATTATCCATTTTCCATTTTCATATCTTCATTCTATAATCTATTTGGCAACTTAACTAAAGTTTCCAATCATAATTATCCGCTATATATTCATTTGATCCCATTTAGCAAACATTCTTCCTTGACTATTCCAGGTTTTCCAATTTATCACCATATGGAGAATTACCTTCCAAATATATCTCATTGACATTTTAGTTAATACCGCATCATTTTCAGTTTTATAAGTGAATATCACATTATTCATAATATAGGGTGTAAGTGGTATTTACTTGAAAGTCATCATAGCCTTCATAGCTTTCGCCGTGCCTCTTATCCATTTGACCAATTTGCTTTCAAGCTTTTCACCCAGCTTGTCAACAATATCAATAACTAGTTAGTCATATCATGGCTATTGCATATTATGGGTCATTCACCATGTATGCCATCAATTCATTTTTTAGCCCTTTGACTTTAAAAGTCAAACTGCATTTTTACATTTATATTCCCAAATCACATAATTATGCATATAACATAAGAAATATATTTTTTTCCACTTAAATACATACAATACTCAGTCCGTTTAGCTACACATGTGCTATATAAATACAATTATGACTATTGTTTGCTATAACTTAATTAGCTAGCCATTTTTGCAATTCCAAGGTCTTAGATGCATTCTTTTGACATATAAGCAATCATAGAAATTCATATCATATATTAATCATCGTCATGTTTTCTAGTAGTATAACATCATACATTTTATCATGAATTCACATATATTTAACCTCACTTAGCATTTCATCAAACACTTAATGTGCATAATATCTATACACATAATGTACAACTTATTAAGCCAATGCTACAATCCCATTTAAGCTAGATAATTTTTACAATCAAACAATTTCATTATTTGCATAATTTATCATTTATAATCATGCATAACATCATATAGTTCAGCAGTTCAAGATAAAAAGTCCAATATCTTAACGCCAATTGCATATAATCTAATTTTGGGGCTTTCATGCTCAATTATACTAACTAACTCAAGGTTAATGTTTTAAGCAAGCATATCAAGCATCAACTATAACACTCTAAGTAAAATCACAACTTTAGCTCATCAAATTTAATGCCAAATTTCGGATTTGAGCATGGGAGAACAATCTTACCTAATTACTTCTAGTGAGTTTAAAGGGTTTAAAAGCTCCATAATCAAGATTCCACCCTTAAAATCACAAGATATTGTGGCTGAACTCCTCAATTTTGGACTTCTTGATGATGCACACACACGTAAGTATGTGCATGGTACTTCTAAGTTGGTAAATAAAAAGTGTTATGTATAAAGAGAGACCATTAGTCGATTTTGTTCAACTATTTATTTGTTTTGTCAAATTTCTGGAGTTTATATATGTTACTTTGTTAAGTTATTTTATTTAATAGTATCTGCTTTGCACACGTAGAGTTCATGGGTTTGCTTTTGATTTGCCTAATGTAACATATGTAAGAATAAAATTTATATATTGCGTGTACTTATGATCATTTATCTAAATTTATTGATCATTGACCTTATTACCCCCTAAGTATTTAATAAGAATTTATTTGATGGACGTAAGTGCCCTTACTTATTAAATTGAGTTTCCCCTTGGGTGTGTTTATAAATAGAGAACATAAGAAATCATAAACACCTCTTAGGCTCATATCAAACTCCCGAGATCTCTCGCTATCTCTCTCATGCTCTCTTCCCATCTCCCTCTCTTTCTATTCTCTCTACAAACCATGACCTAACTTTATCACGCATTCCATCCTAAGAGCGCATCCTAAACATGAATCAATAAATCTCATATAAAGGCTATACTCAAATAAGAGAAACTATCTATCAAGAATTCTTTTACTAAAAGATTCTTTCAAGGATCATTATTGTCCATATTATTCATTTATAATCAAGAGTGTCATTTAACGGACCTTAAATATTTCCTTATACTCACTCAAAATAAAGACATGCCCATAAAAATAAACAAAATGTTACGAGCACTAATTAGTCTTTAAGATGAGTAAATCCATATAAAGGGTTTAAACAAGCAAACCTAACACTGAAACTTAAAGGTGGTTGAAGTCTTAAATGTAACCGTTCTCCATAAAAAATAAGTGGATTTATTAGCCTACCTCAAGATGAATGAGAGCAACTAATATAGTGTTTGCCCTACATTCTTTTAGGCAAGTAATAATTTAACTTTGTTGCATGAGTAAAATCGGCATAATTTAGTTACGAGAATCGTCCATGTGATTTGCACGAATTTCACCTTTGGTCCCTAGCTTTCAAAAGTAACGGCTACGGTCCCAAAGGTTTGACAAATCATAACACCTATTGTCCTTCCGTCTAACTTCCGTTAAGAATTTCTGTTAACTTTTTTAAATATACGATTCTACCCTATATTTTAAATTAAAAAAAAAATCTTTGTTAACAATTTAGACATCACCCCCGGCCATAAACCTTATCCCTTGAATCGTATCATCTTCTCTGTTGTTATCTCCGACCATAAACCACCCCCATGAAGACATCACTGTCGGTGACTACCAAACCATCGGCGTTAAGACATCACCACCTGCCACTACCAAACTAATTTGACTAAGCCTATCCGTAGTGGGGCATTGTATACCCTCATAGCGCCCCTATAACGCCCCATAGCGCCCGCGTACCACCACCTGGGACGCTATGGCTCAAAAACGTGGTTGGGGCTTTTTTTTGGCAGCGCCCTCCCCCCTTTGTTGATCGATTGCAACTCATTTTCTATTGGTCCACATTTCTTTTTTTTAAATTTTATTAAATGATTAAGTAATGATGTAATGGGGATTATGGTGGGTTATCCACTACACTCATTTTCTTCAAAACCTCCCAAGATGACATGTCGTCCATATGACGCATAACCCCCTTGAGGGGGGGTATCCACTACACTTAGCCTAAGTGACCTTCGGCCTACTTCCCCCTTTTATTAAAATTCCTCAGCTTTTCATCTTCTCACCATCTCTACTCTCTCGAATCAGCTGGTGACAACCATGGCGTACAAGAACAACTGTAAATTAACGGCAGTTCAATCAAATCAATGGCGATTGATTGGTAGTGAATAAAGATGTGGAGACGAGTGGTAGTGGTGGTGGTAGAAGTATTTAGGGTTTGAAGATAACCAGAGATTGGCCGAAAAAGATAACCGAAGGGATTAGTAGCTTAGAGAAGATGATCGGAACCGGCCGGAGAAGACGCCGGAATAAGATGGAGACTGATGGTGAGTTTTAACGATGGATTGTTATGGGTCCTACTTTTAATTAAATTAGTTTTTCCTTGTAATTTTTTAAATTTTAATTGTTTTCAAAGAGAAGGGTAAAATGGTAAATTTACATCCACTTAACAGAAAATTTTAACAGTCATCCAACAAAAGGACGATATGTGTCACGATTTGTCAAACCTTTGGGACCGTAGCCGTAATTTTTGGAAGCTAGGGACGAATTTTTAGCAAACAACTTACGCGTAGTTCACATCTTCATCTTTCAAGCTCTGACTGCCTATCAACTTTTTATTTATATAAAAATAATTAACCACCCTTAGCATAAAATAGTTCAGTTAAGAATATATCATAAACTAAATTACTACACCATGTAAATATTGTTTCTCACTATAACCTTTTAGCCAACAAAAGGTCGAAATATTTATATTTCAACAAATTATACATTTTATTATATTATTGAAAATGTTAAATAAAGTAAATTTTAGCTTTAAAGCTTAGTTTCTAATTTTTAGAATTTTATTTTCAAATTCATTGTGTTCTTTTATAGCGATTTTAACTCCGCTATAATTAATTCAACCGGAATCATTCGAGTCATATTATGATATACTCATATTTTTAACTGCCTACCATTACAATGCATACTTAATTGGTTAATTATCTGCTAATTGTAATTAAACTACATGTATGTTTAGTTTAATACGGTCAATTACCACGGTGCCAAAATATCACCCCTTGAATTTGATGTATATAGATAGATTCGACATGGGATAAAGCCACTGAATATATCTTTTTACTTTTGTCATGTATGAACTTCATGGTGATAAAAAAAAATTGATGGGGATAATTAATGGTGGAATTATGGTTTTAGTAATAGATTAATTAAGGAATAAATAAAGTGGGTAGACATGTTCACATGGTACCCTCCAGCCAAAGACTTTAATTAGAGATTAATTTAACATAATACCGCATTAAGAGGAATATTAAAAGATTAATGCGACTGTGCCCACATGCTTATGACAATTTAGGATTGAATAAAAGATTCCTAGGAATAGTCCAATTGGTAGGTGTAAGTCTTTTTTTTTAGAGTAGAGGGTATGGGTTCAATCCCTTACAGTAGTGTTTCTTGTGTAATTTAAAAGTGGATTGATAGGTAGTGTGTGTTTGCCGTTCAAAAAAGAAAAAAAAAGAAAAAAAAAAGATTCCCATAAATAGCAAACCCTGCTCAATTGTTCAAAACTAATTCTAAAAACGAAAAATAAATTCATTGATATATGCTTATAAAGTAACTAGTTATATGAATACGTACGTATATTACACGGGATGTTTTGAAAAATGATGTAAATTAATAGCTTTGTATATAATTATTATATTATTATATGTCTTTTTAACATAAGTTTACTTGTGAACATATAAAAGCATTGTATATTTGTAAATATGTTTAAACGTAAACGTATAGAACCCACGAATTATGAAACATGTCAACAAGGTAATTCCTTTTGATGTGAGAAATTATAAAAATGAAATACATGTTGTAAACAATAGTTTTTATGAAGTTTTTTATGTTAGATGTTATCAGTCGTTAGTGAAATAAGAAATAATTAATATATATTTATAATTATAAATAACATTAATAAAGATTTAAATATTTTAAGATAAGATGTAATTGAAATCTTATTATAATTTATTAAATTTCAAAATTTTATTAAAATAAGAAGATTTATATTTTTTATACCTAATTATATAATTTTATTATTTAAAATTATTATTATTTGATAGGAGACGGTATTAATATTTAATATGAGAGAGATTGTCATGTGACATTCAACTTTTTTGTTTATTATATTATAGATGTAATGTCATTATATGGGGTTAAATAATTACTTGGTTAAAAGAAAATTAATTAAAAAACTAACCTGATAGTTTAAGAAACTTTTATGACTTTAAGGGGGTAAAATCTACCTCTTTTAATAAAGCAAAGTCTAATTAAGCTTACATGTCATACTTCATAGCATATCACAAAACCTCATTTTATCCCAAACAACTCCATAGCATAATAAATTCAGGACATATGAAAAGGTTTTGTGTAAAGAAAAACTAGAAGTTTAAAATCAAATATTTATATGAACATTATTACATCTTTAAAAGAAATGTGAAAGGAAACTAATCTTCTACCTTCTTCTAATAAAGCAAAATGTCGGTCTCTCAAAAGATATTTAGAATAAACCAATAAATTCAATCATTTCAAGCTTACATATATGCATGCAACTCAATATTTACTCACATACAACCTATTACCACCAACAGATTGACCAGATTACTTAGATCATGGTGATCAGAGTGTTATTTGTGGTATATGCAAAGCAAAGTTATGGAAAAATGAAGCCATCAAAGAGAACAAAAGTCAAAGTAAACCCAATTATTCTCTATGTTGTTGTTACAAAAAGGTTGGAGCTTCTAGATTTCAAACAACCAAATGCAAATTATCAAAATCTTTTTCGTTGCTTGGATCCTAAAGGCAGGCTATTTACCAAGCACATATGTCGTTACAATTCAATGTTCTCATTTAAATCGATGGGAGGCAAAATTGACTCAACAATTAATAAAGGCAACGTTTCTTACATAATTAGGTTGTGATGTACCTTAATTTATACATCTTTTATTTAAATATTTATTATACTTTGAATAGTTATTGCGTACATTTAAAAAAAATACGCGTAACTGACTCATTTATATATTAACAGTTACATCTTTTTAGTCATATATTTCTTACACTTTAAATAGCTATTAGGTACATTTAAAAAAAAAATTACTCGCAACTGACTCACTTATATATTAAAGTTTCAAAAAGCCTATGAGTAAATTTATGTATTTGTAATGTTAAATTATGATATGGTGATATTATTGAATTTCTAATCTTTAAATGTATGTATGTTCAATAGGTGATGAAATGGGATGGAAACACAAAAGTGACATGGAGACTATTATTTTACAAAGCTATAATTTTAAATAGAAAAGTCAAACTAGAGGAAATAACATGATTTGAGGTATTGAAAGAAAATAAATATGGGACCATGGAAGTCGGTTGGGCTCCTCTTGAATTTTAGGTCCAAACAATTCCTTGGGTTGAGATGTTCACGTGAATTAGGTTTGCTAGAATTGGTGACAGCAGGCAATTAAAAGGTGGGGATTTAATTCATTCCGAAGCTTCTAACCCTACGGACGAACATTGAAAATAGCATCCTTCTACTAATGCAGGGGTCAACATTAAAATTTGCTCAACTATACATATCCGACTCTAACAATGAGGTCGCAAATAGACAGGGCATTTATCGGTACGTCAACGAAAACGCTATGAAGCTACAGGTTGTGAGACCGGGTGGTGCCAGGAGGCATGAGGTGCCACCGGCCGGTTCCCGTGTGGTGGGTGGAAGGTCGTTTCGCGAGGCCGTTATGGGCGCGCCGATTCCGACACCACCGGCGAATGCAAAGGTGGACGGTGTGCAAGGCACAGCGGGTCAGATGAAATCGATTAGCATCCCGGACCAAGCGGCCGATTACCCGGCGTCCTTTTACGGGAGATCGCTGATTGCCGAGGCTATCAGTGGGGAGGCTCTGTGTAATGTTAAAGCGCTGAAAAACGAGGATGGTCGAGTTGATTTCGATGTCTCTTATGTGGGTGGCCTGAACGTGTTGCTCATCTTCAATCAGAAGGCGGAGGCAGAGTCGTTCCTGGGAGATATGGAAGGGTCATGGAGCAAGTATTTCAAGGAGCTCGCTGTGTGGGAAGGTCAGGAGCTCAGCAGATCCAGGATAGTTGGTCTAAGGATGTTGGGAGTGCCTTTGAATCTTCGGGACGACGTAACTTTTGATGCGATCGCTGGGAGCTTTGGGACGGTGGTTTGGCCGGCCCAAACGTCATGGTTGCTTGAAGTCGGTAGTGTGGGTATCACCTACGTCAAGACGGAAGTGTGGAAATTCATTGACGAAACAGTGGTGATTACGTGGAAGGGAAACAATTTCACAGTTCGCGTAAGGGAGGAGATTGTTGAATGGAGTCCAAACTTTCAGGAGGCGGCGTGGGTGCCGGAATCGGAGTCGCCGGAGGCGGAAGGGATGGCTCAGGGAAGGGTAGACGATGAGACGTGGGAAGAGGGAGAGATCAGGGACACGTGGGATGCCTCGGATGGTGAGTTTCTTGACGGCTTAGGAGGAGGCGCATGCGTGGGTTCTGTCTTGGCGGCTGATGGATCGAAATTCGAGGTGAATGACTCTTGTTCCCAGGTTAAGGAAACTCCTTGTCAGGATTTTGGGGAGGGTGACGGTTCATGGGAGGTATCCTCTGAGTTGGGGAATGGGCCTCTTGTGGGCCAAAGTAAGACTTCTAAGATGGTGGGCCGTTTAGGTGATAAGGAGGTGGGCCTACCGGATTTAAATGATAAGGCTTCATCTGAGGGGTCCAGTAGCAAGGAGGTTCACTGTTCGATGCCTATTATTGGGGGTGGAAAGAAAAAAGCAAGTGGGGATCGAGTTATAGCTTTTCATTCTCAAGGGAAAGTGTTCAGGGCCAGTGGTAAATCAATGATTCGAGGGGCGATTTCTAGGGCTCTCTCTTCTTCATCGAGAGGCGTCTCCTCTTCGGAGGAGGGGGGTCCAAGGCTGGGGTTAATCGCAGAGGGCAGATGACGGGTGCGATGCCTGAGGTGTGGAGGGAAGAGATGGTGAACACCATGGAAATCGGCGCTTGTGTGGGGATCGATTTCAAGGGGCACGAGGATCAGGTGGAGGACCTGGTCAGGAAGGCGAAATCCACTGTTAATCCGTGATGGATATACTTTGCCTTAACAGCAGGGGGCTTCACGATGATGTGAAGGTGGATTGGATCAACCAAATTATTAGGGAGCAACGTCCTTGGTGCGTGTGTCTTCAGGAAACAAAAACCAGTGAGGTGGAGACGTTGCCGGTGCTCAAGCTGTGGGGGAACAGAAATTGTTTGTGGGACGCGGAACCGGCGAGAGGTCAATCCGGTGGCCTCCTCACTATCTGGAATCCCGCGTTTTTCTCGCTACGGCACAGGTCTTCTCATCAATTTTTCCTTTTGGTTGCGGGGGTGCTGTTGGGGGAACAATTGGACATTAATATTGTTAATGTGTACGCGCCTCAGGCTCTTCGTGATAAAAGGGCGCTGTGGGATAATCTTTTGAGTCTTCGTGACTCTCGGCCGGGGCTATGGATTTTTGTGGGAGATTTTAACGAAGTCCGTCACCCGGGAGAGCGTTTGTTCTCCGAATTCTATCCCGGGGGGGGGGGGGGGCGGCTTCTTTTAATGATTTTATTGCGCGTGCAGGTTTGTGTGAATACAGAATGGGGGGTGCTAAGTTCACGTGCTCGTACAGTAACGGGAAGAGCTTCAGTAAGATAGATCGAATGTTGGTGTGCGGCGATTTTTTTCACCGGTGGCCGAACGCTTCGGTGCTGGCTTTACCGCGTCTGTGGTCGGACCATAATCCGTTGGTGTTGAAAACGTCGTCTAAAGATTTCGGCCCCATCCCGTTTCGCTTCTTCTCCTCGTGGCTGTCCAAACCTGGGTTGAGGGAGGTGGTGAACAAGGCTCTGGAGGGGTTAGTGTGTAATGGGAAACCAGACTTGGTCCTTGCCTTGAAGCTGAGGAAAACAAAGGAGCAGGTTAGAAAATGGAATAAGGAAGAAAAGGTAAAAGAATCTCGACAGAAAGTGGAGTTAAAGGAATTTTGTGAAAAATGGGATGCTTTATCGGAAATCAGGCAGTTGTCGGACGTTGAAGTGGAACAATGGGGAAGGGCAAAAAAGTTGCTAAATGACATCGAGTCTCGGGACAGACGGGACCTTGCTCAAAAGGCTAAGATTCGGTGGGCGGTGGAGGGGGATGAAAACACATCATTTTTTCACGGTATGATGAAAGCCAAATTCGCATCGGGAAGAATCAATGGGTTGAAGATTGGTGACAGTTGGGTCTCGGATCCTCGGTTAATTAAACAGGGGGTTATGGAGTTTTTTCAGGCCAAATTTGCTAAGGAGGATAAACCTAGACCTTCTCTGTACTGCAGTGACATAAAACGGATTTCCTCTCTTCAAGCAGAGGCCTTAATTGCTCCGTTCACGGCTTCTGAGATAAGGCAAGCAGTGTGGATGTGTGGGGGGGATAAAGCCCCAGGCCCGGACGGGTTTAACTTTGACTTCATCAAGACGTTTTGGGATGTTCTGGAGGCGGATTTTGTTAAGATTTTAGATGCCTTCCATTCGGATGGGTCGATTAGCAACGGTTGCGGGTCTTCTTTTATTTGCCTTATCCCGAAAGTGGAAGACCCGCAAGGTTTAGGGGATTTTCGGCCTATTAGCCTCGTGGGGTGTATATCCAAAGTTATTTCCAAAGTCCTTGCCAATAGAATCAAACCGGTTTTGGATTCTATAATTTCGGAGACTCAGATGGCCTTCGTGGCCAACCGCAACATTACGGATGGGCCGCTCATTATCAACGAGCTTCTCTCGTGGTTGAAAAAAGTGAAAAGGCCGGCTTTGTTCTTTAAAATAGATTTTAATAAAGCCTATGACTCGTTGGATTGGGGATTCCTTGATAGCATCCTTACACAAATGAATTTCCCGGATAGATGGAGGAGGTGGGTTAGTGGTATTCTAAGGGCTTCGAGAGCTTCGGTGCTCGTCAACGGGTCCCCCACCGGTGAATTTGATTGCTATAAAGGGGTCCGTCAAGGGGATCCGTTGTCCCCTTTCCTCTTTATTATTGCTATGGAGGCATTCCATTGGATCCTAGCGAAGGCTAATGAGATGGGTATTTTTCACGGGATCTCGACTCCTAACTCCGGGCCTTGTATCTCGCACATGTTCTTTGCGGATGACGCCATGGTGGTAGGGGATTGGTCGGGTGCGAATTTTCGTAATTTGCGTCGCTTACTCTGGTGTTTCTTCTTGGTTTCGGGGCTGCAAGTTAATACTAGAAAATGCGGCCTTTACGGCATTAATGTTGGGGAGGAGGAGAGACAATCGTGGGCGGACTTCATGGGGTGCGAGACTTGTGATTTTCCTTTCAACTATCTTGGCCTTTGGGTGGGTGCCAACATGAATCACAAAAGATATTGGAGTAAGGTGGTGGACGTGTTCAATGCGAGACTTTCAAGTTGGAAAGCTAGGAACCTATCGATGGGGGGCCGTCTTGTGCTTATTAAATCGGTGTTGGAGTGCCTCCCTACTTATTACTTCTCACTTTATCGGGCTCCTAAATCCATTCTTGACGAACTAGAAAAAATTCGGCTTAGATTCCTTTGGGGAGGAGACGAGGCCCACTCTAAAATTCATTGGGTTGCAAGGGATCGGGTCTTGAGACCGGTGAGCGATGGCGGTCTCGGTTTGGTCCCACTGAGCGTCTCTAATTGGTGTCTCTTATTTAAATGGGTATGGAGATTTTGCACTGAACCCGATAGGCTGTGGAGGCGGGTCATTGTAAGCATTCACGGGGACCGATCGTGCAATCTCGCCATCCCTAGAACTCCTTCTGTTGCAGGGGTTTGGAAAGCAGTCATTAAGACCAAATCGGATATACAGGGGCTAAATGTGAACATCCAAAGTTTGCTGATTGAGGAGCAAGGTTCCTGGAGATGGTCGGGGAATACGGAGGGCAGATTTTTGGTTAAAGATCTTAGGAGGCTGATTCAAGACTCAAACAGGGCGCACAATCGCACTGTGTTCTGTTGGTGTAAGGAGGTTCCTGTCAAGGTGAATCTGATGGCGTGGAGGGCGACTCTCGGGAGGCTTCCGACGGCTGATAACTTGGCGAGTAGAAACATTAACATCGGCCCGGGAAGCTGTCCGTTGTGCTCTGATGGCCAGGAGACTGTTACACACATCTTCACGGGCTGCCCGTTTTCTGACATCGTGTGGAGCATCGTGGGTCAATGGGTCAAATTGCCCGTTCAAGTCTTCTTCTCCATCGACGACGTTTTAAGGTGTTGGGGTGATCCTCCGAGTCAAGACCTCAGAGCTAAAGCGGTTAGAGCGGTGTTTTTCACCGGGTCTTGGTGTTTATGGAGGGAGCGGAACAATGCTATCTTCAAAGGGAAGACACCATCGATCTCGTTTGTGATTAAAGAAATCAAAGTTTGGAGCTATTTGTGGTTTTCGAATCGGTGTAAAGGGGTCGGGACGAACTGGGATAGGTGGCTTGAGTTCACAATGTAATCTTTTTTTTCCCTTGTTTGTATGTTTTTTGCCTCCTCCAGTTCCTTGCTGGGGTGATGGTTGTTTAATCTAATGGCTGTTCAAAAAAAAATCATTAACTAATTATAAGTCTCCATAAAAGGATATAATACTAACTTCTATCAACTTGTATCTATGTAATACTTTTACTCAATCAAGACATGGGTCTACATCAACTTCTCACTTGCTTGACGCTTAAATAATAGAAGATTTGAAGGTTGTGTTAGACTCAACAAATAAATTGGTCAAATGTTATAGAATGGTATGGGAGCTACATCCTTCATATCTTGCTCTTCAATACCATTTGCTTTTTCCATACGATAGGGATGAGTATAGAGTTGACATTCGCATAGAGATCTTCCATCCTTAAGAAATAGTAAACGGTCAAATTGTACAATGCGAGAGTTTTTCCTCTATAGAATTCAAGATAGGGTTAATGCGTTCTCAGTGATTCTATACGCAAGAAGGCTTCTTCAACAATTCCCGGTTGATGCTTACACATTGATCGAAACCGAGAGACTATATTTCATTCATACCAAAAAAATGGTTTTTAGATGTGAAAGTTATGAAAACCTGGTTCATGCTTAAAACCAAGGGAATACTCAGCTTTCTAATGTTGGACAATGTGTCATACTACCTTCTTCATTCACAAGTGGTGCACGTTATATGATGCAAAACTACTTAGATGCCATCTCCCTTTGTAAATGGTTTGGATATCCGGATTTCTTTGTAACACTCACATGTAACCTAAAATGGCCTGAGACTAAGAGATTCTTGAAAGATAAATCACTCCAACCCGAAGACAGACCACTGAGACCAGATATATTATGTAGATTGTTCAAGATTAAATTGGATGCCTTGATTAAGGACCTAAACGAAGATAAGATACTTGGTGTCGTCCAAGCAGGTATGTTCTTTTTATATATATATATATGTTCATCGTCGTCTTAATTATATCACGCTTACCATCAACCTCTTATACCTTTCAACTTGCATAACTATTACCTACGTAATGTCACTCATACATATTTATCCTAATGTATGTGTAGTTGTCTATACAGCCGAGTTCCAGAAATGCAGATTACCTCATGCTCATATATGTCTTTTTATGCATACCGATTACAAACTTCCAACCATTCAACACATTGACTCAATGATTTCAGCTGAAATACCAGACGAGAATGAAGCTTACGAGTTGTACTCATTTGTAAGCAAATTCATGATGCATGGATCGTCTGGTGATGATAATATGATTTGCCCCTGCATGATTAACAACAAGTGCTCGAAAAACTTTCCAAAGAATTTCTCAGGGGAAGCATCTCTTGATACCGATAGTTTCCCTCTTTATAGAAGACGAAAATCTAGAGTAAGTTGTTCTAAAGTCTGGTGTTTAGTTAAGATAACAGAAGTGTTGTTCCTTATGATAAAGTTTCTCAAAAAATATCAAGCTCATATTAATGTGGAGTTATGTAATCAGGCGGGGTCGATAAAATATTTATTAAAGCATATTAACAAAGGTCCCGATAAAGCTACCGTTAAATTCGTTCCAAACAGCTCTGAATTTAATTATGATCATAAAGCCATTGACGAAATAGAAGAATTTTATGATTGTCGGTACCTATTAGCATGTGAAAGTGTGAAACATCATGGCGTATATTCGCGTATGACGTTCAGCTTGTTTAATGTTTCTATCTTGTATGAAGTGTAGTCAAACTTATGACGAGGCTAGAAACCTTACATACGTTGAGTTTCCCATTAAGTTTCTAAACGGCCTTAAAATATCAGGTCTTCTAAACCATCGATTGACTCAAAAGGTTAGTGTGTCTGTTATGCTATTGAGAAATATTGATCAAAAGGGTGGCTTACGTAATGGCACTAGACTAAAAGTGATAACCTTACGTAATCGTGTTATAGAGGCTGAGATCATAACAGGTACTAATGTTGAAAATCGGACTATTATTCTAAGACTCAGCTTGACGCCTTTGGATACAAAATAGTAAATTATGATTTTCACCCTAGTGGTGTGACCCAAATAGTGGTTTTAGTCCAAAACTTTCAATTTGATCAATGTCTTTCTTGTGGGTTCCATTTGTCTCAATTAAGTCCAAAGACATAACACCGTTTAAATTTTCTGTGAGATTTCAGTGAAAGGACTAAATCACCCCTATATAAGAAAACAAAAAACTAAAAATAGGAACATATATATCGCCACCAGAGCCATCCAACAGCACCGGCGTCGCCAGAAAGAAGACCGCTCTCCAACCCATTTGTTTCTCCGGTGAATTTCGGGGCCATCACCAAAAGAATAAAAACCCATTAGGTCTTCCACCAACCACAACCACCTTTCGGTCTCCCTCTCCAACCCATTTGTTTTTCCGGTGAATTTTAAGTCCAACTGGCGGTCTCACTCTTGAATCGCGAATTGCATCATCTTCTTCTGAACCGCATCAACATTGTAATTCCAAATGTCTCTTTGTTTTGTCATTATTTACCTTTCATTGTTTCACCTGTTAACATCTTGCAAAATTTTCCTGTTAGGTGTTTAAAATTGCGTTTATAAGAGTTCAAAAAAGCCACCACACATCTTGCATCAAGCCTTGTTCTAACGGTTTAAAATTTTACACATATCAAAATACACCCAAATCTTTTGATTGATCATTGTAGGAACAACTCTCATAATCAAGTTGATGAAGAGGAAACCCCTACCCTAAAGCTGCACACTTTCAAAAGCCATTTAAGAGCGTTTAAGAAGATGTAGAACGTTTTTGAGATTTGAGAGTCGGACGTTTTAGAGTGTTATGATTAAATTAACTTCTCCAACATATACATGTACTAACATATGAGAAATAAAGGGATTATAAACATGAAAAAGAAAATAGTAAAAACACCTTAGTTTTGAATCCAACGGTTATTATTAAACCCAGTTTCTAAACCAGTTCGGGTCGGTTCCTGTTGTGGCGAGGTCAAACAGGTACCAAACAGGCCCGGGGTCGTATACAAATTGATTTGCTCATCAAGTTAGGTATAGAACCGGTTTCGATTTATATCCTTGTATGAAAAACCATAAGCACACAGTTTTAACATTCAAGGACCAAGAACAAACATGCAGCATGAGTACAACAGTTTACCGTTTGGTGCCATATACAAAAACACAAAGACTAAAAATGATTAAAAATTACATAAAAACTAACCCTGCAAACCACTTGAAATTTGTAGGCTCAAGACCCTGCCCTTTCCGAAGCCCGAGGTTCATGAAACGGACGGGCTAACTCGTTCGTCTTTCTCAGAGGCCGAAATGCTGTAGGATCGTCCTCTGACTCTAAGGCTTCCTGAAGATGGCAATTTTTTTGAGTTAACCGCTAGTGACTCGGCTAATGGTTCATCTTTCCCAGAGGCTGAGACGCTGTAGGACCGCCCTCTGATTCTAAGTTTTCCTAAAGATGGCAATCTTTTTGAGGTGATCGCTAGTGAATCCGCACCTGACTTGCTTTTGGTTCTCAAGAAACGGTCTAGATTTTGTTTATACTTGTCTGTATGAGTGCTTGTTTCTGTATCATGTTCGTTTCTAGATATGTTACTCTCGGATTCTAATTCCACGTCAGTGAAGTAACCGTTTACTTGAATATCCTGCATAGCAAGATCATCATACTCCTCATCTGATTTAGTTGATTCCTCATCAACTGACCCTTCCATCTGTATACAATAACAAAGATAATATCATTACAACAATTTATCTAAGGAGGCATTTCGCTCGCTGGAATTCAATGGAATTAGAACTTGAAATTATTTGGTTCGCAATATTCTTTGGAATTGAGATCTCAATCAAATCATAACACTCTTTTTAGCTGTGAGAACCCAAACCCGCTACAAAAAAAAATATCATGAAACCCCACCAACACCTTGCTAACCAATAGGATCAGGTAGAGCCTTGAAGGGGAGTAAAGCGGAAAACTTGTGGAGTTGGATTAGAACTTGAGACCTCTAATAGAGGGACTCAAGCGTAAATCATAACATGTTTGGTTGAAGAATGAATGGAACTGAAATGGTAATGTATTCCCTCAAATTCCTTCAAATAAAGAATTCAACATCCCTTCATATTCCAATTCCTTTGACAAATATACGCCTCCTAAATCTCTAAATAAAACGTCAAGAATAAACCGGATGGTACCTCTTCATGCATATGTTCTTTGGCATCATCACTAAGATCCTCATCACTATCAACCTCACGGGTATCATCTACCTCCTCATCACTACCATGCACCGATGTCTCTTCTTTCAACTAAAATTTCAAAAAAATTTCAGGTTAGACAAAAGAGATGGTGTATTTTAAACAAACTAATCGGGTACATAGAAATACTATTACTATACCTCTTTAGCATGTCCTTCAGAGACCTTAGGTGAACTACAACATGAAGAATAATATTTACTACCGTTATCAGTAAGCTCACCTCTTGAGTCATCAACACTACTAGCATGACTAGTGCCGCCAAGGTCAGTTGGCCAAGCACTAATTCCAAAATTACCAAATTGCAGGTTAACAGATTCAGATTTCCCAATTTGCAACGGTCCATCCATAGGCACACCTAACCCATCTTCAGCAGACCATGCTTTTGCAACTGAACCATCATTGTTCAAAAGAGCCATTAAGTGTCTTGAAGAACCTTGCCTTTGAATTAACTGAAACATCCCTTTTGAGCCAAGTGAATTAGCTGCACATTGATTTCTATATTCTTCATCAACTACAGAAACCGTGTTAGTGGTGGGATCATAAAGCTGTTCTCCAGCTTCACGTCTTCTTAAGCAGCTGAAAACAGTCGCGTGTATTGCAGCAACACTTTTATCGACATTTGTGTTGTTAATTTTTGGAACTAGATGTTTGTCGGCTCGATTGCATAGGTATTCTTGGATTGTTCTAATGTTTCTAATATACTTTACATATTTATTTTTGGCAGGATCCAGAGTCATATACTTTGCACGAACCGCAAATCTTTCCATGTGTTTGTCTTCATTTGTTATATATATCATGAAAGGTATGATTGATGGATGTTTCTTCATCAACCCCATCTGCATATTATATAAAAATACTGCATCAGGCCTCATATAAAGCCACATGCCCAAGATGGAAACTAGAGGTGGCAAAATCAGCTTGGAACGCCCATTAAATAGCAAATAAAAATGGATTCAAGTCGAAGCATTCTTTGAAAGTTCTAAAAAATACAGATTGGTGTCAAAATGAGTATTTCTTTGGGTTCAGATCAGGCCAGTGGGTTGACCTGAAATTCCTTTTCTTTTCAAAAATTTACTCTTCTATATTAAAAGAGGTGTTTTAAATATTATTTCAATAACAATCTAACTTTTAGGATATAATAGTTTAAAAAGTATGCACATAAAAAAATTTCCTTTCAGAGTAACTATGTAATTTACTTGTTTGACCCATTAGATATAAACATAACCCGAATCAACCCATTCATAAATAAATGGGTTGAAATATCAACTTCTCATGGAAACAAACAATTTCTATTACATACCACAAAATTAAGGCTCAAATGAACACCCTCCACAACAACTAATTCTTTCCGTTCTTCCCATGCAGTTATAAGTCGATCGAGACTATCAATAACCATCTCACTTTGTGCCTTAAATCCCTCAATGGCCATTTGTTTAGGGCTAATCAAGTCAACTTTGGGCAAACTAGAACCATCCTTTGGTGCTGGTTGGTTCGTGGAACCATCAAATACGTCATTGACTTCTTTTTTAGCTTTTCTTTTGGCTTTAGCTTCTGAGACAGCTACTGGATCTAGATGTTCACCTGCATGGTAAGTAGAAGACCATAGAAGTGGATTTTGATTTTCATCAACAAAACTTCTCATCATATGCCTTATGGAATCTGTAGATATAACAGTTGTGATCCCTAACCTGCTAGCCTGCATATTATGAATTAAATATATAACATGAATCCGTTATTGACTACAGGAACGTGTTCATTTCAAAACCAATATTATGTTGAAAACCGTGAGAACGGCATAAACACCTCTAAATAGTGCTTCAATGAAAAGGGTAAAACTGGAAGGAAAAACAATTGGTTTATTTCTCTCTCCCACTCTTTCTTTGATTTTATTTCCTATCTCCTGATTTTTTTTAACGTATAACAATGTGCACATGTGCATGTCGTGTATATAGACATGTGCATCAAGTGTATATGCACAAATGACATATTCAAGTAAGAGAAAATGCAATTAGTACCATATTCTTTACAAATAATTCTCAAACATATCGAAACCAACATGCATTCTAGTCAATTTATATAATAAATAGTACAGAGGCGAAAGCGGTTCTCATAGTCCTCAAGCATGATTATTTGTTCCTAAAGGGAAGGGAACGCCCCTCAATGACTACGTATAAGATTTGATTTATTTTTAAAAGCAGTAAAAAACTAAAAACATAAGGCTTAAAATGCTAACAAAAAAAGAGAAATGATTATGAAGCAAGATGGATATACCAGCAAAGCCGACAATGTAGATTTGCCACATCCACTGGTACCACATAGTAACACAGTAACAGATTCCTTCCTTTCACGAATCCTGAAAAAATTAAGGGACAAGGTGTTTACTCTTTCATCATATTTGATTACACAGGATGAATAACAACATAAAGTTAAACAAATACATGAACCTAAAAGTACCTGCAGGCTAAAACAAAATCAGCTCTTTGATTAGGACCAACATACTTGTATTCAGACAAAGCATCACACACAACATCTATGAAAATCCTTCTTTTGACAACAATCGTCGTGCGTTTTTTGTACAAATCAAAAGGTTTGCCATCTTTCTCTGGAACCATATGATTACTTCCAGTCATCTTATCAGACTGATGATTATCAGTGTTACACCTATTTTCTTTCGCAGAATGTACTTTCAAGAAATCCTTTCCCCATTGGATCACACCTACATCAGCCAAACTGTCCTCTAAGCACTTCTTTCTCATGATTTCAAACACCCTTTGGCTTATCTGCATGAAAATTAGATCATACTCAGAAAATACCTAAATAAGTTACCTAAATTATGAACAGGATATGAAAAGAAGATTTCAACTTGAAATAGTATTCATTATGAAATTAGATTCTGGTAGCTACAGATGAGAATTGTGGAAAATAGGTTAAATTCCAGATCCTACTGCCCTAATGAATTTGAAACGCCCTTTGGCTTATCTGTATGACAATTAGATCATACTCAGAAAAAACCTACATAAGTTACCTAAATTATGAACAGGTTATAAAAAGAGGATTTCAACTTGAAATAGTATTCATTATGAAATTAGATTCTGCTAACTATAGATGAGAATTGGGAAAATAGGTTAAATTCCAGATCCTACTGCCCTAATGAATTTGAAACACCCTTTGGCTTATCTGTATTATAAAAAGATCATACTTAGAAAAAACCTAAATAAGTTACCTAAATTATGAACAGGATATGAAAAGAGGATTTCAACTTGAAATAGCATTCATTATGAAATTAGATTCTGCTAACTATATATGAGAATTGGGGAAATAGGTTAAATTCCAGATCATACTGCCGTAATGAATTCGAAACACCCTTCGGCTTATCTGTATAATAAAAAGATCATACTCAGAAAAAACCTAAATAAGATTACTTAAATTATGAACAGAATATGAACAGACACAAGTAAACAGGACCTTCAACTTGAAATACAGAATTCACTACAAAATTAGATCATACTCGGAAAAAACCTAAATAAGTTACATAAATTATGAACAGACACAAGTAAACAGGATTTCCAACTTGAAATACAGAATTCAATACAAAATTAAATCAAACTCGGAAAAAGCCTAAATAAGTTACCTAAATTATGAACAGAATATGAACAGACACAAGTAAATAGGATTTTAACTTGAAATACAGTATTCATCATAAAACTAGATTCTGCTAAATATATATGAGAATTTAGGAAATGAAATAGGTCAAATTCGAGATGAGTCGCTTTCTAGTCAAATTCATTAGGGCAGAATAATCAGAAACAAAAAAAAAAACATCATTTTCAATCAAATCTCGAATTTGATTCCTTCTCAATCCATAACCAAATCACCAATTTCCCTACGAACTGCACCAAAAAAACACAACACGACTTGAATTCTGAACGTATGCGAAAAGTACCTTGAAGGCGTGACGAGCTTTACATCCCATCAACTGCAAACTGCTCTGAAGAACAGGACGAGTGTATCGAAACGACGATTCTTCATGCCGTTTCGTTGTTTCATGATCCTCCTCCACCACTATGTACAGCAATTTCCCCACCTCCGTCATTTCGTCTGAAATCCCTAACAAATTGTTCGTCACCGTTAACAATATATACACGAAATCGATAGAAAACGCGTATTATAAAGGAAAAAAAAACAAAAATAACAACAAACAATGGGCGAGAGAAAGAGAGCATAGATTCGTTACGTGAAAGTTCGCCTATAGATCAAAAAGCTAGGGTTTCGGAAGGAGGTACGAATTGCGAATTGTTATTATTATTATCGGAGGAGGAAAACTTGGATGGTGATCTCCTTGTCGTCATTGCTCTGCCACCAGATTCCACGCATCACCGCCTTCAGCAGTCCACGAGTCCTCTCTCTCTCTCTCTCTCTCTCTCTCTCTCTCTCTCTTCCCGCCACTCGTGTTTCTCTCTCTAGAAGGGTTGACCTCGTCGGAGATCTGTTGACCGGTTTTCCATTCGTTTATGTTGAATTCTTGATTCTTTAACATTGCATTTATAATGGTCTATATAATGTTTATATAATGGTCTTAATGGTCTACTCTTATTATTATTTTTTTTCTTTTACAAATTTAAGGCTAGTATCATTTTTTTTTTTTAATTTTATCAATCACCTATGTAATGTAATACAGTGATCTAACGTCAAAAATGTAATGAAGAAATAAAATTAAAAAACAAACAAAGAGGATTTAACTGCCTTCAGTAGCACAGATGGCAGCAAGATACTTGATCGAAAATTAAGTTGTCGGCGCACTAAAGCAAAATTTGTGAGATTAAGGTCGCATTCAAGACTGGGGTACTCATTATAAACCAGGTCGGCTTCAAGATTGGAGGCAAAAATTGTCGTCGCTGATTGACCTCCAAAATTGGAAGTTGTTGTTTACATTTCATTAGATGAGGCTATTGAAGTCCATAGGTTGGGGCGTTGGGTTTTTCACTATTTTCTTAATTGAATTTAACAGACGGGCGAAAACAAATCGTCACTTCGTCACTTGCCGCTAGAGATTCTAAGATAAACCATCCATCGAAGATAACTGAAAGTCTGATATTTTTTTGATAAATATAATTTGATTAGAACTTATATTTAATGATATTTTGGATAATTTTTACTTGTTTTTAAACTTTATTAAAGTTTCTTAACGACATTTGTCGCGGTTAAAAGTTTATAAAATGTATATTGTAATTTACAAGTTTGAATAGTCAATTCGGTTTGACTGTCCGGGTCAACCGGTTGAACCATTTTTTACATAAGGCCGGTGCGGTTTGAAAATCCGGTTTTATAACATTGGGTAAAAGTTTTATAACCCCCCTAGCAATCATTACCTAATTATTTATTTAATCATTTTTTTATATAAATAAATATTAAAAACTAAAACATTAAAAAAAACAAGATACATTTAAAAAAAACTGCCACATTTTTTTAAAAAAAAAGTTCAAACATTTATTAAAAAAAACACCAAACATGAAAAGTTAAAAATAATCTAAAGTCCATATTCTTTCATAATGTCGGCTCGAATTTGCAACGCGAGGCTTCGTGCGGGTTCGTCTTCGGGGATCGGTTTCATAAGCCTCTCCAACGCTTTTTCTTTTCGTCGAGCGTTGACGGCTTTCGCTTGTTCTCTCTTAATTGTCAACAAATCATCAAAACGTTCTCGCATTTCTTCATGGCGGGCGGAGTAGTCGGAGGATGGAGCTTGACTTGTCGATGAGGAGGTTGCTCGTTTCGCCTTTGCCTTGGCCTTGTCCCTACCCGTTGCCCTAGGCCGCTCGATTTCGACATCCTCGTCGTAGTCGTTCACATCGTTCAAATCAAATGCCCGAGCGTCAGACATATTAGGGGAGTTGGTGGCGGCGGCGAAAGACGACGTTTTTTATTTTTTACTTGGTCGCCTTGTCGGCCTTGAGAGATCCGATTGATTCATCCACTTTGGTGCATCGCAAACCACTCGCCAAGCCTTGAGATTGTTAAACGCCGGAGCGTTTGCTCGATACTCCGCCATTGCCGCTATGATGATGTTTTGGTCGTCCGCACCGCTCGGTCGACTACTTTTAATACAACCATATACGTTGGAAAAGGCTTTCATCATCTTGTTCATTTCCGTCCACCTGCGTTTAAAAAAATAATAATTAATAATTTGTGTGTACTAAATTTTTAATTTTAAAAACTGTATTATTTACCGTGAATGGGATCCTCCGACGTGTCAAGCCACGCTCGAGCTAGTGCCACCTCCTCCTCCTCGGTCCAATGTTGCACCACTTTTCGTTGTCTCGGTTCCGCGGTGTCTTTTTTCTTGTGGAATCTCCGTTTTCTCGGTCCAACCGGCGCCGCCTCCTCTCGCGTCTCCGGAACCTCCTCGGGTTCGTCCGGGGAAACCGTAATGGGTTCTTGTGAAGACGGACGGGAAGGTGGGGTAGGAGATGGAAAAGGTTGGTATGGTGAATAACCTTGGCTCATTTGAAATGATGCGAAGGTTTGTTGCGAGTACGAGTTAAAGCCGAAGTTTTGGTAAGTTGGATAATGTGGAAAGGCTTGTGGCAGGGGCGTCATGTTCGCAACATACGTGAACAAATCATCGTCACGCGGTTGTTGCTCAGGCTCGTTTGTTCGTCGCGGGACTTGGAAGGGCGAGTTTGAAGAAGGTCCGCCACGAGGAAACATCTTGATTATAGTAGGTAGAAAGAATTTTATTAAAAGTAAGAGGATGAGTGGAGGAGTGTGTTAAAAAAATGGATGGAAGGTAGTATTTATAGTGTTTAAAATAGGTTAAAAAAAATTTTAAAAAATAAAGCAAATGACCGTTGAACGGTCAAAAAATTAAATCCCCTCCACTCTTCCACAGCGCCATTAACATGGCGCTCCTCCACATCTTGACTAACATGGCGCCCCGGGGGTGGGGAGGGGCGTTATGAGGGGCGCCTTATTAGGAAAAAACCCCCATAACGCCCCATTACAGATAGCTTAATAGGTCTTCACCCAGTCACATAAGTGTACCGTGTACATCAATAATACTTCAGCGTGCTATCTTACATATGGCAACAGTTCATGGCATGTGTGATGAGCACTTGAATATGCCTTAGGCTGATGGTAATGGGCAGTTTGTAGGCGTTTTTTTGGCACAAAACGCCCCATAGCGCCCCGCCCACCACCCCACGGGGCTATGGGCAAAAAATGACGATGAGGCGTTGTGTACAAAGCGCCGGAGGAGGGAGAAAAGGATGGCGTTTTCTGCCCTTTTTATTCTTTGGGTTATTGGCTTGAATTAATCCCAACTATCACTTATTGGCCAGGATCACTCCCAACTAAAGAAATCACCACCGCCACCCCCAACTATGAACCTAATTTCTAACAACACTCCCTCATGCACATTTTATGACACGCTATGCACATTTTATGACACGATTTTTTAACGGAGGGAGTGTTGTCAGAAATTAGGTTCATAGTTGGGGGTGGCGGTGGTGATTTCTTTAGTTGGGAGTGATCCCGGCCAATAAGTGATAGTTGGGATTAATTCAAGCCAATAACCCTTATTCTTTTGTTTCAGTATTTTATTAAATAAAATGGTATTTAATATAATTTACTTTATTTTAAATTAAAAAAATAATGATGGAGCAATGATTGGGAGGAGCTTTATGGGGGCTTCATGACTTCATCACTTAAGCCTATAAAGCCCCTTGCCACGTCATCTGCCACATGGCGAAAAACGCCTAAGGGAGAGGTTTTATGGGGCTTTATGATTACACTTAGCCTTACAAAATACATATGAAACTCTTCAAAAATCATGTGTGTTTACACCATACTACATAATATGAATGAATGTCATATATTGTGTTCATCTTATGAAAATGAGCCCCCACCCCTATTGAAGATGGTCTATAAGTAAATATTGAACCAAATATATTGAGACTGTCGAACAATTACATCGCCAAGAAATCTTTTATAACAATATAACATACGAGCAGATCTCATGTGGCATATTTTAAGATTACACATACTTTCACTTGAAATTTAGTGCTTTATTATTTTTTATGAAGTGTCCTTTTTATAAAATTTATTTAAATGTATTTACTTAAATACTTTTATTATCTTTTCAAAAAAAAAGTTTGCGAAAAGTTAGGCGTATTGACATGTGAAATTAGAGAATGTGGTGTAGGGCTATTATAAAAGAGAAAACGTGGAAAGATGCTAGAGATCACTCTTATCGTGGAAGCGTCACATCAGTTTTTCTTCCATTACTTTTCTAACCATCCTTACGAGTTAATTGTATATTTTATTTTTATCTCAATGATCCTACAAGTTTCGTTTCTTCATGTCAACGTAGCGTCAAAGAAAACGTTTGAAATTTGTAGATTGAACAAATAAAACGTCTGCTATTGATTTTTATGTGAATGTGACACTATAAGAACATTTATAAGAGTGATACACTCAATTAGCTCGACAATATCATATGTTTTAAAATTTATACTTACTTAGACTATTAATTAAAATTATGTATAATTACCTTTTTATCCTCTTATATTTATTTATTATAATATAATATAATATATACTTTATTAGGTATTAGGTATAACAACCTTGTTGTTAGCAGCAAGGAGTTGTTATGTTATGACATGGTTTTGACGGTTAACGTAATTGACAATTTATATATGCCTTATATATAACGTATCATATTTAATTATTAAAAATGAGTAACGGGCCCAACAACGACAATAAAGATACATGAAAATGACCCAACAGATGTTTGCACTTTGGATACAAAGAGAAATTCTTTAAAAAAAATTAATAAATAAAATAAAAAAAAAATTAAACGATTAAAATATGACAACTATTGATACCGAATGGTGATAGATTGTCACCTAAAATCAGGCGACGGCTAGGGTTTATAACAAAACCTTCAGGATTTTTATTATTAATTAAAACTTAACCTCCTTATCGTCACCTTCGTCCCAGATGAGGACATCCGACTTGGTTTCTACGTTGCGCATCTTCCGTTCGAACTCAAGATGACGAATCCTCTGTCGGAGCCGTTTAATCTTAAGATCTCTTTCAAGATCTCGAAGCTTTTGTTCCAACATTGCAATTTCTTCAATATCCTGCGGATCACGGTAGTAATCTTCGTTGCCTTAGACGACGAATCTACGATGATTTCTTCGGTGATCCGACATGGATCTGATACCACTTGATGCGGAAGCGGATAAAACCTCGGATAAATCCGAGCAAGGAGCCAAAACTGACGATCCTTAGATTAGGGTTTAACTAAACATCATAAAATTCTTTATTAATTAAAATTTCACCTCCTAATAATGAATTACAAAAGTTCTTAAATAGACAAGTAAAAACTTGGAAAACAAGATAGTAACTAATAAGGAAACTATTTAATAATAATAATAAACAACTAAATTAAAGATAGGGTTGAAGGTTCCACATACGGATACTCCGGATCCGTATCAACTATACTTTCAAGATTCGAACTCATAACCTTTTAATTAGGAGTCACTATTTTACCACGAGACTATCCTTTCAAACGTGTCGATCGTTTTAACAAAAAGCTCAATGGATACTTGGTATAAAATTATGCAATATTACAGGTCTTTTAGAAGAATTTTATAACATCTTATTACACAACAAAAATGTACATTTTTGTTACACAATTGTAGTAGAGTTTTCATGTATATGTTAATTGACTATAGATGACATGGGTACATGACTATATAATCATAACGAGAGATCGACCGCGCGTTGCTGCGATAACTTAAAAAAGTACAACAAACGAATTAATAAGACAAAGAAAATATAAGTTTCTTAAAAAGATGTAAAATATACCTACACAAATAAAAATGGCTACTTCAATCATGATGATTTAATTAACAGTATATCTACCAAAAATTTAGATAAGAAATTCCAAAATTAGCAAAATTTTACCAAATGCATGATTAAACACTTGAAAATCAAAATGTGAATAATTTTATTATAGTCAATCTATTAGATTATTATATATGTAGAAATGAAACAAATACAATAACAGATTAACATTTGCGTAAGCTTCAGGCAAGTAACATGTAAATAAGCTTGGAAGTTGGAACCTATATTTCTAAATGGATAGATTACAAATAATAGTTTTTAAGCTAAAGATAAGGTTAGATGTTGTGTTTATAAAACTCGAGATAATAAACGTGAGGGTGGATAAGCTATTCAAATTTTTTTTATAGATTGTGTATTCATTGTATACGAACTATAAATTATAGATCATGTATATTCTTATATAGGTCGACACAAATCTTTCATCATTTGCTGAGATCATTAATCATCACTCTAACGTGGGATCAACACGTAATTTAATATAAAATTATTTGAAGAAAAACCGTAATGAATATAAAAAAGGATGAATATTTCGGTTTCTTTTAGTGTCAGTCTTGCGACAATGTGAGAACAAATATTTATTTTATATATATTGAGAAAAGGTTAGTAAATTGTTTTTAGAGTGAAATAAAATTTTCACATAGATGTATTTAGATTATTTTTTTTTGTGTGTGTGTATAGACTAAATATATTTATGAGATAAGATAGCATTTATTATGGTATGAGGAATTTAAAAAAAAAAGTTGGATATAATTAGAGGTTGTGGGGATTGAGGTATGGGGAATTAAAACAAAAAATTGGATATTAAAAATTGGATATTAATTAGAAGTTGTGGGGATCGAACCATCATCACTTCCCAAATTTGATGCCTCGCATAACACTACGGCAGATTAACATTTAGTTTGAACAATAACACTAATTATATATATATATATATATATATATATATATATATATATATATATATATATATATATATATAAAGGGGCACAAATACATAGAAAAGTTTGTCATTGTATATATATAGAATATTCCGTTCACAGAATTCAGAAAAAATTGAAATTGGAAAACATTTTATCTAAAATCATGTTTGGTTGGTACATAAGGAATTTGAGTTAAAAAAAACCTTTGATCATTCATTTTTATTTTTAACAGCCAACTAAACGAGACCTGAACTTGAATAAGGACTCCTAATGATAAAAAGCCGTCTTTGGCGTCCAAGCCCATCAGTCGACCAGTTTCAGAGAAAACCACATCCGCAAGTGATCGGGTGAAAAACATGTTAGCTCAAAGACTCAAACTCGTAACCATAAGGTTATGAGTAAATGCATCATCTATAATTCATTTTTATTCGACTTTTCTTCATATAACATATGGAATTCAAAAAATTCCATTGGAATGTTTAATTCATATAACATATGGACTTCAAAAAGTCCCATTGGAAAGTTTGAACATTGCAAAAAAAATCCAATAGTGTTGCTAAGAGTGGTACTTGCTTAGAGGGGTCTTGGCAAGAAAAGACTGGTAGTATGAGAATGTGTGTTTGGAACGACTTAATTCTGGTACATGCTCTGACAAAGAGCATCGTTAGACTCACCACATGAGGGGTCCTCTTGTAATCAACCTTGAGCGTGAGAATCCTTATTAGGTTCGTAGGCAAATATGTTGCATGGTAAGAAAGAAGTTTAGAGATGGAGAGTGTGAGAGTTAAAGAATGTGAGATGGGATGATAGCAAGTGAGATATGTTATGTGTTTACCACTGTTATGTTTTCATATTTATACCCGAGGTTAGTTGATCCGTAGATCTGGGGATCCTCCTCTTGGAGGGTGTAACCTTCCCTATTTCCCATGCATGTTCCTTTGTAATGTTTTTATTGCTAATTTAGTGCAAGTTGTTGACTATTGTTGAGCTACAGTTATTGTTTGATATCAGGTTTGCAACGCTTGCTTCTTTGTAAAGACTTTGCTTTATGCTTTTGCAGAGTTGAACATTGAATGTTAGCTTAGTAAGGAAACTTTACACTTTGTAAATCTCTCAGACTCTATAACGTTCTTTTATTGACGTGGACTATAATACAATGTGGACTTGCCACGATCTTGGTTGGCAAGTTCGCTTTGGCAAATTATACTATAATGTTTATTTGTATGAAAATTTAGTGCTTTTCTGGATTGTCCCGGCTTGCCCCTCTGAACTCTTTGTGAATATCCATTAGTATATCTACTTACATCATAAAAACAAAAAATTCCATAAATGTATATAATTTAAAAGCAAACATTTTGTCCCCATACTTTGTGTATATAACCAAAAAATGTAGAAACTAAAGTTTTAATTTTTATACATACAACAAAATGTATATTTAGTTTTTTAAAAAATATTTATTGAATTCTTTTTGTTATTTTATCTAAAAGAGCATTTCTAAAAGTAATGATACGTCTACAAGTGGAATATGATAGATTTAAAAATAATTTTTAGGGGGAAAGCGATAAGTACAAAGGATGCGAATAGCTTATCCCTTTTATATGTTTTGTTTTAGAATCACGAGTTGTAAAACACTGAAGAAATCAGAGAGTTCAAATACATACAAAAACTTACAGCAATCTCTTTACTCAGTGTATTTTCTTCAATTCAAATACATACAAAAACTACTAACCTCTTTAGTTGTTATACCCTATGAAACGAATAATCTTTCTTAGAAACTCAAAATTTATTTTAAGATGCTCGTATTAAACACGAATACTCGTGATCCATTTATTTCTTTTTCTATCTTTTATTCATGCATTTTCAGTCATCCATTTATTATTCCTCATCTTTTATTATGCATTCTAACTTTTATTATGCATTTTCTAATTATTTTCATTGTAATCCTATATTATTTTTATTTTATATTTTATTTATAAATAACTTCCTACATAGATACCTTCAAAATTGTTCTTCTAACTTAAATATATATTTTAGTACAAGCACTAAACAAAGATAAGTTTATATTCAATCTTTTCTAATGATTCATTAAAACACTAAAATTTGTTCTTCAATTCTAACCCATATATATATATTCTATTATAAATGTCGGATTAGTGGGATTAACTTACTTGGTAGAAGAGGCTCTTGTCTTTTAGTTGGAGGTCCAAGGTTCAAATCTTGACATGAAAAATTTATTTGTAATACTTTGAGTAGATTAGAGTAGTGTAGTGGTCGTTAAAAAAATATCTTTTAGTACAAGCACCAAACGAAGATTAGTTTATGACCGATCATTTCTAATGATACATTTAAACACGATATCGGGCTAGACATTATTCTACTTTTGACATAATTAATTAATATTCTTTTCTTTTATCACGATTACAAAAATGTTACCATGTAAATGTCAAAAAGCAGTGACAAAATCAGAACGTTTTAATAGGAGAGTTATAATATAAACTTGTTTTTTATTCAAAAGTGTATTAATGGTTCGTCTTATTCATTTTACTTTACGCATCATTGTACTTTAAACAAAACATATTATTGTTGATAGTCACAAGGTTTTAAAAAGCGTGAGGCGCACAAAAACGATATGATCGAGAGGATGTGAGACTCATGAAAAACGCACCACTTCACTCCTACACATTTCTATTATCAAATAGCTTGAATTTAATAAAAGTACTTCTGTATGTATAATTTAAAAATCACAAAATATACACTTAAAATTAAAAACCCTAAACAAAATACAACTAGAAAATCAAATAGAATGCTATATTATATTAGTGATGCAGAGTGTACAAGTGTTTTATGCACCAAGATCTAATATAATATGATATTATATTTGTGAAGCCTTGGTTACAAGTCGTTTATGCGAAGCTTTGTATGCGTATGGGACACACCTTCCCTACCTGCCTTCTACCTGCTCTCATTCAAGTAATCAACAATCCATACCTACCAGTCGTTTCCTCCATCCTAATCACTCACCCACAACCATTGTTCCTCTGCTATGCCTTTATCATATTCATTGTGATGTTCTTCCCGATCTTCATCCATGTTTCCTTTTTCTGTTGGTTGTATTCACTACATAAGTATATCTCGCAAGATCTGTGGCTCCAAATCGCCATTAGGGTTAGGAATCAAGGTTATTCATCGTATGTGGTTTCGTCTAAGGTATTGCTCACTGTTCCTAAATTATCTCTTCTTAAACACTTACGATTGTAATATTTAGGTTTTGCTTTCAATATTTAGGTATTGTGATTCTTAAACGGTTCACAATTGTGGATTTCAAGTGATCGGTGCTCAAAAAGTCCGATTCTTGCCTCCGTTATTCATCTACATCGATCCAGGTAAATATCATGTAATCAATCGGCTCAATGTTCATTTCTTAATCATCTATTAATCTGAAATGTTCTTCGAATTTATGTTATACAGGGTAAGTATGCCGAGTTAAATTAGGGCTAGGTCTGGAGTTTCATTTTCATCGTCGTTAGGGTTAGGGATTCATCTTTTTGTGTGTCTTACATTCCATTATTGCTTTCCCAATTAGCCCTAATTATCCCGCTTAATCTCTGATTAGATTATTTAGGTTGGGCTCTTGGAGAATCGGATTAGTAAGGTGGTGGTGGTGGCATGCTTTGTGGCTAAATACATATCTGAGGACCGCGGTTTGGTGATTCATCCGTTGATTTGAGTTTGGTTTCAAGAAACTAGAGAGAGGGGTTTAACGATGCAGCAAAATCGAATACGAAAGGTTTTAACTTTCTCAACTTTAATATCTCTTTGACTTTATATTTGAGTTGATATCATGAACATCACTGATTGATAAATTTATTTGTTGTTTCATTCGGTAACATACCTACATGTTTAAGTTGTCCCTAATTTTGGTTTAATTCTGCTCGATTTGTGTTTATCTAATGCGCAAGGTTTGTAAATAAATTGGAAGCCAAAGATACACACTAAATCTTGATTTGAAATTGGTCATGGTGGTACCTAAATGAAGTGGTGGTGCATTCAGGTACTTTCACTTTCCTTTCATATGGTACTTCACTTCCCTTTCCCATTCAGGTTCTATTTGTTGGATCTTTTGTTAGTTAGCATCAGAAGTTATGTGATGTTTACCCATATCATATGTTACTTCCCTTTCCTTAGTTTTTAGAAGTTATGTGATGTTTACCCATTTCATATGTTACTTCCCTTTCCTTAGTTTTTAGCCTGTTTTGTTAACCAAAAAGAAGGTTGGTCCCAGATGTAAGAATCTGTGTTCTGGCATGGTAGTTGTTGCTTTTGGGTGCAGTTTCCACTGCTTGAGCCACAACCTTCCTTATATGCGTTATTATTTCTTTAAAATTTTAAGTTCTATATTTATGTGATTGGTTGTTCTCTGATTAGTGCTTTAATTGGATTATTACTAATGTGTTTGTTTATGATTATTGTTGTTCGAGTGCAGGTATTCATGGTTCCTGATTGTGGTTTTTCTGTTGTTGCTGTTACTGCTGATTTCAGTCTGAAGGTATCTTATATTTTTATTTTTTTCCTGTATCTAAAATATGCTTTTTACATTTTCTGTATCTACGATTTGCTGTTACTGCTGATTTGATCTTACTTCCTATTTTGAAAATGAATCGAAAGCGGAAGGCAGTTTCCGCTTCTGACAATAGTGCATGTTCTTCTAATCCTCTAACTTTATTAAGACCGCAATCGTCGTCTGCTTCTAAATGTAGGTCCTCGGTTTTGCCAATCAGACCTCATAGTCAACAACCATTGAATAATCAGGTTGAAATAGCCAAACTTTCTGACAATGATTTATTGGTCGCTTCTTACTTGGAAGGTTGGTCTTGATTGTGTAAGGAATTATATTTTGTTAAATGATGTTGTAAATTGGTGAATGGGTCATTACTGCTACACATTTTTAGTTGCTCTTTTCTGAAGGCAAGGAGTAATGTAAAGTGGTATGTTAAGAAACACTCTTTTGACAATCACTGGAAGCACCAAATGGGCGGCTTGGGTAAGAAAGGTAAAAGCAAGTTCTTTTTTAGCGGCTCGAAGCGGTCGCTTCCCTTCGAACACTTTACCCCAAATACTCTAAGAGAATTAAAAGGTAGAGTGAGTCTCATGACTTTTATCCATACACAAAGTTAGAGTGTATTACTATTACATAAGGGACTAATGTATAGATCTGTATTTTGATGCATCAGGTCCTAAAATTATGATGCTTATAAAGCATAAAGGCCTAAAGATATGATGCTTACAAAACTATTTCTATGCCACACCGCTCTGAATCCTGTGTTTCTTTTCTGATTGTCGAAAGTGTCGGTTCAAGGTATGTCGTTATCGTTTGGTTGCAGGTCTGTGGTTTTGTTTGAATATGCCTCCTACATTTTTTAGAGGTAACTAGCCAAAAAATAACCTACTTGCTAATTACATTATATTTCTCTCATATCTTATTAAGTCTTGGAACGTTATGATATTTACTCATTAAAGAAAAGCTAAATAGAGCTTCTTTCCTTAGGGTAAACATATCCTTAGGGTAAACATAAGGCAAATAAGCATGTATCGATTCTTTTAATCAGTTGAATAGAATGACAAAATATGACCAAATCTTTTAAATCAATAATACAACTTTAAATTGAACCCATTATGTCAATGACAATATCTTTAAAATCAATAATACAACTTTAAATTGAACCTATGGGGATCTGGGTTTCCATTACATGATTTAGATCTTTGAAATAACCAAGGGGGCTTCATATATGAGCTTCATATTGTTGCCCTTAATACTTTAATTAATTACAAAAATGAGGTTACTTCTTGATTTTAATATTGTTTAACTGCTGTGAATAGGTAATATAAGCAATGTAAATTCAATATTTACAGCCTGATTCTTATGGCCAGTATGCTTACTGTCTCATTTTCTTGATTTTTATAAATTGGCTGACCTTTTCATCTATATATCATTCACTGACTTCAGGCTTTGGGGGTTTGTTGATTTTTAGGCTTTGAGATTTGATCATCGGATTCGGTTTTGGTAAGTATGGGAATCGATGAAGTTTCTTTAAAAAATCTATTTAATTTGAGTTTATGATCCTATGTTTTTATAGTCGTATTTGGAGATAATCTTATTCCATATATGAATTCAACAACTAAATTGATGGGATTTATAATTTTGGTTCTATTGATTCTATTTTTGTTGGTTGAAAGTTCTAGGTCAGATACCATGAGGTTGAGGAACAAAGCATGGTGCATGGTAAGTGTTTTTATCAAATTAGGTTAGTTGCACAAGTGTAATTGTTATTGTCTGATTGTTAAGTTCTAACAAAAGTTGTATGTTTGATTCTTACACGTGAATTGGCTTTCAAAAGTTGTATGTTACAAATTTCTATCAATTTGCTTGATAAATATGTTGTTACAAATTTGATTTTTTAAATTTTTTTTCTGTTGTTGACTTGCGGGTTGTAGATATGCAAACTTGGTGAAGCCTTTGGAACAAAGCTGCTGCTCAGGTATGAGATAATCTGCCTCTTTCCTAAAATCCAATTCCAACGCCTTGGTTTCACTTAATTTCCTGTTTGTGTGTTGTTGCATTGCAGTTAGATATGGTTACACCAACGTGGGACAATCAAACCGTACTCCAACGGCTTGCCAGCCAATTGCATCGGGCGCGGAGCGCCGATCGCAACATCTAGTAAACTACATATTGCATAAATTATAAATTTAATTATTAGTAATAAATCTACCAACTTTATAAATAAATTAATATTTTCAAATATAAAAACTGAAGTCAAAGAAAAAACAAAACTTTAATAAGTAAAATCACATTTAATTAATTATAATAAAAGAAAAAAATATGAAGTTAAAAGCTAAGAAAGAGATATTATAAAAGTTCACTTTACAACTTTTAATTTTATTTGAAAATAAAAGGAAGCATAATTTTTTTTCTCTTTTTCAATGGTAGTATGGTATAATATCGTATCTTTCAAATAAAGTTGTTGTATTCATTATTTTATTTTCTCACCAACTAAAACCACATTTTCTTCTCAAGATCTTATTCTTCATGGAGCTCCCGGCGGTGACAAAAAAATATTCCCGCCACATATTTTTACTCTTTTATTTTCATCTCATCATCACTATAACAATAATCTGAGAGGGTCAAGTTACAAAAAAGACGACAAAAGTACATGCTCGTATTAATGAAGTTTCAGTTCATTGGAGGGTTAATAGACCCCGTGACACTCCTGTAGTCCTTCCCAGCCAAAAGAGGATATTATGATAATGTAAAATTGGATTTTAATAAGGGTCCGGCTATAGACACCCAGGGCTTTTACTAAAAACACCCAAACCGAACGATCGTTTCATGTGAAACGATCTCGAAACGATCGTTTTGGGTGAAACGAGCCAAGGAAATATTAAAACCGTTATATGGCAATGATTAGGTGATGATTAGGGAATGATTGTCGGGTCGTTTTGTATAAAACGACCGTTTTCAAAATTTGATTATTTTTGGAGCCGAGAAGTCTTAGATGTTTATTTTTATTTTTTTTAAATAATTTTATTTTTAACTTATTTTTGGAATATAAGTTTTTAAATTTGTATTTTATGTTTTTTATTCATATTTCTTAGTGTTCCAAAAATCCACATAAGTTTAAAAAAAAAACATATTTATTGATAACAGGAAGACAACCCAGATTCGTTACAAACGCAAGAGAATAATAGGAAAAACATTATGACTCCAACACTACAGAATACTTGAAATCTCATAACAGCTAATAAGACCAGTCTGAAGCTGAGTCGGAGTCACTGTCTGATGCCCAGCGGTTTCCAGATTCGACATCCACCTCCTTGGACCTACTATGTTCTTCCGCCCAGTACTCTCGAAGGACCTCCATGTCCTCTTTGTTTGCTTCATTCCAGGCATCTTCATCCTCCTCTTCAACTCCGACGAGGGGACGGGGGGGGGGTCGAACAACAGTGGGTGGTGGATATGGACGATGATTAACAGGGGGGGCAGGAGGTCGAGTCTGCATAACAGGTGGTGGTGGCGGCTGTTCGACCGGTGGCACAAAACCAGGCGCCGGAAGCATTGCCGGAGGTGGAGTCCATGGTTCAAGGACATCTCTAGGAGGTGTGGACGACATAGCAAGATTGTGAAACTGGTGAAGAACTGAAAGAAAATTTGGATCTTCAGACATGTACAGGGTGGTTCAAGATCAAACAAATGACCCCTATTTATAGGGGAGAAAGTTATAAAATACAACCGTTGGGTATATAGCCGTTATAAAATACAGCCGTTGGGTATATAGCCGTTGTGTGTATATAAAAATTATTTTAAAATTATTTATTAAAAAAACATAAAATACATATTTTTGTTGTAAATATTGAAGAACGTGTCACTGAGCACAACATGAGATGATTTGTCTAATTATTCACTCAGAGAAGGGTCCCAATGCCACACATTTTTTAAACCAGGCCAAGAGAAGTTCTGAAGCTTTTTAACTCCCTGCAGCCAATATTTGGAGGATTTTGTGATTTCAAAGGATGCTATAAGAAACATAGAAGACCAACTACTAGAAGTTGCACCTTTGTTATATCACTTGAGGTCTAATTACAATGAGGTAATCGACATGCAACTCGAGAAAAATCTTCGGGCATGTAAGAATCCCATTTATGAATTTATTCTGTGATTTTCATCCATGGGTAATTTGATAGACCCCAAGAGTGAGTCTGCCCTAACACGAATAGGTCAACAAATTGGTTTCTTGGGCTTACAAATCTATGAAAGTGGACGTCTGTATTCAAGAACGTTTTTTAGAGATGTTGTAATCTGTTATGATGGAACTGTGAGAAATGTTTGTAGCAGGCCAAGTTGTACATAGAAAATCATGGAGGGTGATGTCATTTTCATCAATAGGCCACTAACAAACCACAAACATTATTAAAATTATTTAAAAAAAATTAAAAATTTTTTTTACTACAAAACACTTAAAAACCTAGCTAATATAGCATATTTTAGATTAGGAAAAAAAATGATGTATTTTTAAAAAATCTAAAAAATTCACAGAACGTTTTTTAGAACTTATAATGCATAAAAAAGTTATTAAAAATTAAAAAAATGTAGCCGTTGGAGAAATCTATCCGTTGGCAAAATGTAGCCGTTGGGAAAAATATAGCCGTTGGAAGGAGTATACGATATATATATATATCAGTACTGGTACACATAATGTTTATATATCGTCAATGGCTAATCGTAGAAACAGGGCTTCTTCTTCTCGTTATCAGGAAACTGAAGACGATGATCCATACAATATCTCATACGATGACTTTCTACGTATTTTGGAAGAACCAGTTTCTGGTGATGAAATGAATCCCATTGACGTTGATCTCATTCCAGACAATAGCCGCCGTCAACGTGTTAACCCATACGGCGTATACCCGCAACCTCGTCCTCCGGTGAATCCACATCGTCCTCCGGTGAATCAACATCGTCCTATTGTGAATCCACGCCGTCCTCCGGTGAATCAACACCGTCCTCCTGTGAATCCACCTCGTCCTTCGGTTAACCCACCTCGTCCTCCGGTTAACCCCGCCCCCGAACTCGACTGGGACTTCCCTTGGAATCATTAAAATTATCTTTACGTTTATAATGTAATTTCCTGTATTTGTATTCCGGTCGGTGATGTAATTTTCAGAATAATTGTTGCAGATCTTTTATGCCAATATAACATCATTTATGACTTGTTCATTGTGAATTTGACTTTCAAAATAGAGACGTTGGTTCATTTTTGGAAACTTTTTAAAATTTATTTTTTTTCAAGAATTTTGATGGTTTTATATGGCCTTTTTGAGGCATTTTGAATGAATTTTTTTTTTTAGTATTTCTGATTCGGCCCAAATTTTTTTATGAATCATGTATTACTTTTGAAGGTGCATTGTAATAATTTCACTAGAATTTTTCAGAATTTATATTGTTTAATAATTTTACTTTGCATTTTAAGCATTTTGAACAAATTATTTGAAAAATATTAAAAATCATGTTTTTGTTGTAAATATTGATGGTGTTATATGCCTATTTTAGGCATTTGAAATGAAACAAAATTTCTTAGTTTTTCCGATTCTCCTAAAACTTTTTATATAAGTCATTAATAAGTTTAGTAGTCGTTTTGTAGTAATATCAATTGATTTTTACCAAAAAAAATTATTATAGATTTCACAAGCAAATAAGACAATTTAAAAGTTATTTTGTTAGACAATCATGCAAATTATGTTAGACAACCAACGAACGCAAAACATGATATACAACATAACCACCAAAATATAAGTTAATATAACATGTCACATACATCATCATCACCACAAAAACATAGAAGCAAAATAAAGTGAATAAGATGTTGTATCAAATACATAACCACCAAAATAAAACATAACCAAACCTAAGGAGTCTCATCATCATCCCCCTCGTCGCCCTCATCATCCATGACCTGGTCGGCAACACCATCCGGGTCCACAAACGGCTATAGTACAGGTGGTGGTCGTAACACCGCACGGCTCCTCGCAGCCAGCTCCGCAAAGGTCTCCGCCGTCCACGCCTGAAACTCGAGCATGTGTCGGAGTATGTGAGTGGTCTCACGTGAATGGCGAATAGACTCTCGCATAAACTCGGGAGTGGGTGCCACCGGTGGGATGATGACACGTGGTGGTCGTGCGTCGGCCGCGGCAACCGGTGGTGGTGGTGGTGGTGGAGCCTGTCCCTCTGCAGCGCCAGCGGCTGCGGCCTCGGCGGCCTCATCCTCCCTCTGTATCTGCTGAAGATACGCTGTCCGAGCCGCAACGGCGTCCTCAGGTCCATGGAAGGCTGTCACGCCTTTATCTGCAAATTGAAACAAACGTTAGTAAACAAACAATGAGTTAAATATTATAAAACAATATATTGAAATTACCAAATTTCCATACCTACTATCCAGAAAACAATGTCATCCACCGTCATCACGATCTGCATGTTCTGGCACGTCTGAAGATCAATCCGTCCCCAAGGTACCGGCGCGGACAGGGTGGCTATCACCGCCGGGGTAAGAAGCCCCATGTTCACGGCGATGGCCGTGATCATGCCACCGCACACGATGGGGCTCTCAATCTGAAAATAACTCCGTTAGTTGTGTATAAACAAACAAAACCGTACATATAATGATTAAAATTTCTTACCGCCAAAGTGTGGAGAAGGGAGAAGTAACTGGCTAGACACCATGCTAGGTTGGTGCGTCGACCTACAATCAACTGCCGCAGATAAAAAAGGTCCAGCCTGTTGACCTGCTCGAGTGTCTGACTCCGGCCCTGTATAGATGTCGCTATGCAGCGATGGAGGTACCGGTGTAGAGGATCAAATAACGCGCTAGCACGGTTCGTGTGTCTCGGGTGTGCCGCGTTCTGGAAACCATACTCCCCCCGTGCCACGTGAGGCCACCATGTGGCAAGTGGTCGAAGCTCCGAATGAATCTCCCCGTGCCACCAAGCGACGTCGATATCCGCCTGATCGTAAATCTGTAAAACCTGGACCGCCCAGTGGCCCACTGTTATCCGGTGCGCCTGTCCACAAAGGCGAAACGAGATAGACTCGTGTACCACCTAATCCTGTGACCCATACCGAATAGGGTTGAACGAAAATGTGGATAAGAACTCCAGACACAGCTCCCGATAAGATGGGTGCGCTCCCATCTCGAACAACCTCGGAAACCCGCTCGCTCCCTCCTCGCCGATGTACCCGGTCACCCTCTGCCGCTCCCGGACAATATCGATCAAATCCCAGTCAATCACCTGTGTCCTGTGAATTGGTCGATCAAGGAACTTCCACAATTTTCTTCTGTCATCCGTATTCCTCGGGTGGTTGAGAAAAGGATGTGGATCTAGAAGCAAGGGGCCGTCATCCGGCTCCGTATCCGGACGAGCTCGCTGTCTACGTCGAGCCATCTACGGTAGTACATAGAACATTTAACGAAATTACTAACATTAATTAACTAAGTAATAATAGTTTTTAACGAAATAACTAATATGTCTAACAACTTAACTAAAAAAAATAAAAAAAAAATTAAGGAGGTCGTTTCAAGAGAAACGACCGTTTTGAGCAAATGAGGGAGGTCGTTTCACTTGGAACGGTCCCACTATGCACCACCTAAAACGATCGTTTCCACTGGAAAGGCCTAAAACGGCTGAACTTTTTTTTTTGAATTTATGAGTATGTTCTTCGTGTTCTTCGTCCTAACACATAAATCTATGCTTTTCGGGCAAACTATATATCTTTTTCTAGTGTTCTATGTTAAAATCTAAGGCAATCTATATCAAAACTGTATACTAACAACAAAATCAAACATAAACATAGCAAAAAAGTGTCACCAACCTGATTTTTGATGAAGAACGGATGAATAACACGAAGAACACGAAGAACACTTGAATATGCTCTGGAATCCGAAAATCTTCCAAGTTTGTCAAACGATCGTTTGATTACAAATGACCGATTAAAACACAATATATAGTCCACAGAAGGGACCGTTTGGCCCGAAACGAGATCAAAACGGCCCAATAGGGACCGTTTCAGACAAAACGACCTATTTTTTTTTTTAATAATTATAAACTAAATTACAATTAAATTTACAGAAGATCTCTATGATATTAAATTTACAGAAGATCTCTATGATAATACGCAGGTTTCGTTGGCGTCAGGACTCTATATCTATCTAGACGTTCCTTGTATATAATCACCCAGTCTTTTGCTAAAGATAGATCCTCTCTATGTTTGTACATAGTTGCCAAAAAAGGTAACGGAAAGTCCCCTGCCAATTTAACGTTGATATAATGATCGTTGTTGACGTAACAAATTGAAATAAATCTGTGAATCTCCACGTCTACGGTGGACACCCTTGTCGGAAAAAATGTGGCACTTTGACCGGCACATAAGTCAAGAAAAACAAGAACACAAGTATACCTGTTAGCGAAAAGCCCCCCACATGCTGGCATTTGCAGCCACTTTGGCTGCGGAGCAAAATCGATATCATCATATATGAGGCTGTCTCTTAGTTCTTGACAATCGTACTGCGGCACAATATATTCGCGTTTGTGCGTGTCCAACTCGTATAACAAGTCAGTGCGAATCGTACGCCAGTCATGTTGACTCCGGCCTAATCCAACAGCAAGAGCACGGAAACCACAGTTCCCGTCACCTATCACGTCTGTTATGCTTGCAACGTACTTGTGCATCGTCTCAGGTATCCAACCGTTGAAGCGCTCCGCATTGTTCCTCTCCTCGTCTCCCGGCATCCATTCTTGCTCGGGATCCTTACCTTTTCTTGTCTTCTGGGTCTTTTTTGGGGTCTTTTTTGGGGTCTTTTTTAGGGTCTTGTTTGGTGTAACGTGAGAACTGTGCCGAGGAGGATCAACGTTTGTATATCCATGACCTACAGATTCCTGGGTGGCGAAGAGTTGTGATACAATGTCACTATCGGTATAATCAAAACCACTAGGAACATAGGAGCTGTGCCGAGGAGGCGTGTCCTGATTCACATTCTTGCCCTTTGGGGGACGTCCTCGAGGTTTCTGGTTTTTAGCAGGAGCCTCTTTGTTGGTTTTCTCAGGTTTAAGCATCGACCACACCCGATCCATAAAATTTTTCTGAATCGGCTTCGGTTGGACAAGTAAATGTCTTCTGACCAGATCCATCTCATGCTCCACGTCGTAGGCTTCCTCGGCACCGACGATCAATGGATGGTCATCAAGCTTCGTCCAGTAGGGGTCTATCTCATCAATAGGATATCTGTCACCTGGATGGTTTAACGTTGGGAGATTTAGCACATCAATTTTAAATAGTTAAAGTCTAAACCGAAGTAATGGTTGTTCCTAACCTGATCGTATGTACTTTCCCAACTTGCATGAACAAGGAAGACCGCATGACGTCCACACGTTACAAGAACAACCTCGATTGTACTTTATGAGTTTTTCAGTCCGGTTGACCTCCTTAACAAGGATGTTGAGGCCGGTGTGGGACATACCGCATAGGAGATCAGCCAACACGGGTATGTTATGCTCGTTCATCCGCTTGATCTTGCTGGTTGTGAAACTCCGACCGATATCATTTTTCTGACCATCGACGATTTCGTTAACACACGTTACAAACCGGTCCAGCGTGCAGTTGGTCGCGTCGTCGAGATCCATTTTCAACCTTGCGTGCTGGCTTTCTACCCGGTTTGTAGTGTAGTTACCGAAGTTACGTTTCGTATCGGTCCAGGCGGACACAAACTTCTCCCGGTGCGGTTCAAGCCATTGCTGGTTTAGGTACGACAGAACTTCTGAGTAAATAATGTAATGGTGTTATTAATGCATATGTAACGATATTAGTACTAAACGGGGTTAGAGAAACATTACCTCTGTGATGCTGGGCGAGTTCTCGATATAGTAAGTCGTAATGAAGGTTGTAGTTTGTCACCGTGTTGGAGTTTATGAGTTTGCTCCACAGTTTCAAAAACCCCTTCCACCCATCCTTATCAAACCCTGTGTTGCAGTTTTTAAAGATGTTATTCTCTATATGCCATCTGCACAGGTTACGCGTGGCATTGGGAAAAACATTGCCGCACGCTTTGACGAGGGCAAGGTCTCTGTCGGTGATGATTACGTTAGGCTCGAGGCGGTGGTCTCCAATTGTCTATTTGAGGCGTTCCAACATCCAGGTGAAGTCTTCCTGACGCTCTTGGCTTATGAAGGCGCTGGCGACTAGAAATGAAATTCCGGTGATGTCACGCCGACCATTTGGACGTATGGAAACTTGTACACGTTCGTGTTGTACGTGGCGTCTATGCCCAGGAAATGAGGGAACGCCCTCCACAACTTGTAGGAGTGCTTATGGACAAAGAACACGCCATCAACTCTATTCGTCCCCGGGGACGTTCGGTCATAGTAGATGTAACCACCTTTAGCAAGCAGGGAGAAGAATACCTGCATAGGGGTATCACCGATCGTTTCTTCGCCTTTAATCTTAGCTAGGATGTTATAGAGCGTCCGCTTACTCGACAGGTTCTTGGGGTTGTTTTTCTTAATTTCCGTCAAGATGTGACGAGGCCGGATCTTTTGGTTTTTCATCTGTCTCACATTACCAACCTCCTCGTCGTTAAACCTCATCGCCCTTGCATGGCCTTCCAGATTTTCCGACGGCTCATGGTTATGCTCATGGTTGACCACCTCTAATTTCCAACCGGCTAGAATTTTAATGTACGTACCTTTCAGCAAGAACGGACAGTCACATTTCTTACTGCCCGTCTTTCTCTGCTGAGTACCCTTTGGTACGTATTTGCCACTACGATCACACCATATCCAGATTTTTGTATACTCTCCCGTAAGTGCGTGCGTTGAGCTACGTTTAGTTGATAGAACATAACCCTTTGGACAAGCTCGTTCAAAGGCCCAGTCAAACAGCTCTTTTTTTGATACGAAGATCTAAAATTATTAAATAAGTATCATAATTGGAAGTGGTGATAATATACACATGGATTCCGATAATATGTATAAATCATAAAAATTAAATGACGAAAAACATGAATAGGTGGTACCTGGTCGGTTTCATAATACTCACGGTTGTTTTCGTCTTTGCCGTTGTTGTTGTTGTTGTCGTCGCCGCCGTTGTTGTTGTTATTGTCGTCGTCGTCGTTATTGTTGTTGTTGTTTCTGTTGTTGTCGTCGTTGTCGTCGTTGTTGTTGTAATTACCAGAATAATTTCCTGCAAAATATACCGACATAACTACCGGCGTCTCCTTCGTAAATTCCTCCGTAATTACCTCCATAATTATCACTTCCATCATAACCGCCGGGGTTGTAGTTATCACTTCCGCTGCCTCCGTTAAATAATTCATCGAACCACGACATCTCTTACGAATCTTATAGATTGAGAAAATGATTGTAGTATAAAACAGTGGACGATCGATCGATAATATGAAAATATACGATCGATCGATCGATATATATACGATTTAAATAGAATAAAACATCACATCTAATGAATTCAAAAGAAATCCAGAAACGATCGTTTGTTATAAAACGGCCTAAAATTCAGGTCGTTTCATGCGAAACGATCGAAGGAATGAACATGATTTGATAGGGTTGCAGCTTTTGATGTCGACGTACAATTCCAAGGGGCCGTTTCAGGTGAAACGATCGTTTCAGTGTCGTTTTGGGTGAAACGATCGTATGCTTTGGGTGTTTTTAGTAAAAACGTGGGTGTCTTTATAAGGACTCTTTAATAATCCCACCTTTTTCTTTTTGGCATCCAAGAATCCCACATTTTGCTTTGGCATCCAATAGCTCCACCTTTACACTTCTTTATTTCTGTTGGTCCCTCTGTTAAAAAAGTTAACGGAGCTATCGGAAAAGTGACGTGGATGATGACGTGGCATTTTTTAAAAACTTTTTATTTTTTTTGAATTATCTAGTCATCATCACTATCACCCCCACCACCATCACCATATCCCCCTATTTTTAGTTAATATCCCCACACTTAAACTTTGCTTGCCCTCAAGCAAAATCTTATGCATCACTTCCACAAGCCAATCGAAAACGCAACGCCTCACCCAACCCAATGCAACTACTCAAGCCCACAAGCATCACCAATTCTCAAGATTTACACTTTCCAAAAGATTGACAATCCAACAAGCAATTATGACGTTTATTTAAAAACATGGAAATGCTTACTAGCTCGACACACATCAAGGTTCAATCAAACAATGCAACATACCCCTCACAATGATCACTCAACTCGGTGAAATTTAGTGGATAGATGATTAAAAAGATCATCGATTTAAGTGGATCACTCAAGGCCAAACATGCACTTCATTGTCATAAGCTTGTATCGAAATCGCATCTCCACCATACAACATAAAATCGAACATAAATCAAGAGGACTTATTAAGGGTTGTAATGTTAGGCTAGGGTTTAGGTATGGAATGGGAATGTGAAAGTGGCGACGTGCTTAGAAATCCGGAAAAGTCAATAAACAAACTAAAAGAAAAACTATTTACACAAATAACTCCAAGTCGGGTAATTTTGACCCGAACACACAAACAAAGAACAACTCTATTTTTTTTTTTTTAGCTTTATCTTTGGTCTATGACCTCCAATAACGAGCTAGAATTTTCTGCATTTTTTTTTTCATTTTTTCTTTTCTTTTCTTTTCTTTTCTTTTTTTTTTTTTTTTTTTGCAATCTCATATGAATTCCTAGAATGGAGATTGAGTACTAGGAGAATCACACTTAATCACTATTTTTTTTTTCTTTAAACTAAAAACAATACTTGATGTAAGTAACCAAAACAAAATACATAAAGTCCTAAACTAATCCGGATTCTTCACACAAGGGTTTAAGAACAAAATAAAGGCTAATCAAAAGGCTAAATGGGTCAAAAAGTGGGAAAATCAAACGAGAAGGGAAAAGGCTCAACGGGTTTTTCTAAGGGATGATGTTTTAGGGTAGGAAAAATGATAAGATCAAAGAAAAAGACTAAGTCAAAGGGGGTGTAATCCTAATGCCTCTATCATTTCTATGCCCAATTTTAGTTCATGATCTCGACACGTATAAACAACACAAGTTCTAAAATGAAAGCGCATGATGGCATAACACTCAACCAAACGAAAGTGAGTAAATATGTAACATATAATGCAATTTAGGCTCAAATAACTCACGGAAACGGATGGACAAAGGCTACCGATATGATGCAAGTTATCAATCCCCCATCCGATAGTTTCACTAAGTAAAGCATCCCATTTATTGATTTATTTGAAAAACACTTGCTTGGAAATACTTTTTCAAGATACTCGAAGAAAAGGTTTTGACTAGAGACAAGCATCGTAAACATAGGCGAGCAAAACGTCACGAATTACATCAACGGGCCCACTTCCATGTGCAATAAGACGGGCAAAAAATCTCAATTTCAACTAAAAATAGGGGGATATGATAAGAAAATTTGAAAATTTTCACAATTTTAGCAATTTCAGTTCAATTGACCCCCATCCCCACACTTAATTCGTACATTGTCCCTAATGTACGCTAAACAAAACAACATAAAGGGGAAAGGGAACTGAAATACTCCCCTGTCACTGTCATGTGCCAGTGTCTGGATGCTGAAAAATGAATCAAAACCAACTCTTGACTGAACAGGTGCCAGAGCTGAATCCACAAATGCCAAAAATCCTCCACAATCAAAGTATGCATCATGAAACAGCTCTCGACGAACATGCCAGAACCGTCTCGCCAGCACAAACTATCATCCAAGCACAACCAAATCATAACAATAACAAATATAAATCAATAAAGCACAAATATCTCGAGTTGTGTGTCAACAAATGAATGCAAAATGAAAAAATACAACTCGGATAATCACTAAATCGGTGAATCAAGGTAGCTGGCGGTCCCGTGATGAATCTGGAAGAAAACATAACCCAAAATGAAACAAAAGCAATCGGATTGCAAAATTTGGCACTTTTAAAAAATATTTGAAAATTTGAGTTCTTGGACGATTGATCAAATGCGGGCCGCTTGTTGTGAATTATGAAGTGAACGACCGACATTTAACCAAAAGTCAACAGAGCCTACAACACGAACATGCAAACCGCCCGAAATGGAGATTGAGTACCAGACGACTCGCAATGTGTGCATCAGTAGACCTGTTATGCCAAAACAACATTTTGCAACCAAAACGCAAAGCAACCATCATCAATATACCTACCCGGCCCAGAAAAGTAACAAATGATCAAAATAGACCGTTTGTTTGTCAATTATGAAGTGAACGGTCCACTTTGACCAAAAGTCAACAGACCCGAGACCCTGACACGGACCGTTAATCGTCATTTATGAAGTGACGATCCGTATCCTGAAAATCTCAACAAAATCATGAAAGCACATTTGCGGACCGTGGGAATGGAGATTGAGTACCCAACGGTCCACAATTGTGCGTTACCTACAAACCCGCGTGAAGCATAGCCAAAGTGATGATTCAAGCAATTTCCTGACCGTGACATGCTTCTCAAACCTGCAAAACTTAAATAAACACATAAAACAGAACAAGAAAAACATGAAATGCAACTAATGTAAACAAATTACCTAACAGTCAAAGTGAACTACTAAAAAGAAAGAAATCATGACACAAGCAAAACAAAAATAAACATGTACTCGGGTTGCCTCCCGGAAGCGCTGAAGTTATTAACGAGTCGTCAGCCGGACTCGAACCCGCAGTTAAGTCAACCGGGGTCATGGATGTGACCTCCCTCACTGCCAAATATGCTCTTCTCAGAGCCGTGCACATGCCACTCCTCAAACAGGGGCTCAACTCCCTTATGTCGATCTCGCAAGTACATGGAATACACGTCAGCCA
>JBCNJP010000023.1:91312227-91464309 GCA_039602395.1 Deinandra increscens subsp. villosa | reverse complement strand
TCGGTTTTTAGTTAAATTGAATGGGGGATTAGTTTACTGGGTTTTCTTTGTTCTCAATCCATTTCAAACACATGAGTAGAGTCGGTTTTTAGTCTATAACGAAACTATGTCAAGTAATTTGATTAAAAAACAATGTGGTGCATCAAAATCGAAAAAGTCTCTTCGGTTAACTGTTCTACCGACGTACCATCTGGTACCCGACGTACCATTTCCATTAATGCATCCACTTGGTCCGTATCTGGTTCGTTTGACCTTATGCTACGTGGTCAACTTTTTGGATCGTCGTACCGGATTTGGTCCGCATGGTTTGATTACTCATTGATTGGAATTTTTCAAAACTTAATTCTTTGAGCCTTTTAAATTGAATTTGCATCCGTTGTAATCGGTTTTGGCTCTATCTCGTGATTTTAATGACTGTTCGTGTTTATATTTTACAGAAATGGTGGAATTAAAATCAAATGATGAACACAATATCTGTGCATATCTGAATGCATCTGCTCGATGGAAGCCACATTTTCTTGGAATTTTTGATTTACTTGGAACGATCGAGAATTCATTATGCTGCTACTCATGAATGTACTCCATATAAGGATTTATTGATAATGTTCTGGAATTCAGCTCAAGTGGATTGTTCGGTGTTCAATCTTACCGGAAGGAATCTACTAGCAACTATGTGTGTTAATGTTGGGTCTCTCTCAATAAACTCTCCATACAACCTCCCCACACTTGGACTTTGCACATGACTATGATGTGAGTATATTTTGTAATGGTTTCTCATAATTAATCATATAATTTTAATGGTTACAATATATTAATTCACATGATATATCCTACATTTTGTACTTGATGTGTTTTGAGTTTAATTGTCATAGGTTATGCATTTTGAGGTGTTTTAGAAGCATTGGTGACTAAAGGTAAGAAGACGCGAGCTTTGGAGGAATTAATCAAGCAAAACAAAGACAAAGTTGTGAATGTTCGGGAGTGCGGAATAGAGTTGTTGGGATTTGAAATAATTCACATGGGTCAAGGATTGAAGGAATGGGCTTCAAATATATCAAATTGGGTTTAGAAAGGAGATTGGGCTGAATTTGGAGCATTGGGCCGCGTCTGATCAGATTTTGGGCCAAAACAGTGAAGCCCAGGACCCCCGGAGTGTCGCGAGGAAAACTTCCAAATCCCTCGCGACACGATCCGGGTCGATGTCGGCAGATTTTCGAGATTTTTGGTATTTGACGTATTTAAGCAGTTTTAGGTTTTTTTCTAAAAGAACTTCGGCTGTGGCCGACCAGAACTCTTCAGAGACGAATTTTCTTCATAGTTTTTATCGTTTTCTTTGTTTTTAATCATTCAATGATGTTTGTGATGTCCGGCTAAGTTTGAGTGATTACCGACGGTGAACGGTTAGCGTATTACTCTTCTTTTCAGTTATTCTTTGACTATTTTCTGATTCTATAAACATAGTGACAATGTTTGATTCATATGGATGTTCAGTTTAATTCTATTTATCTTGCGTTTTGATTGCATATTTGCCCCCCGCTCCCGGACTACCTTTCATAGCATAGCTCTAGGACTATACTTAGCTCATATGTAATCTGAATGTTTGGTTGAATTGAGTTGAACACAATAATTGAATTGGATTAGAAATTAGCTAACCGGGATCCGGAGGTCTTCACGTTTTAATTTTCTAGTTTTCTAATTTAAATTATTATTAGTTTTCTTAGTAATTAATTCATTCAAATTAAACAGCCAAGAGGCAACTTTTTATACTTTCGGTATTTAGGTTTAGTTTAGTTAATCTAGGTTAGTGACGGTAACTTAGGTTAGATAATTAGAGTCGCTAATAACCACCAACTCCCTTGGTTCGATACCCTAACTTACCGCTACTGCAAATCTTAATTAAGTTGGGGATTTGTAACGGTCTCGACAACCGTTATCAAATTGGCGCCGTTGCCGGGGAGTATGTGCGCTTGTTAGTGATTTTGGTTTTTTTTAGTTAATTTCTTGTTTTGTTTGTTTTTCTAAAAACTCAAAAAAAAATATATATATATATATATATATATATATATTTTTTCTTTTTGTTTCTGCAATTTTAATTTTGTTTGTTTAGTCATAAAGAAAAAACCAAAAAGATTTTAATTTTTTGCAATTTTTAATTTTTATTAATTTCGTTTAATTTCAAAAAAAAAGATCATAAAAATTGTCTGAGTTGCCAATTTCGATTCCAGTGCATCTATTTTATTGTTTAGATCAGTGCTACGCATTTGGTTTCGTTGTTTTTGTTTGTTTGCAGGTGCTTTGAGATAATCATGGTTAAGGAAGAAAAGTGTTACAACTGCGGGAGTTTTTATCACAGAATCAAATTTTGCCCGACACTGCCTTACGGGATCAGGATTGTCGAGGACTCGGAAGATGAGGAGGAGTATGACGATCCACAATCATATCATCAATATCAGGGATCTCAGTCGTACAATCAGGGATATTCCCAATCCAGGAATTTTAATTATTTAAATTATGATGTTTATTCTAATAATGATTATAATTCTAACTTTACATCATTTGCAGGATATGAGGATAGATATGGGAATAGTTACTCTCAACCGGCATATGAGGCTCAACAGGAATTTGATGATTTTGACCAAGTATATCCCCAATATGAGCAACAAGAGTACTATGATGGTGCGTATGAAGTAAACATGTCTAGTCAAGGTTACTATCAGGGTGACTACCAAGAAGCTTCATGTGATTATGTAGACCAACAGCAGGATCAAAGGGAAGAAGTTAGTGCTCAACTTAGTGAAATTATGGAGGCCCTTAAGAGAATGGCAAAAAAGTGTGATATCCAAAAAGAGAGGCATGAGGCATTGTCAAAGCAAGTGGCACAACTGGCAGAAGACATAGCCAATTAAGAAATCGAATCATGGGAACAACCACCCAAAGAAGAAGAAGTTTGGGAGGCGACTGATGTGGTGATTGAGGAGGTTGAGCGAGAAGAGGTGCCTTCAGAGGTTGAGGTGGTTGAAGAGAAAGGATCAGAGGTTGAGAGTAAAGTGGAACAAGCAAAGTACAAGATTGTGGTTGATGATGTAGTAGATGAGCAGGTGGTTGAGATCCCGACAGGCACTTTTAACCCTCATTCTTTATTTATTGTGCAGGTGACTGTGGAAAAACCAGTAAGAAAGAGGAAGGTGGAGGAAGTTGATGTTGGGCACATGCCACCCAAGAAACTCCGCCGTGATGATGTAGATGTGCCACGTGTGCAAGTGCAAATTTGGATGCATCATATCAATTATAGAGCACACGTGGGAAATTCTAAAGGTAAGTGTTCAATCCATGATAAATTTGCTTTTAATTTTCAAATTAATATATTTTGCATGTTGAGCTTGAAAAGAAAAATTAAGAGACATGTGAACTACCGAGCGTGGATCGGTAATGCAATTGGAAAGCATGGTTTGAAAAAGCTGAACAGAGATGTCAAACACCGAGCCTACATCGGGAACTCGGTTGGGAAATATGGACTGAAGCCACCGTGAGCAGAGAGGATGGTCTGGCTGAAGACCATAAATTTAGCGCTTTCTGGGAGGCAACCCAGAGGTAAGTGTGTTTTTTGGTTTATTTTTTTAGTTTTTGTGTTTTTGTGTTTTTGTGTTTATCAGGACTTGGAGGGCTTTGGGTAATGAAGTTGAGCAAAACGAGGTTCCAGGTATGTCAATTTATATAAATATTGGTAGGTGAACTCTCTCCCTCGCTACACGCGAGGGAGGTGGAGTGAACTGTCGCGCCACGCGACGCCATCAGGTGCCAGAATTTTTGTTTTCTTTTGTTGCTCGAATCCGGTATGTTTCCTAATTCTATTTTTTTTGTTTATATATTATTTCTTCTTTATTTTTATTGTTTCTTTGTTCACATTGAGGACAATGTGTCACTCAAGTGTGGGGAGGGGGATAACACATTCGTGTTTTTTTAGTGTGTTTATTTTTGTGTGTTTTAAAAAAAAATCCCAAAAAAAAAATTTTAAAAAATTGAAAAATGTCTTTGGAATAACTTGCAAAAATCATGGAAAATGATAGTACAATTGAGAATCGGTTTTCAAAAATAAAAATAGAGAAAGAAAAGGGAAAAGTGGTAGGAAAGGAAAGAATGGAAAACATGACTAATCTGTGATGTGTTGGTAGGCCCAACTGACCTAGGAATAGCTTAAAATGCCCATTGTGTTTATTGTTGTATAAATATGTAACTAAATCAGTCTGCTAGTGGGTTCCCATTTTAGAGGTGATAGGGAGATTGAAACTGATGATTAGGAGGAAGAAGACCATTTTAAATTAGAGACTTATATGTCCTTAGAATACCTGGCACGTTATGATCTTTTTGCGAAAGCAAATCCGAGAAATAACGGCGCCCCATCTTTCCATCTTTGAGCACATTAGGTAAATAATTTGGTTAATCATTTTAGAGTGAAGGGATAAAATACTCACGTACGAACTAAGGATAGTATCCCGTGGTAAGTGCCTCTGATGATGTTCTGGATCTCGCGGGCAAAACACTCACGTATGATTTCGGGGGTAAGACCTTGTGAAAGAATGCCTCTGATGATGTCCGTTGGTAAGTATAGTTAATATTAACCATCTACAAAAAAAAAAAATGATGAAAAAGAAAAAAAAAAGAAATATAGCAAATTAGAAAAATAAATGCTCAAAAAACTTCGCATCCATCTATTCCATCATTCTGTGGACATATGAGTATCTGGTTTAAAGGCGGGTGGGGAAAATCTATAAATATCATCTTAAATACCCTTTACTTTGACTGAATTTGATTCGGGACTAGGTTGAACTTGAACTTTCTGAATGTGGGACACATAGGCAGACTGGTACACTATATTCGGTAAATCATAAACACTTTGGGGGCGAAACAAAAGGTCAGTGGTTGGGTTTAGTCGGACCGAAATACTGACAATTGCAGTTAGTCTGTGTGATTACATTATGGTTTGTGGAATTGAATAGGTGGACAAATTAAAAAGTCATATGTTTATGAGATTGATTTCCCAATTATGATTCCATGGCAGTTTTTCCGAGACGGAAAAAGATAAGTGTGGGGATGTGATGTGAGTATATTTTGTAATGGTTTCTTATAATTAATCATATAATTTTAATGGTTACAATATATTAATTCACATGATATATCCTACATTTTGTACTTGATGTGTTTTGAGTTTAATTGTCATAGGTTATGCATTTTGAGGTGTTTTAGAAGCATTGGTGACTAAAGGTGAGAAGACGCGAGCTTTGGAGGAATTAATCAAGCAAAACAAAGACAAAGTTGTGAATGTTCGGGAGTGCGGAATAGAGTTGTTGGGATTTGAAATAATTCACATGGGTCAAGGATTGAAGGAATGGGCTTCAAATATATCAAATTGGGTTTAGAAAGGAGATTGGGCTGAATTTGGAGCATTGGGCCGCGTCTGATCAGATTTTGGGCCAAAACAGTGAAGCCCAGGACCCCCGGAGTGTCGCGAGGAAAACTTCCAAATCCCTCGCGACACGATCCGGGTCGATGTCGGCAGATTTTCGAGATTTTTGGTATTTGACGTATTTAAGCAGTTTTAGGTTTTTTTCTAAAAGAACTTCGGCTGTGGCCGACCAGAACTCTTCAGAGACGAATTTTCTTCATAGTTTTTATCGTTTTCTTTGTTTTTAATCATTCAATGATGTTTGTGATGTCCGGCTAAGTTTGAGTGATTACCGACGGTGAACGGTTAGCGTATTACTCTTCTTTTCAGTTATTCTCTGACTATTTTCTGATTCTATAAACATAGTGACAATGTTTGATTCATATGGATGTCCAGTTTAATTCTATTTATCTTGCGTTTTGATTGCATATTTGCCCCCCGCTCCCGGACTACCTTTCATAGCATAGCTCTAGGACTATACTTAGCTCATATGTAATCTGAATGTTTGGTTGAATTGAGTTGAACACAATAATTGAATTGGATTAGAAATTAGCTAACCGGGATCCGGAGGTCTTCACGTTTTAATTTTCTAGTTTTCTAATTTAAATTATTATTAGTTTTCTTAGTAATTAATTCATTCAAATTAAACAGCCAAGAGGCAACTTTTTATACTTTCGGTATTTAGGTTTAGTTTAGTTAATCTAGGTTAGTGACGGTAACTTAGGTTAGATAATTAGAGTCGCTAATAACCACCAACTCCCTTGGTTCGATACCCTAACTTACCGCTACTGCAAATCTTAATTAAGTTGGGGATTTGTAACGGTCTCGACAACCGTTATCAGACTACTATCCTCACAATTTAGCAACTTACCAAGTGGGTCTACTTTAGGAACATCAACCCCTAAACCTACCTCATCTACAACCACTATCAACTCCTTAGGCTCCCAAGGTTGGACCTTCTTTAGGAACATCAACCACTAAACCTACCTCATCTACACTCCTCAACTACCACTAAATCATCACAATCCACTAGTCCCTCCCCACATTTGTCATCAACTACCACCTCTTCTAAGTGATATATAACCACCAAATCCGCTCCACTCATGTAATCAACACACCGTCCTATACAAGAAATGAAAGAAGCAAGCAAATATATAAATTCATCTTAACTACCTACCGATCTTTTAGATTTTCCTACCTGAAAAGTGACACTCTCATCCTCAAAACCCTAAGTGTAGTTTTACCCTCATAGACATCAATTAAGGCTCTACCATTCAAAAAAAGGGTCTACCTAAGATGAGCGGGCACCTATCATCATAATCTATGTCAACAATCACAAAATCAACAGGGAATATAAATTTATTAATTTTAACAGGCACATTTTCCACTATCCCCTAGGTCTCTTCACATAACGGTCGGCCAAAGATATACTCATGCACGTTGGAGTCGGATCTCCTAAACCTAGGTGCTTATAGAGGGAATAAAGCAAAAATTCGCACCAAGATTCGCCAACGTGTGTGTCACCGAATCTGTATTTTTTCCGGTAGCTTATTCTGGCCCACCGCAGAGCATTATTCATCAATTGTCACGATCAAAAAGGCCTCCGATTTATTTTCATTACTCAATATGTCTTCAAAAAATTTGGCATATTTTGGCATCTTTTGGAGTACGTCTATGAATAGAAGATTAATTTTTAACTGTTTATATATATCTATGAATTGACCATATTTCTGAGCATATTTTTGCTGAATCAACCGATGAGGAAATGGTATACGCTTCAAATCATCCACCGTGATCGGCCTTTCCTCGAACCTCACTTTCTTCTTTGGCTTCTCCTCAACTGGCTTCTTTGGTGGTTGAGACTTGGAGGTTGGTTTTGTACTTGCTGGGACTAGCCTCGGTTGCACCCTCCCATCTGGAGTCTCCATCTCTATCTCCTCATTAACCGGTTATTCCTTTACTACTGGTGATGGCTCCTCGAGTACTCTACCACTCCGTGTGGTAACCCCATTAATCGTAACTTTAGGATTTGTCTGTAGACTACCAGAAAATGATCCCCCTCGATTGGCCAAGTTATTGACCTTATTTGCTATATCACCTACTGACCACTGTAAATCAAGGAAGGCTGCTTGTTGATTCCTCAGTTAAGTGTTTTGTTCAAGCAGCTTCTTCTGTGTGGCCTCATCTCTCATAGAAATTTGAGTCAGCATTTGTGTCTGTGCCACTAACATATCCTTTATCCTCTTTCTTCTCCATCCATCATCAACTCTACCACTCTAACTCTGTCTCGGCTGAAACCCCGTGGGTTCATACCATATCTCCACCCAGAACTTTGGTTACTACTCTACCCCGACTTAAATGAATTACCGAAAGTGTTTCGATTTGGATATAATCTACCTGCTCAGGAGCAGCGAGCGGGCAGTCGCGAGTGTCATGGCTGCCTCGACATAACTCACATTTGGCAGACTGTTTGAGTTGAATGTCGTTCAATTGCTTCTAGATCACCTCTAAAGTGGCATGCGTAGCCGTGTCAGAACTCACATCGTGGAAAGTGAAGAGGTAGATTTCGTGGGAACCAAGGTGGCCCTACGATCACCAGGAGTCTGCTGCTCCGCTAACGAAAAACTCTCGAATAAGCTCTTACACTCATCAATGCTTAAATTCTCCATCATATGCCCCCCTGCAAAAATGTTAAACTCCTTTTGTATTGCATAGGTAAGACCACTGTAGAACTTCTCGATGATTGCCCATTCAGTCAAACCATGTCGTGGGCATTTACTCAGAAGGGTATTGAAGCGGTCATACACGAGGTGGTAGGGCTCATCGGGATCCATGAAATGAATGAAATTGCTCCCTAACCCAAGCGACTTTAGTAGGTGAATGATACTTCTTCAAAAATTTATGCTTCAAATCATCCCATGTAGCAATGGAGTTAGCAGGAAAGGTCTCTAGCCAGATAGTAGCACGACCAAAAAGTGAAAATGGGAATAAGCGGAGGTATATAATGTCGTTCTGACACCATTGAGACTGAAGGTGGCACAAATGCGAATAAAGCGAGAAAGGTTGGCAAGGGCGTCCTCCTTGTCAAGGCTATGGAATTGAAGGATTTGAGCAAGGGTGTTTAGAACATGTGAAGGAATCTGCCAGTTAGCAGTGTAAATAATGGTGATCTGGGCTATAGAAAACCTATCATCTACAACTCCATCACTAGTTATCTCATGCATAGTGCATCTAGCAGCCATATCTAAACTAGGGACTGGAATGGGAGTAGTGTCTCAAGAAATGGAAGCTGGTGTACGTACCTGACTATCATCAACTCTCTCAAAACCTCACGTAGCGCTCGGATGCGATCGTGGACGTCTCTCTCAGGCTCGGAAGTAGCAGAAAATTCAGGTAGCTCTTGAGAGCGGGTATGTGGCATAAGCTACGAAAAACAAAGAAACTAAATAAAAACCTAAAACAATTATAACTAATTTTATTAAAATAAAAAACACGCAAGAAAAATAAGAACACACAAATAACCAATCTCACAAACCAAAGTTAATATTGCTATTGCCAAGTGTCTCCGACAACGGCGCCAAAAACTTGATGTCCTCGGACGGTCACTAAAAACTACTAAATTAATTCTAACCTAGACACACCTAATTAAAACCCAATTATCCTAAATACTAGACCGAGCCGCTATGCAAGTGTACTATCGACTATAGTATAGCTATCGAAAGACCGTGTATAGAACCCAAAGACACTGAATAACAAAACTAAGGAAACTGAGAAACTGATTATTTAAAAGATTTGTGGTTTTTAAATTAAAGAGAATTAAATTAACTAACTTAACTAACTACTAACACTTAAGAACACTTAAGACAAAACTAAGAGATGAGAATGGGTTCCACCTAGACCTAGAATCCTAATTAACATTAACGACCTCGCTTAGCTATGACAACATTGATGGAACCAGGATCTTAACAAACAACCTATAGAAACCCTAAAAGCCCCTGAATCACTCTCCGGATGTTCCTGACAGGATACCAAAGATTGGAATATGCCCATTGGTTAGTTAGTTAGTTCTCCTCTCTTTTCCTAACGTCTATATAGCTGTTAGAAACGGCTATAAATCGATCAGGTGCTTTAACGATCAGAACCGGTTTTGGGACTGATTCTTGGATCGGTTCTGGAATCAGTTCCTAACAAAACCGGTTATTGGCCCCAAAGATGCGAACCGGTTCTGGACTGGCGGTTCCTATCGGTTTCGAACATGTTCTCTCTAAAACGATTCTAAACCAATTCAGTTCAACGAATTTGGTTCCGAAACCAGTTTTTTTGTTCACCTCTAGTTTGAAACACATAACATTTTGTAAGTTTTCATCAAAAAATGTACTGATTTTATAAATTGTGTTATTTTTTATTAAATCAACATTATTTATATTGTTTTATTTTAAATTAAAATACTCTTTAATATTATTTATTAATTTTGTCACGTGTCAAGTTCTACTGTTTCATCATATTCTATTTAGATAAAATTAATTTTCTATTTGATACCACTCATTTTTTTTTCACACCACATCCTAAACGAGAGTTTTACTATCATAATATTGTCACACCACCAAGATAACCTTCAATTATATAGTAAGATATTAGTAATAAGATTGACATCGAATTAGTATTTTATTTCAAAAGTGAGGTCATCATTTTCTAGGATTATATATTATTGTACCATATCATATCTACTCAAACTCCACAGTTCCCACCATTTGTGTGAGTGCCCTACTCCTAATTAATCTCTCTCCTCTCCTCTTCTCTCTTTCCTAATCTAAACCTCTATTTCACCTCCCTAACTTCTAAGCAAATTCAGATCTCCGGCCGGCCACCTTTCATCCACCCTCTATCTGTTTTCCGGTATCTTTAATTTAATTTAATTTTCTCCTGTCTCATGTTCTTGGACTCTGATTTTTTCCTGATTTTTTTGGCCTTCAATCACATCTACTTCTTTCTTTGTCTTGATTGGCCGGAATCTGAGCACAAGGGTTTCATTTTGCACTAGATTTTGAAAAAAATACAGTAGATCTTTTGTTTTATCTAATTTGGTAGTACCACTGATCACTTCATGACTTTAGGATGCCACCAATCTAGATGTAACACATCACACCTTTCCTTGTGGCCTTAATTATTGGGACCAAACTCCATGAAAAAGTACTGCAAAAACCCATCCAAGAAATCTGCTTTTTCATCCATTTTTTTCATCCAAATCAAACCCTTTTGTTCTTCATCTTCTTGGATTACAATCAGCCAGTTGCGGGTGCATCGTACAGTCGTTGTTTTCCGGTGTGGCATCATCAAGATTCACGTACAAGATGCAAAAAAGCTTTTTGGTGATGAGAATCTTGATGATGCTGCTTTGGCAATAGAACGGCTACTAGTAGCAGATCAAGATCAAGGTAGTTGTAATTAATTGCTCAAGGTGTATATATTGCAACTTGACTGACTCACCAAATGTGTCAGTTTCCATCTCTCCAAAACTGGTTAATATTTATCATAATGTTATTTTGTTCTTGTTTTATATCTTGTTTTTTCTTAAACTACCAATAAACAAACTCCTCACCCTCGTAGGGAGCTCACTGAGCAAACAGAGCTCACTATGAGAACGCGGGCCGGCAGCAGTGCTGATTAATATTTATCATGATGTTATTTTGTTCTTGTTTTATCTTTTTTCTTTCTTAATTAAACTACCAATAAACAAATTCCTAACCCTCGTAGCGAGTTTGGTGGGAAACCGAGCTCTCTACGGGAACCCGAGCTGAAAGCAGTTTTTGAGTCCATTCTAGGGAAAACTCATATCTGCGAATGATCAGGTGGTAAAATTTATTAGGCTCAGGGATCAAACTCATGACTTATCAGTTTCAAGACTTCCCTCATCGCCAGTTTCCACTAGGACACGTCCTAATGGTTGTTCTTGTTTTATTTGTGTGTTTCTCTTTGATTAGTAAAAATTGTTACTTTCACTGTGGTAGCATAAGATTGATTTATCCGGGATTAGTACTATGGCAGATGGATCACCTTCTATCGTAATAACATAGCGTAAAAACTCGACGCATCCACTTTGATTTATATTTAATTTTATTTTTAGCAATATTATTTTTTCAAAAAGTAGTCAGGAATTTCTGGACTCTATCTACTGGTGCATGCCTTGTGGACACATTACTGTAGTGACCGTACTAAAACTATTTTCTAGATCTATGGTTAATTGATTGTTCTTCTTGTAGATTAATTAGGACACTAGAATAGTAGAATAACATCTAATGATTAAATTGTGTTAGATATGATGCTGAATCCAGTTTGTGATATATTTATAATTATATGATGGAGATTGTTTTATCAGTTATGAACATACATCAGATAACATAAATTTTATGTTACAAGAAAATATGATATTAGCTTGTTCATTTAGAAGCCCTAATCACACCCCATATCATATCTTTATGTATTGTTTAGCAAATTACTATATAATTAACTGCGCTGAATGGCTATTTGCAGCGAAATCTTTCACAGTATGCATGGCTTATAATTTCTTGAAAAGAATTTGATCAACTAACTAATTAATCTATTAATCTATGTTTAACTATATATATATATAGATGGAAGCTCTTGGTGAAGTCAAATTTGTAACCAGAATGTAATTGATAATTAGCAATCTAATCTAAGAATTGTTTGAATTATATACTTTTCAGTACTGGTTACTTGATTAACTGCATATATTCTTTGTATATCACCAAGCAATTACTTGTCATTAATGTGATACACACTTAATTGATCGATCTTTATGCGTGAATATTTGATGCCCACCTTGTTCATGTTCACCAAGTGATCGTTCGAACGATTTGTACTTGATTTGGCTGATCTATAGCTTCTTAATTGCTATCCGTTTTGTTAATGAGATCATTTAGTCACCTCATTAAAATACTAAAAGGATATGTTTTACATATAAGTCAATCATATATACAATCACTGGTAATGTGAAGTGCTAGCTAGTTGAAGTGATGATATATGATATTAGCTAGAAAGATTATGTTCTAGATATGTACTTTTGTTTACAAAACTACTAATCATATCATCCGGATGATATTCGTATGTTATAACAAATTAGATACTCTTGGGGTGAATCTCTTTTGACACACAATTAGTAACAATTCCTACAAATAAAAGTTAAAAAGATCTTTGTTTATCTTTATCTACCTTTGTCAGAAATTTTGTGTTTTCCTTCGGAAATCCCTTAGAATATTTTCTTTTAACTTCTTCTTTTATTATTTTTTTTGTGTTTGTTCGTCTTATTCTAATTATTATTAACATTTTTCTTAAATTACGTACCCTTTGAAAATTTATTACTTACTTTACTATTATTATTGTCAGTATGATTAACATAAACGTACTTTATTATTTTTATTATTATTTTAGTTAGTTTTAATATTGTATATTGTATTTATTATTATTGCATATTGGTGTATTTATTTGTGTATCATAGATGCATTATATGTGTATGCATTTATGTATGTGCATGTATGTAGGTATGCATGTGTGTGTATATGTGTACATGTGTATAAGTGTATGTCATGTGTGCATATGTATGAATGTGTATATATGTGTATGTATGCACGTGCGCATACATGTTTGTATGCGTATGCGTATGCGTATGCGTATGCGTACGCGTACGCGTACGCATACGCGTACGCCCGCGTATCCGTATGTGTATGTGTGTATGTGTATGTGTGTATGTGTATGTGTATGTGTGTACGTGTACGTGTACGTGTACGTGTACGTGTACGTGTACGTGTACGTGTACGTGTACGTGTACGTGTACGTGTACGTGTACGTGTACGTGTACGTGTACGTGTACGTGTACGTGTACGTGTATGTGTATGTGTATGTGTATGTGTATTTGTATGTGTATGTGTATGTGTATGTGTACGCGTATGCGTATCCGTATGTGTGTGTATATGTGTATATTTGTGTATGTGTATTTGTATGTTTATATGTGTGCATATGCGTACGCGTAATGTGCGTGTATGTGTATATGTGTATATTTGTGTATGTGTATTTGTATGTTTATATGTGTGCATATGTGTATTTAGATTTGTGGTTGCATTTAGATTAATAAAATAAAATAAATGGAAGAACAAAAATAAGGAGTGATTTAAAAAATATAAATGACATAATTTTTTTAATCAATTTTGGCTTTGTTAAACATGGGTTGAGTTTGTTAATTTAATAGCCATATAAATATGAATTTCATTTATCATGTAATATACTCAATGATCACGGTAATCATGTTTGACCGATCTAATGTTTTATTTTCGATGTTGTAGTTTAAGTTAGATAGTCGACTGTTTACTACCTATATTGTCATGATCCTGATTTGTTGGCCGTAAAACAATAGGACCACCATCATTATCATTTTAATTGTTGCAGCATAGTAATAAGTTATGTTACAATAGTTAATAAAAAAATAAGGATTTGTTGACCATTAAAATAACTATTTAATTAGAAATTTAAAATTTACTGAATGTATTTAATTTGAAATTGGATATTGTTGAACTTTATATGTGGCAGGTTATGATAAATGTTTCGAATTTGAATTTTGTAATATATAAATTAAGAAGTTTTAAAGATCTCACAATTACATTATATTGATAATAAATTTTATATTTAATAAATGTAATATTGAATTTAATATGTGGAAAGTTAAAATAATAATTTTTTTAAATTTGAATTTTTCAAAATTTAATTTTAGAAATTTTAAAAGATTAGAAGTTTTATTATATTTAATTAGAAATTTAAAATTTATTATATGTAAGGTTCAATTTTAAATTTGGAAAATTGAAATAATATATGGATTTTTTTGATATTGAATAAGGGATTGACAAGTGGATTGTTGAGGTGGAGGGTGACGTGGACACCCTAGTAAAGTGACATGTGGACTATTTTATTTGCTTTATTAGGATGAAAGATAAGATAAGATGTAAATTATAATAAAAATAAGTAAATAATATGTATTATTTTCTATGTAAAGAAGTATAATTCTAAAGATATACAAATTTAATTATAAAAATATATAAAAAATAATAATTAATAATAAACGAGGCGAGCTCGAGCTTAAATAATTTTTCATGAGTCGAGCTTGAGCTTCAAAAATAAAGCTCGAATCGAGCCGAGCTCGAGCTTTGTTAAATTTAAACGAGCCGAACTCAAGCCTAGGCGAGTTTGGGCTCCGCTCGGCTAGTTTACACTCCTAGTTTTATGTCATGAATGCAATTAATCATAGATGCATCATATCATTTAAGGTCAATTACAATTTCTTGAGTTATTGGCCTCAATAGTACCAATCACAAATCTTTATATTATGTTGAACTAAACCCAACCTATTTGACTTGTTTCGCAATGTGAGTACCCATCGCATTACAATTCTTGCATAATGGTTCGGGATTTCATCCTGACACATTCTAACCCATTTTAAATCAATTATCAAGCATTCTTAACTAATCATACACGAACCTCGCCACAGATTTCTCAATATCCATATTTTGAACCCGTTAACCCTTTAAAGACTCTTCTAATGGTTTCATAAAAAATCAAACTTGACAAAGTCTTGAGTCATTCTCATCAATCACATTTTAGTCTTTACATGACCATGAAAATATTCAAATCGTTACCCATCCAGTATAATGGTTTTTATTTTTCAAATTCAATTTTACCCAACTATTACCCAATCTTAACCGTTTAGGCACTAACGTGCATTACGCAACCATGTGGCTTGTGATTAGTGTTAGAAGAATGGGTTGTTTGATTTGCACTAACCAGTCAAATTAGTGTGTTTTTTGGTCCAGAAACACGTATGACCGAGTCAGTTGGAGCTGACATATGCCCATTTTAAGTGTTGACCGAGTCAGCCATTATGGAACTCCTGACTGAGTCAGGTGTAGAAGAAAACATCAAAAAGGGCCTAACCATTATTATAAGATTAAGGTCCATGACCTTATTTCCCATTACTTTTACCCCCTTAGAGTTCTCAAATGTATTAATATGTTCTCCATACCTTTGGCCTTAAAAACGATCATGTTTACCACTTTCTTGTTGATGTTTGCTTGACAATGATCCAAGATGGAGATTTGTCGTACTATTTTCCTCCTTATCAATTATCTAACAATTTAACTACATGATCACATGTAAAACAACATAAAACAATATTTACAAGTGTTTAGCTTAAAACACTTGTCCTTTGACTCATTAGTCATAAGTCAAAGGTTTCTATAACCGTTTCGTATCCAAACGGTTTTGATTATCCATTTTCCATTTTCATATCTTCATTCTATAATCTATTTGGCAACTTAACTAAAGTTTCCAATCATAATTATCCGCTATATATTCATTTGATCCCATTTAGCAAACATTCTTCCTTGACTATTCCAGGTTTTCCAATTTATCACCATATGGAGAATTACCTTCCAAATATATCTCATTGACATTTTAGTTAATACCGCATCATTTTCAGTTTTATAAGTGAATATCACATTATTCATAATATAGGGTGTAAGTGGTATTTACTTGAAAGTCATCATAGCCTTCATAGCTTTCGCCGTGCCTCTTATCCATTTGACCAATTTGCTTTCAAGCTTTTCACCCAGCTTGTCAACAATATCAATAACTAGTTAGTCATATCATGGCTATTGCATATTATGGGTCATTCACCATGTATGCCATCAATTCATTTTTTAGCCCTTTGACTTTAAAAGTCAAACTGCATTTTTACATTTATATTCCCAAATCACATAATTATGCATATAACATAAGAAATCTATTTTTTTCCACTTAAATACATACAATACTCAGTCCGTTTAGCTACACATGTGCTATATAAATACAATTATGGCTATTGTTTGCTATAACTTAATTAGCTAGCCATTTTTGCAATTCCAAGGTCTTAGATGCATTCTTTTGACATATAAGCAATCATAGAAATTCATATCATATATTAATCATCGTCATGTTTTCTAGTAGTATAACATCATACATTTTATCATGAATTCACATATATTTAACCTCACTTAGCATTTCATCAAACACTTAATGTGCATAATATCTATACACATAATGTACAACTTATTAAGCCAATGCTACAATCCCATTTAAGCTAGATAATTTTTACAATCAAACAATTTCATTATTTGCATAATTTATCATTTATAATCATGCATAACATCATATAGTTCAGCAGTTCAAGATAAAAAGTCCAATATCTTAACGCCAATTGCATATAATCTAATTTTGGGGCTTTCATGCTCAATTATACTAACTAACTCAAGGTTAATGTTTTAAGCAAGCATATCAAGCATCAACTATAACACTCTAAGTAAAATCACAACTTTAGCTCATCAAATTTAATGCCAAATTTCGGATTTGAGCATGGGAGAACAATCTTACCTAATTACTTCTAGTGAGTTTAAAGGGTTTAAAAGCTCCATAATCAAGATTCCACCCTTAAAATCACAAGATATTGTGGCTGAACTCCTCAATTTTGGACTTCTTGATGATGCACACACACGTAAGTATGTGCATGGTACTTCTAAGTTGGTAAATAAAAAGTGTTATGTATAAAGAGAGACCATTAGTCGATTTTGTTCAACTATTTATTTGTTTTGTCAAATTTCTGGAGTTTATATATGTTACTTTGTTAAGTTATTTTATTTAATAGTATCTGCTTTGCACACGTAGAGTTCATGGGTTTGCTTTTGATTTGCCTAATGTAATATATGTAAGAATAAAATTTATATATTGCGTGTACTTATGATCATTTATCTAAATTTATTGATCATTGACCTTATTACCCCCTAAGTATTTAATAAGAATTTATTTGATGGACGTAAGTGCCCTTACTTATTAAATTGAGTTTCCCCTTGGGTGTGTTTATAAATAGAGAACATAAGAGATCATAAACACCTCTTAGGCTCATATCAAACTCCCGAGATCTCTCGCTATCTCTCTCATGCTCTCTTCCCATCTCCCTCTCTTTATATTCTCTCTACAAACCATGACCTAACTTTATCACGCATTCCATCCTAAGAGCGCATCCTAAACATGAATCAATAAATCTCATATAAAGGCTATACTCAAATAAGAGAAACTATCTATCAAGAATTCTTTTACTAAAAGATTCTTTCAAGGATCATTATTGTCCATATTATTCATTTATAATCAAGAGTGTCATTTAACGGACCTTAAATATTTCCTTATACTCACTCAAAATAAAGACATGCCCATAAAAATAAACAAAAGGTTACGAGCACTAATTAGTCTTTAAGATGAGTAAATCCATATAAAGGGTTTAAACAAGCAAACCTAACACTGAAACTTAAAGGTGGATGAAGTCTTAAATGTAACCGTTCTCCATAAAAAATAAGTGGATTTATTAGCCTACCTCAAGATGAATGAGAGCAACTAATATAGTGTTTGCCCTACATTCTTTTAGGCAAGTAATAATTTAGCTTTGTTGCATGAGTAAAATCGGCATAATTTAGTTACGAGAATCGTCCATGTGATTTGCACGAATTTCACCTTTGGTCCCTAGCTTTCAAAAGTAACGGCTACGGTCCCAAAGGTTTGACAAATCATAACACATATTGTCCTTCCGTCTAACTTCCATTAAGAATTTCTGTTAACTTTTTTAAAATTGTGATTCTACCCTATATTTTAAATTAAAAAAAAAAACTTTGTTAACAATTTAGACATCACCCCCGGCCATAAACCTTATCCCTTGAATCGTATCATCTTCTCTGTTGTTATCTCCGACAATAAACCACCCCCGTGAAAACATCATTGTCGGTGACTACCAAACCATTAGCGTTAAGACATCACCACCTGCCACTACCAAACTAATTAGACTAAGTCTATCCGTAGTGGGCGTTTTATACCCTCATAGCGCCCTTATAGCGCCTCATAGTGTCCGCGTACCACCCCCGAGGCGCTATGGCTCAAAAATGTGGTTGGGGCGTTTTTTTGGCAGCGACTTCCCCCCTTTGTTGATCGATTGCAGCTCATTTTCTTTTGGTCCACATTTCTTTTTTTTTATTTTATTAAAATGATTAAGTAATGATGTAATGGGGGTTATGGTGGGTTATCCACTACACTCATTTTCTTCAAAACTCCCCAAGATGACATGTCGTCCACATGGCGCATAACCCTCCTGAGTGGGATTATCCACTACACTTAGCCTAAGTGACCTTCGGCCTACTTCCCCCTTTTATTAAAATTCCTCAGCTTTTCATCTTCTCACCATCTCTCCTCTCTCGAATCAGTTGGTGACAACCATGGCGTACAAGAACAACAGGTAAATTAACAGTAGTTCAATCAAATCAATGGCGATTGATTGGTAGTTAATAGAGATGTGGAGACGAGTGGTAATGGTGGTGATAGAAGTATTTAGGGTTTGAAGATAACCAGAGATTGGACGAAAAAGATAACCGAAGGGATTAGTAGCTTAGAGAAGATGATCGGAACCGGCCGGAGAAGACGCCGGAATAAGATGGAGACTGATGGTGAGTTTTAACGATGGATTGTTATGGGTCCTACTTTTAATTAAATTAGTTTTTCCTTGTAATTTTTTAAATTTTAATTGTTTTTAAAGAGAAGGGTAAAATGGTAAATTTACATCCACTTAACAGAAAATTTTAACAGTCATCCAACAAAATGACGATATGTGTCACGATTTGTCAAACCTTTGGGACTGTAGCCGTAATTTTTGGAAGCTAGGGACGAATTTTTAGCAAACAACTTACGCGTAGTTCACATCTTCATCTTTCAAGCTCTGACTGCCTATCAACTTTTTATTTATATAAAAGAAAAGTTAACCACCCTTAGCCATAAAATAGTTCAGTTAAGAATATATCATAAAGTAAATTACTACACCATATAAATATTGTTTCTTACTAAAACCTTTTAGCCAACAAAAGGTCGAAATATTTATATTTCAACAAATTATACGTTTTATTATAGTATTGAAAATGTTAAATAAAGTAAATTTTAGCTTTAAAGCTTAGTTTCTAATTTTTAGAATTTTATTTTCAAATTCATTGTGTCTTTTTATAGCGATTTTAACTCCGCTATAATTAATTCAACCGGAATCATTCGAGTCATATTATGATATATTCATATTTTTAACTGCCTACCGTTACAATGCATACTTAATTGGTTAATTATCTGCTAATTGTAATTAAACTACATGTATGTTTAGTTTAATACGGTCAATTACCACGGTGCCAAAATATCACCCCTTGAATTTGATGTATATAGATAGATTCGACATGGGATAAAGCCACTGAATATATATTTTTACTTTTGTCATGTATGAGCTTCATGGTGATAAAAAAAAATTGATGGGGATAATTAATGGTGGAATTATGGTTTTAGTAATAGATTAATTAAGGAATAAATAAAGTGGGTAGACATGTTCACATGGCACCCTCCAGCCAAAGACTTTAATTAGTGATTAATTTAACATAATACCGCATTAAGAGGAATATTAAAAGATTAATGCGACTGTGCCCACATGCTTATGACAATTTAGGATTGAATAAAAGATTCCTAGGAATAGTCCAATTGGTAGGTGTAAGAGCATTCACGGTAGATTTCCTAAAAATTATCTGAGTGTAAATCTGTATAATCTAAGGTTTGGTTGTGAGTGGTTGTGAGTAGATGAGAAAGAAAAACTTTACAAAATCTGTATATTTGCCAAAAAAAATTGATGATTTGCTAAAATTTGAGGATTGGAAGAGAGAGAAAAGGTAATGATAAAGGTATAAAAAGTATTATTTAATTATGGTTGTGAGTGGAAAAGAGAGAAAAAGTAATAATAAAATGATAAATTATAGGGATAGGGATAGAGAAGCTGATGTGAATGCTCTAAGTCTTTTTTTAGAGTAGTGGTTATGGGTTTAATCTCTTACAGTAATGTTTCTTGTGTAATTTAGGAGTAGATTGATAGGTAGGTGTGTATTTGCTGTTTAGAATAAAAAAAAAAGATTCCCATAAATAGCAAATCCTGCTCAATTGTTCAAAACTAATTCTAAAAACGAAAAATAAATTCATTAATATATGTTTATAAAGTAACTAGTCAGTGACCCGGGTAAATACCCGAGGCTATGATATACAAGAATTATGCAAAATAAAAGATGAGCCTAAATTGAAAAAAAAAATAAACTGAATAATACATAAAGCTATAGAGCCGATAAATATTCAATAATATTAAATTTACAAGCTTAAAAAAAGATTTGAATACAATGTTTTTGGTTACGTTCGTCTGGCGACCATCTTTATCTAAAATTAAGATTCTAAGACCCTTTTTGCTTTTCACTCTTAATAGAGCAACGTACAGTTGGCCATAGAAGAATACGGGGTTCTTTAAAAACAGACAAACTCTAGACAGCGATTGACCTTAGCTTTTTTATGGTCATTTCAAAAAGAAAAAACCTAAATTAGAAATTGTCTTATTTGAAATCTGAAAGCAATCCGCTTATCTGTTGGAATCAATGAAAGTCTTGGAATAAACGTCCGATTCGTTGATCAAAACCTAAGCAATATGGATCTAGTTTTGTTAGGTTTTCTGTCACGAATCCAAAGCAATTTACGAATCGAACTTTTGTTGAGAAATAAAGGAGATGTGATGAATAAAGTTGTGGTATTGTAAACAAAAATATGGATAATTCTTTTATGGAAAGAGATTAATTAAATGTAAATTTTTAATTCTAAATTATGAGAAATTGACAAGTAAGCAAATCCAATGTGGCACACCTAAAATTGTGCCACATGGACTTTAAAAACTCATGTTTATTATATAGATAGACTAGTTATATCAATACGTATATTACACGGGATGTTCTAAAAAATGATGTAAATTAATAATTTTGTATATAATTATTATTATATATTTTTTAACATAAGTTTAAATGTAAACATATAAAAGCATTGTATATTTGTAAATATGTTTAAACGTAAACGTATAGAACCACCGAATTATGAAAATTGTCAACAAGGTAATTCCTTTTGATGTGAAAATTTATAAAAATGAAATTCATGTTGTAAACAATAGTTTTTATGAATTTTTTTATGTTAGGTGTTATCAGTCGTTAGTAAAATAAGAAATAATTAATATATATTTAAAATTATAAATAATAAAGATTTAAGAATTATAAAATTATATTTTAAGATAAGATGTAATTGAAATCCTATTATAATTTATTAAATTTCAAAATTTTATTAAAATAAGAAGATTTATATTTTTGATACCTAATTATATAATTTTATTATTTAAAATTATTATTATTTGATAGGAGACGGTGTTAGTATTTAATAGGAGAGAGATTGTCATGTGACATTTAACTTTTTTGTTTATTATATTGTAGATGTTTATCATTATATGGGGTTAAATAATTACTTGGTTAAAAGAAAATTAATTAAAAAAACTAACCTGATATGTTAAGAAACTTTTATGACTTTAAGGAGGTAAAATCTACCTCTTTTAATAAAGCAAAGTCTGATTAAGCTTACATGTCATACTTCATAACATGCCACAAAACCTCATTTTATCTCAAACAACTCCATAGCATAATAAATTCACGAAATATGAAAAAGTTTTGTGTAAAGAAAAACTAGAAGTTTAAAATCAAATATTTATATAAAAATTATTACATCTTTAAAAGAAATGTGAAAGGAAACTAATCTTCTACCTTCTTCTAATAAAGCAAAAATGTCGGTCTCTCAAAAGGTATTTAGAATAAACCAATAAATTCAATCATTTCAAGCTTACATATATGCAACTCAATATTTACTCACATACAACCTATTGGCTATTACCACCAACCGATTGAACAGATTACTTAGACCATGGTGATCAGAGTGTTATTTGTGGTATATGCAAAGCACAGTTATGGAAAAATGAAGCCATCAAAGAGAACAAAAGTCAAAGTAAACCCAATTATTCTCTATGTTGTGGTTACAGAAAGGTTGGAGCTTCTAGATTTCAAATAGCCAAATGCAAATTATCAAAATCTTTTTTGTTGCTTGGATCCTAAAGGCAGACTATTTACCAAGCACATATGTCGTTACAATTCAATGTTCTCATCTACATCGATGGTAATTAATAAAGGCAACGTTTCTTACATATTTAGGTTGTGATGTACCTTAATTTATACATCTTTTTATTCAAATATTTATTATACTTTGAATAGCTATTGGGTACATTTAAAAAAAAATACTCGTAACTGACTCATTTATATATTAAAGGTTACATCTTTTTAGTCATATATTTCTTACACTTTGAATAGCTATTAGGTACATTTTAACAAATTTTACTCGTAACTGACTCATTTATATATTAAAGGTTCAAAAAGCCTATGAGTAAATTTATGTATTTGTAATGTTAAATTATGATATGGTGATATTATTGAATTTCTAACCTTTAAATGTATGTATGTTCAATAGGTGATGAAATGGGATGGAAACACAAAAGTGACATGGAGACTATTATTTTACAAAGCTATAATTTTAAATAGAAAAGTCAAACTAGAGGAAATAACATGATTTGAGGTATTGAAAGAAAATAAATATGGGACCATGGAAGTCGCTTGGGCTCCTCTTGAATTTTAGGTCGAAACAATTCCTTGGGTTGAGATGTTCACGTGAATTAGGTTTTGTTAGAATGAGATGTTTACCTCCTTCGCGCGTTGCTGCGGGGTTGATTTTGTATACTGAACGAAAGTAAAAAAGTTAAGTGGTATAAAACGTAAAAGTTTAAAACTCTCGTGGTGAAAGTATAAAACTATAGAAGTATACTAAAAGTGAAAGTAGAAAAGTTAAAAGTTTCGTGGCCAAAGTAGAAGACAAAAAAACTTTAAAAAAAAAAACTCTAAAAGTTAGAGGGTTAAAAAATTAAGGAGTATAAAACGTAAAAGTCTAAAAGTCTTGTGGTGAAAGTATAAAGTTATAAAAATATACTAAGTTAAGTGGCATAAAACGTAATAGTCTAAAAGTCTTGTGGTGAAAATATAAAACTATAAATGTCTACTAAAAACGAAAGTAGAAAAATTTAAAAGTTTCATGGTCAAAGTAGAAGACTACAAAACCTAAAACAAAAAAAAAAAGTTTAAAAGTTAGAGTGTAAAAAAGTTAAGCGATATAAAACGTAAAAGTCTAAAAGTCTTGTAGTGAAAGTATAAAACTATAAATATGTACTAAAAACGAAAGTACAAAAGTTAAAAATTCCGTGGCCAAAATAGAAGACAACAAAACTTAAAATAAAAAAACTTTAAAAGTTAAAAGGAACAAAACGTAAAAGTATGAAACATATGTGACCAAACTATGAAAACGAAAAGTTTACTATTTCATAAAAAATAAAACAATTTATAAAAGTTTAGGGGTAGAAAGCGTCAAAGCACAAAAGTTGCATGACTAAAGTTTGAAAAACGAAAAATATACTATTAATCTCTCAATTTTTATTGTATTATTAATAAATTGGTGACAGCAGGCCAGCAGCAGGCAACTAAAAGGTGGGGATTTAATTCATTCCGAAGCTTCTAACCCTACGGACGAACATTGAAAATAGCATCATTCTACTAATGCAAGGGTCAACATTAAAATTTGCTCAACTATACATATACGACTCCAACAATGAGGTGGCAAATAGACAGGGCATTTATCGGTACGTCTTAATACTTATCATTAACTAATTATAAGTCTCCATCAAAGGATATAATACTAACTTCTATTAACGTGTATCCATGTAATACTTTTACTCAATCAAGACATGGGTCTACATCAACTTCTCACTTGCTTGACGCTTAAATAATAGAAGATTTGAAGGTTGTGTTAGACTCAAGAAATAAACTGGTCAAATGTTATAGAATGGTATGGGATCGTTTTAATGAAAACCCACTTGCCAATATAAGGCTACGCCTTGTAGGCCGAAGGCAACAAGATGGAAGGACATACAACCTACCAACCTCTTTTGAACTTGCAGCTTTAATTATTGGTGACGTTTGTGATTCAATTGAAAATCGAGATATTACTATAGAAACTCCATCAGAAGCTCTAAAACGTATAAGCGAGCTACTTCCTTCATATCTTGCTCTTCAATATCATTTGCTTTTTCCATACGATAAGGATGAGTATAGAGTTGACATCCGCATAGAGATCTTCCATCCTTAAGAAAAATATAAACGGTCAAATTGTACAATGCGAGAGTTTTCCCTCTATAGAATTCAAGATAGGGTTAATGCATTCTCAATTATTCTATACGCGAGAAAGCTTCTTCAACAATTCCCGGTTGATGCTTACACATTGATCGAAACCGAGAGACCATATTTCATTCGTACCAAACAAACGGTTTTTAGATGTGAACGTTATGAAAGCCTGGTTCATGCTCAAAAACAAGGGAATACTCAGCTTTCTAATGTTGGACAATGTGTCATACTACCTTCTTCATTCACAAGTGGTGCACGCTATATGATGCAAAACTACTTAGATGCCATCTCCCTTTGTAAATGGTTTGGATATCCGGAATTCTTTGCAACACTCACATGTAACCTAAAATGGCCCGAGATTAAGAGATTTTTGAAAGATGAATCACTCAAACCCGAAGACAGACCAGATATATTATGTGGATTGTTTAAGATTAAATTGGATGCCTTGATTAAGGACCTAAACGAAAATAAGATACTCAGTGTCGTCCAAGTAGGTATGTTCTTTTTATATATATATATATATATATATATATATATATATATATATATATATATATATATGTTCATCGTCATCATAACTATATCACACTTACCATCAACCTCTTATACCTTTCAACTTGCATAACTATTACCTACGTAATAATGTCACTCATACATATTTATCCTAATGTATGTGTAGTTGTCTATACAGCCGAGTTCCAGAAATGCAGATTCCCTCATGCTCATATATGTTTTTTTTATGCATACTGATTACAAACTTCCAACCATTCAACACATTGACTCAATGATTTCAGCTGAAATACCAGACGAGAATGAAGATTACGAGTTGTACTCACTTGTAAGCAAATTCATGATGCATGGATCATATGGTGATGATAATATAAATTGCCCCTCCATGATTAATAACAAGTGCTCAAAAAACTTTCTGAAGAATTTCTCAGGGGAAGCATCTCTTGATACCGATAGTTTCCCTCTTTATAGAAGACGAAAATCTAGAGTAGTTGTTCTAAAGTCTGGTGTTTAGTTAAGATAACAGAAGTGTTGTTCCTTATGATAAAGTTTCTCAAGAAATATCAAGTTCATATTAATGTGGAGTTGTATAATCAGGCGGGGTCGATAAAATATTTATTAAAGCATATTAACAAAGTTCCCGATAAAGCTACTGGTAAATTCGTTCCAAACAGCTCTGAATATAATTATGATCATAAAGCCATTGACGAAATAGAAGAATTTTTATGATTGTCGGTACCTATTAGCATGTGAAACATCATGGCGTATATTCGCGTATGGCGTTCAACTTGTTTAATGCTTCTATCTTGTATGAAGTGTAGTCAAACTTATGACGAGGCTAGAAACCTTACATACGTTGAGTTTCCCATAAAGTTTTTTAAACGGCCTTAAAATATCAGGTCTTCTAAACCATCGATTGACTCAAAAGGTTGGTGTGTCTGTTATGCTATTGAGAAATATTAATCAAAAGGGTGGCTTATGTAATGGCACTAAACTAAAAGTGATAGCCTTACGTAATCGTGTTATAGAGATTGAGATCATAACATGTACTAATGTTGGAAATCGGACTTTTATTCTAAGACTCAGCTTAACGCCTTCGGATACAAAATAGTAAATTATGATTTTCACCCCGGTGGTTTGACCCAAATAGCGGTTTTAGTCCAAAACTTTCAATTTGATCAATGTCTTTCTTGTGGTTTCCATTTGTCTCAATTAAGTCCAAAGACATAACACCGTTTAAATTTTCTGTGAGATTTCAGTGAAAGGACTAAATCACCCCTATATAAGAAAACAAAAAAAACAAAAAATAGGAACATATATATCGCCACCGGAGCCATCCAACAGCACCGGCGTCGCCAGATGGAAGACCGCTCTCCAACCCATTTGTTTCTCCGATGAATTTCGGGGCCATCACCAAAAGAATAAAAATCCATTAGGTCTTCCACCAACCACAACCACCTTTCGGTCTCCCTCTCCAACCCATTTGTTTTTCCAGTGAATTTTAAGTCCAACTGGTGGTCTCACTCTTGAATCACGAATTGCATCATCTTCTTCTGAACCGCATCAACATTGTAATTCCAAATGTCTCTTTGTTTTGTCGTTATTTACCTTTCATTGTTTCACCTATTAACATCTTGCAAAATTTTCCTCTTAGGTGTTTAAAATTGTGTTTATAAGAGTTCAAAAAAGCCACCACACATCTTACATCAAGCCTTGTTCTAACGGTTTCAAATTTTACACATATCAAAATACACCCAAATCTTTTGATTGATCATTGTAGGAACAACTCTCATAATCAAGTTGATGAAGAGGAAACCCCCACCCTAAAGCTGCACACTTTCAAAAGCCATTTAAGAGCGTTTAAGAAGATGTAGAACGTTTTTGAGATTAGAGAGTCGGACGTTTTAGAGTGGTATGATTAAATCAACTTCTCCAACATATACATGTACCAACATATGAGAAATAAAGGGTTATAAACATGAAAAAGAAAATAGTAAAAACACCTTAGTTTTGAATCCAACGGTTAAACCCAGTTTCTAAACCAGTTCGGGTCGGTTCCTGTTGTGGTGAGGTCAAACAGGTACCAAACAGGCCCGGGGTCGTATACAAATTGATTTGCTCATCAAGTTAGGTTTGGAACCGGTTTCGATTTATATCCTTGTATGAAAAAACCATAAGCACACAGTTTTAACATTCAAGGACCAAGAACAAACATGCAGCATGAGTACAACAGTTTACCGTTTGGTGCCATATACAAAAAACAAAGACTAAAAATGATTAAAAATTACATAAAAACTAACCCTGCAAACCACTTGAAACTTTTAGGCTCAAGACCCTGCCCTTTCCGAAGCCCGAGGTTCATGAAACGGACGGGCTAACTCGTTCGTCTTTCTCAGAAGCTGAAATGCTGTAGGATCGCCCTCTGACTCTAAGGCTTCCTGAAGATGGCAATTTTTTTGAGTTAACTGCTAGTGACTCAGCTAATGGCTCATCTTTCCCAGAGGCTGAAACGCTGTAGGACCGCCCTCTGATTCTAAGTTTTCCTAAAGATGGCAATCTTTTTGAGGTGATCGCTAGTGAATCCGCACCTGACTTGCTTTTGGTTCTCAAGAAACGGTCTAGATTTTGTTTATACTTGTCGGTATGAGTGCTTGTTACTGTATCATGCTGGTTTCTAGATATGTCACTCTCGGATTCTAATTCCACGTCAGTGAAGTAACCGTTTACTTGAATATCCTGCATAGCAAGATCATCATACTCCTCATCTGATTTAGTTGATTCCTCATCAACTGACCCTTCCATCTGTATACAATAACATAAATAATATCATTACAACAATTAATCTAAGGAGGCATTTCGCTCGCTGGAATTCAATGGAATTAGAACTTGAATTTATTTGGTTCGCAAAATTCTTTGAAATTGAGATCTCAATCAAATCATAATATCTTTTTAGCAGTGAGAACCCAAACCCGCTACAAAAAAAATATCATGAAACCCCACCAACACCTTGCTAACCAATAGGATCAGGTAGAGCCTTGAAGGGGAGTAAAGCAGAAAACTTGTGGAGTTAGATTAGAACTAGAGACCTCTAATAGAGGGACTCAAGCATAAATCATAACATGTTTGATTGAAGAATGAATGGAACTGAAATGGTAATGTATTCCCTCAAATTCCTCAAAGTAAAGAATTCAACATCCCTTCGAATTCCAATTCCTTTGAAAAATATACGCCTCCTAAATCTCTAAATAAAACGTCAAGAATAAAGCAGATGGTACCTCTTCATGCATATGTTCTTTGGCATCATCACTAAGATCCTCATCACTATCAACCTCACGGGTATCATCTACCTCCTCATCACTACCATGCACCGATGTCTCTTCTTTCAACTAAATTTCAAAAAAAAATCAGGTTAGACAAAAGAAATGGTGTATTTTAGACAAACTAATCGGTACATAGAAATACTATTACTATACCTCTTTAGCATGTCCTTCAGAGACCTTAGGTGAACTACAACATGAAGAATAATATTTACTACCATTATCAGTAAGCTCACCTCTTGAGTCATCAACACTACTAGCATGACTAGTGCCGCCAAGGTCAGTTGGCCAAGCACTAATTCCAAAATTACCAAATTGCAGGTTAACAGATTCAGATTTCCCAATTTGCAACGGTCCATCCATAGGCACACCTAACCCATCTTCAGCAGACCATGCTTTTGCAACTGAACCATCATTGTTCAAAAGAGCCATTAAGTGTCTTGAAGAACCTTGCCTTTGAATTAACTGAAACATCCCTTTTGAGCCAAGTGAATTAGCCGCACATTGATTTCTATATTCTTCATCAACTACAGAAACCGTGTTAGTGGTGGGATCATAAAGCTGTTCTCCAGCTTCACGTCTTCTTAAGCAGCTGAAAACAGTCGCGTGTATTGCAGCAACACTTTTATCGACATTTGTGTTGTTAATTTTTGGAACTAGATGTTTGTCAGCTCGATTGCATAGATATTCTTGGATTGTTCTAATGTTTCTAATATACTTTACATATTTATTTTTGGCAGGATCCAGAGTCATATACTTTGCACGAACCGCAAATCTTTCCATGTGTTTGTCTTCATTTGTTATATATATCATGAAAGGTATGATTGATGGATGTTTCTTCATCAACCCCATCTGCATATTATATAAAAATACTGCATCAGGCCTCATATAAAGCCACATGCCCAAGATGGAAACTAGAGGTGGCAAAATCAGCTTGGAACGCCCATTAAATAGCAAATAAAAATGGATTCAAGTCGAAGCATTCTTTGAAAGTTCTAAAAAATACAGATTGGTGTCAAAATGAGTATTTCTTTGGGTTCAGATCAGGCCAGTGGGTTGACCTGAAATTCCTTTTCTTTTCAAAAATTTACTCTTCTATATTAAAAGAGGTGTTTTAAATATTATTTCAATAACAATCTAACTTTTAGGATATAATAGTTTAAAAAGTATGCACATAAAAAAATTTCCTTTCAGAGTAACTATGTAATTTACTTGTTTGACCCATTAGATATAAACATAACCCGAATCAACCCATTCATAAATAAATGGGTTGAAATATCAACTTCTCATGGAAACAAACAATTTCTATTACATACCACAAAATTAAGGCTCAAATGAACACCCTCCACAACAACTAATTCTTTCCGTTCTTCCCATGCAGTTATAAGTCGATCGAGACTATCAATAACCATCTCACTTTGTGCCTTAAATCCCTCAATGGCCATTTGTTTAGGGCTAATCAAGTCAACTTTGGGCAAACTAGAACCATCCTTTGGTGCTGGTTGGTTCGTGGAACCATCAAATACGTCATTGACTTCTTTTTTAGCTTTTCTTTTGGCTTTAGCTTCTGAGACAGCTACTGGATCTAGATGTTCACCTGCATGGTAAGTAGAAGACCATAGAAGTGGATTTTGATTTTCATCAACAAAACTTCTCATCATATGCCTTATGGAATCTGTAGATATAACAGTTGTGATCCCTAACCTGCTAGCCTGCATATTATGAATTAAATATATAACATGAATCCGTTATTGACTACAGGAACGTGTTCATTTCAAAACCAATATTATGTTGAGAACCGTGAGAACGGCATAAACACCTCTAAATAGTGCTTCAATAAAAAAGGGTAAAACTGGAAGGAAAAAATTTGGTTTATTTCTCTCTCCCCTCTTTCTTTGATTTTATCTTCTATCTCCTGAAATTTTTTGAACTTATAACAATGTGCACATGTGCATATAGTGTATACAGACATGTGCATCTAGTGCATATGCATAAATGACAAATTCAAGTAAAGAAAATGCAATCAATACCATATTTTTTTAAATAATTCTCAAACATATTGAAACCAACATGCATTCTAGTCAATTTATATAATAAATAGTACAGAGGCGAAAGCGGTTCTCATAGTCCTCAAGCATATTATTAGTTCCTAAAGGAAAGGGAACGCCCCTCAATGACTACATATAAGATTTTTTTTTTTAAGGGTAAAAAACTAAAACAAAAGGCTTAAATGCTAACAAAAAAAGAGAAGTAATTATGAAGCAAGATGGATATACCAGCAAAGCCGACAATGTAGATTTGCCACATCCACTGGTACCACATAGTAACACAGTAACAGATTCCTTCCTTTCACGAATCCTGAAAAATTAAGGGACAAGGTGGTTAATCTTTCATCATATTTGATTACACTGGATGAATAACAACATAAAGTTAAACAAATACATGAACCTAAAAGTACCTGCAGGCTAAAACAAAATCAGCTCTTTGATTAGGACCAACATACTTGTATTCAGACAAAGCATCACACACAACATCTATGAAAATCCTTCTTTTGACAACAATCGTCGTGCGTTTTTTGTACAAATCAAAAGGTTTGCCATCTTTCTCTGGAACCATATGATTACTTCCAGTCATCTTATCAGACTGATTATCAGTGTTACACCTATTTTCTTTCGCAGAATGTACTTTCAAGAAATCCTTTCCCCATTGGATCACACCTACATCAGCCAAACTGTCCTCTAAGCACTTCTTTCTCATGATTTCAAACACCCTTTGGCTTATCTGCATGAAAATTAGATCATACTCAGAAAAAAACTAAATAAGTTACCTAAATTATGAACAGGATATGAAAAGAAGATTTCAACTTGAAATAGTATTCATTATGAAATTAGATTCTGGTAACTATATATGAGAATTGTGGAAATAGGTTAAATTCCAGATCATCCTGCCCTAATGAATTCGAAACACCCTTTGGCTTATCTGTATAATAAAAAAGATCATACTCAGAAAAAACCTAAGTAAGTTCACCTAAATTATGAACAGGATATGAAAAGAGGATTTCAACTTGAAATAGTATTCACTATGAAATTAGATTCTGCTAACTATATATGAGAATTGTGGAAATAGGTTAAATTCCAGATCATCCTGCCCTAATGAATTCGAAACACCCTTTGGCTTATCTGTATAATAAAAAAGATCATACTCAGAAAAAACCTAAGTAAGTTCACCTAAACTATGAACAGGATATGAAAAGAAGATTTCAACTTGAAATAGTATTCACTATGAAATTAGATTCTGCTAGCTACATATGAAAATTGTGGAAATAGGTTAAATTCCAGATCATCCTGCCCTAATGAATTCGAAACACCCTTTGGCTTATACGTATAATAGAAAAGATCATACTCAGAAAAAATCTAAGTAAGTTCAACTAAATTATGAACAGGATATGAAAAGAGGATTTCAACTTGAAATAGCATTCATTATGAAATTAGATTCTGCTAACTATATATGAGAATTGGGGAAATAGGTTAAATTCCAGATCATACTGCCCTAATGAATTTGAAACACCCTTCGGCTTATCTGTATAATAAAAAGATCATACTCAGAAAAAATCTAAATAAATTACCTAAATTATGAACAGAATATGAACAGACACAAGTAAACAGGATTTTCAACTTGAAATACAGAATTCACTACAAAATTAGATCATACTCGGAAAAAACCTAAATAAGTTACATAAATTATGAACAGAATATGAACAGACACAAGTAAACAGGATTTCCAACTTGAAATACAGAATTCAATACAAAATTAGATCATAGTCGGAAAAAACCTAAATAAGTTGCCTAAATTATGAACAGAATATGAACAGACACAAGTAAATAGGATTTTAACTTGAAATACAGTATTCACTATGAAATTAGATTCTGCTAAATATATATATATGAGAATTGGGGAAATAGGTCAAATTCGAGATGAGTCGCTTTCTAGTCAAATTCATTAGGGCAGAATAATCAGAAACAAAAAAAAACATCATTTTCAATCAAATCTCGAATTTGATTCCTCCTCAATCCATAACCAAATCATCAATTTCCCTACGAATTGCACCAGAAAATAGAACACGACTTTAAAATTGAACGTATGAGAAAAGTACCTTGAAGGCGTGACGAGCTTTACATCCCATCAACTGCAAACTGCTCTGAAGAACAGGACGAGTGTATCGAAACGACGATTCTTCATGCCGTTTCGTTGTTTCATGATCCTCCTCCACCACTATGTACAGCAATTTCCCCACCTCCGTCATTTCGTCTGAAATCCCTAACAAATTGTTCGTCACCGTTAACAATATATACACGAAATCGATAGAAAACGCGTATTAGAAAGGAAAAAAACACACAAAAATAACAACAAACAATGGGCGGGAGAAAGAGAGCATAGATTCGTTACGTGAAAGTTCGCCTATAGATCAAAAAGCTAGGGTTTCGGAAGGAGGTACGAATTGCGAATTGTTATTATTATTATCGGAGGAGGAAAACTTGGATGGTGATCTCCTTGTCGTCATTGCTCTGCCACCAGATTCCACGCATCACCGCCTTCAGCAGTCCACGAGTCCTCTCTCTCTCTCTCTCTCTCTCTCTCTCTCTTCCCGCCACTCGTGTTTCTCTCTCTAGAAGGGTTGACCTCGTCGGAGATCTGTTGACCGGTTTTCCATTCGTCGTGACTCTCTCGACGTTATGTTGAATTCTTGATTCTTTAACATTGCATTTATAATGGTCTATATAATGGTCTATATAATGTTTATATAATGGTCTTAATGGTCTACTCTTATTATTATTTTTTTTCTTTTACAAATTTAAGGCTAGTATCATTTTTTTTTTTTAATTTTATCAATCACCTATGTAATGTAATACAGTGATCTAACGTTAAAAATGTAATGAAGAAATAGAATCAAAAAACAAACAAAGGGGATTTAACTGACATTCAGTAGCACAGATGGCAGCAAGATACTTGATCGAAAATTAGGTTGTTGACGCACTAAAGCAAAATTGGTGAGATTAAGGTCGCATTCAAGACTGGGGTACTCATTATAAACCAAGTCGGCTTCAAAATTGGAGGCAAAAATTGTCGTCGCCGATTGACCTCCAAAATTGAAAGTTGTCGTTTACATTTCATTAGATGAGGCTGTTGAAGTCCATAGGTTGGGGCGATTGAACTCCAAAATCATAAATTATTAAACCCACAAAGTGAAACGGCTTGATCGATTGAAGGTGGCAGGAGTACAGGGTGGATTGAATTAGAAGAGAGAGCGATCGATTGAAGGTTAACGTGATGAATTTAGCGCGAATCAAAGAGATTTGGAGGACCAAGGAAATGGTCACGTGGCAAATCCAGTTATTCCTTTATTGTAATGGGTAGATTAGAGAGAGATGTGAGAGTCAGGAGCCGCATAATTCCCAAAGTTACTACAGTTGGGCTCGTGATGTTCTCTAATTTCCTCACGAGCCTCACATGGTGCAACTCATTCACTACAAATAGCTTTAGGGTCAAAATTGAGGCTAACTCTCTTTTAAGGTCTATATAGGTAAGTCATTTATAACATAATTTCTATGTTTTTCTTTCTCAAATCTTAAAAAATACGGATTCATCTTCATTTAATTTTTTATTTTTCATCTTCAAGCTCAATCGATAATAACTTATATGATGTTACAAAAACAACGTTGTGACGTTATGACTCAAGACATATTCTTTAATTTTATGGATATTGTTAAAATGTGTTAAAATATTGTCATTTTGTTCCCAAATCTCTTTCCATTTGGCTGCTCGTTTTTTTCTTTTTTTGTAGGTTTTGGGCTTTTTTGTTTGGGCTGCTGCTGTTTTCTGGGCTGCCCTAGTCATCCGACTAGGGCTTCTTGTTTGGTTCCAGCCTCCATTTAAATGCCTCTTCCTTCTTTGTTGGAGAGAGCTGATCATCCAAAAAAGTTGAAGTTTGGCCTTACTCTCTCTCTAATACAAACAAAACAAGCTGCCCACTTTTCTTGGAGATTCAACAGGAGCTCTCGAGCTCCACTTCTAATCTCAAGCACTCAAGTCTCCATCAAGTTTTTACTTCTATTTTAATATTTAGTTAGGGCTGTCTTTTCATCAATTCAGATCTCAATCTGTTATTCTTCTTCATCTTGTATCCACGTTTTTATTAATATCAAATGAGCTTCAATTTTTAACATGGTATCAGACTAGATTGGACTACCATCGTTGTTACTCTCTTGGGGTAACTGACTAGATTGGACTACCATCGTTGTTACTCTCTTGGTTATTTCCTCTGTTGTCCTTTTTTAATTTTTTTTTTGTTGTCATGTCTGACGACACTAGTTCAAACCTTGAAACTCTCATTAGCAAAATTGAGCCCAATGACCCTTTATATCTTCATGCTAATGATTCTAATGTTCTAACCATTACTAATATAAAACTTAAAGGGACAGAGAATTATACAGTTTGGGCAAGTTCCTTTAAACTTGCTTTACAAGTTAAGAACAAAATGGGCTTTATAGATGGATCATGTGAAAAATCCACTGATAATGTTATACTTGCTAAACAGTGGGACAGGTGTAATTCGGTTGTGCTCACTTGGATCCTCAACTCTATTTGTGAGGAATTATATGTTGGACAAGTCTTCTCCAAACTTGCATCTGAAGTTTGGGAAGACCTAAAAGAAACATATGACAAAATTGATGGCTCAATAGTCTTTTCTCTTTATCAAAAAATAAATTCGTTAAGTCAAAATGGTAGCACGGTTGCGGAATATTATCACAAGTTGAACACCATGTGGAAACAATTTGATAACATGGTTCAACTACCTTCGTGTACTTGTCAAGCCTCTAAAGAATTTAACAATTTCAACCAATTAATTAAACTTATGCAATTTCTAATGGGGCTTGATGATGTATACCAACCTGTGAGAACCAACCTCTTGACCAGGGATCCACTCCCTACTATCAAAACCGCCTTCTCTATCATTTCAAGGGAAGAATCACATAGACTTTCTAATAGTGCTTCCAAACACCAAATACCTAATATGAGTTTTTTCTCAAAATCAAATTACTTTTCTGAAAACAAAAAGAAGGCGAGTAGGGGTCCTAATCCCAATCTAAAGTGCACACACTGCAATAAAATTGGACACACTGTTGATAGGTGTTATGAACTGGTGGGTCATCCATCGGGTTCAAAATCTAAAAATGGCCATCATTCTGGTCAGGGGGCTAAATCTGCAAACGTCACCCATACCTCGAACAATAATGGGGATGTTACCAATTCTACCACGACTACTCTCACTGCTGAGCAAATCACACAGTTGTTAAGCCTTTTGAATGAAAAGAAGCTTGAACAATCTCAAGGATCAAACATTGGAGGTAACCCTTCTAAACCTTTTTGTGCTACTACTTCTTTTAAAAATGTCTATGCTTTTTCGTCTAATAGTTCTCTCAAAAACTCTTTCGATTGGATCATTGACTCCGGTGCAAACCAACATATGGTCATGAGTGATGAAAATGTTTTTAACGAAATAAATGTTTCTGAATTTAACATCACCGTTAAACACCCAAATGGTACCAATGCCATTGTTACCAAAATTGGAAATCTAAAACTGAGTGATGAAGTTATTTTGAATGATGTTTTCGTTGTTCCAGAATATCGTGTTAACCTTATATCTGTTTACAAACTTGCTCGTGATAACAAACTTTCTGTTATCTTTAATGAAAACAATTGCTACCTTCAGGATTCCTCCACAAAGAAGATCCTGGTGACTGGTAGTCAAATTGATGGTTTGTATGTTTGTGGAGATGGTTCTAAATCTTTCAAGGTGTGTTTTAACAGCTTTGATCGTACAAATCTATGGCATTCTAGACTTGGCCACCCGTCTCATCAAGTTCTTAATATCTTAAAGGATAGGTTGAACTTTAAAATTCCTAACCATTCTCTTCCGTGCGAGGTTTGTCATAGAGCCAAGCAACATAGAGAACCTTTTCCTCTAAGTGAACATAAATCCACAAGTTTAGGAGATCTTATTCACCTCGATGTATGGGGGCCATATAGAGTGGAAAGTAGAGAAGGGTTTAAATATTTCTTAACCATCGTTGATGACTATACTAGAGTTGTGTGGGTGTACTTGTTAAAAACCAAAGATGAAGTCTTTCAAAATATTGAAAACTTTTTTTCCATGTTAAAAAATCAATTTGAAAAATCCGTCAAAGTCTTTAGAAGTGATAACGGGACTGAATTTACAAACAAACACTTCTATAATTTTACACAAAAGCATGGTATAATTCATCAAACATCATGCACTTACACCCCACAACAAAATGGCATAGTTGAACGAAAACATAGACACTTGTTGAATGTCTCTCGGTCTTTACTTTTTGAAGGAGGTATTCCCCTCAATTTTTGGTCTGATTGTGTTCTAACTGCTTCTTATCTTATAAATAGGACACCCTCTTCCGTGTTAGGAGGACGATCTCCGTATGAGCTGTTATTTGGTTTCTCTCCTTCCCTTGATCACTTGAGAACTTTTGGGTGTTTGTGTTATAGTACAATTTTAAACAACAACAACAAGTTTGGTCATCATGCTGAAAAATGTGTTTTCATTGGTTACTCAAACCAAAAAAAGGGTTACAAATTGTGGAGTTTAGATAACAACAATGTCATTTTCTCTAGAGATGTTAAGTTTTACGAAAACATTTTTCCTTTCAAAGATAACACCTCTTTAAATTCTTCTGACACTAATAGTGATATTGTAGTAACCAACTTGAATTTTTTTGACCTTTTAAACTCCACAAATCCCAAATTGTTCTCAAGTGAAAATCCCGATGATGATGGGAGGGAAAACGGTGGAGGTCTTGAATGTAATCAACCATGTGGTGACATTCTCACCAACCAAAATGAGTTGTTTGGGGGAACTAATTCAAGTACCAATGACAATGCCACTATCCCCCCTGAGGGTACAACTCCTATAATCCAACAAACAGCTCTTCGGAGGTCCTCTCGCCACACCTCGTTACCAAAAAACCTTCAAGACTTTATCGTCGAAGGAAAAGTTAAGTATGGTCTTGAACGTGTCGTAAATTACTCTAACTTGAATTCTGAAAATCTTTGTTTTGTTACCTGTTTAAATAAAAGTGTTGAACCAAAAACTTATAGGGAGGCCATTTCCGACTCAAATTGGATAAATGCCATGAATGAGGAAATGGAGGCCCTAAATCGTAACAATACTTGGGAACTTGTTGACCTCCCTCCGGGAAGAAAAGCTATCGGATGTAAATGGGTCTACAAGATCAAATATAAATCGACGGGTGAGATCGAAAGGTATAAGGCACGATTGGTTGCCAAGGGGTATAGTCAAAAGGAAGGCATTGATTTTGATGAAACATTCTCCCCGGTGGTGAAAATGGTCACCATTCGTTGTGTTATAGCTCTAGCGGTTGAACATAATTGGGAGTTGTTTCAACTTGATATCCATAATGCTTTTCTATATGGGAACCTTAATGAGGAAGTTTACATGACTCTCCCTGAAGGATATTTTTCAAAAACTGACACACGTGTTTGCAAATTGTCAAAATCATTATATGGTTTAAAGCAAGCTCCTCGGATGTGGAACGAAAAACTTGTTAGTGTCCTAAGCGATTTTGGCTTTGAGCAAAGTAAAAGTGATTACTCCTTATTTATAAAATCCTCCACATCTGATATTGTCATCCTAATTGTGTATGTTGATGACATAATCATAACTGGGAACAATAATATTGAAATTAATAAAATCAAGAGTTTGTTAAAATCACAATTCTTCATTAAGGATTTAGGCATTCTAAAATATTTTTTGGGTATTGAAGTTATTCGATCCAACAAGGGTGTTTGTCTATCCCAAAGAAAATACTGCCTTGAGCTCCTAACCGAGTTTGGCTTGACCGGCTGTAAACCGGCCAACACCCCCCTTGAGCAACATCATGTGATCTCCAACTTATGCAAAGGTGATACAAAAATCTTGGAGAATGTCACAGGTTTTCAGAAACTTATTGGAAAATTGATTTACTTATCTCATACTCGTCCTGATATTTCTTACTCGGTTCAATTTTTGAGCCAACACATGCATAGCCCTACTACTTCTCACTTAAACCTCGCCTTAAGAGTTTTACGCTATCTAAAAAAGGCTCCTGGTAAAGGCTTATTATTTAGTAAAGGTGACTCTTTCCAGCTCTCGGCCTATGCGGACTCCGATTGGGCAAAATGCTTAAACACTCGTCGCTCGGTTACTGGCTATTGTGTGTTCTTAGGTAAGTCTCTCATCTCTTGGAAAAGCAAAAAACAATCCACCGTATCTCGATCCTCCGCTGAGGCAGAATATAGATCCATGTGTGCCGCTACATGTGAAATCTTATGGGTATTGAACATTTTAAAAGAACTAAAAGTGCCTATTTCTATACCGGTTAACTTGTTTTGTGATAACGATGCCGCCTTATCCATCGCCGCTAATCCCGTTTTTCACGATCGAACAAAACATTTTGAAATTGACTTATTTTTCTTAAGGGAAAAAATTTCTGCCGGGGTCATCAAAACTGTTCCCATAAAATCCGAACAACAACCTGCGGACCTCTTCACTAAAGGATTGCTCGTTAGGCAACATGATTTGCTTTGTCAAGCCCTTTATATGTACGATATGTTTGGGAATCAAATTGTGGGGGGGGGTGTTAAAATGTGTTAAAATATTGTCATTTTGTTCCCAAATCTCTTTCCATTTGGCTGCTCGTTTTTTTCTTTTTTTGTAGGTTTTGGGCTTTTTTGTTTGGGCTGCTGCTGTTTTCTGGGCTGCCCTAGTCATCCGACTAGGGCTTCTTGTTTGGTTCCAGCCTCCATTTAAATGCCTCTTCCTTCTTTGTTGGAGAGAGCTGATCATCCAAAAAAGTTGAAGTTTGGCCTTACTCTCTCTCTAATACAAACAAAACAAGCTGCCCACTTTTCTTGGAGATTCAACAGGAGCTCTCGAGCTCCACTTCTAATCTCAAGCACTCAAGTCTCCATCAAGTTTTTACTTCTATTTTAATATTTAGTTAGGGCTGTCTTTTCATCAATTCAGATCTCAATCTGTTATTCTTCTTCATCTTGTATCCACGTTTTTATTAATATCAAATGAGCTTCAATTTTTAACAGATATGATAAATTTAGCTACATGAACATAAATAGATATGGATCGTGCGGATGCTCACAAACATCTTGTAATAGGTCATTCACCTGGTCACATAACATAACATGTATGATGAGCACTTGAACATGCCTTACAAAATTCCATATGAAACTCTTCAAAAGGTCATGTGTGTTTGTACCATACTAGATAATATGATCATAAAAGATGAATGTCATATATTGTGTTCATTTTATAAATGAGCCCCCACCCCTATTGAAGATGGTCTATAAGTAAATATTGAGCCAATTATATCGAGACCGTCGAAATATATCGCCTAGAAATCTTTTATAACATACGAGCAGATCTCATGTGGCATATTTTAAGATTCAACGTACCTTCACTTGAAATTTAGTATTTCATTATTTTTATGAAGTGTCCTTTTTATAAAATTTGTTTATCAAATACAAATGTATTTACTTAAATACTTTTATTATCTTTTTTATAAAAAAAAAAGGTTCGCGAAAAGTTAGGGACTATTGACATGTGAAATTAGAGAACGTGGTGTGGGGCTATCATAAAAGAGAAAACGTGGAAAGATGCTAGAGATCACTCTTATCGTAGAAGCGTCACATCAGTTTTTCTTCCACTACTTTTCTAACCATCCTTACGAGTTAATGGTATATTTTATTTTTATCTCAATAATCCTACAAGTTTCGTTTCTTCATGTCAACGTAGCGTCAAAGAAAACGTTTGAAATTTGTAGATTGAACAAATAAAACGTTAGCTATTGATTCTTATGTGAATGTGACACTATAAAAACATTTATAAGAGTGATACACTCATTTAGCTCGACAATATCATGTGTTTTAAAATTTATAATTACTTAGACTATTAATTAAAATTATGTATAATTACCTTTTTATCCTCTTATGTTTATTATTATAATTATAATATAATATAATATATATACTTTATTAGGTATTAGGTATAACAACCTTGTTGTTAGCAGCAAGGAGTTGTTATGTTATGACATAGTTTTGACGGTTAACGTAATTGACAATTTATATATGCCTTATATATAACGTATCATATTTAATTATTAAAAATGAGTAACGGGCCCAACAACGACAATAAAGATACATGAAAATGACCCAACAGATGTTTGCACTTTGGATACAAAGAGACATTCTTAAATAAATTAAAAAAAAAATTGAACCATTAAAATATCACAATTGTGTTTTACAAGATTTGAACTCATAACCTCTTAGTTAGAAGTTACTATTTTACCACCAAAATATCCTTTCAAACGTGTATTGTTTTAACAAAAAGCACAATGGATACTTGGTATAAAATCATGCAATATTAGAGGTTTTTTAGAAGAATTTTATAACATCTTATTACACAAAAAAAAATGTACATTTTTATTACACAATTGTAGTGAAGTTTTCATGTATATGTTAATTAACTATAGATGACATGGGTACATGACTATATTCTCATATTTCGTTCACAGAATTCATAAAAAAATGAAATTGGAAAACATTTTATCTAAAATCATGTTTGGTTGGTACACAAGGAATTTGAGTTAAAAAAAACCTTTGATCATTTATTTATTTTTAACAGCCAACTAAACGAGACCTGAACTTGAATCAGAAATCCTAATTGCAAAAAGTCGTCTTTGGCGCCCAACTCCGTTAGTCGACCAGTTCCAGAGAAACCACATCCGCAAGTGGTCGGATGAAAAATATGTTAGCTCAAAAACTCGAATCGTAACCATAAGGTTATGAGTAAATGCATCATCGATAATTCATTTTAATTCGACTTTTCTTCATATGACATATGGAATTCAAAAGATTCCACTGGAAAGTTTGAACATTGCAAAAAAAAATCCAATAGTGTTGCTACAATGGGAACTAGATGTAAGAGTGGTACTTGCTTAGAGGGGTCTTGGCAAGAAAAGACTGGTAGTATGAGAATGTGTGTTTGGAATGACTTAATTCTAGTACATGCTCTGACAAAGAGCATCGTTAGACTCACCACATAAGGGGTCCTCTTGTAATCAACCTTGGGCGTGAGAATCCTTATTAGGTTCGTCGGCAAATATGTTGCATGGTAAGAAAAAAGTTTAGATATGGAGAGTGTGAGAGTTAAAGAATGTGAGATGGGATGATAGCAAGTGAGATATGTTATGTGTTTACCACTGTTATGTTTTCATATTTATACCAGAGGTTAGTTGATCCGTAGATCTGGGGATCCTCCTCTTCAAGGATGTAATCTTCCCTATTTCCCATGCATGTTCCTTTGTAATTGTGAATGTAGCTATAAAGATTAGAAAATGGATACTAAGCTTCTTAGCTTGATTGGTCATGGTAGCCTCATTAAGCACACAAATTCTGTGAATCACTGGTGTTTTTGGGTTGTTACTGTGGTTGGTTAAGTTAAGTTGACTTTAGTATGGTCAAAGGGTGAAGAATTTAATCTCTTGTTAAAGTTACTGAAGTTTTTAGTTGTCTGGGTAGAAACTGTCAGTTTGCTCAAAGTTAAAGGTCAAGGGACTGGAATTGCCAATCGAGAATCAAGTTCTGTTAATTTCTGTTAACAACAATAATCAGGTGATATAAGCTCGTTTAGGTTACAGATTTGGGAACTTTTGATTCGTTTCTTTTCATCTCAATTCCTTTTGTCATTTGATTACTCGTTGTATCGATAATTGATTCCAGTTCAATAAGAGATTAAATTCCATTCGATTGTGTTCAATTTCTGTGTTCTTGATTGATTGTTTACGAGACGAATTTCCGCTGTTACTCTCACAATTGGTATCAGAGCCAATTGCGGCTCATTCTGAATCAATCTCAGAAGTGTTACAGGTTCTTGATCTCAAACTGTATCATGGTGACAACCACGAAGTTTGATATTGAGAAATTTGATGGCCACAATGATTTTAATCTCTGGAGGCTGAAAATGAGAGCGATCTTGGTGCATCAAGGCACTGTAGACGCTCTGAAAGGTGAGGCGAATCTGCCTGAGGGATTATCGGAAAAGGAGAGGAAAGAGATGTTGGATAAGGCGCACAGTGCGTTGATTCTGAGTTTAGGTGATCGAGTATTAAGAGAAATTTCAAAAGAAGTTACAGCTGCTGGGGTTTGGTCAAAACTAGAACAGTTGTACATGACAAAATCCTTGGCCAATCGGCTATACATGAAGAAGAAGATGTATACATTCAAGATGGCCTCCGGAAGTTCAATAGAAAGCCATATTGATGAATTTAACCGATTAGCCCTGGATCTTGAGAATATTGATGTATCAGTTGATGATGAAGACAAAGCCATCATGTTCTTGTCATCATTGCCAGTTTCTTATGAATATTTTGTTGATACATTAATGTTTGGAAGGGATACTCTTAGTATGGAAGAAGTCACAGCAGCCTTGAACTCTAAAGAGTTGTCTAAAAGAAATGCAGAGGTAAAAGATGATGGTAATGATGGTGAGAGGCAGATCAGAGTCAAGGAAAGGTAAGAATCAGAAACAAGAAAGGTCAAAGTCTAAAGGGAAAAGGAAATGTTTTGTGTGTCAGTCAGAAAAACATTTTAAAAGAGATTGCCCTGAATGGAAAAGAAAGAAAGCTGAATATGCAAAGGCTAAGTCATATAGTGCTAATTCTGGTGATGAGTCACAAGAAGGTTATGAGAGTGCAGATGTGCTAATGGTGTCCAATTGCACAGGAAATTCAGAGTGGATTCTAGACTCTGGATGCTCATATCACATGTCTCCAAATGAAAGGTACTTCAAGAATCTTGTGTATAAAGATTTAGGACCTGTTAAATTGGGTGATGATAGACCATGTCACATACAAGGTATAGGTACCGTCACATTGAAACTGTCAAATGGTACTGTCTTTGATCTAGAGGAAGTGAGATATATTCCATCCTTAAAAAGGAATTTAATCTCACTTGGCACTCTAGAGGATGGTGGATGTAATGTGCAGTTAAAGAATGGTAAAGCTAAAGTTGTAAAAGGTAGCATGGTAGTCATGACTGGCACAAGAAAGAATAATAGAATATATTTTCTAGATGGTGAGTTTCTTGATAACATGGTGTCTATAGCAAATGAAGATTCTGAGTCCATGGCTATGCTGTGGCATAGGAGGTTGGGGCATATAAGCACTCAAGGATTAATTGAATTAAATAAGTCAAATGTTCTTGGTGATCTAAAAGAATGTGAGACTGGGTTCTGTGAAAATTGTGTACTTGGAAAATCTCACAGGGTGAAATTTGGTAGAAGAACCCACAAAACCAGAGGAATTTTAGACTATGTACATGCTGATTTGTGGGGGCCTTCAAGACAGCCATCAATTGGAGGGGCAAGATATTTTCTGAGTTTAATTGATGATTATTCCAGAAAAGTTTGGACTTATACACTTAAGTCTAAAGATGAGACATTCCAAAAATTTCAAGAATGGAGAGTTCTGGTAGAAAATCAAAGTGAAAGAAAAATTAAGAAATTGAGAACAGACAATGGTCTTGAATTCTGCAATCATGAGTTTGAAGAATTGTGCAAGAAGAATGGGATTGCAAGGCACCTCACTGTAGCAGGTACACCTCAGCAGAATGGGTTAGTAGAGCGTATGAACAGAACCATATTGAACAAAATAAGGTGCATGTTGTTAAGTACAGGGATGCCAAAGTCATTTTGGGCTGAAGCTCTTTCTACTGCTACCTATCTTATTAATAGAACTCCATCAAGTGCTCTAGAAATGAAGTGTCCTTATGAAATGTGGTCAGGAGAAAAGCCAAAGTATGATCACCTTAGAGTGTTTGGCTCTATAGGGTATGCTCATATAAACCAAGGTAAATTGGAGGCTAGAGCAGTAAAATGTGTTCTATTGGGATATCCTACTGGTGTAAAAGGATACAGATTGTGGAGAATAGATGGTGACGGAGCTAAGATAATAATTAGCAGAGATGTAACATTCAATGAGCAACTGTGTTACAAGGATCTATTCTCACAAGCTAGCAACAATTCAGGTGGAGGTGAGGTAGAGGTTGATAACAGTAGAAGTAAAGAATTTGGTCTTGTACAAGAAACTGCAGGACAAACATCAAATTCAGGTGGAGCTTCTCCTAAGTCAAGTATTGCACAAAATAGAACAAGGAGAAACATCATAAAACCTATAAGGTATAGAGATGATGAAAGCTTGTCAGCATTTGCATTTACTGTTGCAGAAAATGAGGTAATTTCTGAGCCATTATCTTACTTTGATGCAATAAAATCCAAAGATAAAGAAAAATGGTTAATGGCTATGGAGGAAGAAATGAACTCACTGAGAAAAAATCAAACCTGGGTGCTTGTAAATAAGCCACAGAATCAGAAGCTAGTTGATTGTAAATGGTTATTCAAAATTAAAGATGGGTTACCAGGGGAACAGCCTAGATACAAGGCAAGGTTGGTTGCTAAGGGTTTTACCCAAAGAGAAGGAATAGATTACAGTGAAATATTTTCACCTGTGGTCAAACATACTTCAATCAGGGTTATGTTGTCCTTTGTAGCAATGTACAATCTTGAATTGGAACAAATGGATGTGAAGACTGCATTTTTGCATGGCAACTTGGATAAACAAGTTTATATGAAGCAACCAGTTGGGTTTGAGGTTCAGGGGTCTAAAGATAAAGTGTGTTTGTTACAGAGGTCACTTTATGGTCTTAAACAGTCACCCAGAATGTGGTATCAAAGGTTTGATACTTATGTTATGTCTCAAGGGTTTAAAAGAAGCAGTTATGACTGTTGTGTGTACTTCAAAGAATTTACCAATAAGTCAACAGTTTATCTGCTCATCTATGTAGATTATATGTTGTTGGTTAGCTCAGATAAAGAGTTGATTAAAGAAACCAAACAAATGTTGAATGATGAGTTTGAAATGAAAGATTTGGGAGAAGCAAAGAAAATTCTGGGTATGGAAATTTATAGAGACAGAGAAGCAGGCTTACTCAAATTGTCTCAAGCTGGTTATTTGATGAAAGTGCTGAACAATTTTGGTATGCATGAAAGCAAGCCTGTAAGTACCCCTCTTGCTATGCATTTTAAGTTGTCATTACAAGAGTGTCCCAAAACAGCAGAAGAATTAAAAGAAATGGAGTTAATTCCTTATTGTAATGCTGTTGGAAGTCTTATGTACTTAATGATTTGTACAAGACCAGACATAGGCAATGCTGTAAGTGTTGTTAGTAAATATATGAGTAACCCTGGAAAACTTCATTGGGAAGCTGTTAAGTGGATACTTAGGTATCTTAATGGGTCCAGAGAAAAAGGTTTGGTATTTAAAAGTGGTAATCAGTCAGCATCATTAATCACAGGATATGTTGACAGTGACTTTGCCAAAGATTTGGATAAAGGTAGGTCTATGACAGGCTACTTATTTCAAATAAATCATAGTACTGTAAGCTGGAAGTCAACTTTGCAGAAAGTGGTTGCTTTATCAACAACTGAAGCAGAGTTTGTTGCTCTTACAGAGGCAATTAAGGAAGCCATTTGGCTAAAAGGCTTCATCTTTGAGTTGGGAGTTGATCCGGGAGTTGTGATAGTGAATTGTGATAATACAGGAGCTATACAGCTGGCCAAACATCAGGTATTTCATGAGAGGTCCAAGCATATAAATGTAAAGTTACATTTTATAAGGGATATACTCAATTCAGGAGATGTTGCTGTTGAGTATGTGGATACCAGTAACAATGCTGCTGATTACTTAACCAAGTCTGTTACAGGTGTTAAGTTCAAGCATTGTTTGCAGTTGTTACAAATAGAATGATTTGATTTTTATAGTGCATTCTAATCTTCTAAGCTAAGGTGGAGATTGTGAATGTAGCTATAAAGATTAGAAAATGGATACTAAGCTTCTTAGCTTGATTGGTCATGGTAGCCTCATTAAGCACACAAATTCTGTGAATCACTGGTGTTTTTGGGTTGTTACTGTGGTTGGTTAAGTTAAGTTGACTTTAGTATGGTCAAAGGGTGAAGAATTTAATCTCTTGTTAAAGTTACTGAAGTTTTTAGTTGTCTGGGTAGAAACTGTCAGTTTGCTCAAAGTTAAAGGTCAAGGGACTGGAATTGCCAATCGAGAATCAAGTTCTGTTAATTTCTGTTAACAACAATAATCAGGTGATATAAGCTCGTTTAGGTTACAGATTTGGGAACTTTTGATTCGTTTCTTTTCATCTCAATTCCTTTTGTCATTTGATTACTCGTTGTATCGATAATTGATTCCAGTTCAATAAGAGATTAAATTCCATTCGATTGTGTTCAATTTCTGTGTTCTTGATTGATTGTTTACGAGACGAATTTCCGCTGTTACTCTCACAGTAATGTTTTTATTGCTAATTTAGTGTAAGTTGTTGACTATTGTTGAGCTACAATTATTGTTTGATAGCTGGTTTGCAACGCTTACTTATTTGTAAAGACTTTGCTTTATACTTTTGAACAATGAATGTTAGCTTAGCAAGGAAACTTTACACTTTGTAAATCTCTCAGCCTCTATAACATTCTTTTATTGACATGGACTATAATACAATGTGGACTTGCCACGACCTTGGTTGGCAAGTTCGCTTTGACAAATTATACTATAATGTTTTTTTGTCTGAGAATTTAGTGTTTTTCTGGATTGTGCTGGCTTGCCCCTCTAAACTCTTTGTGAATATCCATTAGTATATCTACTTACATCATAAAAACAAAAAATTCCATAAATGTATTTAATTTAAAAGCTTACATTTTTTCCCCGGACTTTGTGTATATAACCAAAAAATGTAGAAACTAAAGTTTTATTTTTTATACATACAACAAAATGTATATTTAGTTTTTTTTAAAAAATATTTATTGAATTCTTTTTGTTATTTTAGCTAAAAAAAACATTTCTAAAAGTAATGATACGTCTATAAGTGGAATATGATAGATTTGTGGGGTTAAGCGACAAGTACGAGGGGTGCGATTAGCCTATCCCTTTTATATGTTTTGTTTTAGAATCACTAGTTGTAAAACACTGAAGAAATCAGAGAGTTCAAATACATACAAAAACTTACAGCAATCTCTTTCTTTACTCGGTGTATTTTCTTCAATTCAAGGTAATATATTGTTTGCTTGAGTCCCCAAAAACTACTAACCTCTTTAGTTGTTGTATCCTATGAAACGAATAATTTTTCTTAGAAACTCAAAATTTATTTTAAGATGCTCGTATTAAACACGAATACTTGTGATCCATTTATTTCTTTTTCTATCTTTTATTCATGCATTTTCAGTCATCCATTTATTATTCCTCATCTTTTATTTTATCTTTTATTATGCATTTTCTAATTATTTTCGTTGTAATCTTATATTGTTTTTATTTTATATTTTATTTATAAATAACTTCCTACATAGATACCTTCAAAATTGTTCTTCTAACTTAAATATATATTTTAGTACAAGCACTAAACAAAGATAAGTTTATATTCAATCTTTTCTAATGATTCATTAAAACACTAAAATTTGTTCTTCAATTCTAACCCATATATATATAATTCTATTATAAATGGCGGATTAGTGGGATTAACTTATTTGGTAGAAGAGGCTCTTGTCTTTTAGTTGGAGGTCCAAGGTTCAAATCTTGACATGAAAAATTTATTTGTAATACTTTGAGTAGATTAGAGTAGTGTAGTGGTCGTTAAAAAAATCTTTTAGTACAAGCACCAAACGAAGATTAGTTTATGACCGATCATTTCTAATGATACATTTAAACACGATATCGGGCTAGACATTATTCTAAGTTTGACATAATTAATTCATATTCTTTGCTTTTAACACGATTACAAAAATGTTATCATGTAAATGTCAAAAGGCAGTGACAAAACCAGAACGTTTTAATAGGAGGGTTGCAATAAAAACTTGTTTTTTATTCAAAAGTGTATTAATGGTTCGTCTTATTCATTTTGCTTTATGCATCATTGTACTTTAAACAAAACCTATTATTGTTGACGGTCACAAGGTTTTAAAAAGCGTGAGGCGCACAAAAACGATATGATCGAGAGGATGTGAGACTCATGCAAAACGCACCACTTTACTCCTACACATTTCTATTATCAAATAGCTTGAATTTAATAAAAGTACTTCTGTATGTATGATTTAAAAATCACAAAATATACACTTAAAATAAACTACATATTGCATAAATTTATAAATTTAATTATTAGTAATAAATCTACCAACTTTATAAATAAATTAATATTTTCAAATATAAACACTGAAGTCAATGAAAAAACAAAACGTTAATAAGTAAAATCACATTTAATAAATTAGAATAAAAGAAAAATAATATGAAGTTAAAAGCTAAGAAAGAGATCATTTAAAAGTACACTTTACAACTTTTAATTTTATTTGAAAATAAAAAGAAGCATAATTTTTTTTCTCTTTTTCAATGGTAATTATATATAATACAAAAGGCATTGAGTAGGTTACACACAAAATGGACTATTCATAAGCCCATATCCAATGAAATGGGATAGCGTGCGGAGACCATACGTCCATACCTACTTTACCCACTTTATATTATGTCTGTATCTCTCTCTTTGCTTTATGTATTGTCATTTTTTCAATTTTGAAGAGAGGAAGTATCTCTCTCTATTCAACATTCTCTGTCTCTCTCTACAAAACCACGCTTCTCTCTCTACAACAACCGCTGGCTTCTGTCTCTTGCCTCCGATCTGTACACAGAGCAACCGGGTTTATGAACCCCGGTGAACCGCCATAGATGCGATGGCCGTTTGTTGGGTTGATTTTCCGTTTCCGACACCGGTTTGTTGTTTCGCACCTGTCAACAACGTTTTATCTATGTTTCACTCTCGCGATGATATTTCCGGTGACGGCGCGGCGTCTAATGAAGCCGTCACCGGTTATGAGCGATTTGGGGTGTTTTGGATGATATTTCCGGTGACGGCGCGGCGTTTAACGCAGCCGTCACCGTTTATGAGCGATTTGGGGTGTTTTGTTTGGTTTCTTTTTGCCGATTTGGCTTCGCGATGGTTTCTCCGGTGGCAGCGTGACACTTAATGCAGTCGTCGCCGGGGTGCTGCCGTTTATGATGGCTTAGGGCTATGTACTTTTGAGTCATTGTTTATCTTAGATCTGTTGTTATTGTTGATGGTTTGGTTTAAATTGGAAGTTATATGACTGCCATATTTTTGGTGGCTACTGGTCTTACAGGTATGGTGACGCCGCCGTTCACCGGTTGGTGACACCGCCGTTTATGACAGGCTGGTGACGTCACCGCTCCTAGCGGTTGGTGATGCCCCTGTTTATGCGGTTTGAGACAATGGCAAATGCTCCTTTTTGAAATCTGTTCTGTTCTGGTGCCTGAACGGTTTCTATTGTGGGTTTCGGGTTTGACACGGCGGCGATGATGACTCTGGTTTGAGCCCATTTTTTCAGATCTGGTGATAGTGGCGATGATGATTTACATTAGGGTTTACATAACCTGTAAACCCTAATCTGAGCCTTCGTTTTCAATTTTTTTGTAGAGTTTTCAACAATTTCTTTCTCCTTCGGTCTTTTATTAATTTTACAAACTTGAAACACAAAGAATTTAAAAAAACTATCAAACAGACATTTTTTTTCGTTTGTTCCATTTTTTCATTGAAAGGTTTGTTCTACCTTTTTATTGAAAGAAAATAAAATTGAAAGAGTATAGGGCATGGAGAGGAGGCAGAAGATTGACAGACGTCAACATCTGAAATTTCACATGTGGCATGTTGTTTGTTTATTTTCTTGGTTTTGTACATTTTAAATTAAAAAAATTGGGTTTTTTACAATTATTATATATATATATATATAAAACCAGTTTTTAATAGTAGTATGTACAAGGTCAAAGCATAAATTTGCAACTTATAAAGCTTGGTCAAATGCATTCGTTCATGTCATGTTTGTAATATTATTAAAGTTGGAGGTTATTTGGTAGGTAATGGCATGTTTGTAATATTGTTAAAGTTGGAGGTTATTTGGTAGGCACTGAAAATGAAAACGTAGAAAGATTGTAAAATCTTCCAACCTTTTACCTACTCTCTGTCCCCCCCCCCCCCCCCCCCTCTCTCAAATCACGTCCCCCCCCCCCCCCCTCTCAAACGTACACAAAAACCTTCCCATGAGGTGGAAATCTTTTAACACCTTTTCAACAGTTTTTAACACAAAATAAATAATAAGAAAGCGGAAATGAAACAACCTAATGATAAACATATAATCGGGCCTCATGCAGAAGCATAAAACAAACAAAGCGAGCTACCCGACTATGGACACAAATGAGGCCCAAACTATTAATATGACTTTCATTTTACCCTGACGAGTGGTAAAAACTATTGCATCTTAAATAAACACAAACATCGTTGCATGTCACTTTCCGTAAAAGTTGAATTAACAATGTAACCACGGTCTTCCGCCGCAACGCGCGGACGGGTCATCAACTCGTATGGTATAATATCGTATCTTTCAAACAAAGTTGTTGCATTCATTATTTTATTTTCTCACCAACTAAAACCACATTTTCTTCTCAAGATCTTATTCTTCATGGAGCTCCCGGCGGTGACAAAAAATATATTCCCGCCACACTAATTTTACTCTTTTATTTTCATCTCATCATCACTATAACAATAATCTGAGAGGGTCAAGTTACAAAAAAAAACGATAAAAGTACATGCTCGTATTAAAGAAGTTTCAGTTCATCAGAGGGTTGCCCATTGGGGTTGTACCCCAATGGTAAGAGACAAAGTCTCTTTGGTGGAGACCAAGGTTCAAACCTTGGCAATGGTGTTAAATTGGTGGAATAAAAAAAATTAGCCGTTCAAAAAAAAAAAAGTTCATCAGAGGGTTAATAGACCCCGTGACACTCTTGTAGTCCTTCCCCGACAAAAGAGGATATTATGATAATTAATAAAGTGTCTCGCAATTAAAAAGTTGTATGTCCAAATCTTGAATAGTGTAAGTTGCGAACTTTGTCTAGTTTTCTTAGATTTTTTAAGATTATTGTTCAAATAAAAGTGTATAGATTCACGTTTGTTTTAAAATAAACAAAAGCAAAAACAAAAAGTGACGATTGTGACTACTCGATGAAATTGGAACTAGACATGTTTGGGACCATACAAAGCATCCAATTTCTTGTTGATTTGTTTATATTATATATAGTTGGCACGTGAACCATTCAATAAAAGTGTTTTTAAGAAAAGTTATTTTCGATTATGGAATCTCAATAAAAGTGTTTTCAAGAAAAGTTATTTTCGATTATGGAATCTTGACAATTCGAAGTCGAGTTCACTTTTAAACCTAATAGTATCACACTAGGGGCAACCACTAGTGGTATCTGATTATGATTGGGCGACTCATGATCTTAAGGTCACGAATTCGATTCTTGAAACCCACTGGTTTCTCCCCTTTGGATGCACCGTGCTTATGCGGTTGAGGGTTTTCCGTCGAATGAGTCCAGCCAATGCGGTTGGGCTTCCCAGCACTATCTACTCTTAGCGGAAGTGGGACGTTTTTTGCCATTAGGTTAACCAGGGTGGTCGGGGATGCATTTTTTGGTCGTTTAAAAAAAAGTATCATGGTATAGAGTTAAACCGAATACCTTTTTTTTTAAATAGTGTCATTAAACTAATAACAAGAAATGTCTTTTGTAAAACATTACGTTATTTCCTGTAACAAACGTAATTTTTTCTGCTAAATCCACTTAACATGAGGGTATTTAATTTGATCTTTTGATTCAAGATTATTTTTGTACTTGACCCAACTTTTATTCCTCAGACGACAATAGATACATTATGTCCCGTTCTTTGGACACCCTAAAAAACTCGCCAAATACCACCCCTATACGGGTCATATAAGTGTATTCATGGCATATTGGGGCTAGATCAATAATTAATGCGCAAAAAGTAAACCTTATACGCCATGAATAAGCCTGTACGACCCATATGACCCCTATATAGGTCGTATAAGCCTATCCATGGTGTATAAGGTTTACTTTTTCTGCATTAATTACTAATGTAGGTCAATACGTTATGGATATGCCTATACGACCCGTATAGGTGTGTTGCAAAACTAAAAATACGAAATAGCAGGACCCTATATTATTTTGAGTCAATTACCCCCACTTTTCCATTTTATTTAACGATTCTTGGCCCATTTGAGCTTAACCAATAACCACCACTCTCCCCTAGCTTCACATATTTTTTATCTTTTTAGTAATTTACGTTTATAGCCCCTGTAAATTAACATATCTGACATGTTTACTTTTTATTATTAAGAGCAATTTGGCCATTTGAGCTTAATAAATTTTAACTTATTGTCGAATTTCATTTTTGATTTGAGCTTTTATCAATTTTAACTTATTGTTCGATTCGTTACTCACAACATGCATAAATATGGTCATTTATGGGTTGTAAACTCGACGAGTCAATAGGTCTACAATGAATATCCGACTTAAATTATACAAATTGTCACTAGCGGAATAACTAATAAAATGTTTGTTTTTTTTCTTCTTTTGTGGGAGAAATTTATATACTTAAAGATTTTATGCATGAAAAATTAAAAGTTACTAGAAGCCCATATAAGAAATGTAATTCTGACTGATCTTTTGGGGGCTAGACCATGTGTCCGCCACAGGCCCAAAGTTATATAATTACTGATTTTAGACAAAATCAAATAACATAAAACCCATAAATATTATCCTTTATGTAAGAATGATAGCATGGTCCGGCGTGAAAGGGCGAAAATGCCCTGGATAATGAATCTATGATGGACATCCGAAGAAAAACTTAAGTTGGTTTAAGTTTGGTTGGATACTTTAAACGATATCCACAACCTTTGTACGTATCAGTTTATTTTTACTCACAATAATTTAGTGAATTTTTCCATATTAAATATTTACTTTGTGTAGGTGACTCTCAAAGTAACTTTCAACTATTTTGGATTAACGTTGGCATCTTGCGACACCCCCTACCGTCACGTTGATGCAATGACATCCAAATGGAGATACATGCTATACAAAATCACAAGGTTCCAGGGGCTCTACAAATGTCATCAACGAGAACCAAGATGACAATGTGTTGGCTGACGTGCTCATGCAATTCCGTCAACAAATTGAAAATGACTTCAACAGGTGTGTGAGTTGCTTAAGCGAAACGATATTTTTGTTCAAGCCCACCAACCGTGATGACTTTATTTTTATGCAATGTTGATGTTTTTAATTTTAAGTTTTTAATATCATGTTTTTAATCTTAAGCTTATTTAATGTAATGTCTTTAATTTAGTTGTGTTCTTTTAATAAACTATTTTAATTTTAGGTAATTAAAAACGGAAAATTAATAACTAAGTAATTATTACATTTCTGTATACTATCACTACCTCAATACACCACTTTTTCACTTCACACCACTATATGCGTGACAACCCACGTGACATACTTTTCAGCTTAAAACTTCACACCACTACGAATAATCTAAACAATTTATTATAGTTTTTATCATTTAGCTTAACTTCTTTATTATTTCTGTTAAGTCTACTTCACATAGACTATTAGTCTATATTTCTTAAAGATTTAGAATAGTTTGTAATAATATATATATACGAACTAGACTAAATCTTTAAAATATATACGCTAATCGTCCATGTAAAGTAGATTTGATAGAAATAACAAACTAAGTTAAACTAAATGATAGAATCCGTAACAAACTGTTTAGAGGATGATACCGACAATATTTCAACATAAAAAAAAATTAGAAAATTACATGAATTTATAATTAAATGAATTTATAATTAAATATAAAAGATTTTATACCTATAAAACTTTAAATTTTACTATTTTAACCTGGATGTAACCTGATCTGATACCGTTATAAAACTGTTTTTAAAACCGAAATCGTTGTTTGAATCGTTGGGTTTAGGATCTTCTCCATCAGAATCGCAACTCGGATTCGAAATCACAGGTTAGAAGTCTCGTTTTCATTTGATAATTGAAAGAATGGAAGCAAAGTTCAAAATATTACATAGATATTTGCTGCAAGTTAATTTGCAAATTTCTGATTAGTTATAACCGTTTTGACCCGCTACACAATCAATCTGATCCTCTCATTCCGCCATTTGAACTTAGTTGGATTATTGTGGATTCGATTCTTGGGTATAGTATTTATCATACATTCATATGTAATTTGCACGCCAAGTGTTCGATAAAATGCTCCATAGAGACCCAACATTCATAATCTCATTTCTGAGCTTTTGTTGATAATTAAGTTATTACCTATGACTCTATGAGTGAAATTTTAACTTGAATCATTTCATCATTGATCATGTTTTTTCGTGTTCATTTGCAGTAGTAATGATTGATAGATAGCTGTTTTTATCCTCAGTTATATGTCATATGTAATTATGTAATTTGCATGCCAAGTGTTTGATAAAATGCTTCATAGAGACACTGAGACGTGACATTCATAATCTCGTTGCCAGGTTGTTGAAACTTTATTAATTTACCTTTGAGTTAGATTTTGATTTGAATCATTACATCATTGATCATGGCACTTGGTGTTCATTTCAGTAATAATAATTGATAGATAACTGTTTTTAACCTCTTTTATAGGTGCAAAAATGTACAAACAATCATGATCAAGGGTTTCTGATAATCGCTAACGACTAAAGCTCTGAAGAAAACGATCAGTTTGCCTGTAATTCAATGACAATCAAGCGTGCATTGTTTAACTACATTTTATCATCAAGATACTCAACATCATTACTCAAAACCGGAGACAAATTGAAACAAACAAGAATATTTTCAAGTCAAGATCTAGTTGACTATTCAAAGGTGAGTTTTGATGCAAACCCATTACATCTTGATCCTGAATATGCCAGAAATGCTGGATTTAAAGACATAATAGTTCCTGGAATGCTCGTCGCCTCTTTCTTCCCGAGGATCATTGCTACTCATTTTGTAAGTCGTTTAATCTTTTGTTGTATGCATACGGGCCACTAAGATTTACACTCTTTAGATTCAAATGCAAATTCTGTTTTTGGTAGCCTGGAGCGGTATATGCCTCGCAGACATTGCACTTTAGATTGCCAGTTTATGTAGAGGAAGAGATTATTGGTGAAGTTGAAGCTACTAGCATTAGAGTTTCAAAAAATAAACACATGTGAGTCAAAAGCCCATTCTTTTTAGTTTAACTGAACTCGAGAATGAGCTTTTTAAGTAGAAATTAAGGGTGTAAACGAGACGAGCTGAGCTCGAGCTCGGCTCGTTTAAACTTAATAGAGCTCGAGCTTGAGCTGACTCGATTTGAGCTTTATTTCTGAAGCTCAAGCTCGGCTCATGAAAAATTATTTAAGCTTGGGCTCGGCTCGTTTATTATTAAATTTTATTTATTTATATATTATTATAATTAAATTTGTATATATTAGAATATACTTTTTGTATAGAAAATAAGGGTTAGGTTAAAGTGAGGACCATTTGATTTTGAGAATCATTATGAGCTACTAAATTGAGAAAGACCACTCAAATTCATGGAGGGTTTTCCTTATATATAACTAGTGGCTCAGAATGGTTTTCAAATATTTTAAAAATCAAATGGTTCTTAAATGAACCTTCCCCTAGAAAATAATACATATCATTTACTAATTTTATCAAAATTTTATATATAGTAATAATTATTATTTTTTTAAATATATCTAATGAATTAAATAAAAATTCTATAAATAAAATGTTCGTTAATGCTCGTGAGCTCGCTCGAGCTCATTTATTAAACGAGCCATATTTCAAAGCTTGAGCTTGGCCCGAGCTCATTAAGACTCGGCTCGTTTTAAGCTTTTTATCGATTCGATCTTGAGTAGCTCACAAGCGTCTCCGCTCATTTGCACCCCTAGTAGAAATCCTTTGAAACAATATAACACATGTATCTTTTGCTTTAACTATGATAGATAAGACGGTTATATAACCACTTATCTCACTGTTTTTCTAAGTCCCATTATGTCTATCAAGCGCTATGAAGAATGTGTTTATGCGGTTCTCTACTTAAAATTGTTTTTATATTGAAGAGCAAACTATTTTGAATTGTGTTTTAATTTGCAACTCTTTTTGTCACTTTGGTTAGTGCCAAATTTATAACCAGGTGCTACAACAATGGGGTTATTGTTCTTGATGGAGAGGCTATGGCTGTTCTACCAACACTATGTCCTGCAGAAGTGTGAACTTGAGTCGATTTGTGGTTGAACTTTCGATGCCATTGATGTGGAATTGAGTCATTCGTATGTTGCGTGTTGCGCCCTAAAAAGACAAAATTACAACAACATTTAAAAATATTTCTAAAAGAATTTCGTTATTAACTGCTTACATATCCATTTTTTAGGTATTTATTAGCTTATTTGACAAAGACAAGTTTGCCCACTTAATCTCTTAAATATTAATGTAATAAGACAATCTCGTTCTTCTCAAATGCATTATAATATAGTATAGAAGTATATATATGTTAAGACTCCCTCCAATGCAGGCGCATGTAGAGGCATGTGGGCTGAGGTGGCATGCACATGCCTCTATATGTGCATGTGGAAAGAATTTATGAAAATCTGATGTGACATGGTGATTAGGCTTGCATGTGAAAAGTGTGTGGCAAGCGTTGCGGGTGCTCTAACGAAACAAAAAAGATTCGTAAGTGAACTAACATAGTACATTCACGAATCTAAATCAACAAACCAAACATGTTTTCACATTAGTTTAATTTCTCAAATAAACGAACTTTTCACTTTGATTTAAAAGGGGAGGATAGACCAACGGGTTATATTATGGTGAATTAAGTAGATTAGTACCGATAGTCTCTTCTGTACAATTTCAAAATATGTTTTTCTAGATTTCATACGACTTATATATCTTTCTAAATCAGACATGAAGAGTTTTCTGAATTGTGTATGATATTATTATCAAATTACCAAACATGTTTTTACATTAGTTTAATTTCTCAAATAAACGAAGTTTTTACTTTGTAATTACAAGATCTTATAACTTATCACTTTTTTATGATTACAAAGATCTAAACACTTATCACTTTTTCTGTTCAGTTATATATATGCATACTATATAAAGGGGGCAAACACCATGTCACGCACTTTTAATAAAATGACAATTATCACACTAATTTTTATTTTCCTTTTTAATTCGTAGGCATATTATTTCTCAAATACTATTGCAACCACAAACAATAACAATCTAAGCAAACAAGTAAAATAATTAGCATGAACACAGTCCTACATTTGGCGCCATGATAAAGTTCCATCTCAAATAGTTGCAAAAAGCAGACCCCATTTGGTCCAATATCACCTCTAAATTTCTTAATCATACAGTAAGGCCTTGTGGTGCACCACCCACTCGTGCCTTAGGCTTGGCCTTCTCAACCACAATAGCCTGTGTGGTGAGAACCATTCCCGCAACAGAAGCCGCATTTTGCAGACCACATCTGGTCACCTTTGCGGGGTCGATAACCCCGGATTCGACCAAATTCTCATACTTATCTGTCATTGCATTGTAACCCATCTCCCATTCACTGTCCTTCACTTTCTCCACCACCACTTCACCTTCAACTCCGGCATTTTGAGCGATTAGAGATGCTGGTGCCACCAATGCCTGAAAAAACAATCGAATGAGCTTCCGACTAACGAAATTGACCAAAGAAAAACAACTACCGTCATGGGTCCAACATGGTTCAATGCGGTTCAGTTATGGGCTAAAACCGAACCTATAACCAATGTTCCTGCTTTTAGAATCTCATAATCAATCGGTTCATTTCATCCAGTTAGAATAGATGGTTCAGTTGTTAAACAGTTGGTTTTAAATGTGTGTTCATTCAAACTATTTTCAACAATAAATATCGTAAGTCGAGTCGAATAAAATATTAACAATTCTTTTAACTTGTAGAGGTAAAATAAGCAGTATTAATATGTTATTTACAAAAAGAGAAAGGTGTTGTTAGGCATCTAACTTAGATGTGAAACTACGTAGTTTTGATAAAAATTATTCAAATTTGAAATTATTCTTTATTTTCTTATATAAATACACCAAAACGACGTAGTTTTGATAAAAATCATTCAAATTTGGAATTATTCTTTATTTTCTTATATAAATACGTCAATTTCAAATATTAAATAATTCCAAATTTGAACTGCTTTTAGTCAAAACTACGTTGTTTTGATGAGTTTCACAGATAAGTTAGATGCCTAACAACCCCATATTTGCTTTCCCCTTACAAAAAATAATAAAGTCTTTATGACGTATTATATATCATATATAAGAGAAAAATAAAGGTTGGTTCTAATGTTGGTTTGGTTATTTAAACACATAACCATAACTGAAAACCAAAACCAGAGCATCTGTTTCTTAATTTGTTCAGATATTTCTGCTCAGTTTTCAGTTATTTCATATTTGGTTTAATTATTCGGCTTTGCAGAATTGCAGCAGTCATAACCCCTAATTAAGGTATATTACTTGCCTTTTGAATGATGTCAGCACCTAACCGTTCATCTGGATCCTCAATCGTTTCTTTAATGGCTGGAATCAATGTTGATAGATGAACAAATGCAGCACCACCACCAGGAACTATACCTTCTTCTATAGCAGCAAAGGTTGCATTTTTAGCATCTTCAATACGTAGTTTTCGGTCTTCTAATTCAGTTTCGGTTGCAGCACCAACTTTGATTACTGCAATACCACCGGATAACTTTGCAATTCTTTCAGCTAATTTCTCAGTGTCGTAAACAGAATCGGTCTCGGATAATTCCTTTTTGATCTGGGCAATTCTAGACTGGATCTCGTCCTTTGTTGCCGCGTCAGCAATTAAGGTTGTTGAGTCCTTGGTGATGGTGATCTTTCTGGCGGTACCAAGCTGCTCCACGGAGGCGTTTTGAATTAGCAGACCCAAATCACTGGCTAGATACTCGGCTCCTGTTACAGATTCATAGCAGCAGAAAATAAGTAAAAATAATTACTTTAAACAAAATGATCAAACAGATCAAAATTTTAGTTTACCTGTCACGATAGCGATATCTTGTAGCAAAGCCTTTCTTCTCTCACCAAAACCAGGTGCTTTAATGGCAGCAACATTGACAATCCCGCGAAGCTTGTTCACAACAAGTGTAGCCAAAGCCTCACCAGTAATATCTTCAGCAATGATCAACAAAGGAGCTCTCAGTTGAGTGGTTTGTTCCAATACAGGAATTATATCCTTTATTGAAGATATCTTCTGATCGGTTACAAGAACCCTAGCATTCTCAAACTCGACAAGTAGTTTCTCAGGGTTGGTAACAAATTGTGGGGAGATGTATCCTCTGTCAATCTGCAAAATTCCATCAAGAAATTATGTAAAAAGGAAACCAATTTCATCAAATATAAATCATGGGTCATATAAAGACATAAACTTTGTCTCAAAAGATATTATAAACCTCCATTCCTTCTTCAACATCAACTGTTGTCTCAAAAGAGGATGACGACTCAATGGATAAGACACCATCCGGTCCAACTTTGTCAATAGCATCAGCGATCATGGTTCCAATGATATCATCGTTTCCAGCAGAGATTGTAGCAATGGCTTGAAAAAATATACAAGAATACGATTAGAAGATTATCAAATGATTCAAATCTGTGGTGACTCTTGGAAATGAAGAAGTCGTGTTAGTGTGTTACCTTTAATATCTTCACGACCTTTAACGGGTCTTGCTCTTTTCTCCAACTCCTCAATTAAACCCAATACTGTTTTATCAATACCTTTCTTCAATGACACTGGGTTAGCACCGGAGGTGACACTGAGGAGACCAAGTTTAATAATCTCACGGGCAAGAACCGATGCGGTGGTTGTACCATCACCAGCTGAGTCATTGGTTCGGCTTGCCACCTGTACAAATCAGTTCACCATTGTTAACCAATTAATTAAACAAGTAACTAATTAGCAGTTGTAAGTTACAATTAGATAATATGGCGAGCAAAGCAGCAAGTTCCAAACCTCTCGGATAAGAGCAGCACCAGCATTTTCCATGGCATCAGGTAAATCAATAGCTCTGGCGATTGTAACTCCATCATTAACCACCTTTGGGGAACCATATTCATCCAACACAACGTTCCTCCCTGACAAATTCAAATACTTGGTGAACATTCTTCAGTGAAGTTAATAAAGGCGCTTTAAAGAAGGTTCCAAACTTCCAATAGGTTATGCAAAAGAATGATGGATTTAACTTTTTTGTTACTAGTTACAACTTACAACCTAACTGCAGATATTCAGAACTTAGTTTTAAAAAATACACTAGGCAGCCGGAAAAAAACACATAAGAGCCTTGAGGTGATTCATATACATGAGTCAAATTTGGTTAAATATAGAGGTCTAGAGGATGGTCATAAGTAAAAGTGACCAAAAAGGATGAAGATTTTATATTATTATGAATGCTTTACTTGTTTAAAAGGCTAATATGTAAAAAAATGAAAGAATTTCACTTTTCATTGCCAAATTACAAATAATAACATGAACATCAAAGTGAGCTCCTTAGATTCTTAACTTCTTATCGAGTTCGTAACTTCGTATTGCTGTATTAGACGGTTAATTACGTTATAAGCATCTGAATCCAAACAAATTCATCATCCATGAAACAAATCCAAAGCCAGCGAGATTCCTAAAACCCTAACCACCAAAGCACGAAATGAAATTCAAAACTTTGATACCTCTAGGGCCAAGAGTAAGTCCAACAACATCGGCAAGCTTATCGATTCCGGCCTGCATCGCCGCCCTGGCACGCTGATCAAATTCAATATCTCTAGCGGCAGCTCGAACCGCAAACCGCCGATTTGACTGCCTCATCTTCTGAACAGTCTGTAAGTTCACAATCCTCCGATTTCCGTCAATCACACTCCCCTGCACACATCAAACCCCCAAATTACCACCAAATTATCACCAAAAACACACAATTGAGCCATTGACAAGTGTATTGAAGAGTAAAAAACAGTTACCTTCTTGTGAGAAGAGAGGATTGAGGCTGTGGAGATTGCATTTGCAGACGCCATGGGAGATTTGTGCGAGTTTTGGATGTGGATAAGGAGATGGTTCTGGAGAGAAATGTGAGGGGAGTGTCGATATGAAGGTTATATTAGGGTTTCGGGGTTTAGCGGACAAAGGGGTATCTTGTGAAACGATGCCGTTTTGATGGTTTGGTGGATAGATAGTTCGAGAATATTGGTTTCATGACCCTAAAAGTTTGTAGTTGTGACAAAACACCACCAATGTTTTGTAAATATTGTAAATATAAAACTTGTCTTGAGAGTTTGTAAATTTAATAGTTAAAAAGTACCCTCTCAAACACACACATACTCTATGGTTTGAACCAAATCTTGGTTTTTATCATAATGTGTGAAAATCAGGCTTAGTCAACCAGTGAGATTTGGTAAGATTACATAAAGTTATTGATGAGTTTGATGAAGTATTTTTCTGACAATATATGAAAGTTGTTAATTTCATACAAAATTGTCCTTGTTCCCAATGAGGTTCCTTCATTGTTGACATTTCTTTCCCGGTAAGATTCTTTTAATGATGATTATTTGTGTCTGACAGATTTTTTCTGTAAGTAAGTTACGAGATAAAACTATATTAAACCTATACTCCTTTGAATATTATATAGTTTTTTATAGACATTTCTTCAACACTAGTGTTAATTCTTACCGTTTAAAAGGAATAATATATGGGTTTGTGAAAAAAGAAAATCTTTTATAAGTTTATGATATGACTATGCATACCATGTAACATATTGTTTTAAAATTATATATTTTATGTGACTTTATATTATAGTTCTTGTTTAAACTTTTTTGTTGACTATTATTATAGAGTGACATTAAAATAAGGGTGAGTTCATGTTATCTTTAAGTAAGTTTTTATTATGCGTGAATGGATGGTGGAATGTAATTGGTCATTACGATGAAATGAAAAATGTGATCATGTGCTATCGTTTCTTATTCACTTTATAACTATTTCATCACTTTTGTCGTGAATTTTGTATTACAGATCTTGAAACATGGACGCCTTTTTCATCCCTTTTACATCATTTTGGTAGCGGTAGGTTTGAATTAGGGGTTCGATATCGGTTGTTGTTGTTTTGGGTTGAAACACTATTGAAATTATAACAATTAAGAAATAACATCACTTTATAGCAAGTCATACAACCTAGTATTGACCTCATCTCTCTTATTTATGTCACAAGATCGATCAACCCTCTAAACATTACAAGCTTCCTATCACTAACCTTGCAACAACATAACGTACAACCATTTAAATAGAAAGTACAACCTCATAAGCAGACATAACAACTAGGCATCCATGCTCATCAAACTACCAAAACTATATACTTTCAAGGCTTTATATCATTGTTATTAGCATCACCAGTGTAACCACCATTATTGAAGTCTTGCCTTGGAAGGTAGTGGTGGTTCTCTAGGCTCGCATCGGTGGTTGAGCCACCACCGTTGCTAAAGTCTTGTCGGGGAATGTAGTGGTGGTTGTTGATCGAGCTATCTGCATCCTCTTTCAGCTTTCGATGGTAAATATTGTGACTCGTTTTATCCTTTGAAGTTTTCTCGTGGTGTTCGGCAGCCAAGCAGGAGTTGGCTACCATCACTAACACCACAAGGAGAGCAACCATGAGAAACCTCATTTCTTATAGAGAGTTGGTACTTGGTGATGAGTGAAGAAGCATGAGTTAAAACTTGGTTATATAGAGAGTTGGTGATATGGGTGCTCTATCAAGATGAGGCAATATTAAGTGGGGTAACTATACTAAACCAATAATACAAGTTTTTAATGATGCTCTAGAAATAGAAACTTTCCACCAACGGCCATTATGTTGATCAAGTTTTATATGGAAAAGACCTTTGAAATCATTTGTCATAATGTTATGCGTCATCGGTTATATACGATACGACCTTGTTGGTATTTTGAGAATTCTTGGATAATCTAGAAAGCGTGTGAACACCTTCAGATCGAATATTCTTGTGGTTTACAGAAGAAAATCGACCGGATATGATCTAGACGAACAATTGGATTGAGAATTTTTTAGAGCGATATATTTTGAACCGTATCTGAATAAATGTCTATGATCGTGAATTTAGGGAAGGAGGGTCGCAAATAACTACAATGACATTATTTGTAATTTCGAATTAAACTTTTAAAAGTTACACAATTGGTCCCTACTTTCACTTACTAGGGCATTTAGGACAAGTGTATCCATCATATACGTAGTATAGTGTTGGCAGGATTGTGAGTATTGCTCATGGACAAAATTACTTCTAAGTTCTAATACTAAATTGTTGTTATTGTCCAGCCAAACATAACGTGAGAATTTTGATAAAATCTAAATAACATTAAAGTGGAAAGAAATAAAAACGATTAAGAAAGATACATTTGGTTTCGACTCATCTTCAATGATACAAATAATCTTTCGTTTAAGGTTCGTTAGAAGACCGTTAGCCCTAAGGGTCCAGCTCCCGTTAAGGTTACCAGTTCCCTTAAGTCAAGCAACATATTATTCTATAGAAGGATAAATAAATCACTACTTATCTTCAACCAAGTTATTATTTCAATTGTGATTTTAGGTTTACTAAAAAGAAACCACCAAATCAACCATAAATAGAAGTTTTCCATTATTAGAGTGGGAGACAGAGAAAATATTAACAAAAGTCAAATAATGGACTAGCATTTGGAAAACAATAGTGCATCATGATTACATGTTGTAGTGAGTTAAATTTGTTACAAGATGAAGAGTTAGATTGTACATAAGTTTTAATTATGAAAGAAACTAAAATTTAAAGGATCAAAATTAAAAGTTGAGTTTAATTTATTAATATATTTATTAGTATGTTGATCGGCTTAGTAGTTTTATTGTTTTACAAGTTTATATAGTTTTACGAATATTTAGAAAATAGGGATTTGAATTTGAAATTTTGAATAAGCATTTAGATAGGTTTATGAGACTTTATTTGTACAGTTTGTTTTAGTATAAATAAGGGTTTACGGCCCAAAGTGTTTTGGCGAGTGCCCTATTTAGTAAAGCCGTCCAGAGTCTGGGGGATAAGTTTGACTTATCTTCTCGGCAAAAAGCTGTGCTTGAATGTCTCCGGGCCCCTCATGCTCAAGATTTCCTGACAGTCATTCCAATTGAAGGGCTAGGTCAACACATGTCTGCAGTGGAGTATCGAGCTTGTTGGGTTACGACAGTGGCATTCGGGTCTCGGTAATAGCAATTTTTTTTTTTTATATTTAGAAATAATTATTTACAATAAATAATTATTAAACGATTACCGAATAAATAGTAAATTAAATTTGGATAATTAAATTAACGATTAATTTAATAGGCAGCGGAAAACGTTTCAATTTACTAACGCGAAAACCAGATAATTAGCGTAAACCTAAAACAACAGGATTCGACAATCACCATAACGCGCAAACACCAAAACGCGTTTAAACAAGAACGCGACTTATAATAAATATAAACAGTCAATTAAATCTAAACTAACTACGAGTTTAGATATACCTGAGCGGTGATTCAAACAAACGCTTGAGACACCGGAAGTCAACGGGTGACGCTAGGGTTTCACGGAAGTGATTCGTCTGACGAATCTGACTTTCCTCGCGGACACGGATTTACTACGCGGTGAATCAAGCACCGAGAAAATCTCGTACGTCGGATCAGGCGCGAACTAGGGTTTCGCGGACGACGGCGGAACACGTGTGAGACACGGTTCGCGACTAGGGTTGTCGGCGGTGGAACCAGCGACAGCGAGGAGGCCGGCGGCGAGGTGCGACGGAGACCGCGGCGGTGAGCGGCGGTGGGCTGCGGTCGGGCTGCAGGCGGCGGCGGCTCGGCTTCGGCGGGCTGCTGCTGCGGCGGCTTCATCGCGGCGGGCGGCGGCGACCCGGTAGCTGCGGCGGCAGCAATGGAGGAGGGCGGACGGCGGCGGCTTCGAGAGCGGCGGTCGGCAGCGGGGCTGAAACGACAGGGCGGCGACGGTGATCTAGGATTAGGGTTCTCGCGAACAGTTCGTCTGAGAACAAGGAGGCGGCGGCGGGGTGGCCGTCGGCGTCGGAGTCGCGAGAGGGAGGAGGGGAGGCCGAAATTCTCAGTCGGAGGATTAGGGTTTCGTCTCCCTTAATCAGTTATATTTATAACTGATTTAATTCCGTTTAGCCCCTCGATTTTACCTAATCCTTAATCGAACCATTTAATTTCTGAAATTAACATTTAAACCTTTAAATGTTTGTCGCTTGCCGAGTATTAGTCAAACTAATAACATGTCTGTTCTCGTCCATGACGTAAATTATATTTAACGTCTTTTGTCGCTTAATTAAACTTAATAGTAATTAACTATTTATCTATTAAACTATTTAATAAACAAATAATTGATTCCTCTACGAATTTGCCGGTTATAACAGTAAGCGGTCTTAAATACCCGTTGCCTCCGGTGTAACTCTTACGGGTCTTAACCGGGTCGGGTACTTGATTTAGTCGGATCTGGACACCTAAATCCAACAGTCTCCCACTTGGACTGATCGCGACTATCAATCAAGATACAGTCAGAGGTGCTCTAGCTACACGTGGTTGTCCCAACCAGTCATGACACTTCAAGTCTGAACAACCAAGGCATATCAATAACTTGTGATATAGTTTAGACTTAAGGTATTTGTAAAGTCATCAGATCCTTTCTGTATGTGACATCAACCGAAACAGAGACATGGATTTAAACATTCTCTTTGTGTTCGATCATTATATTTCTCGTTTTACGGTTCGAAGTGGTCCAATCAAACACACAGTAAGTTTGGGTAAGGCCTTACACTTCACACTTGGAACTAACGAGAGGGCCCATGATGTCAAACTGTTGCATTGAAAAATGCAAGAGTACATAATTCCATATTGACCACATACAGCTCCCACTAAACTTCAGATCCATTCCCAAAAGTAACTGTTATGGCTGGCAGTTACGCGACAGCGTTAAGCTACAATCAAAGAATGTTCTTTGGTAAACGGGAGGTCGCTCATGTGTCTCAGGTCTAAGGATACCGTTGAGTATACCATCAATCAGATTTGTCTTATGCTAAGATCCATGAAGACATTCTGACATGAGTTACGTCCAGACGTCATTCCCCAATGAGGTCTTGTGAGTCTAGAGGTCAACACCTTGAGTCCAGAGTCAGAATAGTCTTGCTTCAGGCGTTGCTCCCGCAATGCCTGATCGACTACGGACTTTTAGAATATTAAACGAAATATTCATGGATAATAAAACGTATAAAATTCGAACGCGTTATGCAGAATTCAGACTCTCGTCTAACAACTTAGAGGAGGCCGAATGATATGGTGCAAACGACAGTGTTCGACATCCAACACTAGAATCGAATATCGAAGTGATGCAGAATTCGTGTACTTAGTAGTAGACTAATTTCGCTGATCTAGCCCGATCGCAGAAATTATGGATTCGCTATCAACTGCTCGCACTTCGATTTAGAATTGCCAATATCTGTTGTTTCTCGAGACTCAGTGTTTTATCTTGAACAGTGAATCTTCTTAAGTGAATCGAACTTGTGATAATGGAGCGCCCTTGGTAAGCACACGTATGACTGTGTTATCACTTGAGCATGTCAACCGACTATTTATGGAGTCGAATTAACCCTTGAATGTTTTATAGCATTCTTAGTTCAGATTCAATTAAGGTGGCTATTAATGTTCAACGGATAAAATTTGTACTTGGTTGATGAACATATATTTTTCTCATCAGTGTTTAGCAGTGATGATGTGATTTTCCATCTATGGTCATGGCGTAACATCTTACGGCAACATTCTATGCAATGTTCAAGTATTGGATTCATGTCTACATCATATTTAGTATGATTTGAACTGTTTCAAGAGATTAATCGCGTGTGGTTGCTCAGTCATATCACGATCAATACTTAATATAATCTTGAAACTTACAATTATTTGAGGTGTCATTTAACGTTTCATCTCAGAAAATTTAAATGATCTTTAAATCGGCACTTGATCGTTACTCCAGTAAGGATCTATGGCGATGCTCCCACTTGCTTGAGGCAGATTGACATTCCCATTTTCATCTTTCTTTCAAACCGTTTGGATATTGATTTACACGAAGAAAACATTGTAATCAATTATCGTTTACAAGAACGAAATTGTTTGACTTCGTAGTATGTGGTACGAGAGTCTAAACTCAATATCCAGATGTTATGACTTGCTCATAAGTTCATAGACGATTGTCAAAGTCATTTCAGAATTTGATAGGATGATGCGCTCGTCTATGATTGTTTGAAAGTGTCTCGTGATGATCGAGAAGATGATTTATCCTATCGGACCCTGAGGTCCGACACTAGAGGATGTTTCCTTATTCAGGTAAGGTTAAACATGCCAACTCTAATTAGAATGTCAATATGTTCCGCCACGCAACAATCCATTGTTGGCGAATCATTATTTATCTGGCTCGTCTCGTTTAGATGCGAGAGTTACTTTACATAGTCCAGCGACTTATCTGAGTCACCTTTCTTTAGATATTTAAAGATCTAGCTTTGGACATGTAATTGCTAAATTCCATCTTCGCAAGATTCCGGTCTTGGGATTGGAATTTAGTTATGCAAGTGTTGTGTGAAGGGGTGTCACGGTTATATGAAGTCAAGGGATTTGTTGTGGCAAGTCATTAGTCTTGTGTGTTACCAGTTTCATAATGAAATGTTGGATCGACGTATAGAACACTTAGTGCTCGTCGAATTAAAACACACGTGAGTACAACTATTGTAGTCTAAGACTTCCAAGATGTGTCTAGGTATATACATTTTATGGTAATGTGCACCAGAATTGGTGTGACCATACTACAATATTGTAACCAGCAGGTGATTACTCCTGTAGTTGTTCAGCTGGTGATTCGAACTTATATGATCAGACGTCTACTTGAAGCAGAGGATTGATATGTTCATACGATTGTAGATCGAAGCGGCGATCTTCAATCGGTTCGAATTGATTTAATATTATCGACGCTGGATGGTTTAAAATCACAGGACTTTATGAACCATAATTGCGTCGTGCGTTGTCACGTAACTATTACGATATACGCTTAAGACATTATAGCTTTGATGGCACATGATAACCAAAAGTTATCATGTTGCATTTAAGCTAGCCTTAATCAAATCAAGTGCACCAGGTTGGAAGATATGTTGTTATGGGATTTTGAATCTAATCTAACAGAAGGTTGAATCAAATTCAAAGTAGATTAAGACCAAACATGTATGTTTCGAAAATCAACCATTGTCAAAACATGTCATAATCAAAATCCAAAGAAAGCAATTTGTTCATCCTGGAAAACAGCCAGGGAAAACCAAACAAAATCAGTTGTTTTAAAATCACCAAGAATTGTTTTAAATCAAAACTCAGGACGCGAACTTTATTTGGGTGCGACAATCGCAATGTAGTTCAGCGTCATCTTGGCTTGCTTTCTTTCAGCTTCATGCACCTACAAAATGTAAGGTATGTCAAACATATATTTTGTAGGAATAAGTGAAGCATCATACAACATAAACTTATGTGTATACCTGAGGAATTACCCGGCTGGGCTTTTCCACTTTTCACCTTGGCAAGATATTCTGGGCAGTTTCTTTTCCAGTGCCCCATCTTGTGGCATTCAAAGCACTCGCGCTGTTCAGGCGGTGGTGCTTTGGTTGCCTTAGGCTTGCTTTTCTGGGAGCTTCCAGACCCTCTGGTTGCAACTGCCTTGCCCCGCTTCTTGTTACCACGTCTGCCCTTTTTTACCTCAGGCTTCTTGACGCCTCCTGATCGGATTGCGAGTACATCGGGTGCCTTACCGTTAACAAAATTAACTTCAGCGGTCTTAAGCATTCCGTGAAGTTCAGTCACTGACTTTACCATGCTATGCATGTTAAAGTTCACCCGGAAAGGAGTGAAGGCACTGGACAGTGAGTGAAGAATCAGGTCAGTCGCCATTTCGGCAGGGATGACGTAATTCAGTTTTGCTAAGCGGTCGATGTAACCCTTCATCTTTAGGACATGAGGGCTGACAGGAGCGCCTTCAGCCATGCGACAACTAATAAGTGTCACAACGGTGTCATAGCGTTCCTGTCGGGCCTGAGTTTCAAACATGCCCCTCAGATCACCGATCATCTGAAAAGCCGTCCTGTCAACCATGTTTTTCTGAATCTCAGATTCCATGGTGGCTAACATAAGACATGCGACATTTTTGGCATTTGTACGCAATGTGTTATGGGCGTTTCGCGCCGCTTGCGTGTCAGCTTCAGGTTCCTCAGGAACCTCAGCATCTAACACGGTTTCCATGTTAGCCATTTTCAGGACGATTCTCAGATTCCTTTCCCAATCAAGGAAGTTGGCGCCATTAAGTTTCTCATTCTCAAGGAGAGACTTGAGATGGAAAATCTCTTGGTTTGCGCGGTTAGCCATCTGAAACAACAGGCAAATGTTTTAGTGTTTCGATGTTTGATTCGTATTCAAGGATGGCAAGCTAATCTTGAATAGGAATTGGGAATTCAGTTAGTTAGACAATTTCTCCAGACAGCGTAAAGTGCTTTCAAAATTCCTAAGTACCCGAATGGACAACGATTGTCACTTGTGAGTCTACCATCACAACTCCCGTTATGGGGCTTTCGCGAACGGATCAACGAAATACGTTTAGCCCCATCTATGCCCATTTTGTCTACAAGCCGACCAGAGGTACGGTGTTGAAATACTCCAATACCAAAGGTGCATGTAAAGAAAATAGTAGTTGTCCTAAGCAGTCAGTGTGAGCGTACGGTGTTGAAATACTCCAATATGCTCACCTTGGAAGATACCCTAAACACCACGTGCGGTGTTGAAATACTCCAACACGGATGCATCGGTAAATATGTTCCAAGTTAGACTTGACTTAGGATGGCATAGACTACCGGTTTTAGGCTTACCAGATAGGATTATTAGGTCATATTTTAATATTAAATGTGACGACAGATTTTATGAATCCTATCTCACTCGAGACGATCAATTAAATAACCTAAGTATTAATGATCTACGTGTCGCGAGTCGATAACCAATTTCTTTTGAAGTTCGATTACTTTATCGAAAAATCCGAATTTAATGTCGAATTAAATTGGTTAATAATAATTTTATAAAGTCGTAATAAAATTAGGACTTTTATTAATCGATTAAAAATTAGTTTCAAAAACTAAGTTTGGGTTTTAAGTCGGCGTGTTAATCTAATTAAGACAAGCAACCAAAACAAGCAAACACACATGTACATATTCGGCCATGCAGAGCATTCGATATTGTCAGAGCCTATGACAATATCGAACAAGGGCAAGGGACATAAAAGTAAATCAACCACGAGAATAGAAAAAAAACTCCCTGATTGACTTAGTTGCTCCCACTGGCTTCAACAAGCTCCTGCGTGTCATCAGGAAGCGTCGGTCTTGCTTTGACTTCTAGCCATTTTCGAAAATCCCATACAGGGATGATCTCAAGTGGGTCTTTGTATCAAGCTCGTCTTGTTCGTCCAGTCGAAAATGAGCGATAATAATTTAAAATAAAACTATTCTATTTTAAATAATTACAACTTTGAACCCAACAAAATTGGGCCAATCCAAAACAGAACACATGGGCCTAATGGGCCAAACCATAACGAAACAGGATTCGACAATCACCATAACGCGCAAACACCAAAACGCGTTTAAACAAGAACGCGACTTATAATAAATATAAACAGTCAATTAAATCTAAACTAACTACGAGTTTAGATATACCTGAGCGGTGATTCAAACAAACGCTTGAGACACCGGAAGTCAACGGGTGACGCTAGGGTTTCACAGAAGTGATTCGTCTGACGAATCTGACTTTCCTCGCGGACACGGATTTACTACGCGGTGAATCAAGCACCGAGAAAATCTCGTACGTCGGATCAGGCGCGAACTAGGGTTTCGCGGACGACGGCGGAACACGTGTGAGACACGGTTCGCGACTAGGGTTGTCGGCGGTGGAACCGGCGACAGCGAGGAGGCCGGCGGCGAGGTGCGACGGAGACCGCGGCGGTGAGCGGCGGTGGGCTGCGGTCGGGCTGCAGGCGGCGGCGGCTCGGCTTCGGCGGGCTGCTGCTGCGGCGGCTTGATCGCGGCGGGCGGCGGCGACCCGGTAGCTGCGGCGGCAGCAATGGAGGAGGGCGGACGGCGGCGGCTTCGAGAGCGGCGGTCGGCAGCGGGGCTGAAACGACAGGGCGGCGACGGTGATCTAGGATTAGGGTTCTCGCGAACAGTTCGTCTGAGAACAAGGAGGCGGCGGCGGGGTGGCCGTCGGCGTCGGAGTCGCGAGAGGGAGGAGGGGAGGCCGAAATTCTCAGTCGGAGGATTAGGGTTTCGTCTCCCTTAATCAGTTATATTTATAACTGATTTAATTCCGTTTAGCCCCTCGATTTTACCTAATCCTTAATCGAACCATTTAATTTCTGAAATTAACATTTAAACCTTTAAATGTTTGTCGCTTGCCGAGTATTAGTCAAACTAATAACATGTCTGTTCTCGTCCATGACGTAAATTATATTTAACGTCTTTTGTCGCTTAATTAAACTTAATAGTAATTAACTATTTATCTATTAAACTATTTAATAAACAAATAATTGATTCCTCTGCGAATTTGCCGGTTATAACAGTAAGCGGTCTTAAATACCCGTTGCCTCCGGTGTAACTCTTACGGGTCTTAACCGGGTCGGGTACTTGATTTAGTCGGATCTGGACACCTAAATCCAACAGAGCTATCCTTAAGTATCGGTTAATGATCCCCTTGTTTCCGATAGATGAGCCATGTCCGGTTTGCCGTAAGGTTTGTTTAGATAATTATGGTGAACATGCGGTGCATTGCAAGGAGTTGCCTGGGTTTAAATACAGACATGATTTGGTCAGAGATGTTCTATGGGATGTTCTCAAACGGGCGGGGATCTCAGCTAAAAAAGAAGCCCCTGTTAACTTTCTGACGGATCCGCTCGAAGGAAGGTCTTCTCTTCGACCAGCTGACGTCCTTGTGTTCGGATGGGCGGGAGGGAAACACGCGTGTGTGGATCTTACAGGAGTATCCCCTCTTGTCGGGCTTAGGGATAATGGGTTCGTTGCTGGTCAGGCTGTGTTGAAGGCGGAATCAGGTAAAGTTGCTAAACACGAGAAAGCCTGTTTAGAAAATCAACATGTGTTTATCCCGTTTGCGTTCGATACATTTGGGTCCCTAGCCCCCGAGGCGGTGGGGTTCCTTAATAGGGTTCAACGGGTCGTCCACAGCAATTCCTCGACCCCTAAAAATCAGAACTTTGTTTTTAGTAGAATCGGTTTTGCTATACAAAAGGGGGTTGCGGCACAGCTTGTAGCTCGTTTACCTGCCACGCTATTGTAATCTATCAATTTGTAATTTTCATATTTATTGTTTAAATAATAAAAGTGTGTTTTATGTTCTCATTGTATATGCACCAATGTTATGTTGGATATAGTGCTATAATTTGATATTAATACATGTTGTAAATCAAAGGTCGAGTGTTCAAGTTCTGAACGTCATGATAAAATCTAGCTAGAAAAGATGGTCGATGTGCATACTTGACCATATATTTCTCAAACACCCTCCCTCACCAAAAACCTCAATTCCAAGGCATTAACTGTTTCCAAATTTCTAACATATTTGGGGATTGAAATCATCCCGCAAATCATTGTTCCTAAGGTTACTAACGATATCAAAGCGGTGTCTAATCATCACTTCGATCTAGTGTATAAGGGTGGGCGGTATAGTGGACGCTGCTTCGCTACTCCTCGCGGTCTCCATACCACCTCAATGCTGCTCCGCTGCTGCTGCTCCAAATTCCATGGTTCACGGCTCCACCAAGCAGCATGAAGCCGTGATGTGTGTATGAGGAATTTAATGCATAAAGCCTTATCAAGTCTTGTGGCTTTCTTATTTCAAGCCTCCACCACACCCACTATTGTGGCTTCAAAGTAGGGCTGGCAATTGGGTATTTGTTTAGACACGATAAGACCTGTTTAACAAAAAAAACAACACTATGCAATTTTCTACTTTTTAAAAATAATTATTTTTAGTATTCTAGGTTTCACTATTTAACTTTTTTGATACATAAAACATATAACTGTCACGCTCAAACCACCAAAACCAAGTGTTAAACGAGTCGTTTTCATGTTTAATACTTGTGTTAATCGCGTCGTATCTAACCTGTTTAACATGATAAGACACGATTTGCCAGCCCTACTTCAAAGGCTTCCTTTTTACAAAATTGAGTTGTCATTAATTGGTTAAAAAATTTAAAGCCACACTACTCCATCTCAACTATATCCCCACCCTAATTTGATCAAACACAATTCATTAATATTATACAAAAGAGAGACATGTGATGTGACTTTTACGTGGTTCATTTCAATTGAATTGGTCTGGAGTTGCCTAATTTTTGTGTACATTTAATTGATTTACTAAAGTTGTAATTAATTGTTCCTTTTTGTGATGAATTAGCCAACCTATGAGGAAGATGAGTAGCATATTGAATGAACATTTATATATTTTTTTATTTTATTTTATTATTATTAATTTTTTATACTTTTTATTTAATTTCGCCTGGCATGTCTTGCTTGTGGTTTCGAGCTGAGAGCCTCCTTGAAAGGAATCTCTTTATCTTACAGAATAGAGGTGAGGTTTGTCTAAGTCTCACCCTACCGAGACCCTACTAATAATACATAATGCTACTGGTAAGAATTTACTGGGTTTGGTTGTTGTTGTATATTTAGAAACCCAAATTGAAGCAGTCTAAAAAACCCAATTTGAAACATGCAACTGTTTACTATTTCAAACGAATGTTGGTGTGCCTACGAACCCAAGACAACAATGCCCTGGGCGACGGTTCAGACAAAACAAACAGACCAATCGAAGTAAAGCCGCAATAAGAGAAGAGAAAGGACATGAAAGAGGCTTTGAACCTGTATCGTCTCAAAGAAGCAAAGATGCTTCCTTACTAATGGAATACAACCCAATTGACACCACCACTTAGATTAGACACAGGAAATAAACGGTGGACGAAAGAGAGCATGAAAGAGAGTGGGTGTCCAAATGGTGGAAAGGACATTCGGCAAATTTACAAAATAAAAAGAAGTAAAAAGAGATCGAACCAATAACCTCCGACGTATACAGAAACATGTGCGGTAGAACTAATTTTTATAAATATAATCCCTTCGTATTGTATAAACTATATTGTGAAAAAGAAATAAATATGAAAATCACCCACGCTTCATGCCATTTTTATTTATTGTTATCTTTAAGGTTTTGAAATTAAATGAAGAAGCAAAATTCTATAAATTATGATATCTCTAGACTCTAGTTCTGCTCTTTACGAATTATTAAAGTGGGCTTCATATGGAGAAGAAGCCCATAACATAGTTTTGGCCCATCCGAATTGAGGGCTTGAATAAACTAAACTGCCCACAAGGGAATTAAAAAAATGAGTAAATTACTATTTGCATCCCTGAGGTTTGGTCAGTTTTGCCACCTGCATCCGATTTTCAAATTATTAACAAATTTCACCTAAGGTTTGCATTTTGTTACCATCTGAGTCCCTATGACTAACAAGGGTTAGATTTTTCTGTTAAGTGGAAGGGCATTTCAGTAATTTTATAAAGTAGAGACTGTTTATGTAAATTTATAGATTTTAAAAGTAGGAGGACTATTTCTGTAATAACCTATAACATATAAAAATATAAAATTAAAAAAAACCCATTTGTCTCTCTTCTTCATCTCTCACCACCAGTCCACCGCCGCCGCCACTCTAGGCCATCGCCATCACTACCGTCAAGAATAAAATACAAACAAAGCAAGTTAGTAAATATTCCATTTCCATGATCTAGAAAACACAGTACAAACTAATACACAACCCTTAAGGCATAAGGTACGTTCTTTGAACACGGTTGTTCCGATTTGCAATTTACACTCTGTAAAAAAAGGATTTCCCTAAAACCAATGTAAAATCACCACAACAACACATTGGATTATTACTAGTTAAAACGACGACTCAAGACTGGAAAGCTAGAGAACGAGTAAAAATCAACTCCGGTGCCACCGCCTTCCTTCGTCAACCGATTCACCGGCGAAAGTTGCGAGAATCCGGTTGAATTCGCGGCGGAACCGGAATCCAGTGTGTATTCGGGTGACGAGAACGCGTCAGGAGAAGTCAACTTGATCGCCTGTGCGGAGGAAGACGCGAGGTAGTGGTGGTGACCGGTGGCTGGAGATGGTGGTGTCGGAAAGAGGAAGACGACGAGTCCAGAGGTTTTTTTTGTTTTGTGTAATCACATATTACGATTATAATCACAAATTTTGATTAGTTTTCTGTACTTTCATCTAAAATTGATAAGAATAATGAGAAACAATCACAAATTCCTTCGTTGCCATTCAATATTTTTGATCGATTTGAGACGAATTATGATTTCGATGATTCTGTTTCCAAAATTAACTTTTTGTTTCGAATTTTGGTCCCTGAATTTCACGATGTCTAGTGATATAATCCAATTATGAGCACCAAATGGCGAGATTCAAGGATTCCGATGTTCTTCTGGGCTCTGGCAGGGTTTCGACGTAAAGGGGCGGCGGCCAGGGTCCGCTGTTGTTCTGCCTGAAGCGAGCGGAGTAGCGCCGTTGTTCGTTTTTGTCGGAAAGGGATCGCTGGGTGCTCGAACGGAGTTTACATCGGCCTGACAAGGTTGCCGGAAGTCGATAAAGTCGTCGGGTGTCAGCGCTCTCTCTCCTTTCTCTATTTCATTTCTTTCTTTTCTTTTTATGATTTAATTATTTTACATAAATTACAAAACAGACCTCTGTTATTAGTTAACTTTATTAATTTACAAAACTAGTCCCTCACATGTGAAATGACTGAGATACCCTTTCACTTAACAGAAAAATTTAACCCCGTTAGTTCCAGGGACTCAGATGACAACAAAATGCAAACCTCAGGTGAGATTTGTTAATAATTTAAAAATCGGATGCAAATGACAAAACTGGCCAAACCTTAGGGATGCAAATAGTAATTTACTCTAAAAAAAAAATGGACTGACGTCAGTTTTTGTCGCACCCCCAAAATACCACTAACGGAGTTTATACCGTTAAGGGGCGCGACTAGACCAGGATCCACAACCATTAGTTACAAATACTAAACGAATCAGAGTAAAGTCCAATGTTCATAAATAAAACAATTCCAAAAGTTACGCAGCGGAATGTAAACATAAATATCTTAGCACTAGCCGCGTGCTTTAATTACAAAACATAAATTGTTATATAAATTCCCAAGTTAGTTCAATAAAAGTAAACATTTTCTTGAGCCATGTCAACCTGCTCCGGATACTCCTCAGCGATCTGCAAAAGTGAAAACCACGCAAGTGTCAACCAAAAGGCTGGTGAGTTCACGGTGGGCTTGTCATGCATTGGCCCGGTCTCATAATCATTTTCTTTGTCAACATATACATGCGTAATATTTGTTTCATGAAAAACGATACTTTTAAATGTCAGTTACCAACAATTTAATATGCGCTTAGTCTTGTAAGAATTAAAGAACTCAACCGATATCGCGGGTAGCTAATCCGTCAGTTCATGCACTAAGGAAGATTGTACCAAGCTGACTAATTATTCTGCGGTGTTCCACCGTCATTAATTTTTATTTGCGGACTTTCGTCACTGCTCTTTTTGCCTCCCCCGTGTCCTCCTCTTGGGATCACGGTGTCAAATAGGCTGATATTGTTCCCCGTGCACCTCCAGTGCCCCGGAGCGGAGTTTGTCAAACTCCAGTAGATCTACCCAACATCCCCTCGCTTTCACGAATTAATGGCACAATTAATTATGAGGACTTTTTATTTAACCAAAAACATTCCTTAGAAATCATGTGATATCATTTGGTTTAAAGCCTTTAACCTATGCTAGCCATATTAAAACATTTCACTTAGGGTTTCTTTCGAAACCAAAAATCATTTATCAGTTTTATTTTTCGTAACGACGACTTGATTCCTTCCCCAAGTGTTCCCATAAACACTTGGTGAGAATCAGTCAATTTGTATTCGTCCGGTGCTCGGCACTCGTAAGCTTTGTCAGCATTATTTCTAAGTTGTTCTTTCCGTCCCTATCGGGATCATGTCTTGCGGGTTAGTGACACTCACCTTTGGTTGCTCGGCTAGACTTGCTTAATTATCCTTGGATTGGTTTCTTAATGAAGACCTATAATTCATTTAGGTCTTATATATTAGTCTTGTGTCTAATTTATTTCAAACAACGTTCACTATGGCCCATAACATAGCACGTTAAGCTAAGACACGACATATCGACACACGACACCGATGGTTGATCATAAACAAGGGTTCACATAGTACAGAAATTAGACATGTATCATCATGGCATAATCATGTAAGTCATGGCATAACACTTAAGCAAATTTCACAAGTTTGGTTTTTAGGTCAGGTCTTAGTTTCGCTAGCATAGTTTCGCTAGGCAGTTTCGCTAGGTGCACGGGCAGCACTTTCGCTAGGCAATGCCCGGTGACACAGTTTCGCTAGGCTAGTTTCGCCCGAAACTGCTGACGCAGTTTCGCTAGCCTAGTTTCGCAGGGAAACTGGTTTGAACTTTCGTTCAGGTATTTCGCTCGATAGTTTCGCTCGAGCTGGTCTGGTCAGGTTGCCCGGCGACACTATAGTTTCGCTGGTCAGTGTCGCTGGAAGGAGATATAATTTCGCTACTTAGTTTCGCCCAGAGAACAACAGTTTCGCTGGTCGCGAAAAACATACGGATTTGTCTAAAAATCAACCTAACAGCTTCTGATCATACATGCAATTCATTATCTAGCATCCATAGGCATTTACTAACATAAATCAAGCAACTTTAACACGTTTAACATGCATTTTGATCATCAAATCTCTAAAATGGGTTCAAAACCCTAAAATGGCCTATTTTGCACAAATCTCTAACATGGATGGATTTCACACGTAAAGTTATCAACTTTAGTACAGATCTAGCATTCCTAAACAATATACTAGCAGATCAAACAGTTTCATGAAGATTTGAGCATGCTTTAAGAAGAAAACATATAGAAAAGCTTAAAACATAGTTTTTGGGACTCACGGATGATTCTAGAATCGATGAAGGAGATGAGATGATGGTCTAGAGGCTAAGATCTTGGTCTCTTGATGGTATTCTCGGCTGACCAGGTTCCAGAGAAGTGTGTGTGTGTTGATTATGAAATGAGGCAAATGAGGCTACTTAGGGTTTATTAAGTTTATTTATATCAGAGGCTAGTTTCGCTGGCAGTTTCGCTGGCTGGCGAAACTGGCTCTAATCTCGGGTACATTGATCAGTCTGGCCAGCTACCGGGCGAATCTATAGTTTCGCTCGGTAGTTTCGCTGACTGCCAAATTTAGGTAATTTTCACATAATCAAGTATTTACAATTTATCATGCTATTCACAATAATAAGTCATGTATTTAAATCACATTGCACATTAAGACAATCAATGATGAACACATAACACACATGGACGGGTTCGGTGATCAACCAAAGGTCGTGGACGTATTCGGCCTAGTTATGCATTAGCTACTAAGTTAACACTTATAACGTAACTAACGGGTTTGTCTAACGGAAGTTAACCTTGAAATTCTCGGGTGTCACATCATTCCCCTGAAATTGGAATTTTCGTCCCGAAAATTATTCTTGTGTCGTAGCGTTCGCAGCATCAGCTGTCGTCGTTGCTATCGTCGCTGGGGAAAGAAAGCAAAAAGTTTTAGGGTTGTCACATCCTCCTCCCGTTAAGGAATTTTGGTCCCCAAAATTAAATCATACCTTGAGTTTCCGTGGACTCTTGCTCGAACAAGTGAGGATACTTTTTCCTCATTTGATCCTCTCGCTCCCAAGTATATTCAGGTCCACGTCTTGAGTTCCATCGCACTTTGACGATCGGAATCTTGCTACGTTTGAGGGCTTTCTCTTCGCGTCCCATGATTTCTACCGGTTGCTCGATGAATCTCAGATGTTCATCGATTTCCAATTCCTCCAGAGGGATTACTTCGATGTCTTCAGTTAGACATTTCTTTAGGTTGGAAACGTGAAACACGTTATGAACTCCATCGAGTTCAGCAGGGAGTTGCAATCGATAGGCCACCGGCCCTACTTCCCCAATTATTTCAAACGGACCGATGTAGCGAGGATTTAACTTTCCGCGCTTCCCGAAGCGTATTACTCCCTTCCAAGGAGATACCTTCAACAATACTTTGTCACCCACCTCAAACTTTAGAGGTTTTCGTCGTTTGTCGGCATAACTCTTTTGTCGATCACGCGCTGCAGCCAGCCGTTGTCTGATTTGAATAATCCGTTCGGTCATATCGTGAATAACTTCCGGTCCAGTGAGCCCTTTCTCACCTGTTTCAGCCCAACACACGGGCGATCTACATTTTCTGCCATAAAGTGCTTCAAAAGGGGCTGCACGGATGCTTGAATGATAGCTATTGTTGTAAGAGAACTCCACCAGTGGAAGGTGAGTCTCCCAATCTTTTCCAAAGTCCAGAACACAAGCTCGGAGCATATCTTCCAAGGTTTGAATGGTTCGCTCCGACTGACCATCTGTTTGTGGGTGATAGGCTGTACTCATGTCTAGTCGGGTTCCCAATGCTTCCTGCATTGATTGCCATAACCGGGAAGTGAATCGAGGATCTCGATCAGAAATGATAGTCTTAGGCACACCGTGAAGCTTCACAATTTTGTCGATGTACAGCTTTGTCAATTTATCCATATTATCACTTTCCTTCATTGGAATGAAATGTGCAGATTTGGTTAATCGATCGATGATAACCCAAATCGCATCCGGTTGATTTGATCGATGAGGTAATCCTGTTACAAAATCCATTGAGATATCCTCCCATTTCCATTCTGGGATCTTTGGTTGTTGCAGTAATCCAGAAGGCTTTTGGTATTCAATCTTGACTCTTGAACATGTCAGACACTTAGCCACATATCGAGCAATGTCGGCTTTCATATTCGGCCACCAATAAAGATTCTTCAAGTCCTGATACATTTTATCCGATCCAGGGTGCACCGAGTATCTTGACTTGTGAGCCTCGTCCATCACGAGCTCACGGAGACTTCCAAACAAAGGAACCCAGATTCTGTCATTATAATACGTGAGTCCGTCAGACTTAACTTCAGAATGGCCATCTACACCACGCAGTGCTTCAGCTGCGAAGTTTTCGGCTTTCAAAGCTTCTCGTTGGCAGTCACGGATTCGATCCGGTAATCCTGAATGTATTGTAAGTTGAAGCGCTCGTACCCGACGAGGCTTTTCGTACTCTTTTCTGCTTAGGGCATCAGCCACAACGTTGGCTTTTCCAGGATGATACTTAATAGCCAAATCATAATCGTTTAGTAACTCGACCCACCGTCGTTGTCGCATGTTGAGGTCTTTCTGATCAAAGATGTGCTGTAGACTTTTATGATCGGTGAATATCGTGCACTTTGTTCCATATAGGTAATGTCTCCAAATCTTGAGTGCGTGCACAACGGCTCCCATTTCCAAATCATGCGTTGTATAATTCTTTTCTGTATCCTTTAGTTGCCTGGACCCGTAGGCAATTACCTTGTCTCGTTGCATCAACACGCAACCGAGTCCTTGGATTGATGCATCGCAATAAACCACAAAGTCGTCTATTCCATCGGGTAACGCAAGAATTGGAGCCGAACATAACATATCCTTGAGCGTTTGGAACGCGCGCTCTTCTTTCTCACCCCATCTGTATTGCACTCCTTTGTGCGTTAAGGCTGTTAAGGGTTGGGCCAATTGAGAGAAACCCTTAATAAACCTTCGATAATATCCGGCAAGTCCTAGAAATTGTCGGATTTCCGTTGGCGTTCTTGGAGTAGACCAGTCCTTTATAGCTTCCACTTTGGCTGGATCGACATGAATTCCTTCCTCATTAACAATGTGTCCAAGAAACTGGACTTCGCGGATCCAGAAGTCGCACTTCGAAAACTTAGCATAAAGCTGTTCCTTGCGGAGCAATTCCAGTATAAGTCGTAGATGCTCCTCGTGTTCTTCCTTTGACTTGGAGTAGATCAAAATATCGTCGATGAAGACTATCACAAACTTATCGAGGTACGGCTTGCACACTCGATTCATTAGATCCATAAATACAGCAGGTGCATTGGTTAGCCCAAACGGCATAACCAGGAACTCGTAGTGTCCATACCGAGTTCTGAAAGCAGTCTTAGGAACATCCTCTTCACAAACACAAAGTTGGTGATATCCAGACCGTAGATCAATCTTTGAAAAGTAGCTTGAACCTTGCAGTTGATCGAAGAGATCGTCGATTCGAGGAAGTGGATACCGATTCTTGATCGTAACTTTGTTAAGTTCTCGGTAGTCGATGCACATGCGGAACGTTCCGTCCTTCTTCTTAACAAACAGTACCGGAGCTCCCCATGGAGACGAACTTGGACGAATAAACCCCTTGTCGAGTAGCTCTTGCAGTTGTGAGGAGAGTTCGTTGAGTTCACTTACAGCCAATCGGTAAGGTGCGCGTGCGATCGGAGCGGCACCTAGAGCTAAATCAATCCCAAACTCAACTTGTCGAAATGGAGGCAAGCCAGGTAGATCTTCAGGAAATACATCTTGGAAGTCGCGAACTATCGGGTAGTCATTAATTTTGCGCTCGGGATGTGTCGTGTCAGTGACGTTCGCAAGAATCGCGAAGTGACCCTTACGGAGGCATTTCTGAGCTTTGAGAAACGAGATAATACCAGTTACTACTCCACCTTTTTCACCTTGAACCGTTAATTCTTTACCGTCTTCGAGTGGGATACGAACCACTTTTTCCTTACATAAAATTTCAGCTCGGTTTTCGGATAACCAATCCATTCCTACTATGACGTCGAAACTACCAATTGGGAAAGGCATAAGGTTGATTCCTAATGTATGGCCAGCTAGTTCTAACTTACAGTCTTTAACTATCTGAGTCGTATCATGAAGTTTACCGTTTGCTAGTTCTACCACATACTTAGCATCTAAGTTAACTGGTTTAGCATTTATTAGTCTAGCAAACTTAGTGGAAATAAAGCTTCTTTCAGCACCAGAATCAAATAAAACAGTAGCAAAGAAACCGTTCAAAATAAATTTACCGTTGATCACGTTGGCATCATTGCGAGCTTCTCCTTGACCCATCACGAAAGCTCGGCCTCTACCGTTTCCACCATTCCCACCATTGCCATTGCCATTTCCATTACCATTACCATTACCATGGCCACCGTTGTTCCCCTGGTTACCATTCCCTTGTCTCCTCAGTTGAGGGCAATCTCTTTTCATGTGGCCTTGGGCACCACATTCATAGCAACCATTGCCATTTCTTCTTGGGACTTCATTGTTACGGTTGTGCCCATTGTTATTCCAATTTCCCCGGTTATTACCATTGTTGTTGTTGTTGTTGTTGTTCTGCCTCGTCCGGTTTTGTTGTTCAGGAATGACTGCCCAACAGTCGTCTGCCACGTGGCTTTTCTTACCACACCTCCCACAAGTTAAACTTTTTCTACAGACTCCCGAGTGATGCTTGCCGCATGTGTTGCAAGTGGGCAGGTTCTGACCATTTCCGCCCTGGCGGTTGTTGCTGCTATTGACACCAGATCGCTTACTTTGACCTTGGGAGTGATAGGATTTCCCAGAGCTGTTGGCCACACTCTGCTGATTCATTGACACCTCAGGAATCTCATTCTCGGCCTTCCTCTTGCCACTCAAGGCAGTCTTCTCGGTGGCTTTCGCAGGTAGAGTTCCCTTCTCAATTTCTTGGTCGGTCAACTTATGAGCTAGACGAATAGCTTGTTGCACAGTTGCTGGGTTGCTAGCAGTCACCATTCCTTTAATTTGAGGCGCGAGGCCTTCCAGATAACGCTCGATGCGTTTAAACTCAGCGTCGACCATTGTGGGGCATAGGACCTCATATTCATGATATCGAGCAGTGTACTGTTCGATTTCAGACCCAGACATCTTCAAATTCAGGAATTCACCCTCAAGCTTCTTGACTTGGTCACGTGGACAGTATTCTTCCATGATCAGCTCCTTAAATGCTGCCCACTGCATGTTATCAGCCGCTTTTAGCCCAACCATCTGAATTTCAGCGTTCCACCAGGAGAGTGCGGCTCCCTCGAAGGTACCAGTAGCAAACTTCACCTTGCTTTCAGCCGGGCAGTTACATATGGAGAAAACCTTTTCGGACTTTTCAATCCACCTAAGGAGTCCTACTGCTCCTTCTTCGCCGGAAAATGTCATCGGCTTACAGTCCATGAAGGACTTGAACGTGCAGTGGTGTTGGTTTCCTGATGCATAAATAGTTCGGATTTTAAAATTAAACAGGTCATGATATAATTGCTTTGTGCCTTAACCGGCGTAATAGTTACCCTGTGCGGCATATGCAGCTTGGACGGCTGCCACCGCGGCTTGCACATGTTCAGCAATCATCGCTTGTAGCTGTGCAGGCGTCATGTTTATGCCACCTCTTCTGTTTCCTCTTCCAGACATCTTGCTGAACAGTCAAAGTAGCCAGTGTTCAGTCACAGTTATATTTTTATACATATCCCATAATATGTATATTAGCCAGTTCCCGTTATCCCACTATTAGTCCAGAAAAAAATTTCGTGCAAATTGAGGCGTCGTCAAAGAACATCGTAAATGCTATCGTCGAAGGTCGGCTTCCCATAAAGTCACCGTCGGCGTAGTCGTCGTAGTAGAAATCAGGATGTAGCGTGTAGCATCGTTTCGTTGTCGCTTTCCCCAGAGTAGTGTGCGTATTCGAGTTCGCGTTTCGTATTCGTGTGAAAATTTCCTAAGGTCTTTCCGTTAGACTACTTAGACACGGTCTATATATATACTTATATATATATATATACATATATCTGTACGTACTAAGCTTTTACTTACACAGCAGAGAGAGAGTATCCCAGGTTGGCACGTAAAAATTTTGTCTTTGGGAATTTGTTTGTTTGTTTCGTAACCAAGGTTTTCAAGTTGCAGTTTCCAAATCGTTTTCAAAAATGATTCCAGTTCTCTGCAACTTATGGCTCTAATACCAATCTGTCGCACCCCCAAAATACCACTAACGGAGTTTATACCGTTAAGGGGCGCGACTAGACCAGGATCCACAACCATTAGTTACAAATACTAAACGAATCAGAGTAAAGTCCAATGTTCATAAATAAAACAATTCCAAAAGTTACGCAGCGGAATGTAAACATAAATATCTTAGCACTAGCCGCGTGCTTTAATTACAAAACATAAATTGTTATATAAATTCCCAAGTTAGTTCAATAAAAGTAAACATTTTCTTGAGCCATGTCAACCTGCTCCGGATACTCCTCAGCGATCTGCAAAAGTGAAAACCACGCAAGTGTCAACCAAAAGGCTGGTGAGTTCACGGTGGGCTTGTCATGCATTGGCCCGGTCTCATAATCATTTTCTTTGTCAACATATACATGCGTAATATTTGTTTCATGAAAAACGATACTTTTAAATGTCAGTTACCAACAATTTAATATGCGCTTAGTCTTGTAAGAATTAAAGAACTCAACCGATATCGCGGGTAGCTAATCCGTCAGTTCATGCACTAAGGAAGATTGTACCAAGCTGACTAATTATTCTGCGGTGTTCCACCGTCATTAATTTTTATTTGCGTACTTTCGTCACTGCTCTTTTTGCCTCCCCCGTGTCCTCCTCTTGGGATCACGGTGTCAAATAGGCTGATATTGTTCCCCGTGCACCTCCAGTGCCCCGGAGCGGAGTTTGTCAAACTCCAGTAGATCTACCCAACATCCCCTCGCTTTCACGAATTAATGGCACAATTAATTATGAGGACTTTTTATTTAACCAAAAACATTCCTTAGAAATCATGTGATATCATTTGGTTTAAAGCCTTTAACCTATGCTAGCCATATTAAAACATTTCACTTAGGGTTTCTTTCGAAACCAAAAATCATTTATCAGTTTTATTTTTCGTAACGACGACTTGATTCCTTCCCCAAGTGTTCCCATAAACACTTGGTGAGAATCAGTCAATTTGTATTCGTCCGGTGCTCGGCACTCGTAAGCTTTGTCAGCATTATTTCTAAGTTGTTCTTTCCGTCCCTATCGGGATCATGTCTTGCGGGTTAGTGACACTCACCTTTGGTTGCTCGGCTAGACTTGCTTAATTATCCTTGGATTGGTTTCTTAATGAAGACCTATAATTCATTTAGGTCTTATATATTAGTCTTGTGTCTAATTTATTTCAAACAACGTTCACTATGGCCCATAACATAGCACGTTAAGCTAAGACACGACATATCGACACACGACACCGATGGTTGATCATAAACAAGGGTTCACATAGTACAGAAATTAGACATGTATCATCATGGCATAATCATGTAAGTCATGGCATAACACTTAAGCAAATTTCACAAGTTTGGTTTTTAGGTCAGGTCTTAGTTTCGCTAGCATAGTTTCGCTAGGCAGTTTCGCTAGGTGCACGGGCAGCACTTTCGCTAGGCAATGCCCGGTGACACAGTTTCGCTAGGCTAGTTTCGCCCGAAACTGCTGACGCAGTTTCGCTAGCCTAGTTTCGCAGGGAAACTGGTTTGAACTTTCGTTCAGGTATTTCGCTCGATAGTTTCGCTCGAGCTGGTCTGGTCAGGTTGCCCGGCGACACTATAGTTTCGCTGGTCAGTGTCGCTGGAAGGAGATATAATTTCGCTACTTAGTTTCGCCCAGAGAACAACAGTTTCGCTGGTCGCGAAAAACATACGGATTTGTCTAAAAATCAACCTAACAGCTTCTGATCATACATGCAATTCATTATCTAGCATCCATAGGCATTTACTAACATAAATCAAGCAACTTTAACACGTTTAACATGCATTTTGATCATCAAATCTCTAAAATGGGTTCAAAACCCTAAAATGGCCTATTTTGCACAAATCTCTAACATGGATGGATTTCACACGTAAAGTTATCAACTTTAGTACAGATCTAGCATTCCTAAACAATATACTAGCAGATCAAACAGTTTCATGAAGATTTGAGCATGCTTTAAGAAGAAAACATATAGAAAAGCTTAAAACATAGTTTTTGGGACTCACGGATGATTCTAGAATCGATGAAGGAGATGAGATGATGGTCTAGAGGCTAAGATCTTGGTCTCTTGATGGTATTCTCGGCTGACCAGGTTCCAGAGAAGTGTGTGTGTGTTGATTATGAAATGAGGCAAATGAGGCTACTTAGGGTTTATTAAGTTTATTTATATCAGAGGCTAGTTTCGCTGGCAGTTTCGCTGGCTGGCGAAACTGGCTCTAATCTCGGGTACATTGATCAGTCTGGCCAGCTACCGGGCGAATCTATAGTTTCGCTCGGTAGTTTCGCTGACTGCCAAATTTAGGTAATTTTCACATAATCAAGTATTTACAATTTATCATGCTATTCACAATAATAAGTCATGTATTTAAATCACATTGCACATTAAGACAATCAATGATGAACACATAACACACATGGACGGGTTCGGTGATCAACCAAAGGTCGTGGACGTATTCGGCCTAGTTATGCATTAGCTACTAAGTTAACACTTATAGAACCTACCGTGAATACTCCGAGTCATACCAAATTACCAACCCTTCTAGATTTTTGGCCATCTTTATGGTACGATCTTTACCATTTCTCCATTTCAAGTTCTGTTTCAAACACGATACTTACAAAAAATTCAAGCGTAAATTTTCAAAAAGTAAAATGGTTCGATAAGAATTAAATATTTGATTTATATGGTTAAATTCAACAAGTTGGTAAGTGCTTTGAATTTTATCAATGATTTTACCATTCCATTTATTTAATCATGCGTGTACGTGGCATAGAAAATACATACCTTTTAAGATATAATAATAATAATAAAAAATAATAATAAAAAGCAAATAATTGTTTACCATATTAGAATATATTATTATTAGTACTAGGGTTAAGACTAGGGTTAAGCCCACGGGTCTGGTTTGCCTAACTATTAATAATATTCAACATGACTAATATATATATAACTAAATAGTTATAGTTATATACTTATATATATACTCATGTTGAATATTATTAATAGTTAGGCTATAATTTATAGAGATCACAAGTAAACTCTAAAATCGAACCAGACCCGTGGGCTTAACCCTAATACTAATAATAATATTATTCTAATATGAAGAAGCTTCATTATGAACTCTATATTTGTTCACGAGTGTTTAGTATAGGTAAATATAATCCAAAGAATTTTTTTTTAAATATGATATTTAATTAAATTATAGAGATAAATACGAGAACTCCACTATGATTTCACTTAGAGGCCGAATTAAAATAAGCAATTAAGTAAATAAATTATTACAGATATCATTCCTCAAAATGAATATATATATATATATATATATATACTAGGATAGAACCCGTATGTTATACGGGTTAAATCATTTTTTTGGGTAAAGAGTTATACGGGTTAAATCATTAGAAAATATATATATTTGATAATTTATGCATACTCGTTTTATTACCCGAATAACGTATTACATTATATTTAATAAAGTTATAATTCATAATATAGTATTGGTGACTTTATCTTCTTCATAAAAATATATTTAGAGCATGTCTCTACTTGTATATTTGGAAAAAATACAACATAAACATGATCATCTTTATAAATGGTTGTTAGAAAAACAATCCAACCCTGAATAGCGACTAACACTAACTTATGATTTGACAAACTTGAGACTTTAAGTCTCGATAGAAAGTTAGGTGAGTATAAAATTTTATCAAAATTATAATGAACATATCCTAATTGTTGAGTATAAAGTCTAAATTATAATCAGAATATTATAATGTTAAATCAATAAAAAAATATTTATCTTGGTATATATTAGAAAACGTACAATTATATTAGTCATGATGTTTAAAATTTTCAATTTGAATGAACACGGATCATTTGATATGATAGAAAAACTATTTAATATTGGATATTATGAACATAAATATTATCGTTTGCGGATTTCTCTATAAATAGTATTATCCACAATGTTGATTGGATTTGTAAAACAATATTAGTTATTCATTAATTATAATATTAAATATGATTTGCTCAATTATATTTAAAAAACACGGTAAATAAATGTCTATTGGTATTTTATAAGTTTTTTTAAATATTTATTAAATGAAAATAATAATAGTTTAAAAAAGAATTTTAAATAAAAATTAGATGTAAATTAATATATGATTGTTATAATTCCATAAATATAATTAAATAAAAATATATCATGATTATAAGGGATATAATTTCCAAAAAAGAATTTATTAGGGAGTAGATTTGGGAGGGAAATTTGTGTGAGAATAATTCTAGTGTTGACAAGTGTCAACAATTGTAATTGTTTATTAGAGTAGGAAGATATATATATATATATATATATATATATATATATATATATATTATAAAACAAAATGTTAATTATATGTTTGAATATAATTAGGTTAATTATATGTTTGAATATATATAATTAAAATGAAAGGTTCCGAGAAGAAACAAGTGAAATTTGTTCCAACGTCGTATTCCGTCATCACAGACGTGGTAAACAAGCTTCGAGCATATATGTTTTCCAAAAAGAGACAAAGAGATTCATTTTTTAATTATATATATTTAAAAAAACTAATATTTGATGTTTGATATCTGATGTTTGATTAATTGATTCATACAGTCAAAAATTCAAAATGTATCATTTTGGAAGTTAAAGCCAAATCCATAATAAATTGTTCCTAAATTTGTCTTTTTGGTAAATGGGAAACGATATAAAAATGTCATCATGAATGTCCATTTATTGAGTTAAAAAATAAAATTAAAATACTATTATATATAATACAAAAGGCATTGAGTAGGTTACACACAAAATGGACTATTCATAAGCCCATATCCAATGAAATGGGATAGCGTGCGGAGACCATACGTCCATACCTACTTTACCCACTTTATATTATGTCTGTATCTCTCTCTCTTTGCTTTATGTATTGTCATTTTTTCAATTTTGAAGAGAGGAAGTATCTCTCTCTATTCAACATTCTCTGTCTCTCTCTACAAAACCATGCTTCTCTCTCTACAACAACCGCTGGCTTCTGTCTCTTGCCTCCGATCTGTACACAGAGCAACCGGGTTTATGAACCCCGGTGAACCGCCATAGATGCGATGGCCGTTTGTTGGGTTGATTTTCCGTTTCCGACACCGGTTTGTTGTTTCGCACCTGTCAACAACGTTTTATCTATGTTTCACTCTCGCGATGATATTTCCGGTGACGGCGCGGCGTCTAATGAAGCCGTCACCGGTTATGAGCGATTTGGGGTGTTTTGGATGATATTTCCGGTGACGGCGCGGCGTTTAACGCAGCCGTCACCGTTTATGAGCGATTTGGGGTGTTTTGTTTGGTTTCTTTTTGCCGATTTGGCTTCGCGATGGTTTCTCCGGTGGCAGCGTGACACTTAATGCAGTCGTCGCTGGGGTGCTGCCGTTTATGATGGCTTAGGGCTATGTACTTTTGAGTCATTGTTTATCTTAGATCTGTTGTTATTGTTGATGGTTTGGTTTAAATTGGAAGTTATATGACTGCCATATTTTTGGTGGCTACTGGTCTTACAGGTATGGTGACGCCGCCGTTCACCGGTTGGTGACACCGCCGTTTATGACAGGCTGGTGACGTCACCGCTCCTAGCGGTTGGTGATGCCCCTGTTTATGCGGTTTGAGACAATGGCAAATGCTCCTTTTTGAAATCTGTTCTGTTCTGGTGCCTGAACGGTTTCTATTGTGGGTTTCGGGTTTGACACGGCGGCGATGATGACTCTGGTTTGAGCCCATTTTTTCAGATCTGGTGATAGTGGCGATGATGATTTACATTAGGGTTTACATAACCTGTAAACCCTAATCTGAGCCTTCGTTTTCAATTTTTTTGTAGAGTTTTCAACAATTTCTTTCTCCTTCGGTCTTTTATTAATTTTACAAACTTGAAACACAAAGAATTTAAAAAAACTATCAAACAGACATTTTTTTTCGTTTGTTCCATTTTTTCATTGAAAGGTTTGTTCTACCTTTTTATTGAAAGAAAATAAAATTGAAAGAGTATAGGGCATGGAGAGGAGGCAGAAGATTGACAGACGTCAACATCTGAAATTTCACATGTGGCATGTTGTTTGTTTATTTTCTTGGTTTTGTACATTTTAAATTAAAAAAATTGGGTTTTTTACAATTATTATATATATATATATATAAAACCAGTTTTTAATAGTAGTATGTACAAGGTCAAAGCATAAATTTGCAACTTATAAAGCTTGGTCAAATGCATTCGTTCATGTCATGTTTGTAATATTATTAAAGTTGGAGGTTATTTGGTAGGTAATGGCATGTTTGTAATATTGTTAAAGTTGGAGGTTATTTGGTAGGCACTGAAAATGAAAACGTAGAAAGATTGTAAAATCTTCCAACCTTTTACCTACTCTCTGTCCCCCCCCCCCCCCTCTCAAACGTACACAAAAACCTTCCCATGAGGTGGAAATCTTTTAACACCTTTTCAACAGTTTTTAACACAAAATAAATAATAAGAAAGCGGAAATGAAACAACCTAATGATAAACATATAATCGGGCCTCATGCAGAAGCATAAAACAAACAAAGCGAGCTACCCGACTATGGACACAAATGAGGCCCAAACTATTAATATGACTTTCATTTTACCCTGACGAGTGGTAAAAACTATTGCATCTTAAATAAACACAAACATCGTTGCATGTCACTTTCCGTAAAAATTGAATTAACAATGTAACCACGGTCTTCCGCCGCAACGCGCGGACGGGTCATCAACTCGTCTTATTCAAGTACTATCAGAAGTCCCAAAAAATAACTTTCATGACATAAAATTATCTAACACATCGTTTAAAATTCGAAAATATAAAAGTGTAAATTCTATTAAATTTAATTGTATGAAGTTTTTACACGTCTGGTGACGAGACGTAACTTTAATGGATACGTGTATTGCTAAAAGTTCTATGATTTATAACGAAGACGCTAGAGTCTAGACTACAGTTATATATAAACAGTGAAAAGTGTTATGTTCAATATGGGTAGAATTGAAAATAATTTTATAGGACACCAAAAACAATTTGTGGAAAACAAAGAATTTCTTCACCTTTATATTATGTTAAATAAAGTAGTCTATGGTCAAGATGAAACTTCCACTTCTCATTCACATGGCCTTTTTGACCCCTCCCCCACCCCTTCCTACATGTATATATAGATAAGCAATCATCAATAACATATACAAAACCCTAGAAAGATTATATGTATACCCAAAACATAATGAATAACAAAACTAGCTTATTGTTCATTGCTTTATTCATCACCTTTTGTGTACCTTTTGTTACATCTCAAGAAGTTGGTAAGTCCCCAAAACAATTTAACTTCACACGTTGTAATCATCGATCTTTTCGATTCATTTTACTGTATATGTTTTCTATTCTTGAAATATGTTGTTAATTGTGGATCAGATGATGAACATGAGTTCACATATGACGTGAATAGTCCCAATGGCCCAGACCATTGGGGAGAGATCCATCCAGAGTGGAGTATGTGTAATCAAGGAGACATGCAGTCACCAATCGATCTGATTCATAAACGGGTCCATATAACATCTGAACTAGGAAGACTTGATAGAGATTATAAACCCGCAAATTCAACACTTACTAATCGAGGCCATGATATGATGGTATGCATATGCATGCACCATAATATATATACAATTTTATCATCATAAGATATATATATATATATATATATATATATATATATATTTATTTCTAGTAATTAATTAATTATAATAACTTCTTGTTCAAAAAAATATATAGTTGAGATGGATAGGTGGAGCGGGGCATATTCATGTAAATGGAACCGAGTACCAACTTAATCAAGCCCACTGGCACACCCCTACAGAACACACCATCAACGGCCGAAGGTATCAAAATCTCTTTCTATTATTATTATAAGTTTATACTAAAAACGACTATTTACGACCCTCAATACTGTCGCAAGTGATCTTTACCACCAGTTTGTGACTGGTTAGGTATTCCATCACAAAATAACTTTTGTGATCACATATAGGGTTGCAAATGACCTTATACGTCTATTTTTGCAACCGGTTGGTGGGTCTCTTAACTTAACTTGGTGGAAATAACTTTTACGAAAAGAGTACTTTACAACAAAAGACTTTTTTACTAGAATTTCGATCACAAAATTAGCAATGTTGTGACCAAACTTTTTCATAACTGATTTTGTCCGTGCTAAGTTTGTGATCGGTTTAATAAGTTATGATCACAAATTTAGGTACCAGTATATTATTGCAATTCCTAATGTTGCGACTATTTTTGTGACAAATATATTTTACAACCGATTTCCCGATCCAGGGCTAACTTTGTGATGGATTTTGTCTCAGTCGCTAACTATGTGTAACTTTTTGAATTGGTCGCTAATTTTGCGACTATTTTGTCAGTGTCGCGTTTGCCTGTTTTAACAAAATTCTTATAAATTCTTTTTTTTCTTCTAAATTCATCTTAATTACATGTATAGATTTAATCTGGAGCTACATTTGGTACATCAAAGTATCGACCAGAAGGTTGCAGTGGTTGCAATCCTATACAAAATTGGTCGCCCTGATTCCTTTTTAACGACGGTAAGTTAACTAACTTTTTTATTTTATTTTATTTTATTATTATTATTATTTTTATTGTATAAATTAATCATCATGCTCATCTATATTTTCTTTAAAACTTGTAATCAGATGGAACCATATTTAAAAACACTTGCTTCCACAAAAGGAGTAGAAGCAAACGTTGGAATAATAGACCCCCGACAAATAAAAATTGGGAGTAGAAAATATTATCGCTATATTGGCTCCCTCACTACTCCTCCATGTGACCAAAATGTTATTTGGACCATTGTTCGAAAGGTAAATAATTTATTTTCATATATATTTTTTAGACCTAGTTACTAACTCATAATAATCCGTATTATCAGTTTGATCGACAAATAACAATTTAGTTGTCAGGACAAATACCAATAGCATAATCATATACTTTGATGCTTAATTTCCAGCTTACAATGATTAATTTAAATGAAATAGAGGACATATAAACAAAAATAAAGGAAAATTAATCAAATGTAAATGTATAATGAATATATTAGCTACTACTGATGATATTGCCCTGACAACATAAATGAAAGTTGAAAGTGTAATTTGTTTACAACCTAATAAAATGTTATTAGGTTGTGATAATTTTAGTATAAACTTGATCGGTACTAAAAGACGTTATTTTTTGCTTCATTATTTATCAGGTGAGAACGGTTTCACGAGAACAGTTGCGTATAATACGCGATGCAGTCCACGATGTGAGTTCAATTTACTGTTTACATATTTTTTTATATCGTAAATACGTACTTAGCGGTTAATTTTGGAATTAAAGTTGTACGTGTGCTAATTTTAGCTGGCTTGTGGTGTAATTAACAGGAAGCTGATGCTAATGCAAGACCGATTCAAGCTTTGAATAATCGTTGGTTGAAGCTTTATAGACCAGATGATGATGGAATGGATTAGGGTTTCAGTTAATTATATACTGCTGATTTGCAACTCAAGATCGACACATAATTTATATACGTACTTTCTTTAAATATTGATTTTGTTTCAATTTATTAATTTGTTTCATTGTAGATTGAGTTTGTATGCACGTATCTTAATCCTAATAAAACAATAAATTTTTTTACCACATGTCTAATTTATAAATGGTCCACATCACCAACGCCACATGTCAAACTCACAATCAATTACCAATTTAGTAATCATCAATTAAGATTAATTATCAATTTTATCAAAAACTAAAATTTTATTTTGAATTTTAATATAATTAATGTAGATTTTATTAATTAACTCCATAATTATAGTCTTTTATAGAAAGTAATCAACAACTTGTCAAACATAATAAAATTTTAAATGTTATAAAAATTTTATATCAATCATAATTTTCAAATTTCTTAATCATTATCTTTTTCTTTTGTATTTATCAAATATTATTACTCTCTATTCAGCCCGTGTATTACACAGGTTACTAACCTAGTTGGTTATATTGTATGAGGTTCATAAATACTTGAATAAATAATAAATAATAAAGATGCATGTTCTTAAATAAAACTTTAGCTTTCTGTAAGTATTCAATTATATATATGTATGTACTTTTATAAATTATTTTGTTAGTTTTAGTAATGATTATACTTATCTTTGTAACATATTGTGACTTGTGAGTACTGTCCACAATTAAAATAGAATCCTTCATATATATAAGATTAATGTTGTTAGGTAGTTTTTTTTGTTTTTTTTATTTTGTTCTTTTTACGTTCGTTTTAGCAATGTAATTGTTTTTATATCAACGTAATCCCGCAACAACACGCAAATAGTAAATCTAGTGTAAAACCTTCACTTATCTAAGAACGTAGATTGGAGATGTGGAAGGTATTACGAATTCCCTTCAATTCTTATTGTATTTAGAGTGATAAGTCCCTAGTCCGATTCTGGAAACAATCTCAAAAAGGTTTACTATATCGAGGACTTGTTTTTTTCTTTTTTCTTTCCGAAATGAATTATACATTTTGAAGGACATACTTTTAACATCACTTTATCTCAAACATTAAATTCTAACAGTTTTCATCTCCGATAGGCGTAACTTTTTTTCATTATCAAGTTATTTAAAAAAAAGAAAAATCACAATTTTCTTTTTCAATATATTTTAACATGTGAATAGACTTTAATATGTAAAAATAATATTGAGCTATTTTTCTTATATCAAACATAAAGTATGTTGGTTTTTATGCTTAAAATTTTATCTAAGCGATTTTATGATTTTATGTAAAAATAATATGTTGGTTTGTCAGTATTTATTTGCCCTAATTTTTTTATTATTATTAATATTTCAAATTTGTTTGAGTTTATTAATTGAATCTCTAATTATTATGACAAATTTCTATTTTTGTAATTACTATAATAATAATAACCTTTTTAGATGTTTAAGAAACCTGCATTTAAAAAAAATGGCATTTAAAAAAACAAACGAGAATTGTTTCAAAACCGAGAAGCCATCAGCTCTTACGTTTTTTTGTACGTACTTAACCACGCTTTATTTATAATTGTTATAACAACGGTCGACCTCTTAAACATATAAGAAGCTAAAAGTTTTAAAAGGACGTGTAAAAAATCGAAAGCGGACTACTTTAATACTATGCTGACGTATCCTCTTACATTTCTTTTTACGTACTTAACCATGTTTCATTTATACTTAATTTTAATAATTATAAATCTTTTTTGACTTTCATGAAACATACATTCTATAAAGGACGTTTATAAAAGACTATTAAAAAGTTTTTAGAACCCATAAAATTAAAATAATTATAACCTTCTCTCTATGTAGTTAAACACACATAAATGATAAATCAACTGTAACACACGGGGTTAACTTTTATGTTGGTTTATCATCCTACTCCAACAAATAGGTAAGTGAATAACAACAAAAATAGAAGTTTCGACCAGCTTCTATGATGAAAATAAAACAAATTGTTACATGTTTGACCAATAAAAGAAAATTAAAGTTTAAAAAAGAAACATGTTAAATTTATTCCTATCGTGTATTTCGTCATCACAAACGTAGTAAACAAGTATGTTAACTTTAGAAAACCTGTAACGTTTGACTTAACTTTCGTTTTACCTAAGATTCGAAACAATTTAATATACACAGTTTTACCCTACTAATAAAATAACACTACTCTTCTTTCAACCGTAGATTGTCAAGAAAATGTTATGTTAGTTGATTTGGTTATGTTTTTAAAGGTGTCCATTTGTAAGTTTGTATTTTGATAAGTTTAAAATGTAACCCAAATAACTTTGCTTAAAAAATGGAAAATTCAAACGTAATTGTTCAATGAGTAAATAGTACTTCCACAAAAAACATAAATAATTAATTTTATTGTTGAACATTCAATAAATTCAAAAAGTTGGTAAATGCTTTCGCTTCATTTATGATTAATGATTCCATTTTACTATTAGGCCACGTATATACTCATTTTGAAAGCTATTATTCGAAACATCATCAATTGAGGTTATCACTAAAAAGAATGTAATTATAGATAACTTATGTGAGAGTTATGACTTGAATTTTGCCGTTACCTTATGTCTCTATTTATACCCATGGACACTTAAGAGCATTTAATGCCCGAGACGCTAGTCCTTCATCCTTTGACAACTCTGGTTACTATGCTTGGGAGCTTTCTGTGGCTGGGATTGCCTATATCCAGTTGACGTGTATGTAATGTCCCAAATTCTTTATGTGACCTTTATTTGGAAATGTCTTATTGTGTGCGGGAAGGGTCGGATATGTGTAGTTAGTAAACACATCCTCGAGGGGTTTAGTAAAATATTAACTTAGTTATTAAAGTTATGTTTGTGACTAGTTAAGTATTTACTAAAAGATTGGGGGTTCAAGGGGTAAATATGATATAGTGGAATTACAACATAAGAAAAAGAAAATTCTGGGTTCTTCCCAGATGTGTTACGCAAGCCAGGAGGAGGGAGCAAGGAGAAAACCTATTTCTTGTGGGAAATCTCTAAATTGAACTAGTTTGAAGGAGGATTAAGAGGGGATAAATCGAAATTGGGCTTAGGAGGTCATCTAGTTCGCTATTCCTTGTCCAATCTGGGTTTTTCTGTCAAGTAAGTGGGTTTTCAAGTTATGTGATTTCCAAGGAACTCGATTGTAGAGTAAATTGATGTAGGAGGGTTGTGATATATGTGTTTCTATGCCTAGATGATGCATTATTTCACCTTGCATGTCCATATTTCTATGATTTGTTAGTAAGATTGTAATGGGGTTAAAACCCGCCTCATGTGGATCGAAATTTTTGTTAGATGAGAGGTTGGGTTGGATTTCAGAATCATAAGAGCTTGATTCTTATTAAAGACTAGTAATTCCTCATGAAATTTGATAAATGTATCATTTATAGTTAATGATAGGTTGAATGGAATGAAGGAATACTTCATACAAGTAAGAATACTAGTTGTGCACGCTAGGTGTTCGATAAAATGCCTAGGTGAAGATTTATTAAGTTTGAGGCATGAATTATTGCATAAATTGAAGTATTGTGTCATGAGATATGAAAGTGTGTATCTGCTTATGATAAAGGTCTAGAAATGCCTAGACTTAGGTCTTCTTATTCATGAGGCTTGTGTGTGTATGAAAATTTAGAGTCAAGTGTGCCAACACTTGACATGGGTTCATTATGTACATTTGTATTTGCAAGAATGTGGATATTTATGATTAATTAATAATCATGGTAATATAGGTGAATCGTGCCAGCCATCAAGGAGCCAGTGGAACTTTTCTGTGATAATGAAGGAGCGGTTTCCTTGACAAAGGATGTAAGGGACAATCGCCATTCAAGACATATCGACAGAAAGTACCATTTCATCAGACATAAGGTAGAAGAAGGGTACCTCGTTGTGAAGAGGGTATCATCTGAAGAGAATCCTGCAGATCCATTCACAAAGGGTCTGAGTAGGATCCAACACCATCAGCATGCTAGGGGTATTGGTCTGAAGGATGATGTTATATTTAGTAGTTAGGTTGAAACTTATGACAAAGTAAATGTAATTGACTTTTGGTGATTAAATAATGGAGAATTATTTATAAGTTTGTTTACTACCTTTTATCAAATGTTGTTGTTGTGTTTCATTTTTGCATGTTTAACTTCCCGAATAATTAGATTATTCAAAACTCCACAGTCAATCATACTTTTGGAAGTAAGTAGTGAATTAAGACTGTCATGAATGGAATTGTAGATTGTCTAAGGAGTGTTAGACATGGCAATGGCATTGCTGCAATATTCATGAGTACTTTGAAATAGAGATTTTAAGTATTGGATTAACCCACGCTCAGAGAATTACTTCATGGAATTTATCACGGGTAATTCTGAGACGATAATATCTTGTAATCTTTACACGGAGATATATGAGTTGTGGTTTGCAAGTCAATTGTGCATTGATGATACGTAAACGCATTGGTAACTCGATGTTATAAAACGTATTATTGTGCATGATTTGACGAGTAGATGGTGCAAGCATATAAGTCAAAGTTTATTCGTTCCTTTTGCCCTAATGGGAAAAGCGATATCTTTGGGCCCCTCGGTGATTTGATGTTGACTTATAGTGCCGGGCCCAACCAGGACTGAATTGATGTGTTCAATTGGAAGTTCTATGTCATTACAAATCGAAAATCGGGAAACAAAGTACTGGACAATGAGATTGATTATATTTCATGTCTCATGTTCGAATGATATCTTGTAGAACAGAGGATTATATGATCTCTTATCATAGGACACATTACTGACTCAGTCAGAATTCAAAGCATTCATTGGAAGCTACAATTTGCTGATCGGTTAGGAAGTTATAGTTATTAGACTTATCCAAGTGGGAGACTGTTGGATTAGGTGTCTAAGCCTATAACTATAATTGATAGCAGCACAGTCCTTTTGGGTTGCCCTCAAGACTCGACACATGGAGAATTATTAAAAGGGAAAAAGAAATGGTTTATTAATTATTATGGTTTAATAATTAATTATACAAAAACTATTTGGGAGGTTAATTAACAATTTAGTTAATTGAAAGGGATAATTAACAATTAATCAATAGTTGATTAAATTAGGAAAGTTGTTATCCCACATTGAAAGATTTCGAAAATCCCTTAGGCAAGGGAATTTTCGAAATTTTACATGTATCCCACATTGATGGGATTACAAAGTGAGGAGGTTATCCAAGGCTATAAATAAAGGCCTTAGGGATTCATTCCAACTCGCTCATTTTTGGCTTGAGTATTCGCCTCCTTCTTTCTCCCTCCTTGTGGAAGAACTTCTTATAGTTCATCCCACCTTAGTTAAACATTCTCTTTCGAGTCCTTGGGTGTGATCCCATCAGAGGCACGACGTTTGTGGTGCTAACTTCCTTGAAGTCGAGAAGGATTATTCTAGTTGTTTGCTATAACAACTAAGAGGTATGTAACCCTATCTGTCTTAGTAATTTATTTATTTTGATTGTTCACTAGGGTTTATGATATGTTCATAGTTATAGGTTCAATAGTGAAACGATATATCTTGTTTTAGGTTGCATGCACCTTTAATTGTTTAAGTTTGCTTGTAATGCCTGAAACCCAACAGTACTAAGGTTTAATATTTATGATAAAAAGTAGAATTAGTTCATCACATTTTCGATAGAAGACCTAAAAAATGAACAAACTCGTACATGTTGCCATTTGCCATTGCTAGGAAGAAATCCCAGTTAACGATTAGCAAATCAAAAGACGAAAACGAAAGTAGAAATAAGTCGAACAAAGAACAACAATTTGAATGAATAGAGAGAGGAAGAACGTGGTAATTACCAGGAAAAGCTTCAGAGCAACACAAAAAATTCGAAATGACCAAGACTTGGCTTATATAGACGAAAACATAGAGATGTGAGAACACAAAAACAATGGAACGTGTAATACGTAAAACGTACTACACCGATGGATTTGAAAGCAAGGAATGAACACAAAACCTAAAAAAAAGACAGAGAGAGACCAAGAGTCGAACCTGAAACGTGGTAGGTATGGTTACCAGGAACACACAGTTGAATTAGAATATCAAGCTTTTCAAATTGGACAACAAACTGAGAAAATATATAATACTAATATATAATAAGTACAAAAATGAAAAAAAAAACCAAAAATAAAAATAAAAATGGAATTACACGATGAACAGTGTCAGCTGAGAGTATTAACCAACATAGGTAAATATATACTTTTATATATATATATATATATATATATATATATATATATATATATATATATATATATATATATATATATATATAAATAATATCTCAACTAGTGACCCAATACAACAGCTTAACAGACCTTAAAATTGTAGTCGATTTATTGCTTAATTTTTTTAATAGCAAACATACCCACTAATCTACTCTAAATTTACACTAGAAACACTATTATCGGGAATTGAACTCATGACCTCCACATAAGAGACTTACACCTCTACCAATTGAACTACTCCGTCATTAGCTATTGCTTAAATGAGTAGTAGTTGTACTAAAAATATTTATGATTGTGCAAGCCATATATACCAACCCATCTTTTGTATTACCAAGCAACCCTTCTAGATTTTTGGCCATCTTTTTGTTACAATCTTTACCATTTCTCCATTTCAAGTTTAGTATTAAACGGGGGCGCTGACTGGTCTTTGTGACTTAATTCCGGGTTTTGACTTTAGCGGTTTCACTAACAAGGACATCGCCCCACCCAAAGCCCAACATGTTTTGACGAATCTTCTTTTTAGTAAAACCATGCAAGAAATGGAATCTGCCTTCGGGATGACAGCCAGGGAAAAGATGGTTTGGGAATGCCTTCGCCAACCATATGCTCAGGATTTCCTCCTCGCCCTCCCTATTGATGGGCTGGGGCAGCACATGTCGCCAATCGAATATCAGACAATTCTTAAATATCGGCTTATGATCCGCCTGTACCCTAGTGATGAGAGATGTCATGTGTGCAGCAAGGCATGCTTGGATGCCTATGGGGAATACGCGGTCCACTGCAAAGAGCTCCCCGGGTTCAAATACAGACATACTAATCTACTCTAAAATTACACTAGAAACACTATTATCAGGAATTGAACTCATGACCTCCGCATAAGAGGCTTACACCTCTACCAATTGAGCTACTCTGTCATTAGCTATTGCTTAAATTAGTAGTAGTTGTACTAAAAGTATTTATGATTGTGCAAGCCATATATACCAACCCATCTTTTGTATTACCAAGCAACCCTTCTAGATTTTTGGCCATCTTTTTGTTACAATCTTTACCATTTCTCCATTTCAAGTTTAGTTTTAAAAGGAGGCGCTGGCTGGTCTTTGTGACTTAATTCCGGGCTTTGACTTTAGCGGTTTCACTAACAAGGACATCGCCCCACCCAAAGCCCAACATGTTTTGGCGAATCTCCTTTTTAATAAAACCGTGCAAGAAATGGAATCTGCCTTCGGGATGACAGCCAGGGAAAAGGCGGTTTGGGAATGCCTTCGCCGACCATATGCTCAGGATTTCCTCCTCGCCCTCCCTATTGATGGGCTGGGGCAGCACATGTCGCCAATTGAATATCAGACAATTCTTAAATATCGGCTTATGATCCCCCTGTACCCTAGGGATGAGAGATGTCATGTGTGCAGCAAGGCATGCTTGGATGCCTATGGGGAATACGCCGTCCACTGCAAAGAGCTCCCCGGGTTCAAATACCGACATGATCTGGTCCGGACGTTTTATTTGACATTTTCAAGAGAGTCGGGATCTCTGCGAAGAAGGAGGCCCCGGTTAATTTTCTGTCGGACCCATCGGATGGGCGATCCTCCCTTCGTCCGGCGGGCGTCCTTCTTTTTGGATGGAAGAACGGTAAACACGCCTATGTCAACCTTACTGGGGTTTCTCCTCTCGTGGGGCTCAAGGACTCTGGGTTTCGGGCTGACCAGGCCGCCACGAAAGCCGCAACAGGGAAAGTGCGCAAACATGAGGACGCGTGCCTGGTGAATCAACACGTGTTTGTTCCTTTTGCGTTTGATACCTTCGGCTACCTTGCTTCGGAAGTTGTTGACACTTTGAGTCGTATCCAGAAGGTCATGCATGAGAATGTGGCGACTTCTAGGGGTTCGAATGTGGTATTCACTCGGTTAGGCTTTGCTATTTAGAAGGGGTTGACGGCGCAGCTTGTTGCCCGTCTCCCTTGCACTTCGTATTGAGTTGTAACCGTTTGAAACGATCGTAAATGAAAATACTGAGTATTAATACTAAAAAAAAGACCGTTTTAAACACGATACTTCAAAAAAGTTCAAGCGTAATTATTCAACAAGTAAAATGGTTCTATAAGAATTAAATATTCGATTTATATCGTTAAATTCAACAAGTTGGTGAGTGCTTTGAATTTTATCAATGATTTTACCGGCCATTCCATTTACTTTCATGTACGCGGCATAGAAAATATATACCCTTTTAAGGTGTAATAATTTTAATAAAAAGCAAATAATTGTTGTTTACCATTCCATATATCGTTTAGTAAAGTTAAAATCACAAAAATTAAACTATTGAAGTGTCCATGGGTGTATCTATGGGTCCGCAGGGTTCCTTTCCTTGACTCTCTGGTCGAATTCATGCTTGTTAATCGGGACATCTAATATGGAATCTGCCTTGTAGGTTTGACCCTCTAATTTTTTTTTAATAGCAAATTTTTTATTTCACCAAATATCACAATTGTCAAGGTTTGAACCTTGACCCTTCTAAATTAACACACGTAGGCTAGTTAAAGTTTGTTTGGATAACGGCAAGGACAAGGACCCGACCACGCAACTTTGTTATAAATTTGAGCTCCATCTTGACATATCAAATTAATTACGCTCGTGTCTAAACAAACTTTTTTTTTTTTTAACGACAAATTTAGATCACCGACGGGGACATTACATCACCCACTCGATCATCTCAACAAACTTGTTTTGTTATAACATTTTATTTAGTGTATTTGTATATTTCATACAGTAATAATTAGGTTATTTGTAATATATATTTGCATCATACATTTTTAATCTCATATTATTTTTGCCAACTTAATGTCGTACATGACCATCTTTTACTTTTACTTTCCCACGTAATACCCGCCTATACACTCCTTTACTTTCTTTAATAATAAAAAACTACACAGGAAAGATAGAGAAGAAAAGGAAGTGAGAGATAGAGAGAAGAGAGAGTGAATTGTGTGTAAGAGTTCACCACCGCAGTGCCCTAAAAAACCAGGGCCTCCACCACACCCGACGTGGTGTGGGAGCACAACCAATTAAGTTAGCAAGCGCACACCATGGTGCAAGTATTACACATAACCTTATGATATTAAAATATGAAACAAATAGTTAAATAATATATATTTTGTTTATATAGTTGGATTCAAATAAAAAAGAAATCTCGTATAAGAATTATAAAAAATAACAATTTTTTTTTTGGATTTTAACATATGGTGTTATTGTTTGATTTCATTTTGGTATATATAACCACATTTCTAAAATATAAAACATAATATATTAAAATCCAAACTTCATGTACTTTTTACACAAAATTCACTCCTATTCAATATATATATATATATATATATATATATATATAAAACATTATGAGCCAATTAGCCAAATTCATAATGTTTTTTTTTAAACAAGCCGAACTTGATATTAGACGGACTTGGACTTGTCATGACTCATTTACATTCATAAACCAAGTTAAAAGAGGCAAACCAAACATAAGATTCATCAAATTTGCTAAATTTAATAAACGTAACAATAAAAAAAACCGAGATGAATTGGCACATAAATAAACATAAAAAGTTACACTATGACCCAGTCATATTTTATAAATTAAAAAGTAAAAATGAATATGGTATTGTCACTCATCTAAGTTGAGTATGAAATCAATTAAAACTAAGTCGTTTTGATTAAAAACTAGTTAAAGCTGATTTCAAACTAAAATCTTACAATAATACAATCTTAATTGTTTTTCAAATTTAGAAGAATTAAATAATTAATTTGCTTTCCATATTTAAATGTGTTATTAATTAAAACGACATAATTTAATTGGTTTACACCAAATACCCAACTTACTTTCCAACATAGAATGAGCAATTAATTAGTAAATAAATTGTTGACGATTTTATTAAACGGAAGAACAAACCAACCCAAACAAGGCGTTAGGGTGGCAATAAACAACAAAAAACAAACATCAAAAAACAAGAAAGGAGATTACATAATAAAGCTACACCAATCCTCCCACTTCAAATCACTCAATTTCTCTTTATTTTTTACGCATAACTAAGGTCTTTAATCTCATTGGTCATCACTGTAACACACGGCCTTTTTTTCTCGAAGACAACCCCATTCCAATGTTTCTAAATGATCCAGCAAGCAGTGAGAACGACTGTATAAAAAGCCATCTTGTTTTTCCTATCAAATAGAGAATCATCCACGATATGCAACAGGTCAGCAACATCGAAGATGACGAAATCCAAAACCCCACACCAACGCGTAATAATCACCCAAATTTTTCCTACAAAGAAGCATCCAGAGAAGATGTGACTAACAAATTCATCGAGATCTTCACAAAGTGAGAAAATTTGATTATCATTCCTTAAAATGAATATAAAACAAAAGGTTAATTATATGTTTGAATATATATAATTAAAATGAAAGCTTTCGAAAACAAGTGAATTTTGTTCCAAAGTCGTATTTCGTTATCACAGACGTAGTAAACAAGCTTCGAGCATACATATTTTCCAAAAAGAGACAAGGAGATTCATTTTTAATTATATATCTTAAAAAAAAACTGAATTTGATGTTTGATTATACATTCAAAATGTATCATTTTGGAAGTCAAAGCCAATTTCCATAATAAAATGTTCCTAAGTTTGTCTTTTTGGTAAATAGGAAACGATATAAAAAATAGAAACCAATATAAATATGTCACAACTATTTATTGAGTTAAAAATTAAAATTTAAAATACTATCTTATTCAAGTACTACCAGAAGTCCCGAAAAATGACTTTCACGACATAAAATTATCTAACACATCGTTTAAAATCCGAAACTATAAAAGTATAAATATTATTAAATTTATTTATATGTGAAGTTTTTACACGTCTGGTGACGAGACACAAGGATACGTGTGTTGCTAAAAGTCCTATGATTTACCTATATAGCAATTTACAACATAGGTGAATAGTAACACCTAAATGTTGCTAAAAGTCCTATGATTTATAACAAAGACGCTAGACTACAGTTATATATAAACAGTCAAAAAGTGTTATTTTCAATATGGGTAGAATTGAAAATAATTTTATAGGACACCAAACACAATTTGTGGAAAACAAAGAATTTCTTCACATAAATAAAGTATGTAGTCTATGGTCAAGATGAAACTTCCACTTCTCATTCACATGACCTTTTTGACCCCTCCCCCACCCCCTCTTGCATGTATATATAGATAAGCAATCATCAATAACATATACAAAACCCTAGAAAAGATTAAATGTATACCCAAAACATAATGAATAACAAAACTAGCTTATTGTTCATTGCTTTATTCATCACCTTTTGTGTACCTTTTGTTACATCTCAAGAAGTTGGTAAGTCCCCAAAACGATTTAACTTCAACGTTGTAATCATCGATCTTTTTGATTCATTTTATTGTATATGTTTTCTGTTCTTGAAATATGTTGTTAATTGTGGATCAGATGATGAGCATGAGTTCACATATGACGTGAATAGTCCCAATGGCCCAGACCATTGGGGAGAGATCCATCCGGAGTGGAGTATGTATAATCAAGGAGACATGCAGTCACCAATCGATCTGATTCATAAACGGGTCCATATAACATCTGAACTGGGAAGACTTGATAGAGATTATAAACCCGCAAATTCGACACTCACTAATCGAGGCCACGATATGATGGTAGGCATGCATGCACCATAATATATATCATCATAAGATATATATTTATTTCGAATAATTAATTAGTTAGTTAATTAATAACTTATTGTTAAAAAAAATATATAGTTGAGATGGATAGGTGGAGCGGGGCATATTCATGTAAATGGAACCGAGTACCAACTTAATCAAGCCCACTGGCACACCCCTACAGAACACACTATCAACGGCCGAAGGTATCAAAATCTCTTTCTATTATTATTATTATAAGTTTATACTAAAAACGACTATTTGCGACCCTTAATACAGCCGCAAATGATCTTTACCACCAGTTTGTGACTGGTTAGGCATTCCATCACAAAATAACTTTTGTGATCACATATAGGGTTGCAAATGACCTCATACGTCTATTTTTGCAACCGGTTGGTGGGTCTCTTAACTTAACTTGGTGGAAATAACTTTTGCGAAAATAGTACTTTACAACAAAAGACTTTTTTACTAGAACTTCGATCACAAAATTAGCAACGTTGTGACCAAACTCTTTCCCAACCTATTTTGTCCGTGCTAAGTTTGTGACCGGTTTAATAAGTTACGATCACAAATTTAGGTACCAGTATATTATTGCAATTGCTAATGTTGCAACTATCTTTGTGACAAATATATTTTACAACCGATTTCCCGATCCCAGGGCTAACTTTGTGATGGATTTTGTCTCAGTCGCTAATTATGTGTAATTTTTTAATTTGGTCGCTAATTTTGCGACTATTTTGTCAGTGTCGCGTTTGCCTGTTTTAACAAAATTCTTCTAAATTCTTTTTTTTTTCTTCTAAATTCATCTTAATTACATGTATAGATTTAATCTGGAGCTACATTTGGTACATCAAAGTATCGACCAAAAGGTTGCAGTGGTTGCAATCCTATACAAAATTGGTCGCCCTGATTCATTTTTAACGACGGTATGTTAACTAACTTTTTTATTTTATTTTATTTTATTATTATTATTATTTTTATTGTATAAATTAATCATCATGCTCATTTATATATTTTTTTAAACGTGTGATCAGATGGAACCATATTTAAAAACACTTGCTTCCACAAAAGGAGTAGAAGCAAACGTTGGAATAATAGACCCTCGACAAATAAAAGTTGGGAGTAGAAAATATTATCGATATATTGGCTCACTCACTACTCCTCCATGTGACCAAAATGTTATTTGGACCATTGTTCGAAAGGTAAATAATTTATTTTCATATATATTTTTTAGACCTAGCTACTAACTCATAATAATCCGTATTATCAGTTTGACCGGCCAATAACACTTTCGTTATCAGGACAAATACCGGTAGCATAATCATATACTTTGATGCTTAATTTCCAGCTTATAATGATTAGTTTAAATGAAATAGAGGACATATACAGAAATATAAAGGAAAATTAATTAAATGTAAATATATGATGATTATGTTAGCTACTGATATTGCCCTGACAACATAAATAAAAGTTGAAAGTGTAATTTGTTTGCCAAATTGATGGTACAAATTATTATGATGGGTTATTAGGTTTTGATAATTTTAGTATAAACTTGATCAGTACTAAAAGACGTTATTTTTTGCTTCATTATTTATCAGGTGAGAACGGTTTCACGAGAACAGTTGCGTATAATACGCGATGCAGTCCACGATGTGAGTTCAATTTACTGTTTACATATTTTTTTTATATCGTAAATACGTACTTAGCGGTTAATTTTGGAATTAAAGTTGTACGTGTGCTAATTTTAGCTGGCTTGTGGTGTAATTAACAGGAAGCTGATGCTAATGCAAGACCGATTCAAGCTTTGAATAATCGTTGGTTGAAGCTTTATAGACCAGATGATGATGGAATGGATTAGGGTTTCAGTTAATTATATACTGCTGATTTGCAACTCAAGATCGACACATAATTTATATACGTACTTTCTTTAAATATTGATTTTGTTTCAATTTATTAATTTCTTTCATTGTAGATTGAGTTTGTATGCACGTATCTTAATCCTAATAAAACAATAAATTTTTTACCACATGTTTAATTTATAAATGGTCCACATCACCAACGCCACATGTCAAACTCACAATCAATTAACAATTTAGCAATCATCAATTAAGATTAATTATCAATTTTATCAAAAACTAAAATTTTATTTTGAAATTTTAATATAATTAATGTAGATTTTATTAATTAACTCAATAATTTTAGTCTTTTATGGAAAGTAATCAACAACTTGTCAAACATAATAAAATTTTAAATGTTATAAGAATTTTATATCAATCATAATTTTCAAATTTCTTAATCATTATCTTTTTCTTTTGTATTTATCAAATATTATTACTCTCTATTCAGCCCGTGTATTACACGGGTTACTAACCTAGTTGGTTATATTGTATGAGGTTCATAAATACTTGAATAAATAATAAATATAAATAATAAATATAAATAATAAATAATAAAGATGCATGTTCTTAAATAAAACTTTATCTTTCTGTATGGTATTCAATTATATATATGTATGTACTTTTATAAATTATTTTGTTAGTTTTAGTAATGATTATACTTATCTTTGTAACATATTGTGACTTGTGAGTACTGTCCACAATTAAAATAGAATCCTTGCATATATATAAGATTAATGTTGTTAGGTAGTTTTTTTTGTTTTTTTTTTTGTTTTTTTTACGTTCGTTTTAGCAATGTAATTGTTTTTATATCAACGTAATCCCGCAACAACACGCAAATAGTAAATCTAGTGTAAAACCTTCACTTATCTAAGAACGTAGATTGGAGATGTGGAAGGTATTACGAATTCCCTTCAATTCTTCATGTATTTAGAGTGATAAGTCCCTAGTCCGATTATGGAAACAATCTCAAAAAGGTTTACTATATCGAGGACTTGTTTTTTTTCTTTTTCTTTCCGAAATGAATTATACATTTTCAAGGACATACTTTTAACATCACTTTATCTCAAACATTAAATTCTAACAGTTTTCATCTCCGATAGACGTAACTTTCTTCATTATCAAGTTATTTTTAAAAAAGGAAAATCACAATTTTCTTTTTTCAATATATTTTAACATGTGAATAGACTTTAATATGTAAAATTAATATTGAGCTATTTTTGTTATATCAAACATAAAGTATGTTGGTTTTTATGCTTAAAATTTTATCTAAGCGATTTTATGATTTTATGTAAAAACAATATGTTGGTTTGTCACTGTTTATTTGCCCTAATTTTTTTATTATTATTAATATTTCAAATTTGTTTTAAGTTTATTAATTGAATCTCTAATTATTATGACAAATTTCTATTTTTGTAATTACTATAATAATAATAACCTTTTTAGATGTTTAAGAAACCTGCATTTAATAAAAAAATGGCATTTAAAAAAACAAAGGAGAATTGTTTCAAAACCGAGAAGCCATCAGCTCATACGTTTTTCTGTACGTACTTAACCACGCTTTATTTATAATTATTATAACAACGGTCGACCTCTTAAACATATAAGAAGCTAAAAAATTTAAAAGGACGTGTAAAAAATCAAAAGCGGACTATTTTAATACTAAGCTGACATATCCTCTTACATTTCCTTTTACGTACTTAACCATGTTTTATTTATACTTAATTTTAATAATTATAAATCTTTTTTGACTTTCATGAAACATACATTCTATAAAGGACGTTTATAAAAGACTATTAAAAAGTTTTCAAAACCCATAAAATAAAAATATTTATAACCTTCTCTCTATGTAGTTAAACACACATAAATGATAAATCAACTATAACACACGGGGTTAACTTTTATGTTGGTTTATCATCCTACTCCAACAAATAGGTAAGTGAATAACAACAAAAATAGAAGTTTCGACCAGCTTCTATGATGAAAATAAAACGATTTGTTACATGTTTGACCAATAAAAGAAAATTAAAGTTTAAAAAAGAAACATGTTAAATTTATTCCTATCGTGTATTTCGTCATCACAAACGTAGTAAACGAGTATGGTTTCCACAAAGGATATTGAGATGGTATTTGTCGATCATATTTGCTTATATGTTTTAGAAAACTTGTAACGTTTGACTTAACTTTCGTTCAACCGTAGATTGTCAAGAAAATGTTATGTTAGTTGATTTGGTTATGTTTTTAAAGGTGTCCATTTGTAAGTTTGTATTTTGATAAGTTTAAAATGTAACCCAAATAACTTTGCTTATAAAATGGAAAATTCAAACGTAATTGTTCAATGAGTAAATAGTACTTCCACAAAAACATAAATAATTAATTTTATGCTTGAACATCCAATTAATTCAAAAAGTTGGTAAATGCTTTCGCTTCATTTATGATTAATGATTCCATTTGTCAATAAATTCTGGAATGTTATGATGTGATATCGAAAATAATGACCTCTTTTGAATTATAAACATATACTTATTTTACTATTAGGCCACGTATATACTCATTTTGAAAGCTATTATTCGAAACATCATCAATTGAGGTTATCACTAAAAAGAATGTAATTATAGATAACTTATGTGAGAGTTATGACTTGAATTTTGCCGTTACCTTATGTCTCTATTTATATCCATGGACACTTAAGAGCATTTAATGCCCGAGACGCTAGTCCTTCATCCTTTGACAACTTTGGTTACTATGCTTGGGAGCTTTCTGTGGCTGGGATTGCCTATATCCAGTTGACCTGTACAAGATGCAAATCTCATCTGTTGGCTGCCTCGTCCCGATGCTGCCATTGTACTTCTTGTCGGCCAGATACCCTACGGCCTTACTGTTGATCCTTTTGTCTCTCATGCAGGGCCCTTCCTCCCATGAGGTTCCATGACAAGCCCCTGCTTTGTTATGCTTAGGGCAGCACATATACTCCATTTTCCATTGTGTTATGGCCTACGTGGCCCAGTTTCACGACGTGGAACCAACCCTTACAAGGTGTGGTATGTTGTGTATGTATGCTCCAATCAATTGATGACACACAAGTTTTTTTAATTATTTTTTAAAACTAAATAACTCAATATCACACACCATGTATACCACACCTGATATATCAATCTAAAAATTAACATGTACTTAGGGTATATTTGATACTTCTGAGGCATTCAGGGATATATCTTATCAGATCTATTGTTCTTTTGAAAACTCTCTTACCATTCAGGTTGTACTTGCAACGGCTCATGTACGATCCTTGTTTTCAGTGATTTTTACACGAGCTTTTCTTGTGCTTTTTTTTGCTGAAAAAATAATTTCGAAGTTTAAATTAATTCGTGTCTACATATAACATGTGATAGCACAATATATATCAATTCGTGAGGATTGAGTCCTATCAATGAGAGTATAGAAGGAGAGTGGAGTTATTGTACATTATGTTCCTAAATTTGTACATAATATGAGAAAGGGTGCAAGTAAGGAAAATGGCGTATATTTCTTGTGTGTTGTCTAGCTTCTTGTCACTCCAAGAATGGTGTATGTTTTAAAATTCGGATTAAACTGGTCGGTTTGACGAAGTCTAATTAAGATGGCTCAGGTGTGTCCGATTAATTAGTCTACTTTTGATATGATTTTCGACCCGACAATTTTTACAGTTCAACCGGCTCAACCCGAAACCGGTCTTTAAAAGTCATGCTAAAAAAATAGGGTATTATAGAAAACGAAAGTGGTTATTCTAAAAATGAACATGATGATGAATTACATCTACAAAATGATCGCGAACGAACTTGATGCACACTTCGATGTACTTGGTGCACACTTCACGTCTTTGGTTCGTGTGTTGTTGCGGTGAAGATTTGGGGATTGATTGCTCAATGGTTGCAGGTTGGTTGTATTGCTCCTTTGCCCTCGAGGGATTTGTTAGCTTTATTAGATGTTTCGAGCCTGAACAAGGAGAAGAAATCTCTCATTGAGGTTGTGTGCTTCACGTCTTGGTGGATCATTTGGAGTTTTAGAAACGACTCCATTTATAATCCAACGAGAATAAGGAACGGCGAATTATTTGATCATAGTGTCTTATTTTCTTATTTCTGGTTCTCTAATAGAAATATGAATTTTAAACTATGTTAGAGTGAGTGGTTAACTAACCCTCTTATATTGATGTAATTTTGCTACTTTTTGGCTACCTTAGCCATTTGTTTTTATAAAAATTTGCCGTTCCAAAAAATATATATAGTTTGGTAAAACTTATATTGTTATTTATTATAATTGTAATTTATTTAAGACTTTGTTGAACTTTTTTTATATTAATAGTGTTTGAAAGTATAAAGTTTATATTATAAATTTACATGTTTGAATAATAAAGCTGGTCCGTCCTTCTGTGTCAGCTGTTGATTCTATTTTGACACAAATCCAATTTGATTTAAAAATCCGATTTTCAAACGTTAGAGAAAACCTTAACAACTTCTTTAACAAGAAACTAAAAACATATATTAATTGTATTTTCAAAGTAAGTTGGTGGTAAACTGGTAATTGTTTTAACACAATATATATAAGCCAAGAACATCAATTTTGAACATAAAAAATTCCCACCAAACTCAACAACTACTCACCTTCCACCCCTTCTAGTAAAGATACTAAAATACATTAATTATGGTATTATATAATGTTGGGTTAATTAAAGTCCATAATGATGTCTCCTATGTAAAAGCCGTCTTGAGTGAATGTCTACATAAGGCTATGTGTAATGGTTTAACATTTTTAAGTCTCTCATATAGGCAAAAGATGACATGTGGCGTGTGACATGGCATGGGGGCTTGAAAAAAAATAAAGTGTAATGATCAAGCCCCTTTCAAGCCCCATGTCATGATTGTCTATTTTTTTTTAATTTAAACCAAATTAAATTAACTAAATACTATTTTTAAATAAAACACAATAAAATAAATAAAAAAAGTTATACTAAATACTATTTGCAATACGTAAAAATAAACGCTTACTTATACGAAACCGAGTAGAGAACGTCTTCGGGTCAGCGTAAAGCGGATTCTCTGAAAAGTAGTCATCCATCAACCTTTTGTTTGCCGCTTCCCGATCCCGCTCAACATGCGTTCGTCTAACAATTGGACGTGGAACTTGAGCCTCCCTTGACCGTCATAATATACTTAGGGCGACCGAAATGGCGGTATCCTCTTCGTCTTCAAACATGTCGTGAAGTGACGATGAAGAATTATCGGAATCCATACCCGTTGGCAAGTAATTTTTTATAAAAAGTGAGAATATGAAGTGGAATTGAGAGTGAAGTGTGGTTTAAAATGAGAATGGTTTATGTATATATATAGATGGTTATTGTTTATTTAAAAAAAAAATGTGAGAAAATATAGCCGTTCAACGGCTATATTCCCCACCAACATCCCGCTCATTTCAGCGTGAAAAATCCCACGCCTAGGAGCCCAAATCCCTCTTTCGCGCCCCACCGTAGTGGGTGGGGCGCTACCGGGGCGCTAAACGGGGTTTTAAGCCTCTTTCAAGCCCCATTACACATAGCCTAAGTGTGTAGACATTTGGCATTTTTAACCTTCTTTCAAAAACTTTTCTTAAGCAATTAGCAATTCGTACATTAAATTATTATTTAGTAAATAAACATTGCATTTTATATTCTTTTTTTTAACGGTCAACAAACATAGAATTGTCTAGGTACTTCGTACGAGATTACCCAATGACAAAAAGCCACCGCCAGCTGGCCCAACCCAGTCGTACGAAGCCCTTTAAACACACCAATTAGCTTATCTATTTCAATCTAATTAATTAGTTTCTAAAATGGTATAAATATATATAATAAATTATGTTTAGATACTATATAATAACCTATGGCTTTGTAGCCTACTCATATGAATAGTGTCTTACCATAAAACCCTTTCTAATACAAGGTTTGGTGTTATATGTGAAAAAAAAATGCTGTTAAAAAAAGATGCTATATAATAAAAGAGTAATATAAAGTTTATAAAATCTTTAGCGTCTTGGCTTTTTCAAAAAGTTTATTTAAAGTTATTATACAAATTGTACAAAATTACTCTATATACAAAGATCAACATAAAACTGGAAGGTATCCATTGGGTGTGTAAGGAGGAGGTGAACAAGCCGGTCAAAATCATTCAAAAACTGGAAGGTATCTGGGCCCGTTTTCTTTGGGGTGGCCTCAATTCGGATAAAAATTGCATCCATTGGGTGTGTAAGGAGGAGGTGAACAAGCCGGTCGATGAAGGTGGTTTGGGCCTTATCCCCTTTATTGTTTCTAATAGATGCCTCATGGCCAAATGGATTTGGCGTTTTCATGTCGAACCGAACCGGCTTTGGCGCAGAGTAATTAAAGGTATTCATGAAAAGCCTCGATTGGTTGAATTCATCCCTGTTAGAAAAGAACTTGGAAGCACCTGGGTAAATATCTTCAAAAACTTTATTGCATTAAAAGAAGAGGCGCTGGACCTCTCTAATTTGATTCAAATCAGTGGGGATCGAATCATTTGGGCAGGAGATTATTCTGGGTGCTTCTCGGTTGCAAGCGTTCGGAATTTGTATTGTTGGTTCACTCGTTCTAGCGGTTTGATCATGCCTTGGAATCGTCTCGTGCCAACCAGGGTTAATATCTTTTTTTGGAGGTTGTTCAAGGATCGTATTGCAACGAAAGAGGCCCTCGCGAAACGCCGTATTTCTATCTCGGATCCCAGCTGCGTTCTTTGTAACGACGGCGACGAGACTGCCTACCATTTGATGATGGGTTGCAACATCGCGGCTGGAACTTGGGCGCAAGTTTCTAGATGGTGTAATTAGGTCCCTCCGATCTACGCTTTCGAGCTTCACGACCTCCTTCAATTGGCCGAGGACTCTCGATTTGACAGGAAAGGAAAGATGGTGTTCTATGCAATCATTCTCTCGACTTGTTGGGTGATTTGGAAATCAAGAAACGAGGCGACCTTTGAAGGGAAGAGATCTATTGTTTCTATTCTCTTTAAAGAAATTAAATGTCTTAGTGTTTTATGGGTCAAGAATAGGGGTAAGTGGTCGAGTCTTTCTTGGAAGATTTGGGACAAGTTCGATATGTAAGTCCCCTCCTTGTTCCCTTGTTTGTTTGCGTCCTCTCCTGGCTCCTTGCTAGGTAGGGCGCCTTTGTGTTGATGAAATCGCCGTTCAAAAAAAAAACATGAACCGAATAGTGCCTTGATCCTATTAGGCTATTAGGCCATGTGCATCCACATGAGGCATTATTTGTTTATTATATATATTTTTATTTTTTATTATATTGTCTTTTTAAAACGTTTTTTTTTTAGTTTTAATTTTACACGGTTTCTTTTATATGTTCAATTTCTTTTTTTTTATTTTGCGTAGCAATCTTTAATACTATTTTTATATTGTTTTAAAGTGTTTCATTGGTTTAGTTTTACACGGTTGCTTTAAGTATCTAACTTTTTGATGTTATATTTCACTAAGCTTATAATTTAAACCTCATAGGCTCATAGCAGAATCTTGTATATTTTTGTTTTTATGTTGCGTTTTACCAATTTAATTGTTTTATGTACTCACGTTATCCATGCAAGTGATGCAACAACGCGTGGATAGTAAAATCTAGTTTATAGAGTTTATAACGTTTTTGAAAAGTTAACAAATCCTTAATGAGAAAACACAAATTTAATGATCTCTGAGAAATATGTATAAACCCCTTACAATTTAACACAAAAAAAAAAACTAAAACATAACTTAAATAGTTTTTAAAACAAAACCAAAACGAGAAAAATATAATAAAATGGAGAATCATGGATGTAGCGGCGAAAGTTCGTTGATTAACTTCCGTTCATGATTCTCCATTTTGTGCTTTTCATCGATAATTAAAAGAGAGAAGTAAAAGACACTCTTGTTTGAATTTCAATTTGTTATCTTAAAATATTTCAAATATTGTTCTCTCACATTTCTAATAAGAAAACTTGTGCTTAATTTATAAGTTATACATTTTTTTTAATGGCATTGAACTTCAACCAGGTAACCGGAAGTGAATACCTTACATAACGATGTTACCCAGGACATGTTGCGAACACAGACCGTGCGGGTAACTCACGTCATTAGTTGAGCCTATTTCAGGAAAAATCCATTATCGTAAACGGCCGGATGATAAAACTCACGAGCTCAAGAATCAAAATAGTAACCTCTCAGTTAACTAGTCTCTCATCATTACCACATACTACTAAAACAAATCCTAGTTGGTAAGTTGTACACTTAATAAGTGTTTTTTAATTGATAGGTCTTTCCTTCTTTTGGTATTTTCAAACTTCAATATTAACCTTCCAAATCCCATGAAGAAAGTTGTCCTTTTTAAATTAAACACGGTATTTGGTCAATATATATCAAACGCCCATTAGTGATTAGTCTACATCCATACCTTCTTCTTGACCCTTTTCCCTCTCTCTCTCTCTCTCTCTCTATATATATATATATATATATATATACATATAGATAAAAAAAATTCAAAAACTTGTACAAAAACCTGAAAAGATATCATATAACCAGAAAGAAATATAATGGATAACAAAAGTTTAAGAATTTCTTCAATCTTGATTGTGCTTTTCATCATTTTGTGTGCACCTTGTGCCAAATCTCAAGAAGTTGGTGAGCTCCTATAATTCATGAACTTGGATATTGTCAATGTTTTTCTTTGAATTATTGTTTAGTTCATATCATGATCTTAACATAATTTGTTTGTTAATGGTGGTGCAGATGATGAACACGAGTTCACTTATGATCCGGATAGTCCCAACAGGCCGGATCACTGGGGCGAGATCCATCCAGAGTGGATCATGTGTAATCAAGGAGACTTGCAGTCTCCAATTGATCTCACACATAAAAGGGTTCAAACTACCTCAAAACTTGGAAGGCTTGATAGAGATTATAAATCTGCAAACGCGACTCTTATTAATCGCGGCCATGATATGATGGTAAGTACATGAAATGTATCAATGCTACGTGACAAGAGTAAAAAATAAAATTTTACGTGTTAAATTATTAATATCCTATATTAACATGATTTAAAAAAAGATTTATGGGTCTGTCACTCACTGTATAATTGCATTTAATAGTCAGTGACAGTGACAGGCCCATGAACGTTTTTGATCACTTTAATGAGATTTATGTATCTATTTACAGTTGAGATGGATGGGTGGAGCAGGACATATTCATATAAACGGAACGGAGTATCAGCTCGACCAGCTTCATTGGCACACCCCTAGCGAGCATACCGTCAATGGCCGAAGGTACCATATAATGTATTATTATCATATCTACCAAAAAGAAAAAAGAAAAAAAAACTAATATAGTTATTTTAGTTAGTTAAATTTCAGAAGAAAAAATGAATAATGTAGAAATATTAATTTTTTCTACATAATGTATAGATACAATCTGGAGCTACATTTGGTTCATCAGAGTGCAGATGGGAAAATTGCAGTGGTTGGGATCATGTACAAAATTGGTCGCCCTGATTCAGTTTTATCATTGGTATATATATATATATGTCTATATTCTGTAAACCTCTCTCTTGATAATCCTAGATTATAGTTATACATTATAGGGAAATTGGATTTTAATAATCCCAAGTTTCATGTATTGGACGGGATTAATTCCACCTTTCAAAATTGCTTTCACCGAGCCCAAGTTTCAAACTATTTTCTCCCATCAATCCCAAACTAACGAAAGACTAACGGAAACTTAACGCCATTAGTTTTTTTGAAACTTGAGATTATTACCAGCCAATTGATGAAACTTATGATTATTTAGGATTATTTTTTATGAAAGTTGGGATTATTGACGGTCAATTGATGAAAACTTGGGATTATTTAAATCTAATTTTCATAAAAGAACTAACGGAGTTAGTCTTCCGTTAGTTTGGGATTGATGGGAGAAAATAGTTTGAAACTTGGGCTCGGTGAGAGCAATTTCGAAAGGTGGGATTAATCCCGTCCAATACATGAAACTTAGGATTATTAAAATCCAATTTCCCTATATTATATATAGTATACGAGTTGGCTTTCGGGACTAAAAAAACTAGGAAAAGTTTGTAATCAAAATCACACGGGTCACAAAATTAAGGACCGCAATCAATCTTATCTTGAAATGACCATAAAGTTTGCGACCGATAAATATTGATTTTGAACTAGTCGTAAAATTTACAAGTGTCTCGTTTCGGTCGCATATCAGTTTTTAAATAGAGTTAGGTGGTTTCTTGAAATGAAGGAAATGAATTTAAAAAGAAAGTTTTCTTGACTCTCTAACATGGCTAGCATTATATATAGCATCTTCAATTTCAAATGCTTTATAATTTTTATAATGTGGGAGGGAGAATAATGTTTTATTTCTTATAATGCCTTCTTTCCTTTTTAATATGAGATCAAAATGTTATATATATTTTCTTTAGAGTTAATTGTAAATTTCGTCCATAAGGTTTATAAGTTTTAGTTATTTTAGTATAAAAAAAGTTTGTTTTCTACTCAGTTTCCCTCACGTTTGTATTTTCTGTCATTTTAGTCCATATCACTACCTGGTGTTAAAAACTAACTAGAAATCAGGGGTATTTCGTAAAACCATATTATTATATTTTTTTTTTCGGACGACTTTTAACCCTAAAAAACAAATATCGTATGGTTTTACTTAAACACCTTTGGTTTCCAGTTAGTTTTTAACAGCAGTTAGTGATATGAGCTAAAATGACGAAAAATACAAACATGAGAGAAGTTGAAGAGAAAAAAAAAATTGTACTAAAATGACTAAAACTTATAAACCTCAGGATAAAAATGGCAATTAACTCATTTTTTATTTTACAAGTTTTTCATTCACTGATGTCTATATAAGATGATAATTTATACATAATGTTTAAAAATCGTGAAAACTCTATTTATAACAATATTCATCTAAATATATGGGCCACTACTGGGGTTCAACAGGGTGACCCATTGGGGCCCCTCCTGTTTGCCCTCGTCCTTCACCCGCTTGTGCTCCATATCCGTGACAATTGTCACTTGTTGCTCCATGCCTGGTATCTCGACGATGGTACGATTATTGGGGACACTGGGGAGGTTGCCAAGGCCCTCGGGATTATCAACGAGAGAGGGCCGTCGTTGGGGCTGACCCTTAATATTCGGAAGACGGAACTCTTTTGGCCATCATGCGATGGCAAGAAAGTTCGGCCGGGCCTCTTCCCTGCTGACATCAGCAGACCCACCAAGGGGGTGAAGCTCCTTGGGGGGGCTGTTAGTCGGGATGGCCAGTTTATTCAGGGGCTAGCTACGAGGAGGGCTTCTAATGCTGCCGATCTTATGCGCCTCCTCCCTACACTAGACGACCCTCAATGCGAACTCCTCCTGCTTCGTTCGTGCATGGGGCTCGCCAAACTTCTCTTTGGCCTAAGAACTTGCCCCCCCACCCACATGATGGCAGCAGCTGTTGGTTTTGATAAGGATTTGCGGGCGGCCGTTGAGGATATTGTTGTGTGTGGGGGTCCCTTCTTTGGGGACTTACAATGGCGTCTTGCCTCCTTGCCGACTCGGTGTGGGGGTCTTGGGGTTTATTCGGCGGTCGAGGCAACCTCGTACGCCTTTGTAGCTTCGCGTGCCCAAACTTGGACTCTACAAGACCATATTCTTCGGGAATGCGGGGGCTGTGGCATGAGCCCCGACTATGAGAATGCTTTAGCTGGTCTCCATGACATTATTCCGGGCTTTGATCTGAGCGGTTTCACCAATAAGGACACCGCCCCACCAAAAGCCCAACACGTTTTGGCGAATGCCCTCTTTGGTAAAAGCACGCTCGAGATGGAAGCAAACTTTGAGATGACAGTTAGGCAAAAGGCCGTTTGGGATTGCCTCCGACAGCCACATGCGCAGGATTTCCTCCATGCTCTCCCTATTGATGGCTTGGGGCAACACATGTCGCCTGTTGAATACCGGGCCATTCTCAAGTACCGCCTCATGGTTCCTCTATTCCCGGTGGATGAAAAATGCCCCGTCTGCAACAAGGTGTGTTTGGATTCGTTCGGGGAGCACGCCGTACACTGCAAAGAGCTCCCAGGTTTTAAATATCGTCATGATGTAGTAAGGGACGTTCTGTTCGACATCTTCAGGCGGGCTGGGATCTCAGCCAGGAAAGAAGCTCCTGTTAATTTCCTGTCTGACCCTAGGGATGGGCGTTCCACTCTCCGGCCGGCCGACATACTTGTTTTTGGGTGGCAGAATGGGAAACACGCTTGTGTTGATTTGACGGGGGTTTCCCCTCTTGTGGGGCTAAGGGCCAGCACTTTCACAGCTGGTCAGGCGGCGTCCAGGGCAGCCGCTGGAAAGGTTAACAAACATGAGAAAGCGTGCATTGAAAACCAACATGTGTTTGTTCCTTTCGCCTTTGACACCTTCGGCCATCTAGAGACAGAGGCGGTGGCCATGTTGAACAGGATCCAGAAAGTCATGCGCGGGAATAGTGCGACCTCTAGATTGAAGAATGTTGTTTTTATACGGCTAGGGTTTGCTATTCAAAAGGGGTTGGCGGCGCAGCTTGTTGCCCGCCTTCCCAGCGTATTGACTTAAGTCGTGTATGTTTATTTTGATGATGAATTGAAAGGAAACAAAAGCATTTGGTAAAAATAACCTCAAAAAAAAAAAAAAAAAAAAAAAACCTTTATCAATTATGGAAATAAACATATAGTGTCACACTAGATTAAATACAGGGTCTTGAGATTTTGAATACAACAAGTAAAAATTGACTCTTTTAAATAAAATTTTCTTAAATTTTATATTTTATGTTTACTAAAATATTTTTTTCAATATATGTTCAGATGGAACCATATTTTAAAGCATTGGCTTCTACCAAAGGAGTAGAGATGAGCGTCGGATTTATGGATCCACGAGATATAAAAATTGGGAGCAGAAAATATTATCGATATATTGGCTCACTTACAACTCCTCCATGCCACCAAAATGTTATTTGGACCATTGTTAAAAAGGTAATAACAAATAAATATTACTTTTTAATTTATTTTCCAAAAATTTATAGTGGTTTAAATAAAAATTCATGGAATTGATATTTGATATTAAAAAAGGGTAAATATTCTAATTTCTAACTATTCTTTTGATATATGACAGGTGAGAACAGTTTCACGAGAGCAACTACATGGATTTCATGGAGCTGTTCATGATGTACGTTTTTACATTGAATATATAAAAATGATAAATACAAAAATCAACTTAAGAGTTTAAAATCTGCTTCTATCCACTTAAGAGTTAAGACTAGTATGAATAATTATATATAGTAAAGATAAATGATGTTAATTTTTAGATTGATATATTAGATTTATGTAACGTTATTTATAAATAATTTTGTCTTTATGATGTTTCAGGATGCAAAATCTAATGCAAGACCGGTTCAACCTTTAAATAAACGTTGGATAAAGCTTTTCAGACCAGATGATCATCAAAATAAGTAACTGTTTCCATCAATTTTTGTTAATGTGTAGCTCAGAATCATATATATTTAATTTATTTGATATGATTATTTGTATGAGTAAATAAGAGGAAACGTTATTTTAAATAAGATCAAATGTTTGCTTCATTAATTGTTTTTACTAAATAAATGTTTGTGAAGTGTGAAAATAACTTTCATGAGAAAGGAAAAAAAAAACTCTAATTTGGTTATGGTAGTCAATACCAGAATCCCAAATAATATTTTGAAGACCAGATCAAGGGAATAAATTAAATGGTAAATAGTCATTGTAATTCGTTGATTCCACTACTAGAGTACTAGCTAACGAATTGTTCGTTTTTAAGTATATAATTTAGTAGTAAGGTGATAGTTTCTCAACAGAAAAATTATAAGTTTAAACTATGAAAGAGGCAGATATGGTAGTGATTTTATTGTTAAAATAAATAAAAAAAACCTAACATGTTGTTCACTAATAAATTGGTTAGTTTTAAATAAGCTTAGTGAAAAAATTTGGAAAACATTAATGTTACTTCCTCTCAGCTTTAATAATATTATTGTTTAATGTGTGAAAATATTTTTTTTTAAAAGCAATTCATAGAATTTTAAGAATAAACACTACAACCTATACATAATACATTGTAAAATTTAAATCACTTACCTATTAGGATCCCTTAGACTAATGTGTAAAAATAATACTTTTTGGAGTTTTGGTAACACCTTATATTATCCAATTTAATCTTTAAAATCGGGCCACTGAAAATTATGAATTTAATATTAGATAATCAATGGCAACATGTAATAATTTTGTATCTATTATGTTTCTAAAGGGAAATTAGTTGTCATTTTTCGCGAAGAGTCATTTGGAAGGACCCCAAAAAAAAGACATAAGATACTCATCAATCAAATAATAGCATAAACTATATGACAAATCTAGCTTAATGATTTTTATTATTTTGAATCTAAAATTTAACTAGGCATGTTGCTTCCATTATTAATTTTTATACAATAGGTCTTTAAAGTAATATAAAAATCAATAGATCTATAGAGTCATAGCTAACCATTTATAGATCTCATCGTAGACAAAAGGAAGTTCCATATGAATTTTATCAAAATTCAAATAGAAACCCATACTTAAAGGTATAAACAGCATTACTAAACTTACACTCTAAATTTAAAATTTCACAAAAACAAAGTTAAAAGTAAAAAAAAAAAAAAACAAAGTTGTTTGCTAACTGGATTTGAACCTAATAGGGTAAAAAGGCGCAATCATTAACCACCAAACCAAATGCTTACATTTTTTTTAAACTGCAAATTTATTAAACACAACACACCCCACTAGCAAGAAACTAGAAGGGGCGGGCACCAAACACCAATTACAATAGTATAAAAATTGTCACAATCTATCGGAAGTTTACATCTATTTTCTAACCACAATTTACCCCAAGTTTTTATGTCACAAATGACTTTGGATAAGAAAGGAACCCTACCCTTGAAAACCACGTCGGGTTTTCTAACCACACTTTACCAAATGCTTACATTAATTCAAATTGTAAAGACAATCTACTTATTTATTAAACAAATGTTATGACAACACATAGACTAAGGGTTTATTAGTTGAAAATTATGATCAAAATCTATTACATTTGTGAAAGAAACTTGATTACATTTAAAAGGGTAAGAATCAAACCCAAAACCTCTAGATGGAAAGCAAGTCGCTAACCAGCTCGTCTGGCAGACGTTTCGAAATGAGTGCCTCTAGATATAAAACATGTCGCTAACCAACTGCTCGTAATATGCATACCAAACAACAAACTCTTAAGACGAAGACATTACAAAAATAAAATATCGTAAATTAAAAACTGGAGAAGAGGATCGAACCCCGATTCTTTTAAGTTAGGGGTGTGCTTTTTAAAGTTTAACCAAGTGAGCTGAGCCTTTTTAAATCATAAAACTAAACAAATCATATATAAAAACAATCGTTTAATTTTCATGAGAAATGAAGAAGGCATAAACAAGATGACGATCTTTAACATGATATATATCTTTCATTCTAATAAAGCAATAAGTTGGGTGCCACATGTCATTTTTCTAGGGCCTCCACCTAAGCTTGTCCACTTGTCAACACCACACTTAATTTTAAATTTTCCTCATTTAAGAATTCAAAATTTTCAAATTTAATATTTCAACTTTCTAAATCTAAAAGTCAACATTACATTTAATTAAAATTAATTATAAATAGTTATTAATATTCATTAAGTATATATTTACATAAATTATTTATTAACTAACTTACCAAATTATAAGTTATTTGAGTTTTCTAATATTAAGAGATGTAACACTCAATTTTTTAATTTATAATAATAGTTACTATTATTTACTAGCCGTGTGCCCGCGCGTTGCGGCGGCGACAATGTATAGTGTATTATTCGTCTTCTGTTCGCTTGTTATGGCGGCACGACAATTTACATCGGGGTATACGTTTCTTTAGCGCGATGCGTTCCGGTGTCAACTTATAATGCGGTATGCGCTTCATTTGCGGCAACGGTTTATACAGCGTTATCCGTCTTCTGTCCGTACGTTGCAGCAACACAACAATTTACAATGTAGTACTCGTTTCTGTTAGTGCAATGCAGTGAGGCGACAATCAACTAACGCGATATTGGGATTAGTTAGGTTATTTCCTTTGTACGTGCTCCCAATAAAGATAATTTCAACATATTATCGTGAACAATTATAGAACTTTCATATGTTTAAAAATAAGTCCATGATAAATAAAGATCAGCCATTGTGCTTAAAAGGAAAACTACTAAGTTAGTACCCTTCTAACATTAACTGATTGCAACAAGCATCTTCTGGTAGTTGTAATATAACCAAGTGTAAGACCCCAAATTACTTGTAGACTTGTATCTTTACATAAGTGCAACAAGCATTCTGCTCAACCGTAGGTCCGAAATCTCAATTACTTTCATCTTAAGATGCGTCGAATAGGATGCGATATTACCTATTATAAAATTTGTAAAACCCCAAATTACTTGCAGACTTGTATCTTTAGATGCAGGTTTCCTTCACTACAATCACTCTAATTTCATAGTTTCATATTTTTAAGAAAGATCCACATTATCCTCCTAATATGCCTAATTTATTCTGCAACAGTCAGTGTGTCTAGCCAACCATTTCCTAATATTCCTAACTTGGACATACATTCATCAGTTACACTTGTCTTTTATACATGTAAAGCATCTATTTCCACTTTTACGTAAAAGCATGAGACATAAGACCGGTTTCTTGAAATAAACATCTGATTGTAATCACTTGAACCCGCACACAATAGAGTTATAAAAGAAGCATGATTATTTTGACCCACTAAAAGATTAATAAACCAAATGACTTTCAGCCCTGAAAATTTAATACCAAGTACAAAGACAAAGACAGCTTACTGAAGATTAAATTAATATTAAACTAAAAAAGTAAAGATTTTTTAAGCAAACCAAGTTCAAAGACAACTCACTGAAGATGGAAGATGTAATCTGAGTATGAAAGACAGATCTAGATGATTTATTTAAACTTTAAAAAGCAAAGTTCTTAGCACATTCTTCTTTGGGCAGAGCCAAAGACACATCCATGTACTTTCCATTGTAAAAACATCATGTGGAAATTGAACCAAGATTAAGTTAAGGATCATAAAAAGTGAGAAATGAAACAATTAAACAAGATATTAACCAAATAATCAAAATAAAAAAAAACGGAAAATCCTAAGACTATAATAATATGAACCTTGTGATTTAGGTCTAGCTGCATTTGTTGTCAAGTTCTATCTAAAACAGAAGATGTAGTTAATGAAGCAGCAACCTTTATCTGTGAGTTGGTTGGTACATGAAAAAATGGTTGGGTTTACCGAGCATATTTTGTCCACTTTTCTATTAATAAAATATAGGTGAGATATGATTACAAAAACAATATTATTACAAAAGTATTCTTAATCTTTGATTAGAACGATTTAGGAGGTTGTGTACATTAAAAACAAACTATGGTGACTTTCAACTTTTTGACATGTTACCATTTTAGTATCATATTGACCAGCTTTAGATTAAACTCAACATAAATCAGTTATTGAGAGACAAAAGAAAGTGATAGTTAGAAAGGCCTAGCATAAAAAAACTAAAAAAAATAGCAAACAAAAACTCAAGAATTTGAGATCAAAAGATTCAAATTGAAAAATAATGTATTGAGTCTCCATGTGTTATAAAATCTATAAATATCTTGTTATGGAAAGTAATTCCAGCAGCTTGAATAAATTACCTGCTCTTTGAAACAAAATCTTCAAACAAAAGCTCAAACAATTTAAGCAGATTTTATTTGCAAACAGCAACTTGGCTAAGTTACCTGCTCCTGTTGTGGCTTGTGCAAGTAGTCAATTCATGTTTAGCGGCTCATAACTCCGACTGGATTTCCTTTAACAGTTGCTGAAGAATTTCGGCAGTTTGTATAAGCAGAGGAAGACGATGACAGATTCAACCCACAGATGCTTATATCCATGTAAAAATAAAGCTGCAAGTATAGCAATATGGTCAAACTAATGATTGAAATATACCTTCTCATAATCAAAAGCAGTGACATACTCCAAGATATATAACTCCTTGTTTAGCTTAGGCCTCCTGTATGTTATATTCAAAAAATATTGATCAAGACCCCACATGGAAATAGGATTTTCTTGATGGTATTAATAGGAAAACACACTTTGGTAGACCCCTCTTTTGATCTGATGAATCATATGTGGTAAGGCTTCTACTATATTTTAGAGAAGAGGATGCAAAATACTTACAAAGGAAAAGAGTACTCGCATCACGACCTGCACAAATGCAAGATGAATGAAATAAGAAACCTTCAAACCCGCATAATGATTAATCTATCATTCTTATTTCACCTACAGCCTCAAGCCAATGCTGCAATGCAAGATTCTGGGTTTACAATTTTTTGACATATCTTTTTCAAACTGCAAAAATCAACAAAAAGAAATTATAAGAAAACTGATTTTATATATTTTCTGTATTAATGTGTTTGTATTGAGCTACATTCTAATATAAAAAAACACAAACAAATGTAAAAGCCACCATCATCACGTATATATAGACTATTCACGATAAGATATTACACTTCAACTGTAATAATGAACTAAAGATGTATGCCATGATTTCAAACATTAATCACTAACAAAGAAATTTAACCACTTAAATAGCTTAGAATTAGAACTCATAATTTCAACCATGAGCACTCAAAAACACTTTAAGCATATAGTTCGGCCAAAACATTATATCTTTTGAACCCAATAAATCTATTAATCTATTAAATGAAATAATATAAGGATATATGGAAAAATTATAAACTTCCTGCACGAAGTGTATGTTTTTCAACCAAATACATAGATCAATTAGTTAAGAATAAATTTGTCAAACAAAAGCTGCCAAATAGTAGGCCCATAATAGATAACAACCTAAACTTCACATGGAACTAATACCATTTGTGTTAGCACGTAATAGACAGAAATATGTCACAACCGAAGGTCACCTTAAAAAGTTTTAGCTTGAATACTTCTGCAAAGAACAAATGATCATCACCTGCTTTCGTTTTCCATTTCGGCCACAAATCATAGTCACGATAACCTGTTTCAAATAACCATCATAAGTATCCAGCACTTCATAATATCTATAACAAATCAACATTCTTTAAAAACTACCCATGTAAATTTATTAAAAATGAGAAATTAATAACTTTGAAGGGGACCATCTTTGGCATCAGTAATTCAATAATAAAATATGTACCTGTGTTCCAGCTATACTCATTTGTTAGCATACCCTGACCATTTGGTCTAAAAGGTTTGTAAAATTTGAGCAGATAAGAACATCATATAGGCCCTGCAACTACTCAAATTTGATTTAAATTATTAGCAGCAGTTTCAAATCATCATTAATGTCTAGATCTACAGATGATGTAATGCAGAAATCTAAAAAGCAACGAAAAATGACCAGAAAATAATCGATTTGAATTGCCGATATACACATCGTCAACAGACCAGAAAACATCCTGCACAACAGAATCTTTGTTTGAAGGAACTGGGATAGCTTACAGCCCTGCAATAGTAATAATTAAATGAAAACCCCACAATTTTGACTCCACGTTTAATGATATAGCAAAAGAAAAAACTAAATTACCTGTAGATTAGCATGGCTAGTTTTTAGATAAACCCACTTAAAGAAGACAATTTTTTTGTGGCTCTTGAAAGAAGTTTTCAGACTGTTTCTACAAGTCATTCTAGACTGCAAAGCAAAAAGTAACGCAAATCATTAATGGGATGAGAAACTACACATATTAAACCATAAAGTAAATACACTAACCTTCTTACTTGACTCAACAAAACAAAGGATACCAAGAAACGCCAAAACACAGAAAGACAAAGGCCGAGTGAAAACCAATTAATAAGCAACAACCAATCAAAGTATAATATGTAGTCCTATACTAAAACAACCCCATATATAAGTAATGATATATCATATAGGTTTAGCTGAACTTACTTGATGGGATATCAACTAAAATTGAAAATAATTGAACTCATGCCAATACCTTATAGCAAAATAAACACAGTTGGTAAACCCTTCATCAGATGATGGTCTATTGATTACATAATGTCAAATGCAACATCGCTATTGTTTTAACATACCTAAACCAACACTATTCTTGAATGTTGTGAGAAGTAGTTAAATGCATCTCCATTTCTCTAACCTAGACGTTGAAAAGAACTGCTGTTAAATATCAGATTAAGAAAGAACAAATAGAGAAGGCTGATTACTAAAAACAGACCAGCGATTCCAGAGTTATCATATCATTCAACAGGAGTTTTACATGTGCATCCAAACTTGCGTCCTGAAATCGACAATTAGGTTATGTGAGAACACACAATCGATTAATGAATTTAGAAGGAAGTAAGACAATTGAATGTGAAAGTTATTAACCTGCTGAGATGGAGATTTAAACGAGGACGAATCAACAGAGGTTTCGATATGCTTAACGCAACGGGGAAAGGGTTTGGCTGTTTTTCAACAACTTGGTGGTGGTATTGGGGGATTATGAAAAAGAAGGCGTCTGTTAAATGCCAAGGAAATTAATTTGAAAGAAGAATTTAGGGCAATTACCTCTTTGAAGAGATGGTCTGGTCCGGTTTGGAGTCAGATGGAAGCAAATGGTTGTGAGATTATTACAGGGATAAGGGTTCATTATATAGGAAGTAAACGATTCTTCATTGTTTGAAACCTGCAACCCGCCATCTATTGGAGGAAGCCACCGTCCATCACGAAGATAAACCGGCGCCTGCGCACCATTGGAGAAAGCCACCGTCGGTTTGATTGTTCTCTAGTCTCGAGAATGCAAAGCGTGGTATCCTACCTTTCATAAAGCGTGCTTTGATTGTTCTCTAGTCTCGAGAATGCCTGCGCACCATTCAAGTTGTGCTTTGATGTTAAATTCCTCATCTAACCCTCTTTTTTGAAAGGCAGATTGTTGTTAGGGATTGAGGATTTAAGGAGGGTTTACTTTTTATGCTTGAAGCACTTGTACATTTTGCATAATTCATTGTACGCGTCTTAAGGATTAAGCATTTTTCATGACGAAAATACCCTTTAGGGCAATATGTATTATATATAGTAATAGATTAATTAAAAATATTATATATTAGGATGGTTGATTTATTTAATTAAAATATTAAAATGTCAAACACCTTTTTATATTCTGAAATATAACTTTTATTAGTTCAAGTATCATATTCAACATGTTTTAATTATCATTTAACATTCTCTAAAAATTCAAGTATAATAATAATAACTTTTATTATTGTAATTCTCAACACATTTTAAAGTAAACCATTAAGCAATTTATTTTCCAACTACGATATACAAAATACTCTAATTTACTATATTCTATAAAAATGGTACTTTTTACTTAACTACTATAAAATAACTATTGGATAAAATCTCACAGTTATATCATTCTTAATTTTTAAATCTTATATCATTTTTTAAAGTTATCTCATATTATGAATATTTATTCAACCCGTGTAATACACGGGTTACTAACCTAGTTATACATATATATAACCACAAACCATTGGTATTGTCGATTTGACTCCTAGCCAACGGGCTAAACAATATAAACCGGTTTAACTTTAAATGGATTAGATTTTTGTTTTAACGACAAAGAAGATAATATTAAATGAAAAGTGAGGGTTAGAAAAAGCTAATCCACCACCATAAAAGTTATAGAGTTAAAAGAGGATTACAAAGTTGAGGGGTTAAAGTCTTTGTTGAGAACCCGATTTTAATTTCGGATTTCAGACCGATAAGCCTTATTAATGTCCAATATAAAATCTTGGTAAAAATTTTGGCTAATCGGTTAGCTAAGGTGATCGATTCTTTGATCAGCCCTACTTAGTCTGCATTTATAGGTGGGAGACAGATTCTTGACGGAACGTTCACGCTTAACGAAATCGTGAAGTGGTATGAAGGTAAAAAGAAAAAAATGATGATTTTCAAAGTGGATTCTGCTAAGGCTTTTGACTCTCTCAATTGGGACTTTTTGTTCAAGATTATGTCATTGATGGGTTTTGGTAATGACTGGATCGCTTTAATCCATGCTTGTTTGACGTCTGCAATTGCCTCGGTTCTGATAAATGGTAGTCCTTATATGGAGTTCCCGATCGAGGGAGGCCTTTGACAAGGTGATCCTCTATCTCCTTTTTTATTTATTATTGCTATGGAGGAGTTACATGCCATGGTTGATATGGAGGTAAGAAAGGGGCTTTTACAAATCAGCTTTGGTGGGCATTAAAAAATTGGCTATCTCCCATCTTTTTTATGCTGACGATGCTATTTTCATTGGAGAGTGGTCGGACGGTAATCTTTCTTGCATTAATAAAATTTTGAAGGAGTTTTTTGAAGTGTCGGGATTGAAAGTAAATATTTCCAAATATAACATGTTTAGAGTAGGGGTTAGTGAGGCGGAGGTTGTCAGATTAGCGGGGATTGCTGGTTGTGGTGCGGGGAAATTACTGTTTAGATACTTGGGTGTTCCTGTGGGGGAAAGAATGTCTCTGATTAAATCCTGGGACCCGATTGTGGAAAAATTGAAAAGCCGTTTAGCAAATTGGAAAGCAAATCTGCTCTCTTTTGGTAGTCGATTAACGCTGATATCTTCGGTTCTAGGTGCGCTTCCTATCTATTTTTTATCCATTTTTCGTTTGCCTAAAACTGTCGTGGGCGTCTTGGAAAATATTCGGGCTCGTTTCTTTTGGGGTGGGGGGATGGGCATCGAAATCTTCATTGGGTTAATTGGGATGAGTCTTTGGGCGGGAAAGATATTGGGGGGCTGGGTATTGGGAGTTTGGACGCGTTAAATAGGGCTCTTTTATTCAAGTGGAAGTGGAGGTTTTTTAAGGATAAAAATCAATTATGAGTTAAGGTCATTGAGTCTATTTACGGGGATGACGGGGGCTTGACGGGTAATGATATTAGGGGTGGGGGAGTTTGGAATGGGATTAGAAGATGCGCTAGTGAACTTCATGAAGACGATTTCATTTCTAGGAACGCGTTTGTTCGTAGGGTGGGGATGGGAGATTCTACTAGATTTTGGGAGGATACTTGGATTGGCTCTCAAAGCCTTTCTTGTAGATTCCCTAGGTTATATGCCCTTGAGAATTTTAAAGATTGCAAAGTTTCGGATAGGCTTGTGGGAAATATTAGGATCTGGAGTTGGAGGCTTGGCATTAGGGGAGGGGTCGAAGGCTTGCAATTTAATGAGCTTCGGCTCTTATTGCAATCGGTGGTCACTAGTTCGATTAGAGGTGATTGGGAATGGAACTTAGATGACAATTCGGTTTTTGAGGTTAAACATGTCCGTAAAAAATTTGAAAAGAAATCTCTTCCCGGTAATGCAATTGTTACAAGGTGGAACAAAAGTGTCCCAAAAAAAAATTAATGTTTTCACGTGGAGACTAATTCGAGACAGGTTACCTACTAGAGACAAGTTAATTGAAAAAGAAATCACGTTGGCAGACATTAGCTGTGTTTTTTTGTAGCTCGCATTTGGAAAGAAGAAATCACATTTTCGGTGAATGCTCGACAGCGACTTCTATTTGGCAAAAAACTCTTGCTTAGCTGGGCTTATCAATCGATCTTCATGGCAACCCAAATGAAGTGTTAAATAAGTTGGATGTTGCTCACTTTACAAAGAAACAAAGGACTCTCATTGATGGCATTTTTTGTGTTACGTGGTGGATGATTTGCAAGACCCGAAATGGCATTATCTTCAATCACAATGATCTTAAAGAGTTTTCGTTATTTGATTCTATTGTTAAAATTGCATATAATTGGCTTTCTGTTAGAAATAAGTTCTTTTGTATGTCTTCTAGCAATTGGCTAGAGAACCCCATTTTGTATGTTTGACTTTCTTTTTCTTGTTCGGTTAGGCTTTTCTAACCGGCAATTTGTTTTTTTTTTTTTTGGCAGTTAAAAAAAAAACAAAGAGATCCATCTTATCTCCCCCTTTCAATTCAATTGTTTAATGCGTGACATATAATAATATACTAGATTTTATAACCTAGGAGTTGTCGCGCATGATACAAACACATATAACCGCTATAACGCTACGTAAATAAAACAGAAATTAAAAAAAAAAATTGCGCTCGGATAAAGAAAACAAAAAAAAACAAAAAAGTTTAAACTATTGAGTATTGAGTATTGAGCGTACGACTTAAAAGTTATGTTACAAGACTCTACCTATTATACCACTCTCGTGTGGTAATTTCGTTAATATTGAAAATAAAAAAAATGAAAAAACAAAAATTATGTCATACGACTATACATGTTACACAACCATCTACTTTGTTAGACTCGTTGTGCTCGGATAAATAAATAAAAAAACCAAAAAGAAAATTAAAGAAAAAACAAAAATTATAAAATATATAAAATATTATAATCTTTTTAAATACCTAACCAGTATTATATTTAAATTTATTACCTACAACTCTACAAGTTGTATTTTGTTATAAACAAATTTGGTGTCACCTTTGTTGGAAATATCCTACATAATGTGGCCTATAGATCATTAACTTCACCATAAAGACATAAGTAAATTAATATGTAGATTTATGATGGATATAACTACACAAGAAATATGAAAGGTTTCCCTTTAGATGCTTGGGACTCTTGAGATCACATAGGGGGCTTATATATAACACCACATAACTCTCTCTCTAGATACACACAACTCCATCTTAACTTACAAGCATCATAAAGGGAATCGACTCCTAAAAGATCATGGCGTCTTCTTCTTCAACCTCTAAGTTATCATTCCCTGCAAGTAAGTCATGTTCATGTTGTTTAATTATTATAGATTATGATTGAATTGGTTATCGATCTGCTCATCGATGTTGTCCGTATCCATGGATTAATCAACATGTGGTATCAGAGCCACGGTTGACTACCAATTTAATCATATAAATCGGTTTAATAATTTACTTATCGATGAAACAATAGCCGGAAGTTTTTTCTTCAACTCGATTTAGAGATTATTGATTCAAGTGTTATGAATAGTTTATTGGCCATCATCATTTAGTTCTTTAGCTTTCCGCTAAAATAATTAATATCGATTTTGATGGAGTGTATATGAAAAGAACTAATTATTTGGCCAATTAATCAATTTAATTTATGAATGATGTAATTTAAATTTTTGATAATTATTCATTGAATGAATCTTATTTCGGTTAGTTTCAAGAATTCGAAGAATTCCAAAGTTTTAGAATTATTCAAATGAGTTATTTTTTATTTTATTTTTTAAAAATTAAGGCTGTAATTCATCCGTATCTAATTCAATATTAAATATTATACGTACTTAAAATTTTTTGGGTTTTTTTTTGAACCCATCTATGTATTGATGATAATGAAGCCTTAAGTACCTAATTTGTTGTTTATGATTTTATCATAATACGCTACTTAATCAAATAAGGATGATTTATAATGCCCGACAAGGGAGATGGTTGGCCCAAATTGGAAATCATATGATTTGCATTGAAATTTTACCAACACTATTTTATGTGAATATGCCCATTATTAAATAATAAACCCAAAGGCTAATTGTCTAATGATGTGTATGATAATTATCAAGGTAATATGCACATGTATTACATATATGCCCATAGGCATTGTGTTATTTTATGTACCCTATTTCATTTATCACACATATTCATAACACTTGAATGTTGGTCAAAGCCAAAGCGAAGCCAACATTCAAGTAGAACCTTACATAAATTATGTTCATAATGTTTGAGTATTGGTCAAAGCCAACGCGAAGCCAATGTTCAAGCAGAACATTATCAGAACTCGTTCATTATACTTAAATATTGGTCAAAGCCAAAGCGAAGCCAATGTTTAAGTAGAACATTACCTGAACTTATTCATAATACTTGAATACTGGTCAAAGCCAACGCGAAGCCAGTGTTCAGGCAAAACATTACCTAAACTTGTTCATAATGCTTGAATATTGGTCAAAGCCAACGCGAAGCCAACATTCAAGTAGAACTCAATTTGTCTATTATTTTGGTGTTATAGTAGACTATATCCTCAATTGTTCTGAACTTTTCCTGCTTTGCTTATTTATCCCATATTATAGATCACTTAAACTCTTCTAAATTTTCATATCTCACTTATCTCAATTCAGCATCCACTCTAACTCCAAATCTAGGGGTTGAAACTCTGACCGGTGCAAACTTTCCTTCATGGAAAGATTCTGTGAAACTCACTCTTGGTATGTTGGATCTTGACTATGCCTTGAGACATGACACTCCTGCTGCTCTTACTGACAAAAGTTCTGAAGAAGAAAAACAAAAGCATGAAAAGTGGGATAGGTCTAATAGAATGTCTCTGATGGTTATCAAGAATTCCATCTCTGTTGCTATCAGGGGAGCTATTCCTGATTCTGATAATGCTAAGACTTACTTGGATTCTGTGGAGGAACAATTCAAGGGGACTTCTAAGGCGCACGCAAGCACTTTAATTCTGAAGATGCTTACTACAAAATATGATGGGATTGGTGGTGTGCGTGAGCATATAATGATGATGAGCGACATGGCCCACAAACTAAAGGGTTTAGACATGGAGATCAGTGATGGCTTTCTAGTGCACTTCATCATGACTTCCCTTCCTGCACGCTTTGATGCCTTTAAAGTCAATTATAACACTCAGAAAGATAAATGGACTATGGGTGAATTGATAGCTATGTGTGTGCAGGAGGAGGAACGTCTGAAGCTAGAAAAACCTGATGTTGTTCACGTCACTACTACCGGATCAAACAAGAGGAAGGGCAATTCTGACAATAAGGAAGGGTCTAAAGTTCTTAAGACAAATGTAGGTGCTGCGTCCAGCGCAAGGAACTCTAAAGGAAAGATCTTCTGCAAATTTTGTCGCAACAATGGACATAAGCAGAAGGACTGTTCCAAATTCAAGGAGTGGCTGGCTAAGAAAGGTAATCATTTATATATGATAATTGAGTCCCTTAATATTAATGTTCCATCTAATACATGGTGGGTTGATTCTGGTTCTATGGTTCATGTAACTAACTCAACACAGGGATTCCTTACAATCCGGAAGCTGGAAAGAAACCAAAGAACGGTTAGAATGGGAAGTGGTGAAGCCCTAAATGTTGAAGCCATTGGAACTGTGCGATTACTCATGAAAACTGGTCATTGTATTGAACTTCATGATACTTTATATGTACCGAGAATAACTCGAAATTTAGTATCAGTTCCTAAATTAGACATTGATGGTTTTAATGTTGCACATGGGCATGGCAAAGTCACTATTTCTCTAAATTCTTTAACTGTTGGTTATGGTTATCTGGATGGATCTTTATATAAATTAGAACTAGATGATGAATTCTCAAAATCATTGTTATCATATAATGTAAATGAGAATTTAACAAAGAGAAAACGAGGTTCCGAAACTTCATCCATGTTGTGGCATCAACGTTTAGGCCACATTTCACGAGACAGAATGTCTAAACTAGTGAAGGATGAAATATTACCGAATCTTGATTTCACTGATTTTGAGACATGTGTTGAATGCATCAAAGGTAAAATGGCTAAAGGGAATAAAAAGGGCGCCACTAGGAGCTCTAATTTATTAGAGATTATTCATACTGATATTAGTGGTCCCTATCCTGATGGAATAACTGGACATAACTCTTTTATCACCTTCATAGATGATTACTCTCGCTATATGTACTTATATTTGATTAAAGAAAAATCTGAATCACTTGAAACCTTTAAAGATTTTAAAGCTGAAGTTGAAAATCAACTGAAATGCAAAATAAAGGTTGTCAGGTCAGACCGTGGGGGTGAATATTATGGTAGACATACTGATGTTGGTCAGGCTCCAGGTCCATTTTATAGATTTTGTAAGGACCATGGGATCATAAACCAATACACCATGCCAGGTACTCCTCAGCAGAATGGCGTTGCTGAAAGGAGGAATAGAACCCTCATGAATATGGTAAGAAGTATGTTGGCCAATTCAGGACTACCTCAATTCTTATGGACCGAGGCATTAAAGACAGCAGTTCACATATTAAATAGGGTTCCTTCTAAATCTGTCCCTAAAACTCCTTTCGAGTTATGGACAGGAAGAAAACCAAGTCTAAGATATATGAAAATATGGGGTTGTCCTGCCGAAGCTAAACCTTATAATCCTCAACAAAAGAAACTTGACATGAAAACGGTCAGTTGTTCCTTTATCGGATATCCCGAAAATTCAAAGGGATACAGATTTTATTGTCCTTCCCACGTCACACGTATTATAGAAACTCGTCATGCGGAATTCCTAGAAACCCCAAAGGTCAGTGGGAGCAGTGAAAATCCTGATTATGATTTGCAAGAGATGCAAGAGGTGGGGGGGAGAGACAATTTGATCATACCCCAAATTACACCTCCTGCACAGAACTCTGCACCACTGATTGTCTCCTCAGATTCAAGCGTTGCTCCAAATATAACCGATAATGAAGCACCATTGCATACCCAAGAGCAAATCCATGAACCTATGGATGAATCTACAGAACCAGAAAATCAGTTAAGGAGGTCATCTAGGCCTAGAAGGCCTACTAACTTTGATGATTACATAACCTACCTGAATGAGGCTGATTTGGATTTAGGAAAGTATAATGATCCTACCTCTTATAATGAAGCCATTAATAGTGAAAAGTGTTCTGAATGGAAGAAGGCTATGATTGATGAGCTTGAATCCATGAATCAGAATGAAGTTTGGGATCTGGTTGAATTACCCAAGGGTGTAAAACCCGTAGGATGTAAATGGGTTTTCAAAACCAAATTAGATCCAAATGGAAACGTTGAACGCTATAGAGCACGATTGGTTGCAAAAGGCTACACTCAAAAAGAGGGAATTGACTATCAAGAAACTTTCTCACCTGTCTCACGAAAGGATTCTTTAAGGATCGTTATGGCCTTAGTAGCTCATTACGATTTAGAGTTACATCAGATGGACGTTAAAACCGCTTTCCTTAACGGTGACTTGCATGAGGACGTGTTCATGAATCAACCTGAAGGTTTTAAACCTAAAGGTCAAGAACACTTAGTCTGTAAGCTAAAGAAATCCATATATGGGTTGAAACAAGCATCGCGTCAGTGGTACCTGAAATTTGATGAAGTCATGAAAAAACAAAGTTTCATAAAAAACCAAGTGGATCAATGTACCTACCTCAAGATGAGTGGGAGCAACTTCACTATACTTGTTCTTTATGTCGATGACATACTTTTGGCAAGTAATAGCTTAGATATGTTGCATGAGTCAAAGCGAATTCTCTCGCATAATTTTGACATGAAAGATCTCGGGGAAGCCTCTTATGTCATAGGCATCGAAATACACCGAGATAGACCCAATGGGATATTAGGGTTGTCCCAAAAGGCTTACATTGAGCGGGTCCTTACACGCTACAACATGCAACATTGCTCACCATCAATAGCTCCTGTAGTTAAGGGAGACGTTTTTGGTTCTTTTCAGTGTCCAAAAACAGAGGTTGAAAGGGAAAAGATGAGATTGATACCTTATGCTTCAGTAGTTGGAAGCATTATGTATGCTCAAGTCTGTACTCGTCCTGATATCGCATATATTGCTGGGATGCTAGGTCGTTACCAATCTAACCCTGGCCTAGATCATTGGAAAGCAGCTAAGAAAGTATTGCGATATCTTCAAGGAACGAAAGACTATAAATTAACTTACAGAAGAAGTGATTATTTGGAAGTGGTTGGTTATTCTGATTCTGACTTTGCTAAATGCAAAGATGACAAGAAATCCACTTCGGGGTATATCTTTATGTTAGCAGGTGGACCTATCTCATGGAGGAGTCATAAGCAGCAGCTGACAACAACCTCAACAATGATGGCAGAATACGTTGCAGTGTACAATGCAACTTGCCATGGGATGTTGTTAAGAAACCTTATCGCTGGACTCAAAGTTGTAAACTCCATATCAAGACCGTTGAAGATTTATTGTGATAACTCAGCTGCCGTTAGTTTCTCGAACAATAACAGTTCGACTGGAGCTGGTTTATATCTTGATACAAAGTATTTGTTCGTACGAGAAAGAGTGGAGGAAAATAACCTTTGTATCGAGTATATCAGTACTAAAGATATGCTAGCGGATCCGATGACTAAAGGTCTCCCGCCCAAAACCTTCGAGGAACTTGTGTCGAAGATGGGCCTTACTGGAGACTCTACATGATAGCATATTGTACCTTATGACTTATTTATTATTTCCTCAAAATATTATTGTCTATCTTAATTTTATGTGCACCTTATGATGTATAGACAAGAAATTTACAAGGGCTCATTTCAGTCTTTTGGTCTTATGTTTTGATTTGGAATTGTAGTATGATTAGTGGGGGTCTTGAGTTGGAATTGACTTGATGACTGTATTTTTCTGCTACGGTTTCATCTTGAAACTTGATGAGTATTCTAATTCTGGCCAGACTTACTTAATATTCATCACAAATGATCACTCGGCCAAGTGGGAGAATGTTGGAAATATCCTACATAATGTGGCCTATAGATCATTAACTTCACCATAAAGACATAAGTAAATTAATATGTAGATTTATGATGGATATAACTACACAAGAAATATGAAAGGTTTCCCTTTAGATGCTTGGGACTCTTGAGATCACATAGGGGGCTTATATATAACACCACATAACTCTCTCTCTAGAACACACAACTCCATCTTAACTTACAAGCATCATAAAGGGAATCGACTCCTAAAAGATCATGGCGTCTTCTTCTTCAACCTCTAAGTTATCATTCCCTGCAAGTAAGTCATGTTCATGTTGTTTAATTATTATAGATTATGATTGAATTGGTTATCGATCTGCTCATCGATGTTGTCCGTATCCATGGATTAATCAACAACCTTATACATAAACATCCAATTTAGTCTATAGTTTTTAGCCGTATTCGATTATTGGTAAAAACATGTAATTAATTATTTGTATCCAATATATGTTTCTAATGTGCCCTTAGTTGTCTTTCTCCCAAAAGGATCATTAAAACGGACAACAAAAACACGACATAAGATACCTAAATAACATGTGTGCAATGTATATATATACTTTAATCATCAATGATCTCTAGCTCAATTGGCTAGAGGGAGGTACCCAAGACATATAAATGGGAGGTTTTGGGTTCAAGTCCCATTTGTAACAAAAAAATAAAAATGGGGGTTACAGGTTGGGCCAGGGGGTTTTCATTATTATTATGGTGAGTTTCATCCTGATGGGGATTGGAGATGATCGGGTGGGTGATGTAATACCCCCGTCAGTGATCCAAATTTGCCGTTCAAAAAAAAAAAAACTTTCAATTATTTTTTATTATTTTATTTTATTATAATAAATCTAATTAATTAGGCAGTTGTTTTCATTATTATTAATTTTTATATAATTTGGTGTTAGACATAATTTAAATTAACTAGTCGGTCGGATGTGAGCATATGTGACAGGTTGTGCTTGTATGATAACAAGATTTTCTATACTTAGCACTGGTGCATCTAGATTAAAAGTTCAAGGGTAATGTTTAGTAGAAAAATTGTTTAAGGGGTAACGAAATACCTAAAACGTTAAAAATAATTACCACTTCCATTGTATAAAAAGTAGTGAATGAGAAAAATAAGTCTTTTGAACCACTAACGAAAAAAGGAGAAATCAAAAGGATACGAGAAAGAATTAGGGAGTCAAATTGGGGATAGAGGGACTTGAACTCTCATGATTTTTGAAATCGATGGATTTTCCTCTTACTATAAGTTTTATTGTTGTCGGTATTGACATGTAGAACGGGACTCTTGTTGATCGAATCCTGAATCGTTAATATAATATACAGATAATAATAATAAATGATTACCTGTAAGCATCTGGTTGAGATCAGCAGTAGTTAGGTTGTCCATCCTGTGAGTAGCCTTGGTTCCCCTTTAGGGTGTATAGTTTAGGATGGGAAAAGGATTCGTGAAGATCACGAATCAGAGAGAGAGAGACGGAATAGAGACAGAGATCGGTTTTAGGGTGGTGGTGATTAACCTTTAATCTCTCCCTAAGAGCCTCTATTTATAATACACCCAAGGGGAAACCCTAGCCCATCTAGAAAGGGTAATTACGTCCATCAAGTAATACCAGATAGGGTTAAAACCGTAATTGATTATTTAAGATAAATGATTAAAGGACATAAGATATTTATTTATATATATATACCGAAATATATTAAGATATATAAATAAATATTGTCTTACATTCTCCCACTTGGCCGAATGATCATTTATATGAGGTACCAGATAAGTCTGATCAGAATTTAGTACTCATTTCAATTTTAAACCAAAATTGCAGCAGAAAAATACAGTCATAGAGTTGATTATCCAACTCAAGACCCCTATTAATCATACTACAATCCCAAATTTAAAATTCAACATAAATTCAGAATCAATTACCAAAGTAAGCCCTTCCGTTGATTTATAATAAAGCTGTCTATATGTCAATAAGGCATGCATAACATATTAAGAGACAAAATCAAACGTATGAGGAAAATTTATAATTAGTCATTCATATTGTGATATGCTTGGTCATTAGTAAACCTCGTCTTCATTATGAGCTCTTAGAAAGACTTATGAGGATAGACCTTAAATTATAGGATCCTTAAGCATATCATGAATGTTTTCAATACAAGAAGTTAGTGATGTGCAATAATCGATCTATAAAAATAACCTAAATTATCCTAGACCTAGACACACTAAATTAAAACCCAATTAACCTCAAACTAGACCGACTCAACAGGCAAGTGAACCTATCGGATGTAGAATAGCTATCGGCAGACCGGGGTCGAACCCTAGAGACACTAAAAGACAAAATTAACTATGAAATGTAAATTACTGATTAATTGATGAGAATTTGTTTTGTTTTGGAAAATTGATTAACTAATTAAATTAACTAAAATTAACTAATTACTAAACTTACTAAAAATAGAAACTGCTAAAAATGGAAAGTTACTAAAAATGGCAAGCAAACCACAAACTCAAACCGTAAAGACGAAAACCAGATATGACGAGAAATACCACCTAGACCTAGACTCCTGATTAATGCTATCGACTTCTCTTGGCTTATGACAAAATGATGGAACCAGGATCTAATCACACAACCTATCAAAACCCTACGAGCCCCCGAATCACTCTCCGGATGTTACTGATAAGATCCCTAAAGGTTGGAATACGCACACTGGTTAGTTAGTTCACCTTTTAAGTCCATCCTAACTGGTTATCTTACCGCTCGAACAAATGGTTCACCTTTTAAGTCCATCCCATCTCAATTACCCTAGCCACCCTCGGATATACCTAAAGCACACCTAGAATAACCGGAGCTACCTCTAATCTCTATGATTAACACGAATAACAAGCAAGCCGAATCCCTAGGACATCTCCTTTTAAGACAATGCACCCCTAGTTTATTAACCAACCCGATTACCCGTTAAACCTGTACCTTTTGAGTCTCCAATTTAGCAGCACATTACAATCAAAGCCACAATTAACAACCAAAACTATAGTCCGGGACGTCTCCTAAACCACTCCTTAGAAACTAACCCTAAAGTCAGAATCTTTAGATAATTTACCCAACCCGAAAGACATTCGAAGGTAAACTAAGTTCCAATTATCAATCACAACTTCAACATGTAACACACATATGCATTAACCACAGAAAATTAGAGGGATTTCAATAAGATAACACAACCCAATCAATAATTATCACAATAACCAAGAAAAGTCGAATAACATCAATCAATCATCCATACGGTCTAAGTGGTACTAGAGATTTAGCCTAGCATCATAAACATGTCACAAGAACAGAACATAACAGTAGGAAAATTCATAATCAGAATCTGGTCTATGGAAAACAAGAGTCAAAACGAATGATTAAGAACCCGGGAATGCGATTGTGAGTCGAATTCTTCAATCCTTATGCTCCAATGGCTTCAATCACGTTCTTCTGCTCTGAAAATCGTCTTCAGGGGCTCTGAGATACGGCAAGACGGATGTAATTCGACTGGAAACCCCGCATTGTATTTATAAGTGTGAAATTAGGGTTTTCCGGAAAAACACCTCCAAGCGTATCGCTTGGAGGACTTCTGATCAGCAGGCGATACGCCTGGACCCACAAATCGACAAATTAGTCGGGTCAACGTTTAATGAACCGCCTTTGACTTTCCAGCAGCAAGCGTATCGCTTGCTACTCCCTGGGCACCAGGCGATACGCCTGGTGTATGATTTTCAGCATTTTCCTTCTATTTTCTTCTCAATTCTTCTCCGATGCTCGTTTCTCTCGGGAAATGTGCCAAAACTGCAACTTTACTATAAAACACACATTAAGACACTAAGACTCACAATTAATTAAAAACCTAGGAAAAACTACTCAAAAGACTAACAAAATGACTCAAAAACGTAAAGGAAAACCTATGTGTTTTGCAACACATCAAATATCCCCCCACTTAACCTTTTTTCGTCCCCGAAAAAACCTGCAAAATGGAATCATAACCTGAGAATTTGGCTTCCAACTTTTTCAATTTCATCAATTTCAATTCTATCAATCTATTCACATCCCGGTAGCGATTATCGATATTTCGATCCGATTAAACCCAACACTAACCTTTGAGCCCCCAAGGTGTTTACAAATTACCGAATACTTTTCAATCTGCCTATGTGTCCCACTCTTAGAGAGATCAAGTTCAACCTAATCCCGATTCATATTCAGTCCGAATAAAGGGTAATAAAGATATAACTTTTTGATTTTTCCCACCCCCCTTAAATCAGATACAAAAATGTCCAAAGAATGATGGAATTAGATGGAACGTGAAGTGCTTGAGCATTTATTTCTAAACTACCATATCGTTTCACCTCTTCTATTTATTTATATATTTTTTTCATTTTCTCTCTTTTTTTTTTTTTTTTTTTTTCATATATAATTGGTCACTTTTACCTAAAATTACCAACGGACATCATCAGAGGTATTCTTTCACAAGGTCTTACCCCCGAAATCATACATGAGTGTTTTGCCCGCGAGATCCGGAACATCATCAGAGGTACTTACCACGGGATGCTATCCTTAGTTCGTACATGAGTAGTTTGCCCCTTCACTCTAATTCATTAACCAATTATTACCTAGTATGCTCATTATGGAGAATGGGGCGCCGTTATTTCTCGGATTTGCTTTCGCAAAAAGATCATAACGTGCCAGGTATTCTAAGGACATTGAAGTATCTAACCTAAAGGGGTCTCTTTCCTCCTAATCCTCAGTTTCAGTATTCCTATCACTCCTAAAATGTGAACCCACCAGCAGACTGATTATTTACATATTTATACAAGTAAACACAATGGGATATTTAATCTTTACTCAAGCTAGCTGGGCCTACCAATACATCACTAACCGGTAATGCTTTCAACTGTTAATTACATTTATCATTTAAACACTTAATCAGAAAACCAATCCTCGGGTTTTACCTATCATCTTCCATTTTAAACTGCAGAATTAATCAGAAACATTTTTCAATTTTTTCAATTTTTTTGTTGTTTTTTTTTTTTTCAAACAAAATTCACACTTTGAACAAACTCACTAAAACTGACTCAACTAACGAGACACGACACGTAGTCTCCCCATCCCCACACTTGAAACTCACATTGTCCCTAATGTGAACTGAGAAAAGACTTAAAGAAATAAAAATAAATAAAAAACAGAAAAATAAATAAAGACTGAAAAATAAAAGAGAAAAAAAAATGGAACAGACTCCCCTGATAGAATCGGCATGAATGAAAAGAAGTCTCGTTCCTCGCCCTCCAATTCGAACGTGATATCGAAACTCATTAACTCCGAAATTGCATCAAAAGAAATCGTCACGGACGAAAGCGGCGTCTAACAAACCATGTTCTAACAATCACAGCGAACCAAAATCACAGCAGCATATATATATATCAAACAAACCACCCAACCGGTTAACCCCGTACAAATTCCCAGATATCAGAATATTAAAATATTAATACAGACCATGATAATAAAAACAAAAATAAAGAAAAAGTACAAGGATGTGAAATAACCGATCAACTGGCCGCTGCTGCTATCAAAAGTCATCAAACCATCAGCTACTCCTCCCCAGCATCATCATCAGAATCATCAGGCTCATCATCTCCAGCCTCAGGCTCACGGAAGAAATCAGGTACCTCGAACCCCTGAGCAACATACAAACCTCTGATAGCCCTATCCTGCAGATCCATCCGCAACATCATCTCATCCCTAAGCATCTCCAACGTCAACGGCTCAGCTCTCGGCGCCCTAACAGGTCTAGCAACCGGAGGCCTCTCAGCCCTCTGCGGAATCCTCCTCCTCGCAGGGGCTCCAACCTCAACCCATCTCGGGGGATCATCAAACGGGCAAAAACCTGCCTTCCGCATATCCAATAAAGTATATGGCAATGTCGGCGGACCAGCAGTCAAATGCGAAGGCCTATACCTCTCTAAAACCCCCAGACGCTCAGCTAACCTACCAACGTATGGACCCAGATCCAACCTCGCCTCCGGCCCACCCTTGCGGGGCCGGGCAACTGACTGAATGAAAACGGCAGCGAGGTTGGTCGGGTGTCTCTCCACCAGCGACCTCAGACAAAACAGATCCAACATGTTGACCTTATCGGCCCCAGCACGTCTCCCAATCAATGAACACGCAAGAATCCTATGCACATACCTCAAAACCGGATCCCTGATCGCAGAAGCTACTAAACCAGCCGTATACGGCGCATCAGATATCGTCTCCCAGAACTCTCTCAGATGACCATCAACAACATAAAACTGCTTGGCCTTCTTGGCCGTCCCTCTCAAACTCCTCCTAAACTCCGATGTGGCGACCTCCTCCTGTGTATAGAAACCCAACGCTACAGCAAACTGAGGCACGCTCATCTCAAACAAATGCCTCCCGAGGGCAAAAGAAACGCAGACCGGAGAATCAAACTCCTTAATATCATATTTCCATGTCGAATGGAACTCCACGGTCAGCTCTCTATACTGGGGCCCATCACAAGCTAGGACTCTCCTCCATCTCTCATCTAGCATCGCCTCTATCCTGGCTCTAGCAGCCATCCTATCCATCAAATCCCAATCGAACGTCCGGTGCTGAAGCAGGTCCAGGCGCATAAACGTCTCGCAGCGCTCACCCTCGTAGGTGCCCTGAAACTGCAACAGAGTGTGGTCCTCAAGCCGGCGCTCCTCAACCGGCGGCAGCTCCTCCTCATAATTCGGTAAAACCTCAGCTGCCAAATATGGAATCCTCGATCTGTGGTGAATAACCTTTGTCGTTTTCTGCTTCTTCCTCGAACCACTACCAGAAGCCTCCATACCTGCAAAACAGATTCAACAGTGATATCCAAGCAACAGATAACAATCACAAACTATTTTTTTGAATTTTTGAATTTTTTAAATTTTTTTTTTTTTTTTTTAATAAGAATAAATAAATAAATAACTGAAAAGAAAACGGGCTTGAAAACTAAAACCAAATTGCTTAAAACAAAAAGAAAAAGAAAAACACAAAAAATTTTCAGAAAAATCGGGCATGACCCGTTCGTTTATCGAGCAAAACCAGTTCTTCACAAAACCTGTCAACAATGATAAATTCAACCAACCAACCCAGAATTCCAGATTCAACCATCCGATCCAACGATGAATCAATATCGAATCAAACTAACAGATCATCGTATAATGCACCTGATAGTGTCAAACCAAACCCATCCAAATAACCCGATTAACAAGTACTAGAACGCAGAGCAGGGTATTCAACAAGATCAAAGCTACTAACAAGATATATCAGACAAACAAAGTAGGGCTAAATCAAGCTATCCTAAAACCAAATCAATCCTGAACTCCGTCAAATTGTGACTAACTTCAATAAATTTGCACTCAACTAAACATCATTCATCTAAAAACAAAGCATTATCCCAAACTCACGCAGCAAGTACCAAACAACTAGCTAATCAAAGAATCAACCAAATGCAACTTATAATCAAAATGCGGAACCAAAATGCAACAGGAGATTCAAGAAAATCATACCTGGAATCGCGAATAAGCTAAAATAAAATTGAAAGAGAATGAAGCCGGCAGTCTCTGGCCGACAACCGCAGCGGCGGCTTGGCGGAGCATCGGCGGAGCGGCGGCTGTGGTGAGTCTGTGGAGGTGGTGGTTGTGGGTGACGACTGTAGGGTGTCGGATGGTGACGGAGGTGGTGGCTGGTCGTCGGAGGCGGTAGGTGTAGCCGGCTGTGACGGTGGTGGTAATGGCGGCGGTCGCGAAGGCGGAGCCGGGCCGGTGGCGGTGGCGGATGGAGATGAGGACAGTGGTGGGTGGTGGCGGGTCGGAGGTGTGGTGGAGACGGTGGTGTGATGGTGGGCGGTGGCGGTGCGGAGGCGGCGGATGAGATAGTGGTGGTGTGCGGCTGTGACGGTGGTAGGTGGCGGTGTGAAAGTTGGGGTGGTTTAGGGTAAATGGGGACGAAAGGGGTGTTTTAATCCGAGATATTTTTTTTCTCGGTCGGTCGTACCTGCAAGCGTATCGCTTGCTGAATGTTAGAGGTTGTAGGCGATACGCTTGCAGACGGTTGACCGCCTTTTTGACCACACTTCCAGGCGTATCGCTTGGAGAAAGTCTCAACCCAGGCGATACGCTTGGAACGATATTTCCAGGGAATTTTTGAGATTTCCCATACTTAGTCAAATTTTTGATGTTTTCACAAAATTCTCATCACCCTGGAAATTCAAAGCCCTGTAATTTTATACTAACCAAAACATACCTGAGGCTCCATTTCCGCATGAATGCGCGTTTCCAGCATCCTTCAATTTCCTGCAACATCGAACAAACACACAAACGCAACAAACCGAAAACACACGAAAAAACGAAAAAACACACGAAAATAAAGAAAACAAAAATGCACAAACTATACAAACTCTACAACTCGGATTTTCACCGAGTACTTACCTCTTCGATCATTCATCATTAAAGTTTTGGAGAGGCAAATTCTCCACATCCGTTTCGATTGGTCCTCCAATGTAGTGCTTCAACCTGTGACCATTGACTTTCCACTCTCCACTATCAGACTCTAACTCAACCGTCCCATATGGGAAAACCTGTTTCACAATGTATGGTCCCCTCCACCGGGACTTCAATTTACCGGGAAACAATTTCAATCTAGAATCATAAAGCAACACCCGATCCCCACACTTAAACTCTTTCCTACCCTTCAACCTACGATCATGTAATGCCTTGGTTCTCTCTTTATTACTCCAAGATCTCTCGTAAGCTTCATTCCTTAACTCCTCTACCTCATGGATTTGGAGAAACCGGTCCTTCGCGGATTTTGCTAAATCTATGTTAACCGCTCTAATTGCCCAATATGCCTTATGTTCAAGTTCGACCGGTAGATGACACGTTTTCCCATAAACCATCATAAAGGGCGTGGTTCCAATGGGTGTTTTGTAAGCAGTGCGAAAAGCCCATAACGCATCATCTAACTTATCGGACCAATCCTTGCGATTGCTTCCGACAGTTTTCTCCAAAATCCTCTTAACCCCTCTGTTAGCATTCTCCACTTGACCGCTCGTTTGTGGATGGTAAGCGGTCGAAGTCCTATGATTCACTCCATATCTAGCTAACACCTTCTCCATTTGGGCATTGCAAAAATGCGTGCCCCTATCACTAATCAACACCTTAGGGGTTCCAAACCTACTAAACAGAATCCTCAAAAACCTCACAACCACACGCGCATCATTAGTAGGCAAGGCTTGAGCCTCAACCCACTTAGAAACATAGTCTATCGCGACAAGAACGTACCGGTTCCCCCGGGATGGTGGAAATGGACCCATGAAGTCAATGCCCCATATATCAAACACTTCAACACTCTGGATAGGATGTTGGGGCATCTCATTCCGGGAGGAAATGTTACCGACACGCTGACAAGCATCACACTTTTTCACAAACTCATGAGCATCCTTAAACAAAGTCGGCCAATAAAACCCTGAATCTAAAACTTTCCTAGCAGTATAGGATGGACCAAAATGTCCACCCGATGGCCCCTCATGACAATGCCTAAGAATGTCTAACCCCTCCTCTCTACTCACGCATCTCCTAAACGAACCGTCAACTCCTACACGAAACAAGTATGGAGCATCCCAAATGTAATGTCTAGAATCAGAAATGAACTTCTTTCTCTGTTGGGATGTCAAACCATCCATCAGCATGCCATGTGCTAAATAATTCGCCATATCGGAAAACCATGGCATGCCTTGCTCCTCCGCACTCGTCAATCCAACAAACTCTCCACTCACTGTCATAGCACTCTCAAACGGGAAAGTGTCCCCGATGGCCTCCTCTCTCAGTTTCTCTCTCTCGGGGTCCTCAAGGCGCGACAGATGGTCGGCCGCTACGTTCTCCGCCCCCTTCTTATCCCTAATCTCAATATCAAACTCAGACAACAAAAGAATCCACCTAATCAAACGAGGTTTCGCATCCTTCTTCGCAAACAGGTATCGCAATGCAGCGTGATCGGTGTAAACGATGGTTTTGGAAAGGACGAGGTAGGAACGGAATTTGTCGAATGCGTAAACGACGGCGAGAAGCTCCTTTTCGGTGGTCGTGTAATTCTCCTGAGCGTTGTCTAAGGTCTTGCTTGCGTAGTAAATGGGATGGAAATGTTTCTCTCTACGTTGCCCTAAAACAGCCCCTACCGCAAAATCACTCGCGTCGCACATAAGCTCAAACGGTAAACTCCAATCGGGGGCTATCAAAATAGGCGCACTCACTAATCTCTCCTTCAGAAACTCAAACGCTTTCAGACAACTCTCATCAAACTCAAAATCCACATCCTTCTCTAAGAGACGGGTCATGGGTCTAGTGATTTTGGAAAAATCCTTAATGAACCTACGATAGAACCCTGCATGACCTAAGAAACTCCTAACAGATTTGACATTAGTGGGTGGCGGAAGCTTGCTAATCGTCTCAATCTTAGCTCTATCAACCTCAATTCCAGCACGAGAAATCTTATGACCTAAAACTATCCCCTCAGTGACCATGAAATGACATTTCTCCCAGTTAAGCATCAGTTTGGTCTCTACACATCTAGCCAACATCCTCTCTAAATTACCTAAGCACTGATCGAATGAACTCCCGAACACAGAAAAATCATCCATAAAAACCTCCATGGAAGTCTCGATCATATCCTGAAAAATGGCCACCATACACCTCTGAAATGTGGCCGGAGCGTTACACAGCCCGAATGGCATACGGCGATACGCGAAGGTACCGTATGGGCATGTGAAGGTGGTTTTCTCCTGATCCTCGGGTGCAATAGGAATCTGGAAATAACCGGAAAACCCGTCGAGAAAACAGTAATACTGCTGACCCGACAAACGCTCCAACATCTGATCGATAAAGGGTAATGGGAAGTGGTCTTTCCTAGTGGCATCGTTAAGCTTACGGTAATCTATGCACACTCTCCATCCTGTGACGGTCCTACTCGGGATCAACTCGTGTTTCTCATTCATCACAACCGTCATGCCTCCCTTCTTCGGAACTACCTGGACCGGGCTAACCCATGTAGAATCAGAGATCGGATAAATCAGGCCCGCGTCCAGTAGTTTGAGAACCTCCTTCTTCACAACCTCCTTCATGTTCGGATTTAGTCGCCTCTGAGGTTGGACCACAGGTTTATACTCATCCTCCATGAGTATGCGATGCGTGCAAAACAAAGGGCTTATACCCTTGATATCAGACAATCTCCACGCAATCGCCTGCTTATGCGCTCGCAGAACCTGTATCAATTTCCTCTTCTCCTCCTCCGTCAAAGTGGCAGAAATAATGACGGGTAAACGGGACTCACCCTCTAAGAAAGCGTACTCTAGATGAGACGGTAACTCCTTAAGCTCTAAGACTGGTGGTTCCTCTACAGACGGTTTTTCTCCTAACTCCTCGGACTCACTAACCTCAAAAACCTCAGAACACTCATCTACTACATCAGTCGAGACATGTTCCTGGTGAACATCATCATCAACCTCCCGGTCCTCACTCACCGGGGTCTCACTCGCAACAAGATCTGCTCCACAAATGTAGTCTAGACACCGATCCATATGGGAAATGAAAGTATCAATGAAGTAAACAGAATCGTCCTGACCTACAGAGTATTTCATGGACTGCATGACATCGAATGTGATCGTCTCATCCCCTACACGAAGTGTAATCTTCCCGTCATAGACATCGATCAATGCCTTGGCGGTGCGCAGAAAGGGGCGTCCTAGGATGAGTGGACATTTCTCATCTACCTCCATGTCCATGACCACAAAATCCACGGGGAAGACAAATTTATCAACCTTCACCAACAAGTTTTCCACAACTCCCCGTGGATATTTAACGGACCGATCCGCTAAAGAAATGCTCATGCGCGTCGGGGTTGGGTCTCCTAGGCCTAGCTTCTCGTAAATCGAATAAGGCATCAGATTGATGCTAGCACCTAGATCCGCCAACGCGTGGTTCACAGTCGAGCCACCTAACAAGCACGGGATCGTGAAAATGCCCGGATCAGTGAGTTTCTCCGGTAGCTTGTTCTGGACCACCGCAGAGCATCGTTCATCGAGAGTAACGGTCGAGATCGTCTCCAGCTTCTTCTTGTTGGATAGGAGATCCTTCAGAAATTTTGCATACTTGGGCATTTGCTGGAGCGCCTCAACGAACGGAAGATTTATTTTGAGTTGTTTGAACATATCGAGAAATTGACCGTACTCTCTTGCATACTTCTGTTGGATGAGACGGGCGGGGTAGGGAACTCGCCTCAGATCCTCAGCGGTTATCTCCTTTGGTTCGAATTTCTTCTTCTTCTTCTCTGCTGCCTTAGGTGCAGGAGACTCGGAGGTAGGCACGGTACTTGCTGGGACTAGCCTCGGGTGTGCCCTCCCATCCGGAGTCTCCATCTCTATCTCCTCGTCCACCGGTTCTTCCTCCTGTGCCGATGGGTCTTGCTCTCCGCCTCTACCGCTGCGTGTTGTCACTGCCTTAAGGGTCGCATTAGGGTTTGTTTGTGTACTACCAGAAAATGATCCCCCCTTTCCTACCAACCCAGAAACCTGTTTTCCTATGTCTCCTACTGAACGCTGTAAATCTAGAAAAGCCGACTGTTGGTTCCTAAGAAGAGTGTCGTGTTCCTTCAACTTCTGCTGCGTCTCCTGATCATGTGTCACGACCTGATTTAGCAATTGCATTTGTGCAGCCAACATTTCCTCAATCTTCTTCATACTCGACCCTGCATCACTCCCGCCATCCTGGTTCTGACGCGGTTGAAAACCCGAGGGGTTTGCGCCACCCCGCCAACCAGAATTGGGGTTGGTCCTCCACCCCGACTGAAAAGAGTTACCGAACTGGTTTCGGTTAGAGATGAAATCCACTTGCTCCTGGCCGGCAAGTGGGCAGTCGATGGTGTCAT
>JBCNJP010000023.1:91272783-91311727 GCA_039602395.1 Deinandra increscens subsp. villosa | reverse complement strand
GCTTTACAAGTTTTTCGAGTATGGGATAATAAGTATTATCCGAAGGGAACTCGAGGATGATACTTATTATCTAATGGAAAAGATTTCCTCCGTCAGATCTTGACAAATTTTTTTTTTTTTTTTTTTTTCGATGATTGAACAATAAAAGCTTGATCTTTGCACACAAGAAAACTTGTCGGGTACAAAATCTTACAATCGTAAACTGATCTCTCAAGGGTTTATGATCATAAACACCTATGGCTCCCTCCTTGGATCATAAACACCTATGGCTTCCCTCTTTGGATCATAAACACCTATGGCCTCCCTCCTTGGATCATAAACAAGCACCCCAAATGAGGAGGACTAGAGGGGTTTATATAGGCACCCCAATGGGTTTACTATTGGGCCCCTTGTGGATCATAAACCCAATAGTAAACCCAAGCCCAATCATAAACTAGCCTAAACACAATAAACAAATTAGCCTATGATCCTAATTAAACCCTCTAAGCCCAGCCCAACTTATTTAATATTACAAGCCTCATAATCTAGCCTCTACAATCTTCCCCTAGGCTTGTGATATTAAATGTCTTCGATCTTTGAAATACTTCTTCTTGACTGGCTGGCAAAGACGTTGATGAAGATTCTTTCCGCAGAAATCTTCAATGGGTTTCATGACGGGCACTTGGGACTTTCTCTTGATCAGCAACAGCTCGAACTTCTTGAAATGAACAAGTTAATGAGATGGAGGATTCTCAATGACTTGCTTCTTTTGAAAGAACTGGTTCTAGCTGAATCTTCGGTAACTGTCTTGAATCTTCATAAATTAGAGGGTTGAAATTTTGAAAACCCTCTAACTTTGAAGAACTTGATTGTTGATCTTCAAACTTCATGATCTCTGACTGCTCTCTGTATCATTTTCTTTTCAACGAGACTTGAAGTCTTCAGCTTCCCCTAAACTTGTGAGCATCTTCTTTGAAAATCTTTTAGAAGCTTTGAATACTTGTAAAGAAACCAACAACTTCCCCTGAACTGTTGCTTATTCAGATGGAAGTCTTGTCCGGCTGGTTCTTTAACTTTGAGCAGCAGCAGCATCAGCAGCAGCAACTTTCTATCATCAACCTGTCTGACACACATTTGAAAAAATATATTCCACCAGACATTTGATGACTGGTCTTTGGGTTAGAGATAATTATCATCAGTTCAGTTGATTCAAATTAACATAATTTTAACCAAAAACCCTAATATAGATTACGGGTTTTCTATAAAACTTCCCCTGAACCCAAAGACCTCTAAAGACTTCCCCTTAGCTGATTACTTCCCCTCAGCTAAGGACTTCCCCTGAGATAATACATATTATCTTCGAGTTCCCTTCAGATACTATGTATTATGGAAGTCTTTTCATTAGATAATAAGTATCATCCTCGAGTTCCCTTCGGACAATACTTATTATCCTCCCTCCTTCCCCTAAAAATTTGTCAAGATCTGACGGAGGAAATCTTTTCCATTAGATAATAAGTATCATCCTCGAGTTCCCTTCGGATAATACTTATTATCCCATACTCCTTCCCCTAAAAAATTTGGCAAGATCTGCCGGGGGCATATGGTCATGCATTAAAACCCATGAAAAACACATTTTGACTTCTCAAATCAACCTGGCCAAGACGGAAAACAAATACAAAGAACTTAAAACTCACACAAGAAAGATAAAAATAAACAAATACTTACCAAAACCAAACATGAGAAAGTTTACAAGGGATCAAACCGTATGAATCTGACTGAGGAACCCTTTTCAGCTTCAGTTACTTGACTAGTCCAGGTGATTGCCGGTATGTTTGTCCGCTTTAAACTCAGACCCGTTTAATCCCAACCGAATGCGTTATGCTTAATATAGTACAATATTACCGTCATGTTTAATTGTCCCCACACCCAATTGTACATAGCAAAACCTACCCAACCTCAGAGTTTATTGAGGATTCACAAACCCCCAACTTGAGGAACCATGCAACACTGCTTTGACTACCACTTATTTCATTAACCATCAGTTGGTGATCAGGTCGGCCGCTAAGCACGCAAAGAAGACCAACTGAGTAATTTTCTTTTCTTTTCTTTTTCTTTTTCAGAATTTTCATTTTTTGCATTCTTTTTCTTTTTCTTTTTCTTTTTCTGTGGTGTTGTCTTATTCAGTATAAACATGGCGTGTGAGAGAGTGAATACTAGGTAAATACCACTCTCAACCCATTTTTGCCGGGACTCAGTCTTTTAAACCATGCAAACTGAGATGGGAAACTAAACATATATATCTTTTAAGTTCATTGCACTTACATTGGTGGTCATACGATTAGGTCGAGCCTACCTAGCATATCACCGTGGAGCTTGCCTTTCACTTCCGCCTTACGCGTGTCAGCCATCTCCAACTCAGACATTCATTTTACTTCCCCTAAACTTCTCAGAAACAAGACACAAACAATTAAAAATTGAAAAGCACACTATTTTTGAGGGGTCAACTTTTTCTTCATCTTTACATTTTTTTTTTTTTTTTTTTTTTTTAACTTTGGAGAACCTTCTAACTTTGGAGAACTTGATTGTTGATCTTCAAACTTCATGATCTCTGACTGCTCTCTTTATCATTTTCTTTTTCAAAGATTGACTTGAAATCTTCAGCTTCCCCTAAACTTGTGAGCATTTTCTTTGAAAAACTTGTAAAGCTTGTAAAGAAACCAACAACTTCCCCTGAACAGTTGCTTATTCAGATGGAAGTCTTGTCCGGCTGGTTCTTTATCTTGAGCAGTAGCAACATCTTTCTATCATCAACCTGTCTGACACACATTTGAAAAAATATACTCTACCAGACATTTGATGACTGGTCTTTGGGTTAGAGGGTAAATATCATCTGTTCAGATGATTCAAATTAACATTATTTTAACCAAAAACCCTAATATAGATTACGGGTTTTCAATAAAACTTCCCCTGAACCCAAGACCTCTAAAGACTTCCCCTTAGCTGATAACTTCCCCTCAGCTAAGGACTTCCCCTGAGATAATACATATTATCTTCGAGTTCCCTTCAGATACTATGTATTATGGAAGTCTTTTCATTAGATAATAAGTATCATCCTCGAGTTCCCTTCGGACAATACTTATTATCCTCCCTCCTTCCCCTAAAAATTTGTCAAGATCTGACGGAGGAAATCTTTTCCATTAGATAATAAGTATCATCCTCGAGTTCCCTTCGGATAATACTTATTATCCCATACTCCTTCCCCTAAAAATTTGGCAAGATCTGCCGGGGGCATATGGTCATGCATTAAAACCCATGAAAAACACATTTTGACTTCTCAAATCAACCTGGCCAAGACGGAAAACAAATACAAAGAACTTAAAACTCACACAAGAAAGATAAAAATAAACAAATACTTACCAAAACCAAACATGAGAAAGTTTACAAGGGATCAAACCGTATGAATCTGACTGAGGAACCCTTTTCAGCTTCAGTTACTTGACTAGTCCAGGTGATTGCCGGTATGTTTGTCCGCTTTAAACTCAGACCCGTTTAATCCCAACCGAATGCGTTATGCTTAATATAGTACAATATTACCGTCATGTTTAATTGTCCCCACACCCAATTGTACATAGCAAAACCTACCCAACCTCAGAGTTTATTGAGGATTCACAAACCCCCAACTTGAGGAACCATGCAACACTGCTTTGACTACCACTTATTTCATTAACCATCAGTTGGTGATCAGGTCGGCCGCTAAGCACGCAAAGAAGACCAACTGAGTAATTTTCTTTTCTTTTCTTTTTCTTTTTCAGAATTTTCATTTTTTGCATTCTTTTTCTTTTTCTTTTTCTTTTTCTGTGGTGTTGTCTTATTCAGTATAAACATGGCGTGTGAGAGAGTGAATACTAGGTAAATACCACTCTCAACCCATTTTTGCCGGGACTCAGTCTTTTAAACCATGCAAACTGAGATGGGAAATTAAACATATATATCTTTTAAGTTCATTGCACTTACATTGGTGGTCATACAATTAGGTCGAGCCTACCTAGCATATCACCGTGGAGCTTGCCTTTCACTTCCGCCTTACGCGTGTCAGCCATCTCCAACTCTACCCCAACATCATCAGACTTGGAATTATGACATCTGTTATACTCCTGGCACTCAGCATCATCTCTTGATAAGTCCTCTATTCTCCCTTCACCATATTTCATGTTTGCCTCATTGTCTATTTCCTCTTGAGTCAATGGTGTGGTTCCCCTAAACTTGTGAGTTTTCCGGACAACAGCTAAGACTTCCCCTTAGCTGATAACTTCCCCTCAGCTACCCCTGATCAACATTGGGGTGCTGCCAAAGCTAATTAGGGGTCCCTTGTAGGTCCGGAAAACTCCTAAACTTGTCTATTTTTTCAAAAGACTTCCCCTTAGCTGTAATACTTATTTACCCTCTGATCAACATTGGGGTGCTGCCAAAGCTGAAAGAAAATCTTTAAATCAAAACAACAGCTTTCCAAGTTACCAAAATTTCCAAAAACAGGTGAAGATACCGTTTTCAAAACAATCAAAGTCTGAAAAACCCAAAGTTACCCCTCCCAAGGTAACTAAAACTATTTTGCAAAATGATTCTAAAATGAAGAAGGTTGAAATAACTAAAGTCACAACTCCAAAGGTGACTAAAACAAAAACTGTTTTGAAAAATGAATCCAAAACGAAGAAGGTTGAAATACCTAAAGTCACAACTCCAAAAGTGACTAAAACAAATGATAAATCACCTGGAATTTGGAAACCAAAAATCAAGGCAGTTCCATCCAAACTTCCTGATTTCTCAAAGGGGATGTTCTTACAAGAAGTCTCTTTTATTGATTCCTCAGGTGTACCCAGAAAAACAATGGCCTGGGTACCATTGGCTAACTAATCTCTCACTCTGTGCAGGAACGATCAAGGAGGACTATCACTAACATTTGTATTATTAATTTGTTTGTTGATAAGTGATTGTTCCAGGCACAGTTTAGGAGACGTATCTTCATGTCATGTCAAGAAATCTATAAAATGGAAGGTATGTCTCATTGAGAGGTAAAAGGTCAAAATCAGCATGAAAGGTACTGTTTTTAACTTGGTTGTTTGAATGATGAGGCAGCAAAGGGTCTTTTGAGTCAAACCTATTTCACTAAAGTGTCAATTAAACTGTTGATTGATTATGTGTTTGACTTCAAATGCAATGAAGTGTGCATGTCATGAAACCCATTTTTCTAAAATTTTCAAATCAATACTTTGAAAGTTAGCTTGGCCAGATATCTTCAAAATTTAGTGTTTTTGTTCTTTTAAGTGTGTTTCTGTGTTTTATTTTTTTATCGTTTAAAAAAAAATTTAAAATTAAAAATTAATTAAAAAAAAAATTTTAAAAAATTTTTTGATAAAAAAAAAAAAAAAAAAATGATGTTCACAAAATTGTGACATTAAAAATCAAAAAGCAAGGGGAAGAAATGTAAAAATTTGAGCTTCTAACTCCAAACGAGTCAAAAGTTACGCCCGTTTCCGTGAAAGTGTGAAAAAGTGACTTTTTGCCGCAAAATGATGAGTTTCCGATCGTAAACGCCCGATTACGATCCAAGGAAACTGATTACGATCGTAATCACTGATTCCGATCCACGTCACACCCGTAAACACTTAACCGCCTTATGAAAATCGTAAATACTGATTACGATCCCTGATTACGACTCCGTAGTCGTAAACGCCTGTTTCCGGTTTATCAAAGTCGTAAACACCAGTACAACAGCAAGTACAATCGTAAACAACTTTCGCCTGATCGTAAACAGGCAATCTTCAAGCCAAAACCCAGATTTTGCAGTCGTAAACACCGAAACACGATGAACACAGCAGCAACGATGATCGTAAACCTCTAAAACCTTCAAATCTTCAACAGAAAACGAACACCAACCCAGAAAACGCTTGAATCTATATCGTGAGAGCCTCGAATCTAAGATTCTTGGCTCTGATACCAATTGTAGGTCCGGAAAAAAAACCAAATAACACGATATCTTAGCTAATCCGAGTGCGGAATCCTCGTATAAGCTTGAATCAAGAGAAATAGTAGAAGAATAGGTTAAATCTTGTGAAAAGATTAAACCTTGAATGATAAACAACTACTAGAAGCAATCCAATGAAATCGTGAACACAAGAAACTTGAAGGAATCGTAAATAGTGTATTTAGAATGCTTCATAATCAATTAGGATTAATGAAATAAGTGGTAGAGTATCAGACTCCTCAGCTACCCCTGATCAGCTAAGACTTCCCCTTAGCTGTAATACTTATTTAGAATGCTTCATAATCAATTAGGTTTTATCACAAGTATTATCCGAAGGGCCCCTTGATTGGTAACTTGGAAAGCTGTTGTTTTGATTTAAAGATTTTCTTTCAGCTTTGGCAGCACCCCTTGTACGATCATCGTTGCTGCTGTGTTCATCGTGTTTCGGTGTTTACGACTGCAAAATCTGGGTTTTGGCTTAGACTTTACAGACTCCTGAGATGAAACCCTTTGAGTGTTCGGATAATAGGGTTCATAGGGGCGATAAAGACAGTTTCTAGCAATATGACCAGCATTGCCACAAATAAAGCAAGTCTGCTTCTTTAGATAGAAGTCAGACGTGTACCCATTTGTCTTTGGTGGCTGATATGGAGCTGGTTTGCCTTGTGTCTGCTTCTTAGCTTTGTTTGCAGCTTCAGATTTTACTTTCGGCTGGTTCCTTGAAGCCTGTGCTGAACCTGTCTTCATTGTCTTTGTGCTTCCTTGATTCTTTGACGTTGAAGCACTATTCTTGCAATTACAACAGCAACTGCATGATCCAACTGAAGAAATGGGAGACACAGCTACTCCCTTGAGTTTTTCATTCTTCACTCCAGCTGTTGGCTTCACACTCGGATGCTTAATGGTGATCTTTGGCCTTGCAACCTGAACCTCACTTGTTGCTCCATCGGTAATACCCTTGAACTTGGAGGAGAAGGATGGAAAGTCATATCCAACATCTGGTTGTTGGTCAAACATTGAACCAGAAGTCATAAAGATCTTCCCCTCTGGCCGTGTCGTCATGATCACCTTTTCCCTTTTGACTTCGTCAATCACTTTGAAGTATGGGGTTTCGATTTTAGGGTAGGGTTTCAGCTCTATCCCAGCATCATCAGACTTAGAGTTATGACACCTGTCATATTTCTGGCACTCAGCATCATTGTCTGATATATCCTCCACTCTCCCTTCACCATAAGTGATGTTTGCTTCATAATCAATTTCTTCTTGAGTCATAGGTGTAGCTCCAACCAAGACACTATCAATAGGAGGAGCAGCTTCTTTATAATCAGACTTGGTTCGCTCGACTTGATCCTCACTAAGAAGTATTCCTATGATGTCTCTGGGAACTGGTGGAGGAATAATGCTGTTTGCAGCCAAGACCTTATCAGACTTTTCTGACCCAAATCCAGGTGTGTGTTTCCCAACTTGACCGGTCACAACAGCATATGACAATTCCTTTCCAGCATCGAGCATTCGCTGATTTCTTTCCTGATTGCAATCATACTTGACCTGCAGCTCATCAAATTTTTGTTGCAGTTCATTTAATTTCTGTGTAAGCTCAGATATCTCAATTCTAGCCCGATCATGTAAGATAGTCTTCTCCGTTGCTAGCTGCCGATATTTCTCAATGTCTAGCTTCTGAGCTTTTACCTTCTCCTCACTCTTTTGCCATCTTCCCTTAAAAGAACTCCTCTCGCACTTTATCTCAAATAATTCTAACTGATAATTTTTACAAATATGCCTAAGTCCAGGAATTATACGAGCACAGGTGGGATTGGGGCATATCTCAGTATTGTCAATTTCAGCTTCAAAATCATCCTTGTTCTCAACCGAAGTCATTTTCTTTCTTTAGATATGCAGCTTCTTTAAATCTTTAAAAATCTGCAAAAACGGCAAAAGTGGCAAAAACGGCAAAAACACTATTCAAAAAATAGTATCAAAAACTTAAAACTGAAAAACGGAGGCCTTCGGAGTGGAATTTGGGGGTCCAAACGAGCTCCCCTGGCCTAAAGGCGGGGGTAATTCTGGGGCTTGTTGTCACGAACGTCGTGTAAAAATTTGAGCTTCTAACTCCAAACGAGTCAAAAGTTACGCCCGTTTCCGTGAAAGTGTGAAAAAGTGACTTTTTGCCGCAAAATGATGAGTTTCCGATCGTAAACGCCCGATTACGATCCAAGGAAACTGATTACGATCCACGTCACACCCGTAAACACTTAACCGCCTTATGAAAATCGTAAATACTGATTACGATCCCTGATTACGACTCCGTAGTCGTAAACGCCTGTTTCCGGTTTATCAAAGTCGTAAACACCAGTACAACAGCAAGTACAATCGTAAACAACTTTCGCCTGATCGTAAACAGGCAATCTTCAAGCCAAAACCCAGATTTTGCAGTCGTAAACACCGAAACACGATGAACACAGCAGCAGCGATGATCGTAAACACCCAGAAAACCTTCGAATCTTCAAAAACACAAACACCAACCCAGAAAAACACTTGAATCTATATCGTGAGAACCTCGAAACACTTGTTTCTTGGCTCTGATACCAATTGTAGGTCCGGAAAACTCCCAAAGACACGATATAATGATCAAACACGAGTGCGGAATCCTCGTGAGAGATTGATTCAAGAAAATAGTAGAAGAAGAACACGAGAATACGATGATTGAACAATAAAAGTTTGATCTTTGCACACAAGAAAACTTGTCGGGTACAAAATCTTACAATCGTAAACTGATCTCTCAAGGGTTTATGATCATGAACACCTATGGCTTCCCTCCTTGGATCATAAACACCTATGGCCTCCCTCCTTGGATCATAAACACCTATGGCCTCCCTCCTTGGATCATAAACAAGCACACCAAATGAGGAGGACTAGAGGGGTTTATATAGGCACCCCAATGTTGATCAGAGGGTTTAACCTTGGGAGTAACAGTCTTCATTGCCTTAGGTTTTTGCACCATCATCGGCTTAGACTTCACAGACTCCTGAGATGAAACCCTTTGAGTGTTCGGATAATAGGGTTCATAGGGGCGATAAAGACAGTTTCTAGCAATATGACCAGCAATGCCACAATTAAAGCAAGTCTGCTTCTTTAGATAGAAGTCAGACGTGTACCCATTTGTCTTTGGTGGCTGATATGGAGCTGGTTTGCTCTGTGTCTGCTTCTTAGCTTTGTTTGCAGCTTCAGATTTTACTTTCGGCTGGTTCCTTGAAGCCTGTGCTGAACCTGTCTTCATTGTCTTTGTGCTTCCTTGATTCTTTGACGTTGAAGCACTATTCTTGCAATTACAACAGCAACTGCATGATCCAACTGAAGAAATGGGAGACACAGCTACTCCCTTGAGTTTTTCATTCTTCACTCCAGCTGTTGGCTTCACACTCGGATGCTTAATGGTGATCTTTGGCCTTGCAACCTGAACCTCACTTGTTGCTCCATCGGTAATACCCTTGAACTTGGAGGAGAAGGATGGAAAGTCATATCCAACATCTGGTTGTTGGTCAAACATTGAACCAGAAGTCATAAAGATCTTCCCCTCTGGCCGTGTCGTCATGATCACCTTTTCCCTTTTGACTTCGTCAATCACTTTGAAGTATGGGGTTTCGATTTTAGGGTAGGGTTTCAGCTCTATCCCAGCATCATCAGACTTAGAGTTATGACACCTGTCATATTTCTGGCACTCAGCATCATTGTCTGATATATCCTCCACTCTCCCTTCACCATAAGTGATGTTTGCTTCATAATCAATTTCTTCTTGAGTCATAGGTGTAGCTCCAACCAAGACACTATCAATAGGAGGAGCAGCTTCTTTATAATCAGACTTGGTTCGCTCGACTTGATCCTCACTAAGAAGTATTCCTATGATGTCTCTGGGAACTGGTGGAGGAATAATGCTATTTGCAGCCAAGACCTTATCAGACTTTTCTGACCCAAATCCAGGTGTGTGTTTCCCAACTTGACCGGTCACAACAGCATATGACAATTCCTTTCCAGCATCGAGCATTCGCTGATTTCTTTCCTGATTGCAATCATACTTGACCTGCAGCTCATCAAATTTTTGTTGCAGTTCATTTAATTTCTGTGTAAGCTCAGATATCTCAATTCTAGCCCGATCATGTAAGATAGTCTTCTCCGTTGCTAGCTTCCGATATTTCTCAATGTCTAGTTTCTGAGCTTTTACCTTCTCCTCATTCTTTTGCCATCTACCCTTAAAAGAACTCCTCTCGCATTTTATCTCAAATAATTCTAACTGATAATTTTTACAAATTCGCCTAAGTCCAGGAATTATACGAGCACAGGTGGGATTGGGGCATATCTCAGTATTGTCAATTTCAGCTTCAAAATCATCCTTGTTCTCAACCGAAGTCATTTTCTTTCTTTAGATATGCAGCTTCTTTAAATCTTTAAAAATCTGCAAAAACGGCAAAAGTGGCAAAAACGGCAAAAACACTATTAAAAAAATAGTATCAAAAACTTAAAACTGAAAAACGGAGGCCTTCGGAGTGGAATTTGGGGGTCCAAACGAGCTCCCCTGGCCTAAAGGCGGGGGTAATTCTGGGGCTTGTTGTCACGAACGTCGTGTAAAAATTTGAGCTTCTAACTCCAAACGAGTCAAAAGTTACGCCCGTTTCCGTGAAAGTGTGAAAAAGTGACTTTTTGCCGCAAAATGATGAGTTTCCGATCGTAAACGCCCGATTACGATCCAAGGAAACTGATTACGATCGTAATCACTGATTCCGATCCACGTCACACCCGTAAACACTTAACCGCCTTATGAAAATCGTAAATACTGATTACGATCCCTGATTACGACTCCGTAGTCGTAAACGCCTGTTTCCGGTTTATCAAAGTCGTAAACACCAGTACAACAGCAAGTACAATCGTAAACAACTTTCGCCTGATCGTAAACAGGCAATCTTCAAGCCAAAACCCAGATTTTGCAGTCGTAAACACCGAAACACGATGAACACAGCAGCAACGATGATCGTAAACCTCTAAAACCTTCAAATCTTCAACAGAAAACGAACACCAACCCAGAAAACGCTTGAATCTATATCGTAAGATTCTTGGCTCTGATACCAATTGTAGGTCCGAAAAACTCACGAACACACGATATAATGATCAAACACGAGTGCGGAATCCTCGTGAGAGATCGATTCAAGAAAATAGTAGAAGAAGAGACTAGATCTTCGATAAAGATCAAGTCTTGAATGAAGAACAACTACTATTTGAAGCTTGAAGAAACCGGTCGTGAACACCCAAGAGTATGAAGAAATCGTAAATGGCAACCTCAAAAGCTTACTTGATCATAAACATGAGGTGGTATTTATACCACCTCTTACAAGCACATGGGCTAATCATAAACCCAATAAGCCCAATCATAAACCCAAGCCCATGCCCAATCTAATAGTAAACTAGCCTAAACATAATAAAACTAGCCTACTAATCTAATTAAACCCTCTAAGCCCAGCCCAACGTAATATTACAAGCCTCATAATCTAGCCTCTACATATCTGATCTTGTATTTTTTTTTTAATATAAAACATAAATATGCAGCCTCTTTCACCATAAATCCTTTGCCAACAGTGAGGTTTGAACCTGGGTTTCCCCAAAGTCCAAACAACACCGGTACCATTGAGACAATGCTACCTTATGTCAATTTTTTTGACAAGTGTATCAGATTACCTTCGCATGACTTGTTATATAATCAGATTACCTTATGTCAAATTTTTTGAAAGCTGGGTTTACCTTATGTCAAATATTTTTTTTTTAAAAGAGGCTATATATTTATGGTGAAAGGGGCTGCATATTTATGGTGAAATGACTGGGTTTTATATAAAAAAAATAGAAGATCAGATTGACTATATATGGTCAAACATATTTATGATGAAAAGAGGTTGCATATTTATGGTGAAAGAGGCTACATATTTATGTTTTATATAAAAAAAAATACAAGATTAGATAGCCAGCATGTAGGGGATTTTTTAATGGTAAAATTACAGTTCCGTCCATCATGTGCTTGGCACATGCCTCATTAAACGGTGCAATTTTAACACCGTTAACGAAAAGGTCTGATTTCGAAAGAAACATTACTTTAAAGGTTGTTTTATGTAACAAGTTTTGGAAAAAGTTAATATCCGAAATTTTGATAAGTGTAAAAGTTATAATATGTAATTCACCCTTTATTCAATAAAACTTCATAATGGAAAATCATCAAACTAGTCATTTAACCAATTAGTTTTTTAACTGATAAATTATACATTATCATTTGTCATTTCTAATTTTTAAACTTGAATCTTCAACAGAGATATGATATTCTATTTACCAGTAAACTACGATTTAAGTGAAAAAAACATCCTTAAAATTACCACTTTAGTTCCTTTTTAGGAAAAATTTATAGAATAGTTTCAGTTAACTCACTCATATTTTTTTAGCTCAATTTGATCATTTAACTTTGAACGGGTGTTTTAATATTATGTTTTTACTTATGATAGTAAGTTAACATGTCTATTTGATATATTTTCTTTTAGTATGTGTTAATATGGAATAAGAACACTAATACAACAAAAAAATCATGGACTTAGGATTTTATCCATTAACGGGATATAAAATTTTCAAACAAAATAATTCATTAAACTCGTGCTTTCCAAACAAAAATATTTGTAGAAAAAATATCTTAATTCTAATAAAACACTAAAATTTATGGCTCGTGTCTTATTTATAAATAGTCCACATCACCACCACCACATGTCAACCTCATAATCAATTACCAATTTAGTAAATCATCAAAAAAAATTAATTAACAATTTTGTCAAAACTAAATATGTCTTTTTGTAGAAAGTAAATCAAAAATTTGTCAAGCATAATAAAATTTCTTAAATGTATTAAATTATTGTTTAATATATTATAAGAATTTTTATCAATTATAATTTTCAAATTCTTGATATTATCTTTTTTCTTTTATATCTATTTGATATTATGAATTTATATTCAACCCGTATAGTATACGGGTTACTAACCTAGTAATCTAATATATCAAATATCAAATATAATCTAATATATCAAAACAAAAACAGCGATATCGAACGAAAAGGTTTACCCAACATTTCCATAAATATTTATTTAACTTTTTGTTGGTATGCATTTTTTTTTAATTCTAGAAACCATAGATTCGTAAGAGTTCTTGAAAAACCCAAAAACGTTGGGTAAGCCATAGAGGGTACAATGGTACACATCCAAGTTTGTTAACATCCATTCGACATGTATTAAAACCAAAACGATCACTTGGAAGACTCGTAACACGATCATTTTTCAACCTAGCAAAAATTTGAACCGTAGTTTGTTTGATTCTATTGTTATGTATTCATTTTCATGGTTTTCCTCTAGAAACAGTAAGGTCGTGATTCCTTGGACTGATTGGATGATAAATCCCTTGCTTTCTTTGTAATTTTGCTCTAATTTTGAGCTTGTTTTATTTTAATTTTCTGCCGTTCCAAAAAAAAAAAACCAAAACGATCATTTAACTTTTGAGCAATCAAATATATTAATTGAGAAACTAAATGAAACTAACGATCAGTTTTGAGATGACTGACTCACACATTCATAATTTATTTCCAAATACCGATTCTTTGCTGGAGGGTTGGCAAATAAAATAAAGAAATTGCATAATAGCCACTTTAGAATTGGGGAAAACATTAGAGTACAAATAAAAGGCATGTTGTAGAAAAAGATCACATCATTCATAAAGCTTAACAAATTCTCAAATTCTGCAGCATATCGACTTATTTGGCTACCAATCTACAATGAGATTCCGACTCAATAACTTTACTAATCGCTCGCATAATCAGATGAATAATCGTTTGCGAAGGAAAAATTGATTGAGAAACATACCTTGCGATCACAGTTCTGTGGCAAACAATCTTGTAGCGACGATGGAATTAGGGTTGTGCGATCCAGAAGGGGATGAAGGAAGATACGATCTATAGGCTGAGATATAAATCTTGTAGCAAACAATCTTGTAGCGGCGATGGAATTAGGGTTTTTGATCGAGAAGAGCGTGACGAAGGAGAGGAGGAACGGAGCAGAGCGATTTTTAGGGTTTGCGATTTATGGGAGTGGCGTGTAATTGGGGTTTTTGATTAAAGTGGGGCAATTTGAAAGTGGTATTTTGAAAGGACACGTGGCATACTTGACCCAAGTGGTGGCCACAAACTTTTCTTTTATATATATAGATAGACTAGTTTTTATACCCCGTGCATCGCACGGCTGAGATTTAAAAAAATATATGTATTACACGGTTGGGTGTAAAAAAATTAATAATGGTAATAGATCATAGAAAGTGAGTTTGACATTCAAAAGAAAAAATTATTAAAGTAATTAATTGATAAACTATAAAATAAATAAAACTGTTATAAAACTGTTATAAAATTGTTAAACTGTAATTTAGTAAACTATATTATATATTTAATTTAGTAATTAAATAATTGGTTATTAAATAATTTAGGAGGCAATAAATAAATAAATCAAAAGTCGGATATATATATCCAAAACTTTTCTTTTAATATTAAATTGTTTAATTTAGTAATTAAATAATAGGAGGAAATAAACAAATAAAAAGTCGGATATATATATATCCAAAACTTTCTTTTAATAGAAAAAAAAATTAATAATTAATTAATTATGATGGTTATTATCCCTACAATAAATATATTTTATTTATTGCTATGGAAATACAAATAATTGATTAACGAGACTTGCGACCCGCGCGTTGCGGCGGGCGAGACGTCGATTTAAGTTCTTATATTGTAAGCATAATGATGTAGTTAATACAATTACATAAGCTAGAGTTAATGAAGCTGCTATAGAGATCCCTTACGGTGGCCAAAATCTGAAAGAAAAGATAACAAAATATTAACTAATATCGATTATAAGCTTACCTTTTATGATACTTAAATTGCCATTATCACGACTAAATAAGTTCACATCCCACAAAAATAACAACTAAATGTTACATTAAAAGAACAACCAGAGTACTTTTTGTACATCTTAAAGAAGAATCAGGTGTTCAAAAACTAATTAAATTCGAATGAACTGCTGAGTCAATAAAAAGGTGCCTACACGACCTTCACATAAGCAAAATCAATGATCGTGTTACTTAACGTAAGTTTCCAGTTGAGTGTTCTTTTTACCTGGAGAAGCGTACTTGTATTTTGTATTCTGGACGGTCGGGTTTTCCGATAATCTTTCACTCATATATAAATTAAATACTCACTTTAAAATTAAGTCTGCTTCACAACAATAAATGTTGAATATTTCAGGATACAAATTCGGCATAAAAATATACACTCTTAATCTTGAAGGCACGTTTAATTAAATACTAATCAATGCTAATGCTATATGGATGTAAAATAATTTCAACCCACAAATTACAACTTCTTAGCAAAAATGTGAAATATCAAGATTAAAGACGCTCACTTTGCGAAAAATTGTGAAATAAACATACCTTATAATTATATAGATTTTGACATCCCTATTCCTTTCCGGTTTGTTCTTTGTTCTCTGTAGTATCGTCACACAGAACACAAAAACACAAACTCCTGCAATTTGAAATAGGCAAATGTGTCAATAGGCTTCAAATTCATACAGAAACAACCCATAGAACATAGTAGATCAAGTCTATTGAGCCTGGAACACAAAAAAATTATAACTGACATTCTAATGAGTAACATCTACAGTTTTACTCCTTATTTTTCATCTTTCAATGAAAACACAATATCATTGAAAATTTTACTAAACTACTTTATTTTCACAATAAATGAATTTGGTATTTAGAAAGTGTGACGCCCACTCCCAGACTTGGCCCTAGGAGCGGTCACGCATCGGATTTACTCATGAACACAAGGTACAACAGAGATAACTAAAGCAGCGGAAATAAAAACTTTTATTCATATGCCAAGCATTACATAGTAAGAGAGACAAATACAAAAGAGAAATAAGTATCTCCATGCCAGTCTTTGAAAATGTCTTCTCTTGATAGCTTGACATTGTCTTGATAGTGTACGCCCCCTAGTTCCTACTCACATCTCAGCTTTCCCTTTTCGATCCGATGGTCCAGCCTCATCTGACATACATAACTTAACAAGTCAGCTTACGCTGGTGAGTTCTAAGTTTTTGGAAAACTTTACCTTTCGAACACATACTATTTGGGTCAATCAAACCATTTCTGCAAACAGACAATTAAGCATATAGTATCATAGGTTTACACATAATCATCCATATATTTAGTAGATTACATCTACTCTATCATTCTATAAACCTCGTGAATAGAATAACCTTCTATAACCTTATCATCTTCGCCTCACATTAAGAACCTGTCCTAATGTATCTTTTTGTCACTTCTCGTCTCAAGTACCATCTCGGGGAATAGTGTTGTTTGATCCTCACATGACAGTGGTCTTTCATTCTTGCTTTGCCGACACTTCAGGAAAAACACTATAAAACTCCCTATTTCAGAAGCCCCCACTTAATACTTGACAACCCTTGTGACCTTACTGATTACCATCCTTAACATGTTCTACTTAGCTAAATAGAACCCTGTTAATGGACATCTTACTTTCCCTGGTGGATTACTACTCTTAAAGACGTCTAATCATCTGATTTAAAACATCTTCCTAGTAATCCTACTTTCCACTAATCCTTTCATTACTTAATCACTAAAGGCAAGTAACATCGTAAACATTTCACATATATCAATACTTTATAAACATTAGAAAATATTTACACAAGACGTTATGTATATCAGCCCAAAACAGTTTAAAGCATTTAAGCAATATAAGACAGGGCTCATAGAACTCACCTTAGGTTGCGAAGTAGTTACTTGGCTTATTCCTTCGTGAATCTAACTTGCTTTAACGTGATGTCCCTAGAAAGACATCCTAGAGGTTACAAGCGGTCATTAAGGCTAACCCCTTATCCTAAACCCAATCCCTTGTTGGTTTAACATCCATTTGTCTAAATAACCGTTTTTCCCCTTATGGGAAAAGTATTCTTTTAGTGATACTTATGAAGAGGTGCATTCCTATAAGTAAACGCTCACTCCGGGATCGCCCAGTGAAGCGTATGCCATGTCCCAGTTGGAATTTATGCGACAACGCCACTATGCCAGAAACCCCAGTGTACAGGCGCCACCCTTCCAGTCCGCACCAACTTCTAGATATCCGAGTAACTCGGTACATTCAATACTTTATCAAAACCCATGTTTTAACTTATATATATTTGGTACATATATATAATCATGTTCTTTTGTTGAATATTATTACCCTTGCCCAAGCCTTTATGTCCTTGATGAGTGATTCTCATAACCGACCGTATAGGCGTTATCACGACCAGGAGGCGGGATTACTATGAGATATCACCCATATTTGTGTTTTAGTTTGGTGATGATCATGACCGACCGTATAGGCGTTATCACGACCAGGAGGCGGAATTACTGTGATCAAAACACCAATGTTTATGTTCTTGTTTTTGGTTTACTTGTTCTTGATAAACCAACATGGTGAAACCATACCAACCCTTCTTTAAACATGAAATTAACTTAAGGATTTCTTAAAACATGTTATTCTAAGGCTTCATACCAAATTTCAACCCATGATTCCCACTAGAACTCCCAATCTCAACAAAACATGTTCAAGAACCTTAATATTGCATTATTCTTAAAAGGCATATCTAAGTGTTATGAATCATGCAACTAATTGAAGGATTATGTTAAACATACCTTAATTTGATCTATTCCAGAAGATGGGCTCCTAACTCCCTTTGAATCTTCAAAAATGCAAGCTAGAGTGTTCTTGGTGTTCTTGAGGTTTCTTAGAGGTTTTAGGTTGATTTTAGGTGAATTAGCAAGAAAAATGGATGGATCCATGGTCTATTTATAGCCAAGAGTGTCTCACATGCTTCTTACAAGTGTCCTAGTGACTAAGCATGAGAATTGACACCTAGCATGGTGACTAATCATGAGAATTGACACCTAGCATGGTGACTAATCATTCATATAACATATAAACATATATATATATATATATATATATATATATATATATATATATATTTTTAAATAATCTAACCCGATTTACCTTATGCATAGTTTATTGTTATAACTTTAAATACGCATTTCTTAACATTTTAACATGTTAATCACATAAACACATATACGACACATATTTTCACATAAAAATATATAAAAACATATATATTTATTACCTTTAGATTTTGGGGTGTTACAGAAAGCATAGCATTTTGTATTTTACACATGATAATTGGCATGAAAAGACATCAGTTTTCATAAGAATCTTAATATAGAGATTATGGCAAGAACATATGAATAAAAAGACAAATGCCCTCATGATGTTGGAAAAGATAATTACCTACCTTTCTGCAGGAAGTTTCATCGAAATCACATTAATTTGATTACTTCCAGCAGCAGACCCTGTATAAATCCAACCTATTTGGATCTGCAAACTGCAAAAAAGAGTAACATGAGCCAACCATTAAAGTACAAAACTAACAAAAAAACAATAAGATACATATTGGTGGATTCGTATATTTAGAACATAGTTTGGAGATGTAACCTAAACATATCTATATATCATAAAACCGAATCGATTGTCACAAAATCAATGTAATTCTGAATGCCAACTACCTGCAACAATCAATTAAACCATGAAATTAACGATTTGCTTAGGTTTATAACGATTCGCTAACTGAAACCCCCAATCGTTGTCGGCAACAATCAATCAAGTGAAAACCTCAAAAAATGCCCAAGCAAAGTCAGAAATTAACATACCTGCAACTTTATCCTATTAAATACAAACCTGCAAATAAACAGGTAGAAAATAATTAGTTTACATGATATTTAAGTTGAATGCATTAAAGGATAACTTCAAAATGAAATATACAATACTTGCAAGTGAAAAGTCTAGCACTAAACTGAAAATACAGTGACAAAGTTTTGCACTCTATTATTGTTACTAAAAAATTGAATTAGTTAAGAAAATAAAAAAAATAAAAATCCAAAAGAATGAACATTTGAAGCTCAGATAAGTGTTGACAAATCATCATAGCCACTTTTTCGGTAAACAAAAGTGGCCGCGACATACCGAAAGCCAGTAGCCACCAAACCACCACACCTATTTTTGCAACCGACACCAACAATTGATATGAACAAAAGCCATAGGAATATTGAACATGTCTAGGCTCAAATATGGGTCAGACAATCATCATAGCCACTTCTTTAAAAGTCAACATAAGTGGTGGCGACATACCAAAAGCCGGTAGCCACCACAACACCATACCCATTTCTGTGAGCAACACCATCAATTGATATGAACATCAAGCAGATTGCAATCATCATAGCCACTTTAAGAGTCAACATAAGTGGTGGCAACATACCGGAAGCAATTTGTAGCAATCAAGTGAAAAGGCCATCAACCACCATTAAAGCCATCAAATAAGAAAGTATGTGAACACAAAAATTCATTAGTCTCAGATCATCATTAACATAAAAGGAAATACAAATGTATATGACATTCTTCAATTATCATGAGGCAAAAATGTAAGTGAGCTTTCATAAAAATAATTCATTCCAGCCAAAAAATAATGCTAAAAATAATACCATTGTAAGAGCTGTATCAAAAATTAAGAAATTAGTGAAAACGTAAACTAACCACCACAGTCAATCGTGACAGAGGTGACCGGCCACAACCATCACAGCGAAGAACTCCGGCATCACATCGAAGAGCAATCACAAAGCAACTGTTCAAATAACAACCACACCATTGCTCGTAATCCAGCCTGACACAACGACCTAGGTCGGAGACGAAGCGAATAAATCATTCTCCTTCTCACTAAACTTGTAAATCCTGATTCTACTCTAACAATGGCCCCTTGATTCGACTCCAGAATAAAACCTAGCAAATATCAACTGAATCTCAAAAATCGTATACGAAAGAAATCTCAAAAAAATGTATACGAAAGAAAACTAATAGAATTTCGTTAGGTTAAGACATGTGTCTTCTTGTTGGCACATCCAACTACTTCACATCCCACGCATCATATCGCTCTCACCAGCATTTCCCATCTCGCTCTAACCTTGATGTAAGCTTCACCATACGGATTCAACTGAATATGAAAATCTTTGTACATTTCAAACTTTTTAGTCAGATCAACTGAAAGTTTGAATCAAATGGCGATGAAGAAGATGATTGTTATATTATCATGGTTTTATGCTCCCTTTTTAGCTATATATAGCTTTCGACTCCAAATATCTATAAACAAAGCAAACACGAATCATCAGTTCCTTCTTGTAATTAGTTAGCTATTCCTTAACTTTGCATATATGATCGAACACCATGTATGCATCCCTAATCAGCTAATTATGAAGGTTTACCCTACATGCATCCTTATTCAACAATCGGCTAGTTAAGAAGACGCATAATCATGCATCCGTATTCAGCAATTCAAAAAGATAAACAACGTTATCTGTATTCAACAAACAAAAGAAAACAATAAAAAACCACAAATCAATTCATAAAGTACATAAACAATTCACGGCTACAAAATGAAGAAATCAGAAAAGAAATTTGAAAAAAAAAAACGTAGCAAATGAACGCGTGACCAAGAGAATCGATTAAAAGCATTAGCTAATTAATTCATAAAGCAGATATGAGAAATTAGAAACGAAATTGTAACAAAAGAGGCAGCAGATGAAAATAAACACCCAATTCACATGACGAAACATAAAATACACATTCAATTACAAACAATTAGAAAGAAAAGCATACCAGTATTGTTGAGAAAAAATCGATTACCTGTGAATCTGTATATAAAAAAAATAACCAAATTAGAAAAATCAGTGAGAGGATATAGCTAAATGGATGGATGATTAGTTTCATGAAATATAACAAAGATGCCCTTTTGATGATCGACCGTCTTTAGTCATCGCCGGAGTTCCTAGAGACAGCGCCACCGCCGTCTGGAGTAGCAACAGCGGAGCAACCGTCGAAGTGACGGCTGATGAGCGGTTAAAATGTACACTTTATATTATATTAATCACTCCCGCTACACACCAAATTGTGTATAAAGTATATTATTTTAATTAGTTTTTACGTTTAGTGTGTTGAGAGTGTAAATAAACTTAAATTGTTATTGTTAAACTGAACACACGTTTATCTAATTCACCGCACGAGAAATAACTCATTTCAAAAAGGTATTAGAGTTAACTATTAATTAAATGTGCCTTGAATAAATTAAAAGGTTAAAAGTGAATCATGGATTCGTGAGCTGGTGTTTTAGAATGAATGTAGTATTCATTCTCATGACATGTTATTAATTGTTGGATGTGTAGGTGGAGCTAAAAGAGAATTTACAATTTAAAGAGGAAATCATGAAAGGATGGCACGTGGACTCGAAGGCAAATAATGCTACACATGTGTGAACGCATGAAAGGAAAATAATTGAAATCAAGAAAGCATGTGGGTGTTTCAGATAATGAAGTTCAAGAATTGAAGAATTCGGATGTCATAACATGGGCGGTACGCGTCGAATGCAAAAATTTAGGGCGGTACGCCCACGGGCTAAGTCGGCAGATTTTTATTATTATTTTCTAAACCTATTTAAAGGATGTTTAAGATCTAGTTCGAACCCTAATCATCCCCAGCCGTTTTTGGGGTGAGAATTACGAATTTTTCACCTTGTTTAGAGATATTGGAGTTCTTGCAATCATCCGGTAACGTTTTTTATGCAATCTTTAATTGTGATCATGTTTGTTTTGTTCGCCATGTCCGGCTAATCACCACTAACCGCTTTTAATGATTGGTTGGCGAAATCGTTCTATGACTAATCAATTGCTAAACTAGTTGTTCTGGAATACTTGCTACCGTTGAACACCCGCATGCTAAATTGTTTAATTTAACTAGTAACCTAGGGTTTTAGTGGTCCACTGTTTATTGATCTAGCACTTTCTTGCGGCAGGACTAATCAGCCCATTAGGAAATTAGGTTATTAGGTCAAGGAAGCAATTGGGGGGCATGTCTATGTGTCACTAGTTAGTAATTAGGTTTGTCTAGATCGGTAGCCAACCAGGATCCAGAAGTGGTTAGATTTGTCTCATTTGAATTCAATCAATTTTCTAAGTTAAAGTTAGTTACTTTGTTAGTTAAATCACCCCAACAATTCAAAACAACTAAGTGGCAAAATAGGTAATTTTAGGTTAATCAGTAATTTTAGTTAATTTAGTTAATCAGTTAATCAATTTCCACATATTCCCTTGGTTCGATAACCCTAGCTTCCACTACTACAAATTTAACCTAAGTTGGGGATTTGAAAACGGCCTGACAAACCGTTATCAACGGCCGAACATCGCTCGTGGATGGAGCAAACGTAAGGCTAGACCCACCTCACAAAAAAAAACCCCAATCGGAAAATCAATTTCACCGATGACCTAGATCGGTTGATGTCCTTTTCACTTTAATTAGCCAGCAAAAATGATGAGAGCAGAACAAAAAAGCCCAAAAAATAACAATAAGTAAATATTGACTATAACAAATTGAAGCAAGCATAAAACATGAACCGAAGATACAACCGGAATCAATTGAGGCCGTAAAAGAAGAAATCGAACTGAGCATTACCTGAATTTGGAACCAATCATCTGAGATTTTCACCAATTTAAAACCCTAACCCTGTGTAATACACAGTGAAATGAAACACAAAGTTTGAGTTATATGCCAATTAAAACAAACACAGACGTATATAAACGGAAGTGGCGACAAAGAGGGTGAGACTTACGGTGGCCGACGACAGAATGCGGCGTAGAAGATCGCCGGTGTGTGGTTCGCGGAGGGTGAGGAGAGCGGAGGAAGCGATGGTGAAGGTGGAGAAATCAGGCGATCGTAGAGGTGGTGACGGAGAGGAGGAGACTTACAGTGGCCGGCGGCAGAAGGAGGCGGAGAAGATCTTCGCCGGATGAAGCGATGGTGGAGGTGGAGGTTGAGATGGAGAAATCAGGTGATCGTAATTTAGGTATTTGTGTGAGGTGTGAACCTGGTGCTGCCCACAGAAAATCTCACCGACACTTTTAACAAATAAAGAAAAAACTTGGACTTGGCAAGTGGCAGCACCACCTTCTTCCATGTGTTACTTGGAGTTGGCACGTGGCATCACCACCTTGTTCCATGTGTTATGCATGTGTTACTTGGAGTTGGCACGTGGCAGCACCTTCTTGTGCCATATGTTATGAACAGTGCTCTCCGTGAGTACACGTCAGCAATTCCAAATGATATATATATAATTATGGTCGTGCTTATTCATACAATAATATTTTTATTTATTGCAATAGAAATACAAAAACAAAAAATAAGAGGAGATGATTTAAGAGGGAAAATTATTATGAGGTGGAATATGAGAATGACATGTGTCCTAAAAACTTTTCTTTTATATAATTGTATGATGATTAATAATATTAATATATAATTAGTTTTTTAATTTTTAAGGCAAATTGGATTTTAATAATCCAAACAATGACCCATTGGTCAATAATAATTCAAACTATTAGTTTGACCATCAGCAGTCTCAACTTTCATTTTCCGTTATCAGAATCAATCCCACCAATTTCCCGTTTTTAGTCAACATTAACATATATTAACGAAAATAGTTAAGTTATCCTAAGAAGTATGTTAAGCCTAAGAAGGCTATGAAGGATTTGAGGCCATTAAGGTTGTTATTAATGTTTAAATCAAAGGTTGAGATTTATTGACTTTTTATCAAGTTCCCTCATTTTTTTAACCTTCATGTTATTTACATACGTCATTATTTTTATAAAAAATTACACCATAAAGATGAGTGTTTTTTATCTTTAAATCACGCGCAATGTTGTTACATATAAAATTCAAAGAAAATTACTCTTTGGTTTTCTAATGCATCATTGTGTCTAGTTGATCGTCATGCGTATTTTGCTAGTTATTTTGATAAATATATCTAATACATAACAAACGATGACAAAATAACATGAAACGAACTAAAACAAAAAACACAATGATAAATACATATTACGCATGACCTAAAATATAAGATAAATTGATTTGAACATAAGACACAATGGTCTGAAGGTTTTATTATTTTTAAAAAGAAAAGACACAGTAACATAAAAACACAATGATAAATACATATTACACAATGACCTCAATCGTAAGACACAATGACCTGCAACATAACACGATAATATAAAAGATAAGACACGATAATTTAAACACCAGACACAATGATCTGAACATAAAACACAATGTGTCCTTTTATTATTTTTTAAAAGAAAGACACCGTAACCAACATAAAGACACAATGACGAGTAAAAAGATACAATGACGGACAAAAAGACAAAATCACGGGCTAAAAGACAGAATGACACAATAGAAAACTCAAAAGGTTTTTCTTTAGTTTTATATATAGCAATACTGTACACATTTTAAAGATAAAAAACGTTCGTTTTTATGGTAAGATTTAAAAAAAAAATATCGTATGTAAAAGTTATAAAAGCTTATTAAAAATTGTGAAACTTGATAAAAACTCAACAAAAACGACTAAAACTAAAATACAACCCTTTAAAAATAAGGAGACACGTGTCATAATGAAGGCTTTCTTAGCTTTTTTAGAAAACTAATACTTCTTATTTTAACATTTCTCTTAACACAAAAAGAATATCAAATACACATGTTAACTTGTTATCATAAGTAAAAGAATGTAGTATTAGAACACTCAGTGAAAGTTAAGTGACTAAATTAAAAGAAAAAAAATATATATATGAATGAGTTAATTGAAACACATGAAACTTGGTTATATTCTACAAACTTGGTTACTATTTCGGTTTACATCATTTTTTTTTAAAAGTAAAATTTGTGTAAGGAATTTGATTTAATATCATATTTTACTAGCAAATTTGTTAACTTAAGTCAGCATGTGGCAGCGCCGGCCGCCGCGGTTTGTAGCATTCTACAAATCACTTTCTCTTTTACTTTTACAAAAAAGAAACGTTTTTGTTTAAAAAGTTCTCATCTTAAACGATTACTCTATTATATAAATAAAAATTTTAAATTTGGTTTTTAGTATCATTCTTTTGGTTTTTTTAATAAAAAGATAGATACCAAATTAATCATCTAGACCTTTCGCGGTTCGAGTTAGGCCCACACCCGGTTCATTTGGCGGCTCAATCTAAGGGTATGTTTGGGAGTGCTTATTAGCTTATTACTTTTTAAAAAGAAGCTTTAAAAAAATGTTTGTATTAGTTTTTGTGGTGTGAAAAGTAGCTTATATGTATAAAATGACCAAAAATGACATTTTATATGTATCAATTAGGTAGGTCATGGGTATTGTGGGGGTGATATGGTAATTTTGTTGTCTAAAAATCAAATGGAGTTTTAAAAGCCAAGTTTTTTGTGCTTTTGAAAATCTCCAAAAGTTATTTTGAGAAGTGCTTTTACACTAACCAAACAATATTTTTTAGCTTATTAGCTTTTTGAAAAGCTAATAAGTCAATAAGTTGATTTATAATAGTTACCCAAACATGCTCTAAACCCGTACAACCCATGGACGCTTATTTAGGTAGGGATCTCGCATAACAAACTACCGGATTATGTGGGATTCTCTAACCAATCAGTCTCTTTTTTTAATCAGGAATGTCTATATCCATAAGGTACACATGCACTGAAGTCATCCAGATGGGCCATACCCTAATTTCGAAATCTATAAATACATGCATTGTAGGTACATTTTCTTCCCTACGTTATCTCTCTCTCAAACTCTGATCACGTACACTGGTTCGATTTTAACGTTGTTGTGTTGTTTTTTTTCATTTTTTATTTTCTTTACATTGTGCTTTAGTAATACAAATGTTTTGTATACTCATATTATCTGCGTGGGTCATAAAATATAGTTTATATATATAAGATTTGAAGGTTTTATTAGAGTCGTAAACGAACTAAACGTTTAGATAATAGTTCATGTACCGTTCAACATGTACAGAACACTCTTTCGGTCATTTGTGTTTGTAAACGTTAGGCAAAATATCAATTTATATTCGTGAGTTACATTAGCTCATGTTCATTCATTAGATTTTATATATATATATATATATATTTTTTTTTAGCACTTAGTTTTTTAGCTAATGTTTAAACTAAAAACCCTAGTTATTTGAAGTTTGTATTTTGTTAAAAAATTTATTGTTCTAAACTTATATCTTTATAACATTATTATATGATAATTATTACTAAATTGGACTGCGTTTTAGGCTAAATATGTTTATGATTATTATGTCTTATGTATATATTTAAGGTGATTATTTCTAATATTTGAGATTAAAATGTTTAATTTTTATAAATAATATATGTTCGTTTGTATTTATGAACAAGTTTAATTAGTTCCTCAATTAACGAACACAAACTAACGAACACAAACAAGAACTTTCATTATGTGTTTGTCAACCGTTCATTAACAAGTTTAATTCTTTACTGGAAAACACATACATGCATTTTCGTTCGTTATGTGTTCGTGAACACGTTGAATGCTTAATGAATGAAGATAAACAAGGTTTTGCTCGCTTCGTTTCATTTACAGTCCTAAGTTTCATAAAATAAAGTTGTTCATAATCTACGTACATCAAGCCCTAGGGTTTTGTTTTTAATGTGTTCGTGAACACATTCAATGCTTAATAAACGAACATGAACAAGATTTTATTCGTTTCGGTTCGTTTGCAGCCTTAAGTTTTATAAAATAAAGTTGTTCATAATCTACATGCATCAAACCTTTGAAATTAAACCACCTCGTTCCGCTTCTTCCAAATGCTCCAACAAGCCTTGAGAATCACTCCATGGATGATCCCCTTTGTCCCCCTTAATGTCGTTCCCCATATGAATCCGAAGCACATCCTCCATTGAGAAAGCAAAAAGATTAGGAAGCTTAAACCATCCCCTTATCCATTGCAAAATGATCGTTGTGATCACACACCCCGTAAAAAGGTGATCCACACTTTCGTCCCCATCATTACAAAGCCAACAAACCTTTGAGTTGACGTTCACCCTTCGTTTTCTCAACGCATCCATGGTACCAATACGCCCCTGTTGGACCCGCCAAGCAAACACATTAACCTTGTTCGGAACTAGCTTACTCCATTTTAGTTTAAACCCTTGATTACTTCTCTCTCCCTTGTTAAGAAGTTGTCTAACAGTTAACCATATAAGTTGCAAGTACTACGAATTAATGAATTATGATAAAACTTACTTACATATAGAGATGGTAAAAAAAAAAACTAGTTACGCTATCGGTTACCTTTCTTTTAGTATGTGTTAATATGGATTAAGAAAACTAATTATATTATTTACTAATACAACAAAAAAGTCATGGACTTAGGATTTCATCCATTAACGGGATATATAATTTTCAAACAAAATAATTCATTAAACTCGTGCTTTCCAAACAAAATATTCATAGAATATATAATCTAATATATCAAAACAAAAACCAGCGATATCGAACAAAAAGGTTTATCCAACATTTCCATAAATATTTATTTAACTTTTTGTTGATATGTATTTTTTTTCTAATTCTAGAAATCATAGATTCGTAAGGGTTCTTGTTTGAAAATCACTTTAAGTTAATGGATGACATGGTCCATGGAATTTTTGGTATATTTTTTTTATTAATAATAATATATAATTAGTTATTTAGATTTTAAAGCAAATTGGATTTTAATAATCCAAACAATGACTCGTTAGCCGATAATAATCCAAACTATCAGTTTGACCAGCAGCAGTCTCAACTTTCATTTTCGTTATCAGAAGCAATTCCACCAATTTCCCGTTTTTAGTTCACATTAACATATATTAATGGAAATAGTCAAGTTATCCTAAGAAGTATGTTAATTAAAGAAGGCTATGAAGGATTTGAGGCCATTAGATTTATTATTAATGTCTAAATCAATGGTTGAGATTAAATTGATAAAGAAAAATGATGGATGAGTAGTGTAGTCTTAGTTATTTTTATTGACTTTTTATCAAAATCCTTCATTTTTTTTAACCTTCATGTTATTTACAGACGTCATTATTTTTATAAAAAATTACACCATAAAATTGAGTGTTTTTTATCTTTAAATCATGTGCAATGTTGTTACATATAAAATTCAAAGAAAATTACTCTTTGGTTTTCTAATGCATCATTGTGTCTAGTTGATCGTCATGTGTATTTTGCTAGTTATTTTGATAAATTTATCTAATACATAACAAACGATGACAAAATAACATGAAACGAGCTAAAACATAAAACACAATGATAAATACATATTACACATAACCTAAAATATAAGACACAATGATTTAAACATAATACAAATGATCTGAAGGTTTTATTATTTTTTAAAAGAAAGACACAATAACCAACATAAATATAAAAACACAATGATAAATACATATTACACAATGACATCAATCATAAGACACAATGACCTACAACATAAAACACAATAATCTAAAAGATAAGACACGAAAATATAAACACCAGACACAATGATCTGAACATAAAACACAATGTGTCTTTTTATTATTTTTAAAAGAAATACACGGTAACCAACATAAAGACACAATGACGAGTAAAAAGACATAATGACGGGCAAAAATACAGAATGACGCAACAGAAAACTCAAAAGTTTTTTTTAATTTTATATATAGCAATACTGTACGCATTTTAAAGATAAGAAACGTTCGTTTTTATGATAAGATTTTTTAATAGAAAAAATAATATCATATGTAAAATTTATAAAAGTTTTTTTAAAATTTAGAAACTTGATAAAAACTCAACAAAAACGACTAAAACTAAAATACAACCCTTTAAAAATAAGAAGACACGTGTCATAATGGAGGTTTTCTTAGTCTTTTCAGAAAACTAATACTTCTTATATTAACATTTCTCTTAACAGAAAAAGAATATCAAATAAACATGTTAACTTGTTATACCCCATAAGTAGGGAGAGGTTCAAATGAGAAGTTTGTTTTGGGTAAGAAGGATAAGAAGGATTTTCAGCCATTGGATCTTGATCTAATAAAAAAAGTAAGGAGGGGTATTTTAGTCTTAGCCACTTTTGTTGACTTTTTATCTATTTTCCCCAATTTCTTTAAACATTCATAACTTTCACATACGACATTATTTTAAAAAAAAATTACACCATAAAAACGAGCATTTTTTTATCTTTAAAACGCATATAGTGTTGCTATATAAAAAATGAAAAAAAAAATTACTCTTTCGATTTTTGACACAGGTCATTGTGTCACTGTGTCGAAATGTTCAGATCATTGTGTCATTGTGTCGTCGTGTCAAAAGTATATATAGTGTTGCTATATATAAAATTAAATACTCTTTCGGTTTTTGGCAAAATATGAAACAATGATCTGAACATTTTGACACATCATTGTGTCATTGTGTCAAAATGTTCAGATCATTGTGTCATTGTGTCGTCGTGTCAAAAGTATATATAGTGTTGCTATATATAAAATTAATTACTCTTTCGGTTTTTGTCATCATATGAAACAATGATCAAAACATTTTGACACATCATTATGTCATTGTGTCAAAATGTTCAGATCATTGTGTCATTGTGTCGTCGTGTCAAAAGTATATATATTGTGCTGCTATATATAAAATTAAAAAAAATTACTTTTTCGGTTTTTAACACCATATGTGTGACACCCGAGAATTTCAAGGTTAACTTCCGTTAGACAAACCCGTTAGTTACGTTATAAGTAGCTAATGCATAACTAGGCCGAATACGTCCACGACCTTTGGTTGATCACCGAACCCGTCCATATGTGTTATGTGTTCATCATTGATTGTCTCTATGTGCAATATGATTTAAATACATGACTTACTATTGTGAATAGCATGATTAATTGTAAATACTTGATTATGTGAAAATTGCCTAAATTTGGTAGTCAGCGAAACTACCGAGCGAAACTACAGATTCGCCCGGTAGCAGGCTAGACTGATCAATGTACCCGAGATCAGAGCCAGTTTCGCCAGCCAGCGAAACTGCCAGCGAAACTAGCCTCTGATATAAATAAACTTAATGAACCCTAGTAGCCTCATTTGCTCAACCACACAACAAACACACACACACTCTCTGAGATTTCTGGACCAGCCGAGAATTCACTATTTGCTGCTATCATCACTGTTGGTAGAGAGCATTCATCGATCCTCGATCAACCGTGAGTCTCCAAAACCCATTTACATGCATTTTCTACATGTTTCTTCATAAAGCATGCTCAATCTTTCATGAACTTGCTAGATCTTCTGTATTTATGATTAGGGAGGCTAGATCTGTGTTAAAGTCTCCAACTTTGCGTATGAAATCCAACCATGATAGAGATTTATGCCATTTTAGTCATTTTAGGGTTTTATATGTGTTCTTGGTGATTTGATGACAAAATGCATGTTAAACGTGTTAAAGTTGCTTGATTTATGTTAGTAAATGCCCATGGATGCTAAATAATGAATTGCATGTATGATCAGAAGCTGTTAGGTTGATTTTTAGGCAAACCCGTATGTTTTTCGCGACCAGCGAAACTGTTGTTCTTTGGGCGAAACTAAGTAGCGAAATTACATATCCTTCCAGCGACACTGATCAGCGAAACTATAGTGTCGCCGGGTAACCTGACCAGACCAGCTCGAGCGAATCTGCTGAGCGAAACACCTGAACGAAAGTTCAAACCAGTTTCCCTGCGAAACTAGGCTAGCGAAACTGCGTCAGCGGTTTCGGGCGAAACTAGCCTAGCGAAACTGTGTCAACGGGCACTGCCTAGCGAAAGTGCTGCCCGTGCACCTAGCGAAACTGTCTAGCGAAACTATGCTAGCGAAACTAAGACCTGACCTAATAACCAAACTTGTGAAATTTGCTTAAGTGTTATGCCATGACTTACCTGATAATACCATGATGAAACATGCTTGATATCTGATTTATATGAACCCTTGTTTATGATCAACCATTGGTGTCGTGTGTCGGTATGTCGAGTCATAGTTGCAACGTGCTATGTTATGGGCCATAGTGACGTTAAGTAAAGGTTAGACACGAAACTAATACTTAAGACCTAAACGTGTTCTAGGTCCTCGATAAGCAACAATACTTGGATTACTAGAGGTGTAGCAGTGCAACCAAAGGTGAGTGTCACTAACCCGCATACCGTGAGTCCGTTGGGCCACACCGAATAACTTAACGAAAAACAATGCTGATTAAATTCGAGAGTGCTAGGCACCTCACTGATGAACCTGATAATACGGGATGCTTGGCACCCACTTGATAAACTGAAGTGTTTTATGGGAACACTTGTGAATTCTGAATAAACGATTTCTGAAACGAAAACTGTTTTAATATGGCTAGTGTAGGTTAAAGTCTAAACCATATGATATCACATGTTTTCTAAGGATGCCTTATAACTTAAAAGTCCTCAACTAAAATTGTGCCATTAATTGTAAAGCGAGGGGATGTTGGGTAGATCTACTGGAGTTTGACAAACTCCGCCCCGTGGCACGGGGAGTGCACGGAGGTACAATATCAGCCTATTTGGCCGTGGTCCCGAGAGGACACGGGGGAGGCAGAAACCGCGATGACTTGGTCCGCACCGTACGGGATGGCTCGGCCCCCACAAAATAAGTCAGCTTTGGTACAAACTTCCTTAGAGCATGGAACAACGGATTAGCTACCCGCGATATCGGTTGAGTCCTTTAACTTTACGGAACTAGTACATACCCGATGACGTGGTCACGGACAAAACATTTATAAACTAAGAATTAATTACGAGCATTGCTTTTCACAAATAAATACTTTGTAAGTACATCTTGACATGAATTATGATTATGAGACCGGGCCAATGCATGACAAGCCCACTGTGAACTCACCAACCGTTAGGTTGACACTTGCGTGGTTTAAACTTTTGCAGATCGCTAAGGAGTATCCGGAGCGGGTTGGCATGGCACGCGAAGACCTTTATTTTAATCGAACTATTTGGGAATTTAAAACAATATTTATGTAAAGCACGTGGTTAGTGCTAGAGACAATTATTTTTCCGCTGCGTATGTAACTTAAGACTTTAATTTATTATTTGTGTTGAACTAACTCTGATTCATTTAGTATTTGTAACTTTGGTTGTGGATCCTGGTCTAGTCGCGCCCCTTAACGGTATAAACTCCGTTAGTGGTATTTTGGGGGTGTGACAATATGACACAATGATCTGAACATTTTGACATAATATGACACAATGATCTGAATATTTTGACACAATGACACAACGACACAATGACACAACGACACAATGACACAATGATCTGAACATTTTGATACAATCGAAAGAGTAAAAAAAAAATTGATTTTTTATATAGCAACACTATACGCGTTTTAAAGATAAAAAAACGCTCGTTTTTATGGTGTAATTTTTTTTAAAAAATAATGTCGTATCTAAAAGTTATGAAGGTTTAAAAAATGGGGGGAATTTGATAAAATGTCAAAAATACCCTTACATCTTTGATTTTGTTTAGTTTTTCTCTCTGAATTTACCCAGGAAAATTTTAAGCCATAGATCTTCATTTAATTGAAGATCTAATGGCTATGATTCCTTCTTATCCTTCTTATCCAAACTAAACTTCTCACAATAACCTCACCCATCATAAGTAAAAGAACATGGTATTAGAACACTCATTGAAAGTTAATTGACTAAATTAAAACAAATAAAAAATATAAATAACTTAAATGAAACAAACATGAAAATTGATTATATTCTACAAACTTGGTTACTATTTCGGTTTACATAATTTTTTTTTAGAAGTAAAATTTGTGTAAGGAATTAGATTTAATATTATATATTCTTTTTAAATGAATCGAAATACTAAAAGGGTAATAGGTCGGTTAATATGTTATTTTCGTAATTTTTCTGAATAATCATATTTTACTAGCAAATTTGTTAACTTAAGTCAGCATGTGGCAGCGCCGGCCGCCGCGGTTTGTAGCATTCTACAAATCACTTTCTCTTTTACTTTTACAAAAAAGAAACGTTTTTGTTTAAAAAGTTCTCATCTTAAACGATTACTCTATTATATAAATAAAATTTTTAAATTTGGTTTTTAGTATCATTCTTTTTGTTTTTTTAATAAAAAGATAGATACCAAATTAATCATCTAGACCTTTCGCGGTTCGAGTCAGGCCCACACCCGGTTCATTTGGCGGCTCAATCTAAGGGTATGTTTGGGAGTGCTTATTTGAGTATAAAAGCACTTTTAGATAAAAGTGCTTATTAGCTTATTACTTTCTAAAAAGGAGTTTAAAAAAAATGTTTAGATTAGCTTTTGTGGTGTGAAAAATAGCTTATATGTATAAAATGACCAAAAATAACATTTTATATGTATCAATTAGGTAGGTCATGGGTATTGTGGGGGTGATATGGTAATTTTGTTATCTAAAAATCAAATAGAGTTTTAAAAGCCAAGTTTTTTGTGCTTTTGAAAATCTCATTATTACATCTTCTCCAAAAGTCATTTTGAAAAATGCTTTTACACTACCCAAACAATATTTTTTTTTTGCTTATTATCTTTTTGAAAAGCTAATAAGTCAATAAGTTGATTTATAATGGTTACCCAAACATGCTCTAAACCCGTACAACCCATGGACGCTTATTCAGGTAGGGATCTCGCATAACAAACTACCGGATTATGTGGGATCCTCTAACCAATCAGTCTCTTTTTTTAATCAGGAATGTCTATATCCATAAGGTACACACGCACTGAAGTCATCCAGATGGGCCATACCCTAATTTCGAAATCTATAAATACATGCATTGTAGGTACATTTTCTTCCCTACGTTATCTCTCTCTCAAACTCTGATCACGTACACTGGTCCGATTTTAACGTTGTTGTGTTGTTTTTTTTTTCATTTTTTGTTTTCTTTACATTGTGTTTTAGCAATACAAATGTTTTGTATACTCATATTATCTGCGTGGGTCATAAAATATAGTTTATATATATAAGATTTGAAGGTTTTATTAGAGTCGTAAACGAACTAAACGTTTAACAAATAGTTCATGTACCGTTCAACATGTACAGAACACACTTTCGGTCATTTGTGTTTGTAAACGTTAGGCAAAATGTCAGTTTATATTCGTAAGTTACATTAGTTCATGTTCATTCATTAGATTTTTTTTATATATATATTTTTAGCACTTAGTTTTTTAGCTAATGTTTAAATTAAAAACCCTAGTTATTTGAAGTTTGTATTTTATTAAAATTTTTACTGTTCTAAACTTATATCTTTATAACATTATTATATGATAATTATTACTAAATTGGACTGCGTTTTAGGCTAAATATGTTTATGATTATTATGTCTTATGTATATATTTAAGGTGATTATTTCTAATATTTGAGATTAAAAAATGTTTATTTTTTGAAATAATATATGTTCGTTTGTATTTATGAACAAGTTTAGTTCCTCAATTAACGAACACAAACTAACGAACACAAACAAGAACTTTCGTTATGTGTTTGTCAACCGTTCATTAACAAGTTTAATTCTTTACTGGAAAACACATACATGCATTTTCGTTCGTTATGTGTTCGTGAACACGTTGAATGCTCAATGAATGAAGATAAACAAGGTTTTGCTCGCTTCGTTTCATTTACAGTCCTAAGTTTCATAAAATAAAGTTGTTCATAATCTACGTACATCAAGCCCTAGGTTTTCGTTTTTAATGTGTTCGTGAACACATTCAATGCTTAATAAACGAACACGAATAAGAATATATTCGTATCGGTTCGTTTGCAGCCTTAAGTTTTATAAAATAAAGTTGTTCATAATATACGTACATCAAGCCCTAGGTTTTTGTTTTTAATGTGTTCGTGAACACATTCAATGCTTAATAAACGAATATGAACAAGATTTTATTCGTATCGGTTCATTTGCAGCCTTAAGTTTTATAAAATAAAGTTGTTCATAATCTGCATACATCAAACCTTTGAAATTAAACAACATGTTTCAAGTACTAATCTCATGTAAATAATTTAACAAAAGATGAGAGCTTTCATCTAGCTTTTTTTTACCCTCTAAAATCCAAATCAATAGTACTTACAACGGTGTTTGAACCCTCACTCATTATTTGAGCGGCTCCAACCTCTATTTGATGTATTTTTCTTTTTTTAACAACAATCAATATATATCACTAAAAATGCCAAAGAAGCTAGAAGGAGAGGGCCAAAAGACCATTACACCATACAAAAATTATATTGGACCAATAATCTATAGACCTTTTACATCTATTTTCTATTCAAAGTTTACTCCAATTCTTTATATTACATATCACTTTACTAATCGTCGGTTCTTTTTTTTTAAAAACCATCTTGTTCCGTTTCTTCCAAATGCTCCAACAAACCGTGAGGATCACTCCATGGATGATCCCCTTTGTCCCCCTTAATGTCGTTCCCCATATGAATCCGAAGCACATCATCCATTGAGAAAGCAAAAAGATTAGGAAGCTTAAACCATCCCCTTATCCATTGCCAAATGATCGTTGTGATCGCACACCCCGTAAAAAGGTGATCCACACTCTCGTCCCCATCATTACAAAGCCAGCAAACCTTTGAGTTGACGTTCACCCTCCGTTTTCTCAGCGCATCCATGGTACCAATACGCCCCTGTTGGACCTGCCAAGCAAACACATTAACCTTGTTCGGAACTAGCTTACTCCATTTTAGTTTAAACCATTGATTACTCCTCTCTCCCTTGTTAAGAAGTTGTCTAACAGTTAACCATATAAGTTGCAAGTACTACGAATTAATGAATTATGATAAAACTTACTTACATATAGAGATGGTAAAAAAAAAAAAACTAGTTACGCTACCGGAACCGGGAAAAAGAAAAAAGAAAAACCTGTTACAAGAAAAACCATTAGATCAAATTATTTATGGTTTCTAACCGGGCTGCCGGTTACATACCAATTACAGTATTACACTAGTCAGCCTCCAAACCGGTTACAATACCAATTTTTCACACCCCAGTTACAAAAATAACCGATTAAAACCAGTTACGATCGGTTGGCATCGGATACGCATAATTTTCTCTAGAACCAGTTACAAACCGAACAAGTTTCTTGAATAATCAATTACATTCTAAAACCTAAACAAAATACAACTACTAAATCTATTAAAACTCAATATTATATTCAATCTCTCAATATTTGGCATTATAATAATCTATGGCATCATATAAGCTATTATAATATCATTGAAGCTCTATGTACAAGTGTTATTGCATGTATGTTATTTATAAACCATAACAAATCTTTTTATGCATTGGATTGAAATAGATTGGATTATTATATTTATTAAGCACATTGTACAAGTGCTTATGTGTGTGTGTGAGGATAGCATCGGGTACAACTTCTAATGGGTTGCTTTTTCTCTGTCAGAGTTGAATATGAGACACACTATCACACCTGCCCTCCCATACCTACCCATCGCTACATTTTTCATCTTTCATGTATGTATTTTTCCGATTTGAGAAGAAAGCGATGGAGGCGGTAGATGATGGTGGAGAATTGACCCCGAGAGATCGACGAGAAGACGTTAGCGGTAAATTCCGGCTTCGGCACGCTAATCTCTCTCTACCATTCGTCACTATCACCGGTACTCTATCTCTCTAAATCACTGATGCTCATCAAGGTCAGCCTGATTTTTTTTTTGGTTTGGGGATTTTGTTTCTAATGTCCATTTCGTTTGATGCTTTTCAAGTACTTAACAGTGGTTATCCCGATTAAGCAGTGGTACGCCCCTCATAAACGACATTAACCCTAACTAGGGTTCTTATTGATGATGGCGGTAGCAGTATTTGGTCGGCTTTGCTTCCGACCGTTCATGCAGTTGTGCCGTTGTGGTGTATCTCATGTATGTTTACTTCTGCCTGAACTACGATGTCGATTCTCCGGTGAAGGTACGACTTTTGGTTGCTGTTCAGTTGGATCGTTTTTCGGTTTACTTTTTGTATTTTTCAGATCTGAAAGGTTAAAACCTAAACAAAATACAACTACTAAATCTATTAAAACTCAATATTATATTCAATCTCTCAATATTTGGCATTATAATAATCTATGGCATCATATAAGCTATTATAATATCATTGAAGCTCTATGTACAAGTGTTATTGCATGTATGTTATTTATAAACCATAACAAATCTTTTTATGCATTGGATTGAAATAGATTGGATTATTATATTTATTAAGCACATTGTACAAGTGCTTATGTGTGTGTGTGAGGATAGCATCGGGTACAACTTCTAATGGGTTGCTTTTTCTCTGTCAGAGTTGAATATGAGACACACTATCACACCTGCCCTCCCATACCTACCCATCGCTACATTTTTCATCTTTCATGTATGTATTTTTCCGATTTGAGAAGAAAGCGATGGAGGCGGTAGATGATGGTGGAGAATTGACCCCGAGAGATCGACGAGAAGACGTTAGCGGTAAATTCCGGCTTCGGCACGCTAATCTCTCTCTACCATTCGTCACTATCACCGGTACTCTATCTCTCTAAATCACTGATGCTCATCAAGGTCAGCCTGATTTTTTTTTTGGTTTGGGGATTTTGTTTCTAATGTCCATTTCGTTTGATGCTTTTCAAGTACTTAACAGTGGTTATCCCGATTAAGCAGTGGTACGCCCCTCATAAACGACATTAACCCTAACTAGGGTTCTTATTGATGATGGCGGTAGCAGTATTTGGTCGGCTTTGCTTCCGACCGTTCATGCAGTTGTGCCGTTGTGGTGTATCTCATGTATGTTTACTTCTGCCTGAACTACGATGTCGATTCTCCGGTGAAGGTACGACTTTTGGTTGCTGTTCAGTTGGATCGTTTTTCGGTTTACTTTTTGTATTTTTCAGATCTGAAAGGTTAAAACCTAAACAAAATACAACTACTAAATCTATTAAAACTCAATATTATATTCAATCTCTCAATATTTGGCATTATAATAATCTATGGCATCATATAAGCTATTATAATATCATTGAAGCTCTATGTACAAGTGTTATTGCATGTATGTTATTTATAAACCATAACAAATCTTTTTATGCATTGGATTGAAATAGATTGGATTATTATATTTATTAAGCACATTGTACAAGTGCTTATGTGTGTGTGTGAGGATAGCATCGGGTACAACTTCTAATGGGTTGCTTTTTCTCTGTCAGAGTTGAATATGAGACACACTATCACACCTGCCCTCCCATACCTACCCATCGCTACATTTTTCATCTTTCATGTATGTATTTTTCCGATTTGAGAAGAAAGCGATGGAGGCGGTAGATGATGGTGGAGAATTGACCCCGAGAGATCGACGAGAAGACGTTAGCGGTAAATTCCGGCTTCGGCACGCTAATCTCTCTCTACCATTCGTCACTATCACCGGTACTCTATCTCTCTAAATCACTGATGCTCATCAAGGTCAGCCTGATTTTTTTTTTTGGTTTGGGGATTTTGTTTCTAATGTCCATTTCGTTTGATGCTTTTCAAGTACTTAACAGTGGTTATCCCGATTAAGCAGTGGTACGCCCCTCATAAACGACATTAACCCTAACTAGGGTTCTTATTGATGATGGCGGTAGCAGTATTTGGTCGGCTTTGCTTCCGACCGTTCATGCAGTTGTGCCGTTGTGGTGTATCTCATGTATGTTTACTTCTGCCTGAACTACGATGTCGATTCTCCGGTGAAGGTACGACTTTTGGTTGCTGTTCAGTTGGATCGTTTTTCGGTTTACTTTTTGTATTTTTCAGATCTGAAAGGT
>JBCNJP010000023.1:91158885-91272283 GCA_039602395.1 Deinandra increscens subsp. villosa | reverse complement strand
CCAGCGACACTATGTAGCGAAACTGTAGTGTCGCCGGGTAAACCAACCAGACCTGTTCGGACGAAACTGACCGAGCGAAATTGCCCTGAACGAAAGTTCAAACCAGTTTCGGGCGAAACTAGGCTAGCGAAACTTGTGACGCCCACTCCCAGACTTGGCACTAGGAGGGGTCACGATATCATTTACTCATGAACACAAGGTATCAACAGATATATTAAGCAGCGGAAATTTAAAACTTTTATTTATATAAGCCAAGTACTACAGTAAGAGAGATATTGTACATAATTATAACTAATTATAAATACGAAATCTATAACTAAGCCAGCTTGCCACAAATCCTTCCTCGATAGCTTTCCGGACTACCCCGTCCTCACAAGATTGCTGTGCCTTTACTTTCTAAACGTCTCTGCAGAACCTAGCATACATACTTTTAAAGTCAGCTACGCCGTGAGTTCTACGTTTAGTTCAAAACCGTTAAGGTGTTTACTCGGTTTTCACAACATATTTATAAATCACATGTAAATTCTAACACGTATGTACTATGATAATATATCTTATTATCTTAACCATGCCCCTAGGCTAAACTTCTAGGTCACTATATTTAACCAATAGTTTAGATTTTTCTTGATAGCATTCTCTTAAATAGGTAATGATGTAATGTGTTCAGTTTTTGTACTCTACAAGTCTGAAAGAATTGATTGACAACTTTTCCCCTGTTGGCAAACAGGTGATAACAAGGATCGAGAAGTGGAAAATAAGTCACCTCAAGCTCATACTAGCAGGAATGAGGGTACTGCTTTTAATCACTATAAGTCTTTAGATTGTTATTTTTGTGTTACATTTCATGTACTTGTTCTATCTAAACTGATCTTTATGTTGTTATTGTCATTTTAAAGATCTTCTATCTAATATTTTACTGCCATGTTAGATGTGGATAAGGAGCTGAAAACTCAAAATAGCGTAACAGTTCAAGGAGCTCCTGAGAAAGATTGTGAAATGGGTTTGGAGGGAAGAGTGACTGATTTGGACCAACATGGTGATTGTCCTAAAACAAAAGCACTAGATGGCAAATCTAGTGAAAGTGGTGATGTGGAGAAAAAAGCTGGTGGCAATGTCTCACCATCTAATGGAAATATTGCAAATAGTGATAACCACATGGTCCCCACATCATCATACAGGTGAATTTGGTGTTTTTTAATAATCCACTATTTTTAGCACATATTAGTCAACTAACTTGGGATAAAATGGAGTGTTATTCTTCTTGAGCTTGGGAATTCAGAGAGTTATCCTATATATCAATGATTAGCAATTCTTGTTTATTTTTCTTTTCTTATGACAAGTAGTGGGGGTAAGGGTCAACCTTTGACCTTGCACTTGAAATGATAGGTGTTAGACTAGGGCACCAGGCTGTCAGTTTTTGACTTGCATCATTTTGGGCTACATAGTAAAAAAAACTCTCCATGTGCATGACGAAGTGCTTAGGCAAAGCAAATTCTGAGCGCCTTAGACATACACAAGACAGTCTCTTTCCTCTACTTGTGATGGAGGCGTACGCCTCAATGGCATTATACTTATTCTTTCTTCTAAGCAAGCGACAATCTACTTCTTTCTTCTTTCTTCTAAGCAAGCTACAATCTTACTTCTTTTCTCTTCTAAGCAGTGACACAGGCAGATGACCTAAAAACTGTCCTATTATTATTTTTAAGTTTTTATTATTGTTTTTGGTGTTTTTTTTTCTTCTCTTGGTTGGGCTCAATTTTCCTGGCTGGGCTTTGAAGTGTGTTTTATGCTATTATTATATCTGCTATGAGTAGTTTTTTTTTACTATACCTGGGTGTCATATTAATATTCTGTACCAATTCTGTATACTTTTTACTATTATGCCTTTTCTTGTCTTGGGTATGCGTTTTTGGGCCTAGGTGATACGCGGATCCTTTGTGATTTTGAAAAAGGGTTACCTTTTGAAAGAGGCTACAGTATTAACCCCATAGTCAAAGTCACCGATAGACTTGCGTTATATTGGGTTAATTGGTTTAAAAGGTTTGCTCTCGTCTCACCCTCTCTAGACCGTACCACCAGAAGAGTAGCTTCTACTACGAGTTGGATTTTACATTTTTACTACATACGTTTGTTTGTTCTATGAGAATATCAATGGGTTCCATTAGAATTAAACTATGCTTTAAGTCTTCAATTTAGACATGATCTTCTTGTTTGATATCTTTTTTTTTTCATCCTTGCATTTTGTATATAATCTAAGTTTCTCCTCATGGTAGAAACAAGATTACAACCTTAGTTATCTTATAACATCATTCTGTTATACAATTTTTGCAGCCCACATTGATTAGTTACTCTTATCCTGCAGGATTGAACCTGATTTAGAGAATCAGCAGGAACCTGACACTTGTCACAAGGTTGGTCAGTCATATGATGTTTTTGTTTTCATGATTCGAATATGTTTGGTTAGATCATTTTAAACAAAGTTAGCTATGATTAGAAAGCAAGGAGAACATTCTAATATCCAGTCAAGTTGATACACATTGGATCTTTTTTAATTCTCGCCCTAGGTTACAGGGACATCCAAAGCTGCTGGTTATGTAGAGAATGGAGAAAACAATGATGTCTCTAGCAACATGCAGCATTCCAAATATGTAGAATTCTGGGTTCCTGTTCAGATTTCTCATGTGCAGCTTGAACAGTATTGTGCTACTTTACTTTTTAATGCTATGGCTCTTCGTTCAAGCTCGAAAAATGATAGTCTTGGGGCTCTTAAGGAAGTTATTGTTACCAACCGAAAGGTTTGTTCTAGCACTATTCTTTCATCAATTTATTATGTGAATATGATATATGCTAAAGTAGTATACATGTAGTTAAGTGAGCTTAAATTGATATCATTGCTAATGTAAGGAAAAAAATTACATTTGATCTTGGTTTTACTAAAGAGAAAGCTTGAAGTAATAGTGGGGCACCGGGTTTACAAATAGATTATTTCTATTGTGGTCCTTGAGCATTACAATTAATATTTTGGTTAATGTTGTTTATTTTGGGGCCATTCATGTTGTTTTATTGGAATAGTTATGTTAATTGGTTGGTTTTTAGTAATCCATAGTGGTACTCTTTCTCTACTTCATGCTCTTTGTTCCATGAGTTAAGTCTATTTCTGTAAAAAGTCATATAACTAATTTGTGCTGTCTTGATTTACATTTGCATTTAGCTTATGATTTTCAGTTTTTTTTTTTGCGGTTAATATAGTAAAGAATATTTTATCAGTTTAATAACTAGGAGCAAATTTGTATATGTTTGTCTACGCTCAAAAAGTAATATTTTTATGTATAGAGACTTGGTTTGTTTCCAGATTAGTTTTGTGTCTTGACTCGAGACAAAATATAGGATAACTTTCTTCTAACAAGGGCACTTATGCATATAAATCAAATGTGTTGATGATTCTGATTCCTTATTGGACTTTTATTATATATTTGAACATTGTTTTTTGATTTCTTTTACTTTTACACTGCAACTTTTTTGCAAGCCTCCTTGGAAACATGGGCTGAACAATAATTTTTTTTTTCTCTATACTGCAATAATTATTTAAAGAGCAATCAACTCTCACTATTAGATTTATTTAATTTATCTTATTGAAGTTATTTCCCCCTTGAAGTGTTGTAATCACCCCTACATTGTGGACCCCGGACTTCAACATTCCCTTCCAAAGGATAAGGAACGGAGTACACTACTAGATGTTGGCATAAAAGCAAGTGGCAAACTACAATTTCTGGACCACGTACTGCCTGAAATCCAAAAACAGCAATTAAAAGTGCTCATCATTTTTCAGGTATCTAAATCAACGATGTTGTACTTTTAATCTGCAAGAAGTTATTCATCTCATTTCATGATCTTTTTTCAATGTAGCCTACAAGTGGTATCTTAAATAGTAATTATCCTGCACTTGGACAAATATTAAGTGATTATGTTCGTCAAAGATATGGTGAAAACTCATTCGTACATGTGGATGGTGTTCCAAGCATTGCCACAAAGAAGCAAGCTGCTATAAATAAGTTCAATACAGATACAAGTATATTTATCTTTTTACTAGAATCACGATCTTCTCATCCAAGCATTAAATTATCATCAGTGGACGTTGTTATCATATACGACAGCGAACTGAATCTCTCAAATGATTTAAAATCATTGCAAAAAATATCTATCGATTCACAGTCCGAACAAATAATGATTTTCCGTTTATATTCTTTATCCACCCTAGAAGAGAAAGTTCTTAAACTCGCGGAAAACAATGTGGTTATTGATATCAGGTCACAAAGTTTAAGGAGCAATTGTGATGCTTTACTCACATGGGGGGCCTCTGAGTTATTTGACCAATTGACCAAGTTTCATAGTCAAACTGTTCTAGATATCTCATCTGAAGAATCTATACTAAAGGATGTAGTGGAGGAGTTTTCATATATAATTTCTCACAAATGTAAAAGAAAAAATACAAAATCGAAAGTGAATATCATTCAAGTTCAAAATTGTGGAATTTATGGTAAAAATCCATCACATAGTGAGATAAAAACTCGCGCACCTGAAGGAGATCAGCCATACATATTTTGGAGAAATCTATTGGTTGGACGGTCTCCAGCTTGGAAATTTGTATCCGAGTCAACCCCACGTCAAAGAAAAAGACCTAGTTATTTTTTGAATCCATCACCCGAGGGAAAAGATGGTGTGGATGGCGGTGGTGTAAAGACACGTCGGAGGACTGTAAATAATACTAGTACCATTAAACCTGCTCAATTGAAGACTGTAACTGAAGGAGAAACTAGAGGAGCAAATGAAGGTAAATGGGCAATAGTGTCTTTAACTCTTTCTATAAATATATATATATGTTTGTTGTCTGTGTAACAGTGACTAGTAGCTTAAGATATTGATATGTTGTTTCAGGGGATTCTGCAGCACATAACGAGTCTCAGTCATCGTCTGCCAATCAATTTTGGTCAACCACAGGGAATAATGAAATGAATCTACTTGACCGCTTTAAGCCCACTGTGTCTGAGCTCTGTAACATTCTCAACTTTTCGGTATGCTTTTGAATACTGGGTAGAACTAGGCTGATTTTAGTACGGGTTAAAATTAGCTGGGTTGACTGGCCAACACTTTTTTTTCATTTTCTATAACTTGTTAAATAATCAATGCATGATTACAAATAATATTCTAATCCTAGACTAGTAACGATTTGGAAGGCTATATAGTGACCTTCATCTCATTTGACCTCTTTTCTCCGTTTTAACAGTTTTTTATTTGGCCCGTTTGAGTAGAACACACCCCAAATCGAATAGGTGCCACATTATTGTTTATTTAATCGTCTGTAGAAACAAGAGTGACCTGTTTACTTTATGAGTGGGATGTCGTTGACAATTGAGGAAACTAAACATGTTATTTATTGTCATCCTGCTTTGATGCTTATGTATCTTGTGGAATAAAGACAAACTATATAATTAGATTTTATTCGACTCTAAATGCAGGAGGATGTGAAGATCATAGTGGAAACATTTCTTGAATTTGTCCTAGACAATTTTCATGTCGGCACGGAACACACAAGCCCACTACTACAGGCTTTCATGATAGCACTGGTACTACCTCTTTAAATTTAACAAACCAGCTGCTCTTCCTTGACAGTATTTAATGTATTTTACTGACGTCTTTTTTTGTCATATTTTAGTGTTGGACCGGTTCTTCTCTGGGGAAAAGTGAAATTAACAGGAGTGAATCCTTTACTCTTGCAAAGAAGCACTTCAATTTCTGCTGCACGGAACATGAAGTAGAGGGCGTGTACACAAAGTTGCAATGGGTGAAAGAACAATTCTTAAAGTCCACTCAAAGTCTTGATTGTTTAAAAGATAGCATTTCTGCATCAGAAGGGGCCAAACAAGAGGTTGAAAGGAGTCAAGATATCCCAAATGTTGATGCATTACAAAACCACGAGCCTCATGAAATTGTTTCTATAAAGGGTAAAGAAGCTTTTGAGAAGATTAAGAGAGAATGGGATGAAAAGAGGGCGAGTTTAGAGGATGAATACAAAGATGATAAAATAGTAATCTCTGCAGTTTACAAGAGTCACCCCTCTATGAAATTTGTAAAACTTAAAGAAGCAGAGAGAGAATTTGCCAACAAATTGGAAGAACATAAAAGATTGTGGGAGATTCAGCTTGAAGAATTAAAGGCAACAATGCTGGAAACAGAGGGACAGGTGTCAGCTGAGAATGAATTTTCTTTGCATGGGTCTCAGCACGAAAACCCTGAAATGGTCCCCATTTTACCCATAAACCAAATAGAAGCTCAAAGTCATGATGAACCTGCATGTGAAGGTGGTAATGACATCGAGTCTACCGGCTCTCATACTTCTGTGAAAGAGGTAGCTGATGCTTCTGTGAAAGAGGTAGTTGATGCAACAGTATCAGGTGAGCATATTGGAGAAGTTCCAGCTCAGCAGCTTGATGATGACATGGAGGTTGAGGTGCAACATGTCGACTCTGGTTACATGGAAATGCCAGCTGGAAATCACAACAAAGAAAATGATGAAGATCAGCGCGTGATCGTTGATGATGTGGCACCAGAAGTTGAATGTGCTGAGATGGGAACATCAGCTGGAATACATGCCGTCGAAGACCCTGTTGAAGCTCATAACGAGACTGATGTGAACGATATGGCTCCACATGTTGAGACTGCTGCTGGAAGTTACAGTAAAGAAACTAATGAAGATGTCACTCTAGGCCTTAATACAACACATGTTGTTGAAGACCGTCATGAAACCGTTGATGTGGCATCAGAAGTTGAATGTGCTGAGACAGGAACGCCAACTGGCATCTGTGACCAAGAGAATGCTGAAGATGGTGAGATTACACCTGATGTTGGTGATGGCTGCAATGAGACCAACCCAAACGATGTGCTGCCACATGTTCAGTCTGCCGATATGGGAACGCCAGCTGGCACCGGCAACAACGAGAACGCTGAGGATGGCGAGATCATCCCTGATACATCAAATGCTGGTGAAGGCCACTATGAGACCAGCCCCAAAGATGTGCTACCACGTGTTGAGTCTGCCGAGATGGACTGCAACAACGAGGACACTGAGGATGGCGAGATCATCCCTGATACATCAAATGCTGGTGACCGCCACAATGAGACCAGCCCCAAAGATGTGCTACCACGTGTTGATTCTGCCGAGACGGGAACGCCAGCTGGCACCTGCAACAAGGAGAACGCCGAGGATGGCGAGATCATCCCTGATACATCAAATGCTGGTGACAGCCACAATGAGACCAGCCCCAAAGATGTGCTATCACGTGCTGAGTCTGCCGAGATGGGAACGCCAGCTGGCACCTGCAACAACGAGAACGCCGAGGATGGCGAGATAATCCCTGATACATCAAATGCTTGTGATGACCGCAATGAGACTAGCCCCAAACGTATTGAGTCTGATGAGATGGCAACATCAGCTGGCACCTGCGACAAAGAGAACGCTGAGGATGGCGAGATCATTCCTGATACACCAAATGTTGATCATCATGAAACCAGCCCGAAAGATGTGCCTGTTGAGTCTGCTGAGATGGCAATGTCAGCTGGCAATGAAGAGATTGTTGAAGATAGCATTATAAGACCAGATGCATTACATGCTAATGAAGATCATAATGGTCCCTGTGGTTACAATGGTAGTAGTCCATTGTCTGCATCAGATCATTTAGAGCCAACCATTCCAGTAAGTTATTTGCATTTTGCATAGTCAAAATTTTTATTTTCTTCATCATATGTATGATAACCATAATTTTAAATTTTTTGGGCTCTTTTAGGAAATCCAAAACGAGCCTCTTCAACCTGAACAACTCTCAGACCCTAAAGTTCATGATGAAGAAATGGACAATGGTAATCTGCAACCATCAGGTGCCAGTCAACTTGATCTGATCATCCCAGATGTTGAAAATCTATCTGATCCAATGGTTGCTGAAAATCCATCTGATACTCTTCCACCAAGCGCGCTATTACTTGAACCCACGTGTCAGGAGCCAAACCTCACCAGTCAACTTGATCTGATCATCCCAGATGAAAATCCATCTGATCCAATGGTTGCTGAAAATCCATCTGATACTCTTCCAGCAAGCGGGCCATTACTTGAACCCATATGTCAGGACCCAAACCTCACCCTGCCACAATCCGGAGACAATTTGGAAGAAAATCTTGTGGCTGCTGCTGAGACACCTCATGAGGAACATCAGCCTACTTCATCTACATCTGTTGGACCCACACCACTGCTTAATGCACTAAACATGTTTGATAACCTTACTATCCGAGTGAACTCTCAAATGCCAAATCAGACCGATCCACTTCAAGTTGAAGTAGAACGGTTAAAAACAGTGAGAGATAATGTAGCCAAGTTCCAACAAGAAACGGTCAGTCATTTATTTACCTGATAAAACGTAACTCATATTGATCTATTTTTTTTAATATTTGTTTCTCATAGCTCATCGTGCTATTGGATTTGTTCATGCAGAAACAAAGGCTGATTTCTGATTGTGAAAAGGAAATAGCAGAAGTCGTTGCTCAAATAAAGCTCAAGTATGAAGCTAGACATGTAGAAGCAGATGCAGCTTATAATTCAAAAAAGACGGAACTTGAGAACAATATAAATAAAGTAATTATGAACAGAATATTGGCTGATGCTTTCAGATCAAAGTGTCAAGATCTTACTCCTTCTGGGCATGCAGGAATTCAACAAGGTATATATTACATGAAAAAAATGAAATAGAATTTGTATATTGTTTTCGCTTCGACCATTTTAACAAATTATAGTTTTTACTATTTGCAGTCTCTCAGACTGCTGGATTAATGCAGCAACTGAGCAGGTTATCTGTTTCTCCTTCTATGAGACATAACCACGGTGGCCCTTCATCTTCACCTGGCCAATCTTCAGGAAACCAGCAGCCACCACCTTCATCTTCACCTGGCCAATCTTCTCGAAACCAACAGCCACCGCAACCACCACCGTCCGAGCCACAGCTGCCAGTACAACAACCACAAACGCGACCCCGACAACCTCTTCAAGTTGTTCACCAACCGGCTGCTCTTTTCTCAAGCGGACCACCACCTATGGCCAACCAGACTACCTCTTCAACCCCGCCTAGCAGACCACTACCCACAAGACCACCATCTATGGCCAACCAGACTAACTCTTCAAGCCCGTCTACTACTAGCACGCCGCTACCTACAAGACCACCACCTATCATCACTCCGATTACCCCTTCAACCACACCTACCAGCATCAGACCACGATCTGTCACCCCCTCAAGTGCACCTATCGCTAGTAGACCACCACCCGGTTATAACACGACTAACCCGTCAACCTTGCCTAACAAATCACCTCCTAGTATAGCCCGAATTGACATGTCTGCTGCAAACCTTCGGATAAACACGGAAACCCGTGGTCAATCCCCATACATGCGGCCTCAGATTAGTAACGAACCCCGTGGACCGCCCCCGCATATGCGACCTATGGCCAGCAATGATCTTCGTGCTCCAGCCCCACATCTGAGATCATTAACCCCACGCAACCGGCCGCTTACATCTACTTCGCCTGTATCATCTACCGACCTTGGAACTCACCAGAGGATACTGCCAAGTCTGCATGTCCCAAGCCGCCTGTCTCAATCCCCAGTTACACCACCTCCTCCTCCAACATCATCCTCACCACAATCACTGACACCACTACCTTCCAAACCCGGGCCACCACCTGCTGAACCTTCCACAGTGCCACCATCAGAGCAACCACCATTGTTGTCATCTTCTGACAACTTGAATGGGAATGCGGACATTGCTCCTCGCTGGGTTAATGCCGTGACACCTCAACCGGACGTTAGATCACAGACTGACGGGCGGAATGTAACTGATTTAGTCCAAGAGAGTGCCGTACAGTCTTCTTCGGCTCCTGATGTGGTTTGTTTGTCGGACGATGACTGACTAGGTGATTACGTGTTACGCAGGTAATGGACAGTTGTAGAGGTAAAAAATGATGTAGTTTGGAAGTGGTTCTCACTTCTTTTGTAGAGATGCAAGCATAGCATATTCAACTAGACGTTTATAATTATTAGGAGCTGTTATCATCCAGTTTAGTATTAACCCACTGTTTTTTTTGGAGGAATATGGAAGAGAATCACAAAAATCAATATATTTTCTGTATGACGTCAAAGTAGCAGCATTACTTTTTTGGAGATTCTATCCACACCACCCTCTTTTCTAACTATACACTCCAAAATGCGGCATATTGCCCTAAATGAGACATTTTAGTTCCAGACAGAAAGTATATCGTACAGAAAGTATATCGTACGAAAGTCAAAGCTACACTACTTATGGTCGGAACTAAAATGCCGCATCTTGTTCTAAATGTGGCAATTTAACTACCTTGTCTTATTAGGTGTGCAGGAAGTACAAAGGTTCTTATTTGTTTGTAACTAAAACGCGACATCTTGTCCTAAATGGGGCATTTTGAATTTGATATATTTATTATTAATGTTATTATTATTTTTAACATTATCATTATTATTATTACTATTATTATTATTTTTATCATTACTATTATTCTTATTACAAAACAACCAATCGAGCATACAAATAACCACGTATATAAATCAATCAAATATTCTGGAACCCACGTTATGTTAGAAGAAGAATCGTCACCGAAAATGAAGTCCTAGTTATGATATAATTAGAAATGGTTCACATTCATACGAATGGATATTGCAATAGAAAATTAATGAGCACTTAACTATTTATAGACCTCAAAAGGCGGCATATATAACTAGAGGGGACATTTAACAACATGATAAAAAAACATCAAAATGCAGCATATATGACAAAATGCGGCATTTAAAGCATCCATTTGTGTTTGGAAGTAAACGCGGCGTTTCCTTTAAAATGCAGCATTTTGTTGTTTTGTTTGGATTTGAAATGTCGCACTTATTCATATATGCGACATCTTAGGTGGTGCAAATAGATAAAGGGGTGGTGCGAATAGTAGGTCCCTACTTTTTTAACACCACCGGCAACTACCAACTTATTAAATTTACAGCATTTACCATGTAACAAAGAATATTTTGCCATGAATTAACATCAATGTCTAAACCTTAGGAAGGAAAAATTAATAGAATATTGTTGAAGTGACGAGTTACATATATCCTTTAGAATTTGAATCAATGATACATCAGATTATCATTGATACATCCATTATTGTATTTCTTTTAAACATCTTGCAGAATTTGAATCCCTAGCTTCTAATTGTAATCGATAATACATCGATTTATCCCTTGGTGTCTTTTCTGTATCTTTATATGTTTAATTGTTGCTATTGGTGTAGTCGCTCACTAAATACCGCAATTCGACTTTTGTACTAAAAGTTTTAGTTTTGTTTTTTTCTTTTTCAATGTAATATTACATAATATTGAAAAAAAATTACTATTAATATTACTACTATAAAATAAAATACATTTGGTTATGAATAGGAAATGTATGACCATGTGCTACGTGGCAGGTCTGGTTCTTTTATATATACCTTTAAAATCATTTTTTAAAATTATTTATAATTTGTTTTTTAATTGTTTCTAAATCGTTTTTAGAACGTTTTCTTAGTTTTAGTTTCAAATTGATCACTTCTATTGATATTTACACAAATGTAATGAAACATCACGAGCTATACAAAATGGATATGTGTAATAACACGCCGTTAGTAACCTCTAGTTACATACATAATTATTTTACTCCCAAGCGAACCTGTTCGCTCCCATCTATAATTCCGAAAGATCATATTACCATTTAAAACTGGACGAGCCCTCCAATAGACCAGTCCCACCCGACTTTTTGACGAGCCCCACAATGGACCGTCCAGCCGCTTGTCATCCACCCGTGTGATGTCGCTCTCCGCCCTAACACGTTGGAGATGATCTTTTGAAAGTTTCTCAAAATGCAATAAGTCGAAGAACGATAATTACCAACCCGAAACTAGAGGGGGTAAAAGGAGCAGAAAGTAAAAATATAAGGATCAAAACAGTTATTCTAAAGTCAACAACAAATAGTCAAATAATCTGATCGTCTTCCACTTCCTTCGTATAAATTCCCAAACTTCCTGAATAGTAACGGAGCAAACGTTTCAGGTGACACCATATTAGCATCTCCGGCGAGCTATTGTTTTCCGGCGATTGCTTCTCTGTCCGTACAATATCTGTTTCGTTCCCCCAATCGACCGATCTTATAATCCTTTTTGTACGAAGAGATCATCTGACGTAAGTCGTGAAATTGTAACTCTTCGTATAGGAATTGCGGTTTCAGTTGATTTGCCGTTAAATCTGATCGGGCGAGCAACGGTCTCTGACAAATATGTTCAAGTTCTGGTAATCCTTTTTTTTCTTCTTACGATTCAATTTTTTTACAGTCAATTTAGGGTTTCTGTGTGACTGTGTTTACACTGATTGATTGATTTGATGTAGGATTGTGGTAGTATGATCTGAATTGTGATGTTTAATTTCATTTAGTTGAGAAGTTGATTGATTTTGCAGCCTGAATTGCAATTCCAGAATGCCTGGAAATAAGATACATTTGATGGATGTTACTCATGTGCTGTAATTAGATTTACCAGTAGCTTTGGATTAATCTGATAACGTCAATTAGAAAATTTGAGGATTTTTAACTGCACATACTTTTTTTTTTCTTACTGATTGCAAAAACACATGACCGTAACCCAGGACCCCACCAATACGGTGCTGAAAGTTTACAGCCATAATTTTGATTCACTCCTGCTTAGCTTAGATAAATCAATGTTTTTTGTGGTGGTAGCTTTGTTTTAAATTGCGTGATGCACTCCATGAGCTTCAGTTAAGCAATGCGTTTTGTTAATTAAAAAATACTAAAATATATATACACATAAAGACATTAAGTTTCACAAGAATTTAAGAAACACCAAAAAAAATTTACTCTGGCAGCATGATACTAGAGTTAAAAATGATTTTAAAAAGTAAAAAAAAAGTCTCCTCGATGCTTAAAAAAGCAAAAGGAAAAAAAGGAATACAGACGTCAAATGCTTGAAAGATCAAAATACTAAGATTGTTCGATAAAAATGTCCAACCGAGTTAAAAAAATTCATGTTGCACGCATCAAACGCATCTTGTCATTACAGTGCGCAATTTAAAACCAAGGGTGGTAGTTGCTTCCTAAGTTGAACCTGAATGATATCAAATTATCAAACCATGCCTCATTGTCATCATGTCATTGCATTTGTCCGTCATAAATCTAAACGATAAACAACTATTATTGATTAACTTAATTTTACCTCCATCCATGGAACATTAAAGTAATAACCATTGTTAATTTTCAGGGGTTCCCAAGAACAAGGTGATCCAAAGCCACAAGAAATTACTACAAACTCATGGTATCCTCCATCTGTTAGCTCACCAAGTTCGTCCCGCCCCACTACTCCTAATAGCAACACTTACTCAGAAAGGGTTGGAGATCGACCTCATGTTTCTCCTACAGAGGCTGCTGGCATTATGGTATATTTAAAAGATAAAAGGTAGAGCTTCTTTCAACCAGGTTAATATTCATTAAATCTTTCTCTTCTTTTCTCTTTTTACATTTTTTATGTTTATTGTTATATAGCTATTTGTCTAGGGTCATACACAGTGGACATGCAACCCTTGGTCTTATTACTAAGGCATCTCTGTTTAAGATTTTAATAATTTTATTACAAAATAGTCCTCATCTAAGCCTGGATAAAGATGAAGTTGGTATTTTAGTTTTGAGTTGTTTAGATTTGTAAGACTTTATTTGAAGCATTGCTGTAAAACTCGTCTGAGGCGACCGGGTACTCGAGTACTCTCACCTACGTTTAGTACTTCCCGAGTACTCCCCCGACTTGGGCAAGTACTCGCAACTCCCCAGTCGACCGACTTGGGAGCACTTAGTGATTTTGCCACTTGGTTTAGAAAAGCATGCTTGAGGCGTGAGGCTTTCTGGAAAAAGAATCATAGGATATGAAGTGAGCCAATCCCGTGAAGCAGCTTGAGGCAGTCGCATTTTGGCTGAGGCGCCATTTCAATCGCTTCAGGTCACAACTCTCAGATCTGTATCACCTTCGATGGGGTAGTCAGTTGAGACTGAGAGGCGCATGGTCAAGAGAGTTGGAGTGATGATCGAGACAGTTGCAGGTATCCTTAGATTGCAACAGTTGCCTGTTACTCTGTTACATTAATTTATACCGTGTGCCTTGCATACGTGAGGCCTCGTGCTTTGGTGCACTTCGTGCCTTCTAAAACTAAGATCTTGGAGTATCAGGTTTTTTAGTTGATTAGTGGGTACATAACTTGATCTGTTGGAAAAATAACTATATTTAGGAAATTTGTCTTTTTTTTTGGTATAAAGCTTTTCTTCTTATAAAGGAGGCAGTTAGCCATATTTTATCATATTTTATGACATAGTTTACCAAATACATAGCTATGTTTTATCACCTAGTACAAAGTACGATATAACATAATTATGTACTTGATAAAATTCACAAAGCTCACATAACTATGTTCTATCATATATTATTTTTATGCATATAGCTTTCCTTTTAGGTAAATTGCTCAAGCACATAATATAAAGTCAATCTTTTTTTTGTTTCCTCTGATTTTATTGTGTGATTATTGTTGATCATAACACATAGGGCCTAGGCTGTAACCAAACTGAACGAAGTTGTGTTCGTGTTCATTTGTTTACCATTGAACTTGTTCACGAACACTAACCGAACGAAAATTGTTGTTCATGTACGTTCATTAAGAGATTGAACATGTTCATGAATGCAAACGAACATATACTATTTTTTTAAATTTAATATTCTTAATCTCAAACCTTAGACATAACACCTTAACTAATATAAAGTTAAGCGCTCGATATCATAATTAGAAACATAACTATCCCAATAAAATGCATAAATCAAAAATAGTAGTCATAAATATGATTAATCCAAAATAATGTCTCAAACATCTAAGTTTCAAATAACTAGATTTTTAGAGTAGGGTTTCTATTTACATAAACGAACATATTACCGAACGTAAACGAACATATTACCCATCGTTCACTAACGTAATTGAACGAATGGAATTTCTTGTTTGTGTTCATTTATTAAACGAACGAACATAAAACGAACTTCCCGCCAAACGGAACACAAAAAGTTCGCTGAATGTTCGGTTCGTTTACACGCTAAATTAACACGTAATTATGTACTTTGTCCTAATTCCCAAACCATTACATAAACTGAAGAATCATATTAATCAGGCATCTCAGTTAAGATTTACTTGTTTATGAAAATCAGTTGGGTTGAACCTTGGATATTAACCATGCAGATACTTTGTATTTGTGTTTCAACTATTATGTGTTGATTACGGATCCTAACACTGTCTATGATTAATATATCATTTTTACAAGTTGTTGATTGTTTTATTATTATTTATTGTATCTTGGATTGTTTTGTTGATATAGTGTTGATGAGCTAAGGAAGCTTTTATCTGACCCGGAGGCCTATCAACACTTCTTGCTATCAATTGATTCTGTGAGAACTCAGAATGACGTAAGAATCAAATTATTGTTCAGACAATCATTACACTCTTCAACATTTTGATTTGATCCTTTGGTTGTTCTTTTTCCTTTTATATTTTCTTTTTCTTTGTAAACCAGGTAAGAGATGAACTCCGAAAGGAAACTCTGCAGCTTGCTCGTAAGTTTTTTAGTTAATGTGTAAACTTTGCTCACAGCTGTACCCCTACCCGTTTACCTCCTGCATAACCCTTTTACTTCCAAATGGGTCGATATGGGTTGCCTTTTGTATCAAAAGGGTCTAAATGTTAGTTAAGGAGAGTGGTTCACTTGTGTTTAAAGTTGCCCAAAGTCTAAATTTATTTCATACAACCTCCTAAATCGTTATATTCAAATATTCGATTAAAATTGGGATGCTATTTTTTTTCCGTTTTTTTGTACACGTAACTAAAGCATTAATCATTCATAAAAATGGACAAAAAGTTCTTGTGGGTCACAACTTAACTGGACATGACCTGAACCGTTGACCCCACCCTGTTTTGACCTGTTATTTGATCCGCCATCTTGCCACCTCTAGTAATAATCTACCCCCTCCTCATGGAAATTTGACCAACCATGGACATTGTTTATTATTCAAAGGTCTTAAATATCCTTCAATAATGGGAGAATATTATCAACTCAAGTCTACAGAATCATTTGTATGCCAACGGGTGGTCAATTACTATCTAATTAACTTGCAAAAAGGCAAAAGTTGCAATTATAAATGGAATTCTGAATCCTTATATTAAAATATTTATTAGAAAAGGATTACAATGGCTGCTACATAATTAAGAATATTGGCCCATATTCAATAATTTAATAATAACACGGGAACAAAACTGATAGCTTGTGGGAAACTCTCTCAAGAGTCAAGACTCTTTTCTTTCTTTATTGATCAAACTCACACTTTACATAGACCTTAGACTCCCTATACTTAAACGTCGCCTTGGAAAACAAGAAAACTTATAACCTACTCAAACTCAAATTTGGAAACTAAATCCGTATCTTAGAGACTCAAGACAAACATACTAGAATAAAACTAAAGAAATACTAAACATTATGTTTTACCCATGGATCTTTTTAGTAACCAACCCCTTTTCACATGTGAAATAATCAAAGTTAATCCAATAAAGAACATATATTTTTGTGTGTAATACTTTGTATATGAAATTTTATGATATGTTTTTATTATGCAGGACAAAACTTGGAAAAAGAACCCCAGATAACTGAATTGAGGAACCAGGTGAGTTTTTCAGGGAGTGAAAACTATAGCAACCCCAAAATTCACCATAATCTTGTTAAACAAACAAACGTACCTGGTAAAATCCCACTCATAGTAAACCTATAGGTAAGGGTCTTGGAAGTTGGAAGTGCTATGGATTTACTATAACAATTTGTCGCAATAATCCGAAAAGGCTCAAGCTTTTTGTTATTTTCTTGTGGTACTACAGTGCATGATCATAAGAACAAGTGAGTTAGCATCTGCTCTAGAAAAACTAAATGCTCTCACCAAGCGAAAAGCGGAAATCCTTAAATCTTACTCCCCTGGTTCCTTGCTACACAAGCTACAAGGTAAATCTGCCCTTTCTTTTATAATACACATTCCAGGATAATTCTTTTGCTATGTGGTCATCAAAACTGCTAAAATCTCTAGGTGGCGTAACGGGCTAGTTGGTTAAAGGTGTACTTGGTTAACTTTTGGAACTAGTTGTGTCGGTTTGGGCTCAAACTCAATAACCCAGTCTTTTCTTGAAATTTTCAGTTAGTTAGAAATGACATTATTACCATATGATAGTTCTTAAAAATAATTCATGAGGTTTTATGCATTTTGAATACATTCTAGATGACCCTTGAGCCTTTCAACCTGCTTCCATATTACTCATTTGACCCATTATAATACTAAGTTTTGACTGAAATTACATATTCTGTCATTGTTTTTGGTCAAATTAAGGATTTGCATGATAGCATATTTGAGGACTTGTATAATACTACAAGCCAACAAACACTTGCCTAGTAAAATCCCACTCATAGCAGGTTTATTGGTAGGGATTTGGGAGGGTGAGATAGAGATAGAGGTATAAAAATCAGGTTTTTTTGGCCCAAATCGGTTTGGGTTGGGTCAACAAAAGTGAAACAATAGGGGCGCGTTTAGTTGTGGAAAACAGAGGGTGTTTTCCATTTCTGTTTTCCAAGAAAACAAGGAAAACAGAAAACGCGTTCAAATTGTATTTTTTAGAAAACGTTTTCTAGGAAAACAGAAAATAGTGTTTTCTTTAACTAAAAATGGAAAACACCTTTTTTACTGTTTTCTGTTTTCTGTTTTCTATTTTCGTTTTCCAAATATATACAAAAGAAAAGGGGCGTTCATTTTCTAGGGTTTATACGCACAGCCGCTCGACCTCTCCTCCGTTACCTCCGTCGCCGTCTGCTCCACCGCATCGTCGACGGAAATCTAATGAAATGTAGAGATAGAAAACGAATAGAAAACAGTTGATTTGAACATGTTTTCTAGTTTTCTAATTTTGAAAATGAAAATTCCATCTTTCAAATTTGAACGCGTTTTCAAAACTTTTCATGTGTTTTCTAGAGATGGAAAACTCATTTCATTTTCTAGAAAACCAGAAATGAAAAACTAGAAAACATTTTCCACAACTAAACGGCCCCTAGGTGTTTCTTGGAAATGGTTTGGTTGAAACTGGGTTTAGAGTTGTATGTTACTAATCTTCCAAAGTTATCAATTGGTTTCAGAGTCGATGAATAAGGCAGACGAGGAATCCGAAACGCTCCACCAACAGCTTCTTGTAAAAGATATTGATCTTGCACCATTTGTTCAGCAGTACAAAAAGCTACGCGTTGACTACCATAAACGGGCCCTCACCCACCTTGCAGCCAGCGTTTCTTCGGCCGGTTGACTAATTTTTGGTCAAACCATATTGGACTTTGTGAATGGATTTATATGAATAGTAGCTTCGAATGTTTTCATTCAATTTTTAACAAATATCTGCTAACCGGTTGGGATCACGTAAACTGCCGTTTATTAAGGTTTACAATAAGCATGCAGCATGCTGTCTAAACGTCTAGGTTCTAAACAAAAGCAACATTTGGCAAATTAAGGAGACGTATCTTAATAATCCTAATAAAGCAATAAAAATTGTGCCACATGTCTCATTTATAAAGTGTCCACATCACCACGCCACATGTCAAGCTCACATTGAATTACCAATTTAAGAAATCATCAATTAAGATAATTACCAATTTTATCAAAAGTAAAATTTTATTTTAAAATTTTGATAAAACTAATGTAGATTTGATTAATTACTCAATAATTTTAGTTTTTTTATGAAATAATCAATAACTTGTCAAACATAATAAATTTTTAAATGTATTAAATTATTATTTAATATAATATGAGAATTTTATATCAATCATAATTTTTAAATTTCTTGATCATTATCTTTTTTCTTTGTACTTATCTTATATTATAAATCTATATTTAGCCCGTGTAGTACACGGGTTACTAACCTAGTCTTTAATAAAGCACTAAAATGGGTGCCACATGTCTCATTTCTAGGATGTCCACATAAGCATTGACACATGTCAAAACCACATTCAAGCATCAATTTATTAGATTATCAATTAAGTATAATTACCAATTTTATCAAAACTAAATTTCTATTTCTAAAAAATATTGACAAACTTAATGTGAATTTGATAAATTTACTCAATAATTTGATTATTCTAAGAAAACTAATCTAACAATTTGTCAAACATAATAAATTTGATTATCTTAACCGTGCTTTTTTTTATTTTTTATATGTAACCTAGTTTTTAATAAATGAATATCATTCTTCTCGATATCATGCAACTTCCTAAAGATAATATTTGTAAACACAAAACACATGTAAGCCTTTGTTCTGAACCAAGGATGGTGGCGTTTATTACAGCTTCATGGTTGCTGGCCTAAGTCTTAAGTTTGAGCTAACAACAATATGCATCTCTTAACATGCCTAAAACGATGGCAATTTTTAGTTGCAGACTTAAAATCAGATGAAATAACAATTTTTATTTGTAAAAACAAACAACCTCTCAGTCATTCAATATGCAGGTTAGTGACAGTCAAGATAATCCAAGAATGGTTTTAAGAACACGGCGTGTATGAGTACACATAGTATGTAGACAATTTAAAGGAACTTTTAAATAAAGAGTTTGAGACCTTGTATTCAAAACAAAAAGGAGAAATCAAGAAACTAAGCAGTAGAAGAAGAAGAATGACTGTCATCCGCACCAGACAATTGACAGCTCTGAGAGGCATTCCTATACGCAGCAAATCTAAGCAAAGAGGCACGCCTCCGAGACTGAGTGGAAGATTGCATTTAAATCTCAACCATTGATTTGTAAAATCAAGGTATGCGACTTTTTCCTATTCTTTTTAGGCAAAATGTGTTTTTAGTGGATCTAACCCCAATATATAGTAGTTATTTTTGTTTGTGGAATTAATTTTTATTAAAAAAAATTAATTTACTAAGTTGCTCTTATGTATAATCATCACAATAGTTAAAAATGATACTTGGCTATTGATTCTTACAATTTATATGATAAGAAATTAGTCAGTGACTCGGGTAAATACCCGAGACTGTGATATAAAAAAAATTATACGAAGTAAAAAATCAAAGCTTCTTTTCTAGCTATTAACATAACCTTCAGAAAGTCCACGTTTTTTTACCCTTCTTACAAACTTCAAAAGAGAATAAATTATAAGTTGTATACCCCATTAATAAAACTCATAAAGAAAAACATACTTTAGAGTTCTTAAATCTATTTTACACAACCGCTTCCATATAAATTTTTGGACCTAAGCATTTACAAAAACAAACAAACAAACAAACAAACAAAAAAAAAACTACAGCAAACTCAGTGAGTCATTTCATCAAAACACATAATCTACATATTAAGATATGACACATAATTTTTTCCTAGTTATAAAAGTCACCTCCACTAAAAAAATGTGATTCTTCTCTAATCTTGAACATGAAAAAAACGATATAAACAACAATGTAGACTTCATGTGTTCAATTCAAATGAATATTATGAGTAGAATTCGAATTTCACAACTTGTGTTCTTCATAGAGGTCCATTAATGGTAAATTTCTAATCTTTATGGTTTTGATTAATTCTTGTTTCTATAGATTTGTTTTAACATATGAATCTATTAATACAATAAATATTGAGTATTCTTCAACGAATGATCGAAATCGAGTTCAAGTTCATCAATGGTGGACTAAGAAAGTCGTGACTTTGTTTTTTGATTCGTTCATCATCATTCGTTGATCGAAACCTAAGCAATATGTATCTAGTTTTGTTAGGTTTTCTATCACGAATCCAAAGCAATTTACGGATCGAATTTCGTTGAGAAATGAATGAGATATAATGAATCAAAGTTGTGGTTATATGGAAAGAATTTAATTTTTTTTTTATTTTTAATATAAGATCCATGAATCATGTAAAAACCATTTAAATTTTTAATTCAAAAATCTATAAAAATGACGCATAAGCCTAATTCTAGATGGCACACCTTAAATTTTGTCACCTAAACATTAAAAACTTGTGTTTATTATATGTATGGATGTTTGTACCAGATCCATCCCCGAAAAGACATAATATTTATACATAAATGTATAACTTACATGTCTTATTTATATAGTCATACTTCAAATGAAACAACCTCTAAAATAATGGTGTTAGTAATGGATGTACAAATGTCTCCAATAAATGTATTAAATATGATATGTAAAAATCTCTTTAATAAAGATATAACGTCTCCAATAAATGTATTAAGTTCGGATACTTATAACAATCTCTTTATTTTTACAAGGGGTTTAAACGTAACTTTCGTGCATTCAGAACTCCATTTGACAACGGAAAATTCCTCCGGTTTCTCTCTCCTCCGTTGCGCCGCCGTGAACCCGCCGGAGAGAGATCACCGGTGACATTCTTACGATAATTTCACAACTAATGAGATAATCGAGGTTAATTCTCACTTCGATCGGAGGTCCCACCATGATGTTGAACTTTGTCCGGTGGAGTCTCGACAACACAATTCGAGGGAATTTATGAGCACGAGATCTCTTCATTCTATGCACAGGTTACCTCCAAACTCCTATAAACTGTGATTTTCATTTCCCCCAATTTTCACGCTTCAATACGCGACAACAAACCCTCGTTTCCTGGTCTGTCGCTTTCTTCGTGTTTTTGTTAGGGTTTGTTGATTAGTTCAGATTCTGTAGCTGATTTCAATAAACTGCAAGAGTTTATTGTTGATGTTTTAGAGTTTGAAGGTTTTGATTGAACACACATCATTTTAATTAACTTTTAGGTGTTGATTTTAGGTGTTGATTGTGGATTTGATTTTGATTTTAATTAACTTTTAGTTCAGATTGTGTAGCTGATTTCAATAAACTGCAAGAGTTTAATGTTGATCTCTAGATTTATAATTAACTTTTAGTTGTTTATTGTGGATATTATTTTGATTTTATTTTGATTTTGAACTTATTGTTAGCTCTGTTGTTCCATTGGTTGAAATTGTGAATCTGCAATTCTGTGAATGGAGCTGAGATTTGTGCTGCTGCTGATGCTTTTGGCTGTAGGTATGGATTCTGCAGTTAATCTGTGATTACTTGTGAAGCAAGTTTTAATTGGTTTGAAAAAAATCATGTGCCAAGAACACTCAAATCTTGTGGTTTTTAATTGGTTTGAAAAAAATCATGTGCCAAGAACACTCAAATCTTGTGGTTATTATATTTTATAATTATATCATGTTCAATTGAATCTCTGTTTTTCCAACAGTTTATCCGTCTACTGATGCGCTTGACTTTGAGCATTGCAAAAATTCCGTCAAGCAATGGGCTTCTTCTTCCCTTCACTCAGATACCAAAAATGGTCACATTCTCAAAGATTTGCTGTTTTTTCTTCACATTCCGAGAACAGGAGGGCGGACGTATTTTCATTGTTTTCTGAAGAAACTATATTCTAGTGATCTAGAATGCCCACGGTCTTATGATAAACTGCGGTTTGATCCACGGTATGTTTTCTAATTCTAAAAAAGTTATCTTTGTATTGTTAATTTGGTTTGTATTTTCTTGTTTCTTAATAGTTTGTGTTGTTGTGCAGGAAACCTGGTTGCAGGCTATTGGCAACTCATAATGATTATAGCATGATGTCAAAGCTTCGCAGAGAGCAAACTTCTGTGGTAACGATTCTTAGAGACCCGGTTGAGCGTGTTTTTAGTACTTATGAGTTTTCAGTAGAGGTAGCAGCTAGGTTTTTGGTGCACCCTAATATGACTTCAGTCATAAAAATGTCGAATCGTGTGCGGTCAAAGAATGTTGGCACAAGCACACTTGAGATCTGGCCGTGGAAGCATTTGGTTCCTTGGATGAGGGAGGATTTATTCTCTCGGGTAGGAATTTTTTAAATATATCTGTCGATTTATGTAAATAATATATGATTGTTTATACTATTCGGATAATTATTGTTCCATCTGATGCAGCTGATGAATCTGTTTACTTTGATGTAATGAACAGCGAGATGCAAGAAGGAGAAGGGGCGCACCTTATTTTTATGGGAATGATTCATATGATATGGAGGAAGTTGTTATGCCATTACATGATTACATCAATCACCCTGTAGCTCTTGATCTTGTTCACAATGGTGCCACTTTTCAGGTATAAAGTATAAATCTTTATAAACAAATCGACAAGAAAAATTATTTGATTGCAAGCAATTTTTCTTTGTTTCGGTGATGGCTAAGTTTGATTGATTTAGGTTGCAGGTTTGACGAATAATTCTAATATTCGTGAGGCACATGAACTGCGCCAATGTGTAATAACACATAAGGTTCTTGGAAAATATGTGCTTGAAGTTGCTAAGGTGTTAAACTTTGCCCAAAAGTTAAATGATTTTGCTTCACTATTACTGATTTTTTTCCCGTAATTTGTAATAATGGTTTCTTGCAGAAAAGGCTGGATGATATGCTATATGTTGGAATCACAGAGGACCACAGAGAATCTGCTACAATGTTTGCAAATGTGGTTGGTGCACAAGTTATCTCCCAGTTAATGGCATCAACTGTTAATAATAGCAATACAACAGGTAAATGCTCTATTTTTAATTTTTAAATGTGACTTCAAGAAATATAATTTTTTGTTCTCCATTTTTAGCATTATTTTGTTTTGATGCGTGCTCATTTTCCTTAAAATTTTAAATTTTTTACTGCTTGTGATTCAGAACAGGGTCCTCCATTTTCTGATTTGAGCATTGATGCAACTGACGATCAGGTAATAAATGCTGATTTCTGATTTTTCTGTAAATATAAAGTTCATATGTATTATCTTTAAAGGTTGCAATAATGATAACTTTGCGTGCATAACAGGATAACAGTTCATCAACTACCGAAGCAAAAAGCGAAAATGTATGCATTTTCTATCACATGTTTATGGACAAATCGTGTCCAAAATCTTCAATTTGTTTTTTTCTAATGATTAATGTTGTAAATATGATTACGATAATTTGAATATCAATTGAACTTTTTAGCAACATGATTTTGTTGACATTCTGCTTGTTTGGCCCGTTTCAATTGTAAGCTAAATTGATATGTTACATTGAATTTTATGTCCTCATTAGATGACTGTTGGGAAACTTATGGAAAGCTATGAGACCTGCATTTCTTCACTAAGATCGTCACAATCTCAAAGACGTGCTGCTTCTTTGAAAAAAATATCCCCAGCAAACTTTACAAAAGAGGTAGAAGTACATTTTCCTTATATCCTTTCCACTTCTTTACTTTTTAGATTTTATGTTTATATTTTTTTCCTTTAAAATAACAACAAAACCACATGAGCATTATAGTTGAACTGATAATATATTTTTATTCATTTTTTATGCCCAATTTCATCATTGGTCATTAATTGATTCCTGATCATTGTTTTATGTGTAATTTACAAATGACCAAATAATTGTCTACTATGTAACCTTATTCTTATACATTCGACTTAATTAATCTTCAGGCACGTAGGCGTGTGCCCGATAATGCACTTGAAGAAATCATTTCTCTGAACCGTCTTGACATGGAACTCTACAAATATGCGAAAGAAATTTTTCAAAAGCGGCACCAGATTATGGAACCGACATTGCATATTTCTGTCACACCCGTAAGTTCACCTTTTTGGAGCAATTTTAACCAGTATTAAAACTTAAAAGATCTTATTTGGGATGTTAATTCTAGCCAAAAATTCATACCCATTAGGGGGGGCGGTATCACAAGCGGTTCCCTCACCCGGCTTCAAGGGAGCCGCGTGGCTCCATGCGGCAACCATACCGCGTGTGCAAGGCTTCCCCATGTGGCTCCATTTTTTGGTCTAGGGTGGTTCCTCCAAGCCGGCGAGAGCCGGACGAAATCTTCCCACAACCAACTGTCATGTTTTTATTGGTTGGTGGGCATGGCTTCTTGAAGCCTTGTGGCAACCATACCCCCTCCTCTTAGAGATGGCCAAATGGTTGGTCATTCGGGTTGGTTAATGGGTCAAAAGTGGTTACTTTTCGTACAGATTGAAACATGTTGTGTCGGATTGAACTGCAAACACTTGATTTTCCCCAATTTTAGTTTTTTTTTTATAAATAGTTTATTTGTTGAATATGATTACAAAAACTATATTCTTACATAACTTTTTTGAATAAATTTTATGCATCGAAAATACACTTCCGTCTGTCAGTTTTTGACCGTTTGACCCATTTATAATTAAATGGGTAGAACTGCCACTAAACATATCACACTTTCGGCTTTATTTTTCGGTGAAATAAAAATCAGTATTCTCCGGTTCATGGAAATTCCACAATTAGTCAAAATTCAAAATATCAAACTGTGATCAAGATTCAAGACTAGGTTTTTTGACTATTTTAATGGATTAAATGCAGGAGAAGGGGCAGATGATTCTTACCAACATTATTCCGGCTTGGACCGTTGTTTATTTTTTCGGTTTCACGTTCTTGGTTTTCTTTATATCTTTCTTTAAAAGTGCAAGAAGAAGAATATCTAAAATTAAGATATAAAACTTTTTATAAAATGGAAGATATAGCGACCACACGCAATTCTTACAAGAAATGTCACTAAGTGACACCCATACTTTGGCAACTAGTCAAGTTGCCCGGTCTTTCTTCACAGAATGGATGTCGATTTTTGCGAGTGATTTTGTAATGTTCCTCAAAAGCTCCATTCTAGTGTACTGCGGGATTGGTATTCGTTGGATTCATATCGACTTTGCTCTTTCTGTTGTTGAAACCGTGTTGAATTTTTTTCATCTTTCCGCTTGTATTGGATGGACGTGTGAATGGTTTTCCCTGATCCGTGAGTTTTTTGATAACGGGTTCTTGTAGTTGAAAATGATGTGTATGTTGCGGTTTTATGAAAGGGTTTTCGTTAGTTGGGTCAAAGCATTCGAGCTTGATCTATACGAATTCTGGGTCAACTAGATTTGTTCCGGGTGAAAGCTTAGTTCATATATGGTTGTGGTTTGGGGTTGATTTGATTGTTATATATGATTGGTTAAGGTTAATGAAGAAGCTGTAAACGAACTAAAAACACAGAAGCCTGTACATGTTTGTTCTAAGAAATAAGTTTTTCTTTTCTTGAAATTGTGAGAGCATAACTAGCAAGATCACATCAATATCTTACTAACTATTAGATGAGGTAGGTGGCATTTAAGGTACCTAACTAGTACGTGAGGTAGGTGGCTTTCAAGTTAACTTAATTTTTTTTTTTTGACGGTGACATTTACCTTCCAGATCATATTTCTGGGCATCGCTTGTTTAGGACGAAACCTTCTAGTTGGACTATCGGGACTGGTTACTTTGAACCTAGTCAACAGAACCCGGGTTGTCTCTGGCCCCAACTCGAGTATGTATCCTCGGTGTCGGTTGGGTAACTCTTATTGGCTTCAAGTTTAATTAAGTAGTGGATGAGTATTGACATTTTATAGAGGTTGTTGGTTCAAGTATCACAAAAGCAATTTGCTTTGACATGAGTTGAGTTTTTTTAGTTGTGGGTTTTTTGGTTGGTCTAGCTGGACTAGCCACTTTGGACCTGGCCAACGGAACTCAAGTTATCTCCGGCCAAAACTCGAGTATGTATCCTCGGTGTCGGTTGGGGTTACTCTCATGGCTTAAAGTTTAATTTAAGAGGTGAGTTGAGTTTTTTTAGTTGTGGGTTCTTTTGTTGGACTATCGGGACTGGTTATTTAGGACTTGGCCAACGGAACACATTGCCTCCGGCCCAAACTTGAGTATGTATCCTCGGTGTCAGTTGGGGTAACTCTTATTGGCTTCAAGTATAATTAACTAGTGAATGAGTTAAAGTCTCGCATAAGCAATTTTCTTGAGGTAAGTTGAGTTTCTTTAGTTGTGGGTTTCCTCCTAGGTGGTGGATGGACCGGGTCTGCACGCCCTGTTATTCGGACAAAAGGGGTGATTCAGATGTTAGGCCTTTGATGTTCAGATAAAGAAAGGTGACATGTTACTATTACATACTAAAGAGAAGAACTCAATCCAAAAGACTTGTCTGATGAGTCGGAGAACTCATTGGCCTATAAACCTCAGATTAGTTGCTCATACAATCAATTTGGGATAAGTTCAAATCTTGCAATGATTTCAGTCCGTAATATGTCATTTAAGGTATTACACTAGAAACTAGTAGGCATTGGATTCAAATTACTAGCTTCTTCTCGCCTCTGTTACCACCATACAGGGTGATGTTACTGATTATCAGCAAGAGGTCATCTTTCAGCTCTATTTCACTCTCTCCCAATACCACCTTCACCATCAGGGTTTCATTTTGTTCTTCCCGTAGCACTCAACCCACTTTCTCCTAGTTGACTTCCATTATCAGTTCCCTTGGAAGATAGATAACATAGAGGAACTGGCATGAGAATGATGGTTGGGGGGTTCGTGATTCTTGAGGCCTTAAGTTCAAAACCTAATTCAAGGGGAGTCTTCTCAACAGGTGGGTTTCCTCATTGATGGTGTTCCCGACTGAGTCAAGCCGAGAATATCAAATCTAGTATGAACGATTACACTCCCATTTAAAAAAAACTCACTCGAATATTGGATATCTGATGGTAGTTCCAAACTTCCATTAAAAACAAAATAACATACAGCCTCAAGAAATAAGCTTATAGAGTAATCATGAGACATCATCACAAATATTTTGTAGTGGGACAATGTAAAACATAATTTATGGTGGAGACATGTAGTCTTAAAAGGGTTTTGTACAGGAACCAATTGAAAGCTATATTCAAGCTCACCTAACATCTTGTAAACTCATTATGTAACACAAAAATGACAATGTCTCCGTGGACTATAGATTTTTTATACATTTCTTTTATTTATTTTTCATTCGCATTTCCCGGCCCACACTTCACTCACTCTTCTTTTACTATATATAATTTCAGGATCTGTTATGTGACATGCCCTGTTAGGCTAAACGTGATGGATACTCTAGACAAAGTTGCATTTTGTATCGTTAGGTAATTTTTGTAGATATTTTGTTTTACTCTTATAACTTTTAAAGCATCACCAATGATCCCTAGCCCAATTGGCTAGGGGGAGGTACCCAAGACATTATAAATGGGAGGTTTTGGGTTCAAGTCCCACTTGTAACAAAAATTAAATAAATGAGGGTTACAAGTTGGGCCAGGGGGTTTTCTCACCTATGGTGAGTTTCCTCCTGATGGGGATTGGAGATGATCGGGTGGGTGGGTAATGCCCCCGTCAGTGATCCAAATTTGCCGTTCAAAAAAAACAAAAAAAAAAAAAACTTTTAAAGCATCGCGTTTTCATAAACTTCAAATATACTAGTGTGACATGCCTATATCTATCTATGTATTGGAATAAAGTTATCTAAAACCGAGTCGGTCTACATTCGACAAAAACAGTCTGGTCCATGTTTCGATGTTCAATTATTAAAAATCAATTTTTACCGTTTTTAAATATATCTTCATATTTCTTAAACAACTTTATTTACGTATCAGTATAAAACTTATCTAAAACCATATCGGTATAAAACTTATCTAAAACCGCGTCGTCTATATTCTTTCAACTTTACTATTCATTCATATACTTCTTTTTATACACTTTTTAATGTCAATTGATGACTCTACATCCATTCGTTATACTCACCGAATATTCGACTTAACTAACAGAACACTAAATATACCCATGTCAAATTAATAAAGTGACATAAATAAATAACAAAACCTTTTTAGAACGACCAACTTACACACTCTAAACATACTTCTAAAATTATTCTGATGTTGATCTATTGTATGACTAGAACCCTTAATCACTATGGAAATAACACCATTAGTGCATTTGATATCGCTAAGGCCTAAGGGGAGGGTATACAGTGATGGATTAAGGAACTTTTATCAATGGAGTCACTATTTTTAGATACTTCAATTTTATAAAAATATCAGTGTTGTAGAAATGGCGATTAATCGCCGATTAATTGGCGATTAATCGTTTGGCGCCCCTCAATCGTCTACGATTAAGGGTTTGAAGGTTAGTTGATCAACGACGGTCAACATCGGCCCTTGGCGTTCTTGATGGTTAGCAATTTTTTTTATTAAAAACAAAAAAAAAAACTTTAAAAAAAACCTCAAAAATCTCCTTGTAGCCCTATTTTAAAAGAGATTATGAGTACGAGGATGAGGTGGTAGTGTTTGAAGATGAGTATGAGTCAGATGGAGTGCAAGTATTGGAATCACTCGGAGAAGGTTAAAGAAACATGAAGATTTAAATATCAAAAAGGGTTTGTTTTTTTAGACTATTAAACGTATTAGACTTTACTGTTTTAGTTTTTGACTTAAATGTTTATATAAGTACTAGATTATGATTTTTTAAAGGTTATTTACTTATTTACTTATTAGTTATACTAGAATATTGTCATGTTGGAAATATATACATGTTTATATTTATTTATTTTATCATAATTTAGGGTCTCCGATTAATCCCTAATTAATCCGGTTAATCGTTTAACCTCAGTCGACCGTCAAGCTATTGCCAAACGATTTCTACAACCTTGAAAAATATACATAAAAATTTGGCCCGCGTGGGTTCGATATGGTTCAGTCATATAATTCATATACGATACAATAATAAAAAATATATATTATCATTAGAATTTGAAAAACACATGTAATATAAATACTCTAGTGTTTATAGATTAAAAAATATATTCTATAGTTGTAATTTGTTAGTTTAAAATTATAATTGAATTGGCTGATTTATTCAAAACGGGCTATTAACTTTTTAATTTATTGTACTATTATCTATTTAATATAGATTAGATTGGGCTATTAAATTCTAATTTTTAAAAAAGGAAACAAAAAGTTGTTAGTGCTCGGTCTAAAGGATCTAATGACAAGCACTTAACATTGTTATTTTTCTTTCTCCGGGAAGCTCAAATCCATTTTTGGCGCAATTCACAAATTTTTATATTTTTTTACGAGAAGCTCAAATCATTTTATATTTTGAAACCTGAAAACTTGTGTAAAAGAATTATTTAGTTAATATACACGTAAATAAGATCATGATGTCCGAATACGATTTTATATTTATATGCTCAAGTCCAATTTTATATTTCAAATTCGACTTTATATTCATAACATGCAATTTTAATATTTTTAAATAGTTATATTACACGTTTTGTTGTAGATTTCGTTTGAAACAGAACCCATATACGTTTCAAAGTTCTTTTTTTCAAAATCTATATGATATACTTTTACTTTTATTTTAAGAAACGTGTTTATGTTTTTTACATTGATTTATAAATATATCATTATTTGTTCATTATTTATTTTTATCTTTCTTTTAATGGATAACACACCACATCTTATACCATTATTCTAAATTTCATCATTCTCAGGTTTTGAACATGAGTCTTCAGGAAAGAGAACGTTGCTTTTTACTGTTGGGCTATAACGCAATTGACATTTTATTTATATCTAGTTGTTACTTCTAAATGATGTGTTTTTGACTTTTCGTACACTCCGAATATGCCATTATGAAGTGCTTAATTTTATATATGTTTTACTCATAAATCCATAAAACTTTAGGTATAGGATTAGGTGTTAAGTGTTAATGATTTAGTGTTAAAGCTTTAGAATATAGAAGTTACGTTTTAAATATTTCTATACATATATAGTTACATGTCAAAATACATTTACTTAATTTTTTGTATATTTACACTATTATCGCCATAAAGCATGGTTGATTAACGACTCTTTTATAACCAAAACAAATAAATGTAATTATCAAGGGGGTGGTATGGAGCTTGGCTCATACCTTCGGTTTCGGCGGCTTCATCGGTAAACTCAGGAACCACTTCCTCTGTTTCGGCTCCTTGTCTTCAGTTTGGGGATTTGAAGCCTAACTACTTATTGAAGCCAATGGAAACCGAGAACAAAGTGCTGTGTTTTTTACCGTTAAAAATAAAAAAAGTCTAAGACTTCAATTTCAAACCACCCTCACAAAAATAAAGCATGAGACTTCAATTCCCCTCTCATCCTTCTCTCTTATATAACATATTCTTATTGGATGAAGTTTTTTGAAGCCCTCTAATCATGAAGTATACAAAACTCACCATATCAAAATTACGTGGAATTAGTCTATTTGCCCTCGAGTCATGAAGTATAGAAAAGTACCAAAATGATGAAAGTGAAGGCCATGTGTAGTTTTCCATGAAACACAAGTCACGTGGGACCGAACCATGAATTTCGGAGAGGCATGTGGTAGTGGGCCGTCGGTAGATATAATAGGTCCGTTTTTTATTCGATAAAACTTCACAATGGAAAATCATCAAACAAGTCATTTAACCAATTAGTTTTTTAACTGATAAATTATACATCATCATTTGCCACTAAACTACGATTTAAGTGAAAAAAACATTCTTAAAATTACCATTTTAGTTTCTTTTTAGAAAAACTTTATAGAATAGTTTCAGTTAAGTCACTCATATTTTTTAGCTCAATTTGATCATTTAACTTTCAACGGGTGTTTTAATAATATGTTTTTACTTATGATAGTAAGTTAACATGTCTATTTGATATTTTTTTCTTTTAATATGTGTTAATATGGATTAAGAAAACTAATTATATTATCTATCGATATAATAAACATGAGTTTTTAAAGTCCATGTGGCATAATTTTAGGTGTGTCACATAGGATTTTGCTTTACTTGTCAATTCCTCATAATTTAAAATTAAAAAATTACACCAAATTAAATTCTTTCCATAAAAAAATTATCCATATTTTTTCTTTATAATACTATAACTTTTATTCATCATATCTCTTTTATTTCTCAACAAAAATTCGATCCGTAAATTGCTTCAGATTCGTGATCTAAAACCTAACGAAACTAGATCCATATTGCTTAGGTTTTGATCAATGAATCGGACGTTTTTATTCCAAGACTTTCATTGATTCCAACAGATAAGCGGACTGCTTTCAGATTTCAAAGAAGAAAATTTCTAATTTCGTTTTTTTTGCAAAGACCATAAAAAAGCTAACGTCAATCGTTGTCTAGAGTTTGACTGTTTTTGAGGAATCCGGTATTCTTCTATGGCCAGGTGTAAGTTGCTCTATTAAGAGTGAAAAGCAAAAACGGTCTTAAAATCTTAACTTTAGATAAAGAGGTCGCCAGATGAATGAAACTAAAAACATTGTATTCAAAAAAAATTTAAACTTGTAAATTTGATATTATTGAATATTTATCGGCTCTTTAGCTTTATGTATTATTCAGTTTAATTTTTTTCAAGTTAGCTTCATCTTTTATTTCGCACAATTTTTTTTATATAATAGTCTCGGGTATTTACCCGGGTCACTTACTAGTTTACTAATATAACAAAAAATTCTTGGACTCAGGATATATAATTTTCAAACAAAAAATTCATTAAACTCGTGCTTTCCAAAAAAAATATTCATAGAAAAAATATATAATCTAGACTAAGTTACAACTTTTAACCTTTATACTTTACAAAACTTTGGATTTTAACATTTTTTAAAAAAACTTTCAAATTTTACCCTTTATTTGAAATCTTGTTTCATGTTTTAACATTTACACTAACCCAGTTAAATTTCCCCGTTAGTTTACTAATAAAGGGGTAGTATTGTAACTTTATTTGAAAACTTGTTTCATTTTTAACCTTTACACTAACTTTACAAACCATATTTGAATTTTTTATAGGGTAGTAGTTACAACAATCAATTAATTTGTTGGTTTTTTATTTTTAATTTTTAATATATATATATATATTTTTTTAATAAAAGTAGTTATATTTATTTATATCACTTTTTTAATCTTGTCAAAATATTTTTATGTGTGTAAATATTTACTTATTTATCTCGTATGAGAAGGTATATCAAATATACAAAATTATTTCACATAAAAGAAAGTTTTTTTGTATGCCTGTAATTTCCAATTTGATCATCTATCTGTATATACATATATATCATCTATTTTAATTATTATTAATATAGAAGTTCTTAGATACAATAATACGATATTGTAGTTTACAATTACAACAAAATAAAATAATAAAAACATAAAACAAAAGAGAAACCAGAAATAACAAATATATAATACCTATGTATAAATTAAAGTTTCTTAAAAATTATTTTATTCATATTATTGATTAAGAATGTGGATAAATAAAGGATTTAGGGTGTATGCTTAGGGTTATATTTAGATTCATCTTCTTTCATCTCTTATTGATTGAAATTAGAGGTGTACAAGCCTGTTTAATTTGACAACCAGACTAAGTTGTGACCGATCTAGTTCTATCAAACTTGGTCAAAATTGGATTGATCCGAAAACGGATTTGATCATAAACCGGTTTGTGATTGAAATCCGGAATCTGTGTTAAACCGTTTGGGATCGGTTTGGTTCAAACCGTTATGGAACCGATTTTGAATATTTAATATTTTTTATTTTCAAATACAATGAAAAACCAAACAAAAATAGCTATAATTCATTTATTTTATTTAAAATTTTAAAAAATACAACAATAATAAATCATATATACAATCAAATAAAAATATAGTCTAGAGAAAACCTTAAAAACGATATATAGGCATGACAAATTAGTCTAAAGTTACAATACTATCCCCTTTATTCGAAATTAACGGAGAAATTTAACTGGGTTAGTGTAAAGTTAGTGTAAAGGTTAAAACATGAAACAAGTTTTCAAATAAAGGGTAAAACTTGAAAGTTTTTTTAAAAAAGGTCAAAAACCAAAGTTTTGTAAAGTATAAAGGTTAAAAATTATAATTTAAGTCTATAATCTAATATATCAAAACAAAAACCAGCGATATCGAACAAAAAGGTTTTATCCAACATTTCCATAAATATTTATTTAACTTTTTGTTGGTATGTATTTTTTTTATTTTAGAAATCATAGATTCGTAAGAGTTCTTGTTTGAAAATCACTTTAAGTTAATGGATGAAATGGTCCATGGAATTTTTGTTATATTATTTAATTAATAATAATAATATATAATTAGTTTTTTTTAGTTTTTAAGGCAAATTGGATTTTAATTATCCAAACAATGACCCATTGGCCGATAATAATCATAACTATCAGTTTAACCAGCAGCAGTCTCAATTTCATTTTCGTTATCAGAAGCAATCCCACCAATTTCCCGTTTTTAGTCCACATTAACATATATTAACGGAAATAGTCAAGTTATTCTAAGAAGTATGTAAAAGAAGGCTATGAAGGATTTGATGCCATTAGATTTATTATTAGTGTCTAAATCAATGGTTGAAATTGATAAAGAAAAATGATGGATGAGTAGTGTAGTCTTAGTTATTTTTATTGACTTTTATCAAGTTTTCTTATTTTTTTAACCATCATGTTATTTACAGACGTCATTATTTTTATAAAAAATTACACCATAAAATTGAGTGTTTTTTTATCTTTAAAACATGTGCAATGTTGTTACATATAAAATTCAAAGAAAATTACTCTTTGCTTTTCTAATGCATCATTGTGTCTAGTTGATCGCCATGTGTATTTTGCTAGTTATTTTGATAAATTTATCTAATACATAACAAATGATGACAAAATAACATGAAACGAGCTAAAACATAAAACACAATGATAAAACCTAAAATGTAAGACACAATGATTTAAACATAATACAAAATGATCTGAAGGTTTTATTATTTTTATAAGAAAGACACAGTAACCAATATAAACATAAAAACACAATTATAAATACATATTACAGAATGACCCCAATCATAAGACACAATGACCTGCAACATAAAACACGATAATCTAAAAGACAAGACACGAAAATATGAACACCAGACACAATGATCTGAACATAAAACACAATGTGTCTTTTTATTATTTTTAAAAGAAATACACGGTAACCAACATAAAGACACAATGACGAGTAAAAAGACATAATGACGGACAAAAATACAGAATGATGCAATAGAAAACTCAAAAGTTTTTTTTAATTTTATATATAGCAATACTGTATGCACTTTAAAGATAAAAAATGTTCGTGTTTATGATAAGATTTATTTAATAGGAAAAATAATATCATATGTAAAAGTTATAAAAGGTTTTTAAAAATTGAGAAACTTGATAAAAACTCAACAAAAACGGCTAAAACTAAAACACAACCCTTTAAAAATAAGTAGACACGTGTCATAATGGAGGCTTTCTTAGCCTTTTTAGAAAGCTAATACTTCTTATATTAACATTTCTCTTAACAGAAAAAGAATATCAAATAAACATGTTAACTTGTTATCATAAGTAAAAGAACATAGTATTAGAACACTCATTGAAAGTTAAGTGACTAAATTGAAACAAAAAAAATTATGAATAACTTAATTGAAACAAACATGAAACTTGATTATATTCTACAAACTTGGTTACTATTTCGGTTTACATAATTTTTTAAAAAAAGTAAAATTTGTGTAAGGAATTAGATTTAATATTATATATTCTTTTTAAATGAATCGAAATACTAAAAGGGTAATAGGTCGGTAAAGATGTTATTTCGTAATTTTTATCATATTTTACTAGCAAATTTGTTAACTTAAGTCAGCATGTGGCTGCGCCGGCCGCCGCGGTTTGTAGCATTCTACAAATCACTTTCTCTTTTTACTTTTACAAAAATAAACGTTTTTGTTTAAAAAGTTATAATCTTAAACGATTACTCTATTATATAAATAAAAATTTTAAATTTGGTTTTTAGTATCATTCTTTTTGTTTTTTTTAATAAAAAGATAGATACCAAATTAATCATCTAGACCTTTCGCCGTCGAGTCAGGCCCACACCCAGTTCATTTGGCGGCTAACCCGTACAACCTATGGACGCTTATTCAGGTAGGGATCTCGCATAACAAACTACCGGATTATGTGGGATCCTCTAACCAATCAGTCTCTTTTTTTAATCAGGAATGTTTGTATCCATAAGGTACACATGCACTGAAGTCATCCAGATGGGCCATACCCTAATTTCGAAATCTATAAATACATGCATTGTAGGTACATTTTCTTCCCTACGTTATCTCTCTTTCTCTCAAACTCTGATCACGTACACTGGTCCGATTTTAATGTTGTTGTGTTGTTTTTTTCATTTTTTATTTTTTTTACATTGTGCTTTAGCAATACAAATGTTTTGTATACTCATATTATCTGCGTGGGTCATAAAATATAGTTTATATATATAAGATTTGAAGGTTTTATTAAAGTCGTAAACGAACTAAACGTTTAGCGAATAGTTCATGTACCGTTCAACATGTACAGAACACACTTTCGGTCATTTGTGTTTGTAAACGTTAGGCAAAATGTCAGTTTATATTCGTAAGTTACATTAGTTCATGTTCATTCATTAGATTTTTTTTTTATATATATTTTTAGCACTTAGTTTTTTAGCTAATGTTTAAACTAAAAACCCTAGTTATTTGAAGTTTGTATTTTGTTAAAAATTTTATTGTTCTAAACTTATATCTTTATAACATTATTATATGATAATTATTACTAAATTGGAATGCGTTTTAGGCTAAATATGTTTATGATTATTATGTCTTATGTATATATTTAAGGTGATTATTTCTAATATTTGAGATTAAAAATGTTTATTTTTTGAAATAATATATGTTCGTCTGTATTTATGAACAAGTTTAGTTTCTTAATTAACGAACACAAACTAACGAACACAACAAGAACTTTCGTTATGTGTTTGTAAACCGTTCATTAACAAGTTTAATTCTTTACTAGAAAACACATACATGCATTTTCGTTTGTTATGTGTTCGTGAACACATTGAATGCATAATGAATGAAGATAATTTGGATTTTAGAGGGTCAAAAAAGTTGATTAAAGCTCTCATGGTTTGTTAAATTGTTTACATGAGCTTACTACTTGCCTCATGTTGTTTAATTTCAAAGGTTTGATGCATGTAGATTATGAACCACTTTATTTTATAAAACCTAAGGCTGCAAACGAACCGATGTGTACAAAATCTTATTCATGTTCGTTCATTAAGCACTGAACGCCTTCATGAACACACAACGAACGAAAACCTGGGGCTTGATGTACGTAGATTATGAACAACTTTATTTTATAAAACCTAGGACTGTAAATGAACCGAATCGAACAAAACCGTGTTTGAACCTCATTATTTGAGCGGCTCCAACCTCTATTTGATCTATTTTTTTTAAGAGCAATCAATATATATCATCAAATACACCATATAAAAATTGGACCAATCTATAGACTTTTTACATCTATTTTATATCTAAAGTTTACTCCAAATCTTTATATTACATATCACTTTACTAATTGCCGGCTCTTCTTCTTAGAAAACCACCTCGTTTTGCTCCTTCCAAATGATCCAACAAGCCGTGAGGATCACTCCATGGACGATCTCCTTTTTGTCCCCCTTAATGTCATTCCCCATCTGAATCCGAAGCACATCATCCATTGAGAAAGCAAAAAGATTAAGAAGCTTAAATTATCCCCTTATCCATTGCCAAATGACCATTGTGATCGCACATCCCGTAAAGAGGTGATCCACACTCTCGTCCCCATCCTTACAAAGCCGGAAAACCTCCGAGTTGACGTTCACCCCCCCCCCCCCCCCCCCGCGCAAAAAAAAATTCAGCGCATCTATGGTACCAATACGCCCCTGTTAGGCCCGCCAAACAAACACATTAACCTTGTTCGGAATGAGCTTACTCCATTTTAGTTTAAACCCTTGATTACTCCTCTCCCCCTTGTTAAGAAGCTGTTTAATAGTTAACCATATAAGTTGCAAGTACTACGAATTATGATAAAACTTACATATAGAGAGATGGTAAAAAAAAAAAAAAAAAAAAACTAAACTAGTTATGCAACCGGAACCCAAGAAAAAAAAACTGTTACAAGAAAAACCATTAGAGCAAAGTAGTTATGGTTTCTAACCGGGTTGCCGATCACATACCAGTTACACTAGTCAGCCTCCAAACTGGTTACAATGCCAATTTTCCACACACCAATTACAAAAATAACTGACTAAAACCAGTATAAAAACTGGTTACGATCGGTTGGCATCGGATTCGCATAATTTTCTCTAGAACCAATTACAAACTGAACATGTTTCTTGAATAATCAATTACATTTTTATAACAATAACTTTGTTATAAAACTAATCTAATATCATAGTATTATTAAAAAAATCATATATGAAAAGAAAGAAAAGAAAAAAGAAAAAAAAAAGAGGTGATTATTTAATAGTGTCACGTAAAACAGAATGTAATCAGGTAGAGTGCGGACCACCATGTGTTCCCATGCACCATCGCCTCTATTTACTCATCATCACCTCCATTTCCCCTTATTCCCAAAACCTAAAAACTTACTTCCTCCATTTTTACACACAGTAAACCCTTCTCTCTCTCTCTCACACACACAACTTCACTCCTTATCACCTTCTTCATTTCTCCAACTGTAAAAGTTTCCAAAACTCGAATGGTGTAAAACGGCGCTTCCGCCATGGTAAGTTTCTATTCCCCCATTTTCGCTACATTTCTCTCAAATTTGTACTTCATCGAACAAGTTTAGGGTTTCATTTTCTCGATTTTTTCAACCGTATGTCTTCATCTTCTTCACAGATTGTTTAGGGTTTATCCAAAAAAGTTTCCATTTTGAGTTTTTGACTGATTTTTTGGTTCTCATCATGCGACGTCGTTTTTTCCGATTTCGTAACGAAGTGCAAAAGATAAGATGTCACCGTCCGTACGACGTCGTTTGACTCGCTTTATTTTTTAGGTACGACGTCGTTTTTCCGGTTTCATAACGAAGTGCAAAAGATAAGATGTCACCGTCGATACGGCGTCGTTTTGGCTCACTCTGTTTTTAGGTGCGACGTCGTTTTTCCGACTTCATAAAGAAGTGGAAAAGATTAGATGTCTGCGTTGATACGACGTCGTTGTGCTCGCTCTATTTTTAAGGGTTTATGTGATTTTAAATTTCCCCGAATAAAGAGGAAACCAAACGGACTGTATCTATGATTCTAAAGATAGACTGCAATTAAACGCATTAATGATTTTCTGCCGACAAAAAGATCTGCGATTAAAGAGTAATATAATCTCTTTTTATTTCTTAATTAATTGCTGATTTTATTTTGTGACAATTTTAGAACCCTAGTCAAAGTAACTTATCGGGTTAAAATCTCTACCCGTGAAAACCGACCCGAAACACATAAAGTAGTCGTGTGCTCGGGTTTTTGTTTTTTTTACATCTTATTTGGTTTTGGGCAGATGGATCCGGTCTTTGGCCCTGATTCCAGGTGTGTTAAACGGGGCGTGTTTGCGGGTTGGCCAGTCAACCTGACCCGGAACCCGGCATGAATATTTACGGGTTCACCTGAAGAAGACCCGTTTGATCCGAATTATTTACTTTTTATTTTATTTTTTAACATATTTTTTGACATGGTCGTTTACAAAAGAAATACAAATGTATGTAAAATAATTATATTTTAATCATAAAATTTTATATTATTTTTTTAAAAAGTTTTAAACTTTGATTAAAATTAAAATACCAAATTCATTTATATATAATACATATTTAAAAATATAATATATGAGATAAATGGGTTAAACATGTCAAACTGTCAACCCGTCAGGTTGACCTGAAAACGAGTCATTTAGCTAAACGGGTTTGCGGGTTCGGCTTGAATTCACACCCCTGCGTGATGCCCTTTTAATTTTTTTTGTAGTTAATATTTTTCCTTATATATATAAATGATAAACCTTTGACAAGATATACATCAAAAGCATAAAAATTCGGATTTTTTTATTTATTTTATCCAATAATGTTCTGTATATAAGCTGTAATATATAAATGATAAACCTTTGACAAAGATATACATTAAAAGCATAAAATCTCGGATGTTTTTTCTGACTTTATCCAATAATGTTCTGTATATAAGCTGTAATTGGATTGCTGTTACCCCCCTGCACAAGACATCAATCCATGAAGCAAAAAGTTCCGATCTTGCTCACCGTATATATAATTTATTGTAATTTGTTAATTATCCAGGATAATAAGAGAATGTGTACGGTAGATGAATATGATCATGGGTTGTATGATGATAATGATGATGATTTGGGCGGGTTGATTCGTAATATCTTGGATTTTCCTGTGGAGAGTTTGGATGGAGGTGATGATGATCTTAGTGACGATTGGGCTTCCGAACTTGGTCCTATCCCGTCGGAGGTCTTCGGGGACATTTTGCCGCCAGTCGGGGTTGGCAATACTGGCGGCTGCAGCGGTGGCAGTGGTGGCGGCGGCTCGACAAGTTTCCTGACAGAATGTGATAGTGTAAGTATTTGTTAGGGATGTTTGTATCGAGTTGTTTCGGTTATACTTAAAACTGTGTAACTTGGACACGACTCGTTTAACCCGTTTATCTAGTGGGAGGGTTCTGATAAATGGGTTGGCAAGTTGACTTATTTAATAATTAATAAAATGGGTTTTTGGGACACATGTTTAATTAAACGGGTTAGACAACTGAAACTGAACTTAACTAGTTTAACCCGTTTATTTGATTGAGTTTAACGGGTTGTCGGGTTATAAACGGGTTGTAATCAAGTGTTAAATAGGTGGGATGGTTCTAATAAACGGGTTAAACAAGTCAGCTCGGACTATTTTTTAGCCTCTTTATCTAATTGAGTTTAACAGGTTGACGGGTTGTAATCAAGTTTCTAACTACTTTTACTTTTTCTGCAAACAGAAGCCGTATCGAGTTCCAAAATCCTTCGAAGCACCTAGCCCCGACTCAGTTCTTGTACGCCGCATCTCCAGCTCCGCCAGAAAGTCCGTCTCGTTTGGACCTGAAATAGCCGTTCCCGTAAGAGCCCGAACCAAGCGGTTACGTTCACGTTTACAGTCCGGGCTGGGTTTGACCACATGGTCAAAGTCACTCCAACAATTTCCATTCCAAAAGATGAAGAAAAAGAGGAAAAACCTCCCTAAGCATGATGTTAATGAGGTCAACAAATGCACCCATTGTGGGGTCACTAAAACTCCACAATGGCGGAGGGCCCAATAGGCCCGAAAACACTCTGTAATGCTTGTGGGGTCCGGTACCGATCCGGGCGGTTGTTCCCGGAGTACCGACCCGCGGCGAGCCCGACGTTTGTGCCGTCTTTGCATTCAAACTGGCATAGGAAGGTTGTGGAGATGAGACAAGGGGGAAGCCATGGGTGATTTTTATTTTTAATATTTATTTTGTGTAAGGGTTAGAAATTTAGGGTATTGTTATGATTCCTTTTTATGTTTGTGTCAGTTGATTTGAATTTAGTTAGGGAACTAGCATTTTGGGTAGGTAGGGATATTCAAGGGATCGGTTTTCTGAATTTTGATTTTTAATAAAAATTCAAATTCGGTTCTGAATTCATATATGTTTTATACCTTTTAGAAAACATTGATAGCAGGAGATAAAATTATACATTGATAATGTATATAACCATTATTTTTTAGTTTTACATTTTTCATCATAGCAATATATACACTTCTTAACATATATAATGTAATATTAAAATTCTAATATTCCCATATAAACAGTTTAAAAAACCAAATTCGAATTAGAACTAGTATTGGTGAATATAGAGATTAATGAATTGAACACCAGATAATTCTGAAGTTGTGATTATCACTTTCAGATCGAAATATTTGGGTTGTACCAAATTTTCAATCAGAATTTTGATTCAAGATTTTTAATATGGGAATTGATTGCCAAAGAATTCGTATATCGGAATGATTGTTTGAAAATCGCAGGATTGTATATGCAATTATCTATTTTTGACTTTTAAACAATCTTCGTGTTTGGTCCTTTAAAATTTAATAGATCCCCAAACCCCCGGCAAGGTGGCAGAGGTGGCACCCCTTGGATCCCCTTGTTAGTCTCGAATCTCGATGAACTTCAAACAAGCGTACTCTCTTGTTTCTTATTTGAAGATTATACACAATCTTAAATTACACTAAAATAATCCAACTAACACGAATGCTAAACCCATTTGTAAGTAGAAAGTTTTAACATCCATATAAACATACAGACCGCTATAAGAAGAGCATAAACTCTTATACATGTCTTAAAATGATACATAATACGGAGATGATTATATAAAAGGCCAAAAATATAAACTGTTACAAAGGAAGGAATAAAACCTCCCCACAATGTCAAATTAATTAGAAACAAGACCCTGAATAACAATAACAAGTAAAAATAATGATAATAAAGTAGTCAAGATTTCAAACAAGACCTAAACAGCTATGTCCATTTCAGCAAAATTATACTCCACCTTACTGTACATCACTTTAATACAAAAACATCACACCATTATCATTCAGAAACCGCGATCTCTTGATCAACCCGCCAATAATTACTGTCGTTAAACTCCTTGGCGGAGTCATTATCGTTCTCCTTTTCACCTCCACTAGGTGTTGTTACCTTTCTTTTTAGGGCTCCTGCTTCCCCCACAATTCCCTCTTTTAGGGCTTTATCCATTGCCTTTTCTGACCCGTCTAGCTCCACCCCGACAAATTCCACGTCTTCTTCAAACATTGAAGGTGCCGTGTCGTCTTTTTGGGCTGACCCGTTGGGTAGAGATGGTTCCACCACCACTGGTGTCTCTATGTCGAGATTAGGGGTATTTTCGTAATCTTCAAAGGGGTTGACTCCTGACCCGACAATGGGTTCATTCCATCCTACCCATTCAGGCAAGGGTCGGTCTGCAAACAGGTCTTCGTTGTCGGTTGACTCGAATCTGAAAAAGTCAGCATCTGATGCACTTGTTTTGTTGTCATTTGCTGCATAGTCTTCACTGAACGGGTTTGGGCTTCGGTTAGGGTTAGAATTGGTTTTTTTGGTATCGAGTTCTTCATCCAAGCCGACTACCACATCATCATCTTTACTGGCGGAAGATTCATTCAAGTTGATCTCATCCATGATTTCAGATGGTGAGGTGGGGGTCATTGTTGCATCACCCGTTTTATCGTCTTGGAAAGCAAACCAATTTGAATTTGTAAACAAACTGTTCAACAAAACCATAAGCAATAAATATATAACCTAGTTTTATTAATAAAGCGATTTAGGAGGCTTTTATGCATTGAAATATGAATGTATTTCAACTCGTTTGATAATTTGTTTTTCTTTTTTGGTAAATTCTTCAGGTTAACCCATCCGATCCATTCAAGATAAAAACATGACCCAAATGGACCGTTGTTGAATTATTTGGGTTGACCTATGTGATCCGCTCAATAAAAATATTTCATGGGTAAACGGGTTGAAACTTGCCTGCCCTGGTCATCACCCAGCCTCAGGGACGATATGACAACTTCAGCAGATTCATCATCTAAGTAACCCTCCTGCATCTCAACATTGAATTACAGATTTCAGTATCTCAACAGTTACAGAGACGCAAACATCTAAGTAATATATAATTAATTATATATGATGTTATCATAATTCAAATAAAAAAAAAGAAATATTCATGCTCCGATGTGTAACAATAGAATCACAAATCCGGCCTATTTGGTTGTGAATGGATTGATTTGGGTTGTCTTTCATCTCAAATGGATTAAATAAAAAATATTATCTTAAAAAGAATGGGTTGAAGCAGGTTAAAAGCCACTCGATCAATAATACTATCTTGATAATTTGCTTTTGTAACCATGCTTGAATTTTAATTATCCATATAAAATTTATAGAATGGACAAAAAAAATGTTTCAAGGTCAACATAACCCTTTGGATCCATTACACATCCTCAACCAACCGACCATCTTGCAACCTCTACGTAAGAACACTCTAAATACATGCAAAACTCATTTCGTTAGTTAGAATATTACCTCATCACCTTGACCAAGAGTTTCACGTCCCTGCAATCAGAAAGAAAAAAAAAGGTTCCATAACACAAGTGTTCGTTGAGAAATTTTGTATATGAACTATAAACGAACATATATAAAAAGATCTTTGACATACCTCTACATTTTCCTCGTTATCATAAACATTGTATCTAAATGCCTGGCTTAGATTATTTGCTAGGGCAGCAACATCATAATCTCTGTCATGATTAATGTCGTCATCATCACTATCCCTATTCCTATCATGTAGTGAAGTCGGTCGACTGAAAACATAAGCATAGAAAGGAAAATTTTATCAGCCAAAAATCTAGCAAGTATTATTAAAAAAAAAAACCCAAAAATCTAATGTAAAGTTAAGTATTATGACTGCATGACAAAGAAGACAACAATAGTTGCTTCCCAATAGTTATACAAGCATATTATGTATAAGTGGAAGCACAATAAGGCTTATGCTTGCTTAGCTTACACAGAGATATTATATGTAATAAGTATAAAAAAATTGTAGCATACCCACAAACCCATCGGTACACATTTTCAACCATATTCCGCTCCTGTAGAGCTGTAGCTTGCCATTCGTTCCATTCGTTACGTTCCTAAATCACAAGAAAAAGTTTTTAGTTACAGGCATGTGATGAGAAACTTCATATATACAGGGTCATTCGATATGAACCAAATTTAAGTAGAAAACTACAATAATTAGTTCCTAAATCACAATAACAAAATTTTAATTACAGGCATGTGATGAGAAACTTCATTTATAGAGGGCCGTTCCATACGAACCAAATTTAAGTAGAGAACTACAAGAACCACAGAAGCATGTGCTTTAAGCATGATACATAAGGCATAACCGCTTCTCTTTTTCTCTCCCACTATATCTGGCCAGCATTACGTACAAGTGCTTATTTGGTTCTCATGGTTCTCTACTTAAAAATTGGTTTTGTATTGCATGCCCCCTATATATGTGTGTAGAAAACATTTGGACAGAAACGGCTCTAGAATAAACTTTTTACAAGATTACAAAACCAGCATACACGACATGAAGTTAAAAAATAACTTCTGGTCTTCAAGAATATGAATGAAAGATTTTAACACGACACCAAGGAGAGGAAACACATGGCATGATTCTTATAAGAAAACATCAAGAATCGAAGGATTTACATTGATTCTTATAAGTCATGACTAACTTTCAGCATGAAATCATGAATCGTACTTGAAGAAAGATGTAAAAAGTAAGCACGGTTCCCACAATTAATAGTGCCTAAAGGAAATTTCTCTTAAACAATTTACATAAATAACAGCACACCTGAACATGCATCTGAATGCGACTATCAGTATTCGTCAACTGCGTGATTTTATTGGCAATGCGTGTAATATGTCCAAGGTTCCCAAGTCGTGGTGCTTTTCTTCCAGAAGCCAGTAATGTAGGCTGTTGGATAAAATAACAATAACAATTACTAACTCAAAAAAATGTTTTCTTTTAACATAAAAAGAACATTAATGAGACCAAATGGAAGGAGCATCTATTGAAAAGGAAGTAGCACTACAATACCAAGTACTGTACCAGCTTTCAATGATGAATAACTGACTGTTTAGGTTGTAATATCCAAATTAAATGTTATTAGAGCAACATATAAAAACTAAAAATAAAAACAAAGGTTGTGTTTGTCATTCCAGCTTTTTTATAGTCCTTGTATTTTCCTATGGCATCCAAAATATACAAAAAAGCAGGCCCCTGATAATATTTATTTCAAAAGATTAGCGTTATTTCAAAATAAGACCCAAAATGGAAGTAAAACTTGGCAGAAAGCTAAGTATATTTTCGCCAGAAATAAGTTGCTAATACTTGACGATTAAATTTGAAGGCCTATTTGTAACATTAAACAAATTGCACCTACTTATATCAACCAACATGATGTTACAAATAATTATTCTTGTTATCTCAATAAAGTGAAACAATTACCTGATTATGTTCTTCAGAAAGGAACGGATTATTATCTGTCTGAAGAATCTTGGTCAGCAAATCACATCCTTGAAATAAATGATCAATAATGGTATTGTTTGTGCTTTCTAGGCAGGAAAATATTATACTCTCGATGTGATGATGCAAAGCACTATTATAAGGGTACCTTCATCAGTTGACAATAAAATGAACTGTTAGAATATGCATCAAATAGATATATTACATTAGGCCTACTGTGGTTAACCATTTGACTTTGACAATTTCACTATACTTTGATTCCCAGAATATCAGTAGTTGTATTGGCCTTACTCAAAGAAAAGATCAATAACTCTTAGTATGGTTCCGGAGCTGATTAATTCCTTCTCTGCAATTTCATTCCCAGTTTTCAATAAAACTGCAATGAACTCCACAATCTGCACACAAATACTATCACATTATAAATGCATCGCATATGAGGTAGCAATAGAGACTCATTTGCATATGAATTGGTTTATTCGGTTTAGTTTCATCTCCAAACGGTCAAAAGATGGCCAAAGTTCACTTTTAGTTCGTAGAATCTCTTAAACGATTAAATTTGTAAAATATATTGTATGCTCATTAAGGTTAGGATTAGACACAAAAGGAGGCATCGGTTAGAGCCCATGATGAACTTTATAGATACTTTGGGCCACGCCCTTAGGGTAGCCATTTTAAAATCCAGAGTTAGGTTCTATTCCGAGGTTGGTTGAAGCCTTCGAATATGTCCCAGGATTGACTATGCCCTCAATTTTGTATTCTTTATTTTTTTAATAAAATTTACTAGGGTCCCGTCCCCTTTACCAAAAGTAAATACGTTATTGTTGAAATAACATAGTTCTTTGGGTTGTATTTAACATACTAAAACTTAAGAAAACTTGCTAAACGTTAAGTGTTTTAGGTCAACATGACTGGTTTAGAACCTAGTACAGCTGTAGACATAAACCAAGATTATCATCACCACAAATTTGTCCTTAAAAATTGAAAATATGCAACAGATAAAAGCAGCATACTGAGTAAACTAACCTTTAAACGATGCTTCCCTAGAGGTGGTTTCAGCTGGCCATATGTTGTTGGCAAGATTTTTTCATCCAGTGACACATTCAATAACATCAACAAGTCACCTGAAACATTTATCATGCCATCAAAAATTCAAAAACCGAGGTATACCTAAAAAACAAACTTGGTTAGCATAACTACCAGCAACAGTGAAAATCATCTTATCTAAGATTGAACACTACGATAGAGAAAGAAGTTTAAGGGGTTGTTGAAAACTTGTTGGTATCAGCTGGTTCCAAATGTTGAATTCAGATGGTAACTTTTACATCCCTATCTTGGTTTAAAAAGCCCATGCGCTCGATGCGTATTGATCCCAATATGGCAATATCAAATGCACAATGCGAACATAGAGTATGTGAGGCGTTCTTTATAAATAATAAATGCTAAAATATTAATTACATAACAAGTTTTATATTGTTAATACTTAACATAAATACATACTTATAACCAAACACGGGTTCATCTCCCCCGAAGCTCTACAGGAAACAGCAGATTTCATAAACAGTTGATTGCAAAAACAGGTTATTCAACCAGGTTGAAAAACAGAAAGTAGGTTATATAAACAGCAGGTTATGATTTCACAAAATCCCGATAAAAAGTGCGACCCAGACACCCAGTACATATTGCACCCAGCAGACCGCGTCAAACGATTTCTCACCGCATCACGCACATTACGAAATAGCAGCACATCACCCCAGTTGATGTGTTTTCAGCACCACATCACGCGCATCGCGCATTGTGAGCACCTGGTGCATGCATTTTTTAACCAAGATCCCTAGAGCCGTTATCTTTTTTTCTTTATGCACCACTCAAGATAACTGAACATTGTATTACGGCAGCTTAAGATTAAATCATTAAAAAAGACATGACACTGCCATGGTATGTACAAAACTCACCAAGTTTGGGTAACATTGCTCCGACCGTCTCCTGGTTGACTTTCACAGGTGATTCATACATGTGTTGACCTCGAAAAGAATAAAAGGGAGGTGAAGGAACTGATCTTTTCGGATCCAACAATGATATACAAACACACAATGAGCTCACAAGTCCAGATTTTGAATGTGAATCATCCAACACATGACCAAAAATCCTTGAAACAAAACTGTAAAAAAAAACATCAAAAAATATCACATACACTAAAACTCTAAGAGAGTAAGTAAAAAAAATAGACATTGCATTATATGAAACCTTACAAACCTTGGGGTAGAAAGTTTAGAGGCAAGAGGAGATGACACATTTCTAGTTATAGTACATAAAGTTTCTGCTGCATTGGCATGTACTTCAGGAGTGCTCTGAAACAATTTGAAAGAATAACAATTAGCAGGTCGATTTTATACACATAAACAACTAAATATCAAATATGTACAAATACCAAAATGGGGTTGTACACTTGTACTAACCGATGGACTCAATTTATCCACAATCATTTCCAACAGGCTGCTATCTGTTAACCACTGCATCACATCTATGGAATCGGAATACATATGATCATCAGCACCAACAAGTCTTACCAGGACCTGTTTATTACCATAAAAAAATTAATAAATAATCGATCATTTATCATGTAAGAGTATCATAAGGTTACACGCAAAATGCTCGGCCTGATTTAAATATGAACCTAATAATAAGTTTTTGTGCAACCTTGATAGGATATTAAATTTACTGATTTACTCACCTCCATGATAGATGTAATTCCAATTAAATCAACCAGCTGTTGAAAAACATATGGATGGGCCTGTTTCATGTAAATTTAATATATAAACTTTAGTATTGTCATTGTAATTGTTACTATTGGTGCTAATGGTAAAGAGGCTAAAACATAGTAAATATGCATCAAGAATGGAAGTAAAACTTGAAATCAAGTAGAAATAGGGATCGAGTGTACAGTTGAATCTTTGTCAAGCATATTAAGGGAGAACATGTATCAAAAGACACCACCAAAAAAAGAAAAACTACTCACTTGTACATAATTCATAAGTGGAACCGTCTTCCTCATCATGAGACATATCACAACCTACAAAACCAAATAAATTATCTCAAGCAATGGTTTTGCCAATCAAATGAATAACTGTTGACAAAGAATGCATGCATATGTAAGAGAGAGAAAAAGAGATGATGATGATGATGATGATGATGATAACAATAATAATAATTAATACTCAACGCAAGAAAGATCTGCCTTTAAAAACACACCTTGCTGAAGTACCCTGCCAGCAAGGCGCTGTGAGTACGAGTTGGTTCCAGAAATGAGAAAAGTAAATTCATCAGCTGCAGATTTGGGTAAAGAGGGAGATCATGTGAGACCGAATGTAACATATGAATTTATATAATAGCTCATACTAATAACTCAGAAATTAAAACACTATCATGCACCTCCTCTTCTTCCACCAAAGTTTTGAAGATGACATCAATTTCGCATGTAAAGATCTCACAAGCAATGAAAGGGAACCTAAACATGAAAAGAAGTTATTAGAGATGAAATATTTTGCTACAAATATTGTATACGAGAAGAAAATCCAAATTTGAATGGGAATATAATAATGTTCTGATATTAAAAGTTTCTCCATATGTTAAGTAATGACCACTGCCATACTTGAAAATGCGTTTGCTATCAGCATCCTCCTGGGGCTCCTCTATGATGTATCTCAGTAATTGTTCGATCTGAACTCTGTCCCGCAAGCTGAAAAACAAGCAATCGCTAAGTATTCACCACATAGATTCTTGATCTCTTGTCATTCTATTTGCAGTCTAATTTATAGAAATATTACAAACTTCAACTATGAGAAACATTAGCTTAATCTAGACAATTCATTACTAAGATAAAAGTTATACAAGTTAATGAGACGACTATTCAAAGCTTTGCATTCTTGAATGATATCTTCCTCATCCAAGAGCTCTTCCAATGTGAAAAGTTCCTTGTCCAAGATAGACTCGACCTAAACATATGACAAACCATATGTTAAAAGAAAGCAATCCGCATATAGAAATACTGCAAGACTAATAAAACTGGCCGGTTCAATTTAATATGATTAATTGACCTGTTAGAGATTTGATCCTTGCATTATACATAAGATAAAGGAAACAGTAATTAACGACACTCAAACTTTCACTTCGCCTACCTACGTAAATTAGCCTTCTTAATTAAACCCGATTATTATGTTAAAGAGATCTTTCACACATTTCAGACATGAACTATACAAATCATTGATCTCTGGTCAAACACGTAAAGATGCAATTATGCAAACTTATTGTTCTAAATTCCATGAATAACAACTAAGAAATCCCACATCAACCCATAAAGTCTAGTGAGTTCATTAATCATTACCACTTATGACTTTCTATATAGCTCAGATAGATTAAATATCCCCCATGGGTCCTTCATATCTCCCTTGGTCCTCCTCTCCCAATCAACTAAAGCAAATCATTAAAAACCCGGCCAGATCATATCTAACTTAAGCTGAATATTAAATCAATCAACATCACTCATATGCTTGATTACATGAACCAAATTGATATTTCATTTTCACCGAGCTAATCACCTCAATTGCAAGCTCTAACGAGTCCGATAATCCAAAAAGGGCGTATTTACACACATAGAATTTCATGATTACCACACCAGATGTAATCATGTAAACAGAATAACAGGATCCATTTCCGAAGAGAAAAAAAGAGCACAAAAATTGAAAACAAATCACGCCGAACATTTAATATACTTGTAATTAATTAACAACACATAGAATAAATTTCATGAATCTGTATGAAGATAGAATACAAATCATGTGATTATAAGTTACCGGTGAAGAAGCAGAGAGAGCTGTGAGGTGCCAAAACATGTTGAATTACGACTGGTTTTAGATCTGCAAACCCTAGAGCGGTAGGGAGGAGGAGAGAAGGTGGAGATTTACGATTCGCCGGTGAGGATAATTGGAGGAGAAGCGAACAAAAACCCTAATTTTTGGATTATTGGAGAGGAGAAAACAGTGAAATCGATTGATTAGAGAGATGGGGGTGAGGAAGATATGAGCTTCCAAAAGTTTTCTTCGCAGGATGAGCCGAGAGAGGTACGAGTGTTGGGTTAACGGGGCAGGTTACAAAAGGACAAAGAGAGCCCATTACAATTTACAACAAAGCGGTTTGTTTGGTTACAAAATGCAAATCCTTTAGTTTAGATTTTTTGTTTTTTTTTTAATACTATAAAAATAGCAATTACAATGAAGTGACAGGTAAACATGAAAACGGACAACAAATTACGCCGCAAACCATTTTAGATTGGATAAAATTAAGTTTTTTACTAGACTACCCCTCTTAACTGCGTATTCTTGTAAGATTTAAACTCTAAACGTTTAAAATAAAGGAAGACATCTTACCGCGATATGTCTTTTTGGAAACCTTTAATGTTGATAATTGAGGGTTAAACTCGAGGGCCTATTGTACGATCATAGAAAGATACTTAGTAAAATCTTATTTATTGTAGAGTTATTAGTAAGATTTTAAGACATTTTAAGAAGATTGGATGAGGGCAAACTTTTTGTAAAAAGTTATGGTCGTTAACATCATACGCAGATTGAATCCGGATCTAAACTCAAACAGAATACAATCAACAGACAAGAAATGAAAATGAAACGAAATAGAATACGAATCAACAACATGATGATCCAAACATATTCTAGCAATGCTCAGTGATTAGTGATTGATCTTATAAACCCTAGATTGAAAAAGAATTTGTTGACGAATAAGATAAAGAGAGTTGTGTGTGTGTGTGTGTTGAGAAGGTGTAAATAAAAAAATATATGCTCCCATACATATCTCAACCACACAAACTCACTTATACCCAGCTCTGCTGCTCCAAGCCCAAAATTCTTGACCCGCAACAAGCCAAGCTACACCGCTACAAACCCAACTTGATCGTATCTTTAGCTCAGCAACCTAGCCCAATCCAGACTTTGGTTCAGCACAGCTACGACGGGTCGCAACTTCTGCTCCAGTTTAGCTCCGGTTCATACAAAATAATAAACACAAGAATTACTAAGAATCGAAAGATTATATACAAGCAATTTAATGAAATATAAGTTTTCTTTCTTACACTTTTAAACTCTTCTTCTATCGTGAGTGATGGAGAGGTTGCTCTCACTGAGACGACCACCAAAAACAAACTTACAAACTATTAGTCAAAACGTATGTCTTTTAAAAGTTAGAGATTAAAACAACAATATGAGAGTTTAGGGGAAATGAGTCAATTTTTTTTGAAGTAAATAATAAATGATAAGGATATTTTTGTTATTGATTTGAGAAATATGTTGTAACAAAATTATATAAAAAAATAAATAGCAAAACATGTTATAAGATTTTCTTTTAGACCACCCTTTAAGATTATCTATCTTAAAAAAAAGGTGGTCCATCAATCCGTGACAATATATAGTTTGTTTGACTTTTCTTTCAGTTCCTCATTTAACATAAACGACTTGGTGACCCGTCTGGGCGTTATGGCAGGTCACCGTATAAGTAAAAGTAAGACATGTTCAAGAGTGTCACTACCATTTACAACACTTTCTCGTCGCAATCATTTAACCAAGACCATTTACAACACCCTTCAAAGCACATAGGGTTTTCCTCAGAGATATACAAACACAACACTTATATTATATAAAATGCAAAATAGATATAAAGATAAGTTATTTGCTATCTTTTAATATCGATCTCCCCAAATGGAGTCGTCATTTTTATTTTTAGTCCTGTATCTTACAAAAATGCTTGCTTTAAATTCATCTTCTAGCTTTGACTTTCTTTCTTACGATATCATCTGCACCACCAAATATGTTCCTAGATGTGTCAACTACGATTAACTGTAAAGGCTAGATTATGAGGCTTGTAATATTAAATAAGTTGGGCTGGGCTTAGAGGGTTTCATTAGAATCATAGGCTAGTTTGCTATTGTATTTAGGCTAGTTTATGATTGGGTTTGGGTTTACTATTGGGTTTATGATCCACAAGGGGCCCAATAGTAAACCCATTAGGGATCCTATATAAACCCCATGTGGTTCTCCATTGTAGGATGCTGGTTTACGATTTAGAGAGGAGGGGCCAAGGTGTTTACGATCACTAAGTGTTCACGATCGTAAACCCGAGAGAGAGGTGTTTACGATTACTGTTTTGTACCCGACAAGTTTACTTGTGTGCAAAGTTGAAGTGTTTTATTGTTTAATCATCATATTCTTCGTGTTTCTTCTCCTATCTATCTTGAATCAATCACATACGAGGATTTCGCACTCGTTTGTGATATCAATATCGTGTTTGGTAGATTTTCTGGACCTACAATTGGTATCAGAGCCAAGAATCTGTGATTCGAGGTTCTCACGATATTGGATTCAAGCATTTTTTCTGGAAAAGGTTCGAGTTTTTGAAGGTTCCGAGGCTGTTTTCTGCGTTTACGACCAGATCTGCTGCTGATCTAGGTGTTTACGATTGCTTTCTGGGCTGATTTGGGTGTTTACGACTGCTTCGTTTGAAGATCTTCATCGGAATCGTGTTTCCGAGTTAAAGATCGGATTTTTATTGCGTTTACGACTCGGAATTTGGTGTTTACGAGTGTACTGTATCGTAATCGTGGTGTTTACGACATTTTCTTACCGGAATCAGAGTTTACGATTGTCTTCAACCGGAAACGTGTTTACGACTGGAAGTTATCGGAATCGGAGATTACGATTGAGTGTTTACGATCCAGCAGTTCTCGAGTGTGTTTACGACTTTTCAGTGTTTACGAGGTTGATTACGATCGGAAACACCTGTTCACGATCGGAAACAAGGTTTATTAGTTTGCGGCAAAAAGTCTCTTTTTCACATTTTCACGGAAACGGACGTAACTTTTGACTCGTTTGGAGTTAGAAGCTCAAATTTGAACACGACGTTCGTGACACTGAGCCCCAGAATTAGGGGAGCTCGTTTGGACCCCCAAATTCCACTCCGAAGGCCTCCGTTTTCGCGTTTTAAGTTTTTGACACTATTCTTTGAATAGTACTTTTGCCGATTTTGCCGTTTTTGCCAATTTTTCTAAATTTTCAGAAGCTGCATATCTAATTAAGAAAATGAGTTCAGTGGTTGAAGAAAAGAATATGGTTGAGGACAATGATGCTTTCTTAGATGAAGTTGACGAAACTAAGATATGCCCGAATCCTACATGTGCTCAATTAATACCTGGACTTAGGCAATTCTGTAAAAATTTTGAGTCAGAACTGTTTGAGGTAAAATGTGAAAGGAGTTCATTCAAGGGTAGATGGCAAAAGAATGAGGAGAAGGTAAAAGCTCAGAAACTAGACATTGTGAAATATCAAAAGCTAGCAACGGAGAAGTCTATTTTATATGATCAGGCTAAGATTGAGATTGGTTAGCTAAAGAAGCAACTGGATGAACTGCAACAAAAATATAACGAGCTGCAGGTCAAGTATGATTGCAATCAGGAAAGAAATCAGCGAATGCTAGATGCTGGAAATGAATTGTCACTTGCTGTTGTAACTGGCCAAGTTGGGAAAGACACATCTGGATTTGGGTCAGAGAAAACTGATAAGTCCTTGGCTGTAAACAGCATCATTCCTCCACCAGTTCCCAGAGACATTATAGGAATACTTCTTAGTGAGGATCAAGTTGAACGAACCAAGTCTGATTATAAAGAAGCTGATCCTCCTATTGATAGTGTCTTGGTTGGAACTACACCATTGACTCAAGAAGAAATTGATAATTAAGCAAACATGACTTATGGTGAAGGGAGAGTAAAGGATATATCAGACAATGATGCTGAGTGCCAGAAATATGACAGGTGTCACAACTCTAAGTCTGATGAAGCTGGGATAGAGTTGAAACCATACCCTAAAATTGAGGGAAAGATCTTTATGACATCTGGATCAATGTTTGATCAAGAACCAGATGTAGGATATGAATTACCGTCCTTCTCCTCCAAGTTCAAAGGCATAACCGATGGAGTGATAAGCGAACCTAAAGTTGAAAGGCCAAAGATCACCATCAAGCATCCAAGCATGAAACCAACAACTGGAGTGAAGAATGAAAAACTCAAGGGAGTAGCTGTGTCTCCCATTTCTTCAGTTGGATCATGCAGTTGCTGTTGTAATTGCAAGAATGGTGCTTCAACGTCAAAGAATCAAGGAAGCATAAAGACAGTAAAGACAGGTTCGACACAGGCTTCGACAAACCAGCAGAAAGTCAAATCTGAAGTTGCAGTCAAAGCAAAGAAGCAGACACAAGGCAAACCAGCTCCATATCAGCCACCAAAGACAAATGGGTACACGTCTGACTTCTATCTAAAGAAGCAGACTTGTTTTAATTGTGGCATCGCTGGTCATATTGCTAGAAACTATCTTTATCGCCCCTATGAACCCTATTTTCCGAAAAGTCAAAGGATTTCATCTCAGGAGTCTGTAAAGTCTAAGCCCATGAAGGTGGAAAAACCTAAGGCAATGAAGACTGTTACTAGTAAGGTTAAACCCTCTGATCAACATTGGGGTGCTGCCAAAGCTGAAAGAAAATCTTTAAATCAAAACAACAGCTTTCCAGGTTACCAAAATTTCCAAAAACAGGTGACGAAACCATTTTCAAAACAAACAAAGTCTGAAAAACCCAAGGTTACCCCTCCCAAGGTAACTAAAACTGTTTTCAAAAATGATTCTAAAATGCAGAAGGTTGAAATACCTAAGGTCACAACTCAAAAGGTGACTAAAACAAAAACTGTTTTGAAAAGTGAATCTAAAACGAAGAAGGTTGAAATACCTAAGGTCACAACTCCAAAGGTGACTAAAACAAATGTTAAATCACCTGGAACTTGGAAACCAAAAATCAAGGCAGTTCCATCCCAACTTCCCGATTTTTCAAAGGGGGTGTTCTTACAAGAGGTATCTTTCATTGATTCCTCAGGTGTACCCAGCAAAACAATGGCCTGGGTACCAATGGCTAACTAATCTCTCATTATGTGCAGGAACAATCAAGGAGGATTATCACTAACATTTTCATTGATTAATTTATTTGTTGATAAGTGATTGTTCCAGGCACATTTTAGGAGACGTATCTTCATGTCATGACAAGCAAATTTTTATGGAGGATATGTTTCCTTGAGAGGTAAAAGGTAAAATTCAGCGCGAAAGGTACTGTTCTTAACTTGGTTGTGTGAATGAAGCGGCAAAGGGTGTTTTGAGTCAAACCAAATTTCCTAAAATGTTCACTTGGTGATTGACTGTTGAAGTGTTTGACCTCAGATGCAATGAAGTGTGCATGTCATGAAACCCAATTTTCAAAAATTTTCAAATCAATACTTTGAAAGTTAGCTTGGCCAGATATCTTCAAAATTTTGTGTTTTGTTCTTTTAAGTGTTTTTGTGTGTTTTTATTTTTTATTTAAAAAAAAATGATGTTCACAAGATTGTGACATTAAAAATCAAAAAGCAAGGGGAAGAAATGTAAAGATGAAGAAAAAGTTGATCCCTCAAATGTATATAGTGTGCTTTTCAATTTTTAATTGTTTGTGTCTTGTTTTTAAGAAGTTTAGGGGAAGTAAAATGAATGTCCGGGTTGGAGATGGTTGACATGCGTAAGGCGGAAGTGAAAGGCAAGCTCCACGGTGATATGCTCGGTAGGCTCGACCTAAACTTATGACCTCCAGTGAAAGTGCAGTGAACTTAAAAGATATATATGTTTAGTTTCCCATCCCAGGTTGCATGGTTTAAAAGACTGAGTCCCGACAAAAATGGGTTGAGAGTGGTAATTACCTAGTGTTCACTCTCTCACACGCCATGTCTCTGCTGTCATGACTACACCACATAATAAAAAGAAAAGAAAAAGAAATGAAAAAGAAATTAGAAAAAAAAAGAAAAAAAAAGAAAATGAAAAATAATCACTCAGTTGGTCTTCTTTGCGTGCTTAGCGGCCGACCTGATCACCGACTGATGATTAATGAAATAAGTGGTAGTCATAACGGTGTTGCATGGTTCCTCAAGTTGGGGGTTTGTGAATCCTCAATAAACTCTGAGGTTGGGTAGGTTTTGCTGTGTACGCTTAGGTGTGGGGACAATTAAACATGATGGTAATATTGTACTATATTAAACATGACGCATTCGGTTGGGATTAAACGGGTTTGAGTTTAAAGCGGACAAACATACCGGCAATCACCTGGACTAATTGAGTAACTGAAGCTGAAAAGGGTTCCTCAGTCAGATTCATACGGTTTGATCCCTTGTAAACTTTCTCATGTTTGGTTTGGTAAGTATTTGTTTAGTTTATATCTTTCGTGTGTGAGTCGTTAATATCTTTTTGGTGTGTTTTCGTCTTGGCCAGGCTGATTTGAGAAGTCAAAATGTGTTTTTTCATGGGTTTTAATGCATGACAATATGCCCCCGACAGATCTTGAAAAATTTTTAGGGGAAGGAGTATGGGATAATAAGTATTATCCGAAGGGAACTCGAGGATGATACTTATTATCTAATGGAAAAGACTTCCTCCGTCAGATCTTGACAAATTTTTAGGGGAAGGAGGGAGGATAATAAGTATTACCCGAAAAGACTTCCATAATACATAGTATCTGAAGGGAACTCGAAGATAATATGTATTATCTCAGAGGAAGTCCTTAGCTGAGGGGAAGTTATCAGCTAAGGGGAAGTCTTTAGAGGTCTTGGGTTCAGGGGAAGTTTTATAGAAAACCCGTAATCTATATTAGGGTTTTTGGTTAAAATTCTGTTAATTTGAATCAACTGAACAGATGATAATTACCTCCTAACCCAAAGACCAGTCATCAAATGTCTGGTGGAGTATATTTCAAATGTGTGTCAGACAGGTTGATGATAGAAAGATGTTGCTGCTGCTCAAAGTTAAAGAACCAGCCGGACAAGACTTCCATCTGAAAAGCAACTGTTCAGGGGAAGTTGTTGGTGTCTTTACAAGTTTTCAAAAGCTTCAAAAGAACTTCAAAGAAGATGTTCACATGTTTAGGGGAAGCTGAAGATTTCAAGTCGATCTTTGATGAAGAAAATGATGCAGAGAGCAGTTAGAGATCATGAAGTTTGAAGATCTACAATCAAGTTCTCCAAAGTTAGGAGGTTTTCAAAATTTACCCTCTAATTTTTGGAGATTCAAGACAGTTACCGAATATTCAGCAAGAACCAGTTCTTTCAAAAGAAGCAAGTCATTGAGAATCCTCCATCTCATTAACTTGTTCATTTCAAGAAGTTCGAGCTGATGCTGATTAAGAGGAAGTCCCAAGTGCCCGTCATGAAACCCATTGAAGATTTCTGCAGAAAGAATCTTCATCAGCATTTATGCCAGCCACTCAAGAAGAAGAAGTTCAAAGATCGAAGACATTTAATATCACAAGCCTAGGGGAAGATTGTAGAGGCTAGATTATGAGGCTTGCAATATTAAATAAGTTGGGCTGGGCTTAGAGGGTTTCATTAGAATCATAGGCTAGTTTGCTATTGTATTTAGGCTAGTTTATGATTGGGTTTGGGTTTACTATTGGGTTTATGATCCACAAGGGGCCCAATAGTAAACCCATTAAGGATCCTATATAAACCCCATGTGGTTCTCCATTGTAGGTTGCTGGTTTACGATTTAGAGAGGAGGAGCCAAGGTGTTTACGATCACTAAGTGTTCACGATCGTAAACCCGAGAGAGAGGTGTTTACGATTACTGTTTTGTACCCGACAAGTTTACTTGTGTGCAGAGTTGAAGTGTTTTATTGTTTAATCATCATATTCTTCGTGTTTCTTCTCCTCTCTATCTTAAATCAATCACATACGAGGATTTCGCACTCGTTTGTGATATCAATATCGTGTTTGGTAGATTTTCTGGACCTACATTAACTAAAGAGACGTACCTTCCTGGTTCTCCATGGTTATAAACTTCCAATTCATCTTCATACTAATACTCTTTAGAATCATCCACTTGGGTGGACCTAAAAGTTACAGGCAAATCACAATTAATCATAATGGAACTAAGAATGCTGACTTTTGAAATAAACTGGCATCCATTTCACAGTTATGTCATATTCCTTCTCATAAGAAAAGCCAATTGATACAAAGAAGAATAGGAAGAGACCAACTACAACCATAAGACAAATAGTCGCAAAGAGAAGCCGACACATAAAAACCAAAATAAGAAGCAATAACATTACTACTTGTCACAGAAAAGCAACCCAGTGAAAATGCAACTATTACGAAAAGAAGAAAAAAATGGAAGTTATGTTATAAGCACGATGATCAGAAAAGTCCATACCCATTTGAATATCATTTTTTTTTTGGGTTCACTTCTATTGAATTTGGGTGTGGTGTAAGAAAATTCATAATAACTTTAAAAGTCAACCCAAAACATTTGCACATTAAGGAAGTAACCATCCGAATATTAGATTCACTTTATATGCACTAAACACTTACAAATAGATCGACTCTTTTTCATTTGAATCAAGAAAAAGGATTATGTATGGATTTTCTACACTTCATAACAAAGATTTCCACATTAACTAACACTAACTCAATCATATGAGAATAGAAGATCATGTACCATCGACAATTTCATTAAAAAATTTAAAGGAACTTGTGACGGTACAACCCAAGACATGTATTTCGCAAACAGATATCCCTTACTTTCCTTTACTGTTTAAACTTTTTTTACTCTTATAAAAAACAGTAAATGTGTATAAATTTTTAAAAGTCGTTTGAAGGTTATCATGGTACATCACCAAGTATGTCCATGGGTGTGTCAGTTATGATTATCCAAAGAGGCATACCTTTGTTTATAACCTTTCCACTTAATCTTCACATTAATACTCTTCAAAATTATCCTATTAGGTGGAGCTAAAAGTTATGGGCAAATCACAATTTATCATAATAGTGGTTGACCCGCCCACACATTGCGACGGACAACCCGTTTGTGATAGATTCATCTTTCTTTATATACAATTAGTAAAAATATGTTAAAACCAATTACCTGTATACACGTTGCGACATGTTGTCTGTTTATTATAAGAGTGACATTCTTTAGAAACTATTACTCTTATGACACATGAAGAAAGAAATTACAAAGTAAATAGATGACTAAAACTAAAAGGATGTAAAAACATATTACATGATGTCTAAGTGCATTCATGTCTCTAATATTACATGATGTCTAAGTACATACATGTCTAGCTTACATGTTACATCCATCTATGTTGATATTTCCCATTCCTTTCACTTACACTATAAAATTTGTACATGTAGCAAGCTTATATTTACAGTATTAAATCAACAAGCTTATAAATCATTGACTTTATTGGCAAAAAGAGGGTGGGTCGAAATTTTTTATATTTTTAGGTTTTATTAAAAGAGGAGATGAATTGACAAAAAATACCCCTAAGTTAAGAGATGTCTTTTTTTTAAACGACAGTATATATATATCAAACAAGTTACATGCCTCAATGGAGCAAGAGAAATTACAAAGAAAGCATAGGATTAAAGATCCAAGCGTCCCAACGCATCACAACCTTATGATTCCTAGAAGTCAACCACTTGGGTGGACCTAAAAGTTACAGGCAAATCACAATTAATCATAATGGAACTAAGAATGCTGACTTTTGAAATAAACTGGCATCCATTTCACAGTTATGTCATATTCCTTCTCATAAGAAAAGCCAATTGATACAAAGAAGAATAGGAAGAGACCAACTACAACCATAAGACAAAGGAAAATTGGATTTAAATAATCCTATGTTTTGCCTATTGGCAAATAATAATCCGTCTTTTAACATTGGCAACTACCAGTCCCAGATTTACACTTATTTGTTTTCACTGGTCCCTCCGTTAAAAAAGATAACTCCGTTAACTTTTTCATCCAACTTTTTTCAACCCCAATCTTTGATCCACCATAACTTCTTCAATTCTTGATGAAAATTCAATCCGTAAGTTGCTATGAACTCGTGACGAAAAACCGAACAAAACTAGATCCATATTGCCTAGGTTTTAAATAGATTATAATTATGAACATGTTCTTCATGAAGCTTCAACAATGGTGGATTAACCAATGATCAATGGTACTCAAAATTGATTTCACCAACACATTTGTGATCATAAACCGAATCTATAGCAACAAGAATCATTGAAAACCATTGAGAATTGATCAATCTACCATTGTTGAAGCTTCATGAAAAACATGAAGTTGTGAAATTTGAAATCCGATCAAAACTCCATGAAAATAAATTCCGTAACTTGCTATAGACTCGTGAGAACATGTCAAATCTGCTGGAATCGATCAATATCACAAACACAATGGATTTGATGCTCAAATTTTTATTCAAAGTCATGAAAAAGTCATAACTTTGATGCTTTTGTTCTTCATCATAACCTATTTAAAACCTAGGCAATATGGATATACTTTTGTTCGCTTTTTCGTCACAAGTTCATAGCAACTTACGGATTGAATTTTCATCAAGAATTGAAGACGTTATGGTGGATCAAAATTTGGGGTTGAAAAAAGTTTGATGAAAAAGTTAACGGAGTTAACTTTTTTAACGGAGGGACCAATGAAAACAAATAAGTGTAAATGTGGGACTCGTAGTTGCCAATATTAAAAGACGGATTATTATTTGCCAATAGGCAAAACATGGGATTATTTAAATCCAATTTTCCTAAGACAAATAGTCGCAAAGAGAAGCCGACACATAAAAACCAAAATAAGAAGCAATAACATTACTACTTGTCACAGAAAAGCAACCCAGTGAAAATGCAACTATTACGAAAAGAAGAAAAAAATGGAAGTTATGTTATAAGCACGATGATCAGAAAAGTCCATACCCATTTGAATATCATTTTTTTTTGGGTTCACTTCTATTGAATCTGGGTGTGGTGTAAGAAAATTCATAATAACTTTAAAAGTCAACCCAAAACATTTACACATTAAGGAAGTAACCATCCGAATATTAGATTCACTTTATATGCACTAAACACTTACAAATAGATCGACTCTTTTTCATTTGAATCAAGAAAAAGGATTATGTATGGATTTTCTACACTTCATAACAAAGATTTCCACATTAACTAACACTAACTCAATCATATGAGAATAGAAGATCATGTACCATCGACAATTTCATTAAAAAATTTAAAGGAACTTGTGACGGTACAACCCAAGACATGTATTTCGCAAACAGATATCCCTTACTTTCCTTTACTGTTTAAACTTTTTTTACTCTTATAAAAAACAGTAAATGTGTATAAATTTTTAAAAGTCGTTTGAAGGTTATCATGGTACATCACCAAGTATGTCCATGGGTGTGTCAGTTATGATTATCCAAAGAGGCATACCTTTGTTTATAACCTTTCCACTTAATCTTCACATTAATACTCTTCAAAATTATCCTATTAGGTGGAGCTAAAAGTTATGGGCAAATCACAATTTATCATAATAGTGGTTGACCCGCCCACACATTGCGACGGACAACCCGTTTGTGATAGATTCATCTTTCTTTATATACAATTAGTAAAAATATGTTAAAACCAATTACCTGTATACACGTTGCGACATGTTGTCTGTTTATTATAAGAGTGACATTCTTTAGAAACTATTACTCTTATGACACATGAAGAAAGAAATTACAAAGTAAATAGATGACTAAAACTAAAAGGATGTAAAAACATATTACATGATGTCTAAGTGCATTCATGTCTCTAATATTACATGATGTCTAAGTACATACATGTCTAGCTTACATGTTACATCCATCTATGTTGATATTTCCCATTCCTTTCACTTACACTATAAAATTTGTACATGTAGCAAGCTTATATTTACAGTATTAAATCAACAAGCTTATAAATCATTGACTTTATTGGCAAAAAGAGGGTGGGTCGAAATTTTTTATATTTTTAGGTTTTATTAAAAGAGGAGATATATTGACAAAAAATACCCCTAAGTTAAGAGATGTCTTTTTTTTAAACGACAGTATATATATATCAAACAAGTTACATGCCTCAATGGAGCAAGAGAAATTACAAAGAAAGCATAGGATTAAAGATCCAAGCGTCCCAACGCATCACAACCTTATGATTCCTAGAAGTCAACCACGAAAAAATAGTAAAAAATGATTAAATCAAAGAGATCGTCGTTCCGAATTTTACTTAGCTGAAATATGAAGCGATTTCGGGTCTTCCAAACGAGCCACCATATAGTGTACATGATAGTAAGCAAAATGTCTTTCTTGATCCGCGAGGCCCTATAGTTTTCAATGGCATTAAAGAGAGAATGAGGATCCAAAGGCTTCAGGCAATCCAAGCCTTAAGTCGAGCCAACACTTTGATGAAAAGATCGCATTCCCCAAAGAAATGAGCCAACGATTCAACACGAGCATTACAAATAGGACATAAAATCGAATGCACTTCAATCCCACATTTAGAAAGGTTAAGACGGGTTGGTAAGCGATCAAAAAACAATCTCCAAATAACAATGTGAACTTTTTTCGGGACATACCTTAACCATCTCGTAGCAAAATGACCCATTGGAAGATAAGATCGATCAATTCGATTGCGAACTTTCGTGACCGAAAATTCCAAGTCCCCATCTAAAGACCAAATCCACTTATCATTATCGACCCCCAAGTTGACTTGGTAAGCAAATCCGATGATAAATAAATTTGTTATTCTTCAATGCCCCCTTTAACAATCCTACGCCAACACCAAGTCCACGAGCCTTACAAATGTATCGTGTGAAACATAAATGACCTTTTGTGTAATTTACTCTTTACTTTTAAATACGTGTGATAACAAAATTTGTTTTTAAACAACAACAAATTGATTTTCTAAAACAATTCATCCGAACTTCTTGCTTCTTATCATGAGGATATTCCTTTTACTTTAGTCTATAACAACAACATACCCAGTAAAAAATTATAATCCAAAGGATAGAGTCTAGGGAGAGTGAGAAGAACTCAAACCTTATCTTACCCCAAAAGATAAAGATGTACCCGAAGAGACCTCCCAAGTCGAAAAACACGCATACCAAAGACTACAAGCCACAACTAACCAGTACTTTAGCACATGCATAAGACCAAGTATGACTCAAATGTAGGTATTATAGGATGCCATGAAAAACACCACACAATGTAGTAGATATGTCTAGGCTCGAGGTAAAACATAAACAAATACACACTCACACAAGACCCTTAAACTAGGTAAACAACCACACACAAGAAAATGAGGAGATATGAACATACAATCCTAAATATCCCTAACCTTTATCCTACTTTTTCATACTCTCCTATCACTAATCACGTCCTCAGATAGGTGAACGTCTAACGTATTATGCAATTTATGCCTAATGTGCTCCTCCCACTTCAGTCTAGGCCAACCTCTATATCTCCTCCTCTCAACACTCCTAATATATGCCATCAACGGTCTCCCCCTCACATTAACTTCCTTATAATATATAACCTCGTGTGACCACACATTAATCTCCTCATTCTCATCTCAACATCCTTTTAATCTAATCTCATAATAAACATTAATATAGATTTAAATTATGTATGACTAAACCGTTCTAAAACGAAGAATTACTCTTTAATTGATTTTTTTCCATAATCAAATATTTTATTATCTATTGTTACATCAACATAAGTGTATTAGCATTTCTTTTTAGTGAACGTGAGCATAGGATTATACACAAAGTTATATTTCCTAATTGTATAATAGTTTAACGCTATGTTTCCGAGTTTACTTAATAAGAGAAAAGAAAGAAAAAGAAAGGAAAATAAAATGTATTTGTGTTCCTGAGTTTCATTTAAGGAGAGAAAGAAAAGTAACATAAAAGATGTTGTGTTCCCGAGTTTCATTTAAGGAGAGAAAAGAAATGAAAGGAAGGGGAAAGTAAGCTTATTTCTTAATATTTTGTTTCCTTCCAATTTGGAGAGAAAGTGGAGATAAAAGAAAGGAAAATTATCCTTCCCTTTCCTTTCCCTCACTTTCCACCATTTCTTTTCCTTTCTTTTATTTTTCCTCCATAAATTAACTCGGGAACATAGTGTAATAGGTGAAATTTAATAGATTAATAGGTGAACAAAATATTTGAAGGTAAAGATACAAGAGATAATCAATTTTGGTCCGGATTTGGGGTATTATTGGAATAATTGGGTGCCCAAGAAGGTCTCTTTTCTAGTTTGGAGATTGTATTTGGGTCGTCTTCCTACCCTTCATGAGCTGGCTCGACGGCGGGTTCAAGTGGACTTCATTGCTTGTCTGATATGTGGGTGCCTTGACGAAACAGTGGAACATTTGTTTGTGGCCTGTGAATTTATCCAGTCATTCTGGGATGCGCTCTCACATTGATGTAGGTTGCCTAGGTTATTCATGTTTGGAGTCTCTGATCTCTTGGATATACATAAACACATGCAGGGGTCAAAGAGATATAAGAAGACCGTAAACTTCGTCATTCAAGTAGCTATATGGTGTGCTTGGAGGATGCGAAACGATTGGGTATTTAATCAAGTCCCGATATCCAAGTCAAAATTATTGGAGGAAGTTAAAATTCTTGGTTATCTTTGGTTCAAGAACCGGGCTAGAATGGCGGTGTCATCACGTCATGGGAGCAATAGAATGTTTTTAATTTCTTATGATATTGTAATTGACGTTTTTGCTCTTTTGGTGTAACTTTTGCTATCGTCTTGATAGCGTGTTAATAATATTTTGTTAGCCATTAAAAAAAATAGATGAAATTTAATGATGTCTTCTTTCTCCTAAAAAATTAAAAAAGTTAAAAAAATAAAAATTAGTTAGCGACAACAACTCTACTCACACCATTGAGATTGAATCACTACACATTCCTACGATTCCTTCTTCACCAATCCATCCTTCAAATCTCCAGATTTCACCTACCACAAACCCTAGATCCACGAATCAAATCACCAAACCACTTTTTATGATCGATCGATGATGCTCCGGTAGATAATACGTCGTCGTTACAGGCGGTGGTGGTTGGAGGCGGCGGGATAATAAAATGAACGTCAGCCACCCGTCGGTGCATCCCGTCGAAGTGACACCGTTACCTCCGGCTGACGGCCGCGTCGCTGTGCCGCCGAGAGTACGGATGAAGGTCATCCAAGGCATGCCGGGGACGATCGGCGGTCTTAGCTTGCGGTTTTTTCAGTTTGCGTACGCCGCCGTCTCACTCGTTGTCATGGCTTCCACGAACGACTTCCCGTCCGTTACTGCCTTCTGGTAATCTTCTCGATCCGTTTCGTTCATAGATTTTTCGCGATCTTATTGCTTAATGAGTTTTTTAATGAGTTTTACATTTTGTTAGTTAAATTAATACATGATCGATTTGTGATAGTTGAAATACGTTGCCTATTGTTACTTTTTGCTACTGAATTTCGATATCAAGTTGGAGATCGTGGAATCTGTGATGCAATCTATTTGGATGTTATGATATATTGTGTTTCATTGATGGATTTTCATGATCTTATTGCTTAATGCCTTTCTTCAAAATTTTGTTAGTTGTAGTTGCACTATGTTGCGGATGTTACTTTTTGCACTGAATTTCAATATCAAGTTGGAGATCGAATCCTTGCTGCAATTAATTTGATCTTGTGACAGTAAATTTTGATACTATGAGTATGATACATCCTTTTTGATTGAATGGTAGAGAAGCCAGTAGAATACAGTATTTTAAAATTTGAATCACTTGTGGTGGTGATTTGTTTATGAAGATTCTAATCAAGAGGCTGCTATGAATGTTATTGGATTTGACTTGTGCGATTATCAGATCTAGAACTAACATAATATCATGATTATGGTGATGATTGATTGATAAATTATAAATCTAGGGGAAGACATAAACTTTGGAAAATCCTAAAGTTATTATTGTGTCCAATTAAGATGAAGAGATTGTCATCTAGTACTCTTGTGAATCCATGAATCTGATGCAGTGATGCTAGAGGTAGTGGATATCTGATTGTTAAGGTTCGTCGAAAAGACGATTGCTATAGATATACATATACCATGGGAAACATAATATCAAGATTATGGTGATAATTGATTAATAATCATAAATCTAGTAGGGTAAGGCATAAATTTTTGAAAATAATTGGTTATTAACTTATTATTGTGTCAAATTAAGATGAAGGAGATTGTGATCTAATACTCTTGTGAATCCCTAAATCTGATATGCTAGAGGTAGAGGATATCTGATTGTTAAGGTCCGTCGAATAAAAACGATTGCTATAGATATACATATACCAAGGGCAAAGTAATATCAAGATTTTGGTGATAATTGACTGATAAATCATAACTCTAGTAGGGGAAGACATAAACTTTTGAAAATCATTAGTTATTATTGTGTCCAATTAAGATGAAGGAAATTGTCATCTCTTGCTCTTGTGAATCCCTAAATTTGATATGCTAGAGGTAGAGGATATCTAACTGTTAAGGTTCATTGAACAAAAACGATTTCTATAGATATACATAAACCAAGGGCAGACCGGGTTTAGATATACCAACCTATAAATATTCTGCACACTACTTTCTATTCCTGCAAGCTTCGTTTATTGTTAAGATTGAAATAAGTTGTTGAGATCTTTTAATTGGTTGACATCCCAGCTACCTTGTTGCTGCTGTTGCCCTTCAGAGTTTGTGGAGCCTATCACTTGGTATTCTCGATATTCATGCCCTTTTGGTTGGCCGAACGTTGCAGAATTATAGAGTTGTTAGTCTCTTTTCCATTGGTGACGGGGTAAGATTTACCGTTATTGCTACTTCTACTATTAAGTGAGCTTGATCATTATAAGTCATTTACAGTAACCTATATATGCTTCGAATAGCTCCCATGAATTCATAAAAATAATAAATACTACATCCAAGGCGATATCATGTCTAGTTTATGATTAACCCATAGGAGAAGTCAAAATGTCAGATTAAGTATTCCTGCTTTATTTCGTCTTAATAAAACGATTTAGGATGTTTTATATATTTGATAATCTAAATACACTTCAGATGACTTTGGACTCATGTGTTCTTTTTGTCAAATTAGTTAAATCTTTTACATTTTAAATCATATGTATAATTTGATATATCCCCTCCAAACATGAATAATTCATAATATGATAATATCATATATACCTATTTTCAAATTTATGACCTTGGTTTTAACTTTTAACTCACAAGTCACAACGGGTGATGCGGTGTTGAGAGGGCATTGCAACTCTTGATCCAAGGCGATTCCATCATACCTTTTCGATTTGGGCATTTTGTTGGACCTTTACGATTGGGTGGGTCGGCTAACGGCTTACAGAAGTACCAACAAAAGTGACCTTACCGAAAAGTTAATCTTACCTCGTGGGTTGGACCTTTTCATATGGGCACCGGGTCGGACCTTTACAACTGGCTGGGTTGGCTACAAGAAGTACCAACAAAAATTTACTTTACCAAAAGGTTACCCTCGCTTAAAACTTGCATTAGGATACAAGAGTTAGGAGTGTAAATCGAGAGAAGGTTATAATGGTCATATTACAAGTTGCATTTAATAAAACAGGAAGTATGAAATTCCAAGTATTTTGAAAGAGTATATATGATTTCAATTTGTTTGGTTGGATAAAAATGTTATGTTTTCTAAATTTGAAACCGATGTTTAAATTGCAGGTGACATCAACTCTTACATTTGCGGCAGCATGTGCATCTGCTGGTATTACAGTTCTTATCGGTAACGATCTCGGTCTGTGTTCTCAAAATCACTGCAAGCAGTTCGAGACTGCTACTGCTATGGCTTTCCTTAGCTGGTTTACTGCATTACCCTCGTTTCTTCTCAACTTTTGGTCGCTATCATCCCGTTAACCACGAAATAAAACCGCCATTTTAAAACACTGCTTTTTGCCATCATCCCGCTGTTCATGTTTCTGTGTAGTTTTTGTTTTCTTATGTTCGTGTGGCGTTATTGGTCTTGTTAAAGAAAGAAACACATGGATGTCATGAGCTCCTTAATGTATATAGGCCTGTTTAGTTGTTGATTTAAATCCAATACTAAATTCAGAAAATTTTATGTTGTTTTATTTTAATCGATATATAACACAGGGCCGTGTAGCTAAGTGGACTGCTTGAAGACCGGACCTGATAGAACCGAAAATGGTGAGGTTTTAGACCTAGACCGGGCCGCCTGTAAGTGGTTTCTATGTAAAAATGGCTAAAGGCCTAAAGTAGTCATTTTTATACCTATCCTGTTATCATAGAATAATTTCATGTAGATATGAGATGCATGAATCTGTAGTCGCTTATTTATTGAGCAATTTTTTGTCACAATAGTACATGAACTATACACAAGTATAAATGGTAGAAACTTGAATCAGGTGTACGAAATGGTTTTTAAGAAATACGTAAATTGGGTATTTGATTCTGATATATATAATATATATCATCATGAAATATGAGATTCATAATAACCCGTGTACTACACGGGTTGAATAAAGTTTGAAATGATAACTTCAAAAGTTAATAAGAGAATAATAAGAGAATTAAAAATTTATTAATTTTGTAAAGTTTAAAATTATTGAATTTTTATTGATTTTGAAAAAAAAGTAGTTTGAATTTTTTTTTTTAAATTTGGTATTTTGACATGATTATATTCAATAATTAAGGTATATATTGAAGTTACTTTTGGTGATGTTAAGTGAAAAAATTTTAGGTGGACACTCTAGAAAGAAGTCATGTAGCATTCGAGTTTACATTAAATAAAGCAAACAAAAGGTTTAAAGCAAACAAAAGATGATTAACTACTTGGTTTTTTAACCTTTAGAGAATGAGGTGTGAATGCTTTATAGAAACATAAATAAGATAGATTGTAGTTAAAAAAACAAACAAACAAACAAAATTAAAGTGACTTTAGATTTCTATGAATTAGCCAACGTTTAAATAACTTGATAAATACATTAACATGAGTACATGACTATACTGTATGTTAGTAATGTCGGGGTAAAAAATACATTAAAAATTAAATTAGGGACATGTCGTTTCGAGGTTGACAAAACCGGACCAGACTAAAAAACAGAGATTCGACTGCTCATCAAACCAAAAATACCATGGTGTAAGTTTGCATCAAGTAGCACGTACATACGAGGTACAAGTGTGATATTTCTTCCTACCGCTATACGACAACATTTATCTATTTATTTCGTGGATTTTGTACCAGATAACCGCTACAACAAAGGAAAAAAGAAACTGAAAAAAACAGAGGCACAATACATTCTGTTATGTTAGGGAGAGAGATAATCACCATGAAAAAGGGCTTGCTCCCAACAAAAATATTTCATTTTCCACATCTTTCACCCACTGGCACACGCGGTTGCATATCCGTATAGCCGTGGCCTACAAAAATGAACTCACCAAGCTTCAGTTGCAAAACGTAATATCAACAATATCATACTTACAGATCAAAATATTAATATTGAATATACTTATTCAAATACTTAAAATTCATTCATTTTAAAAAAGTTTATAATATCACCATTATACTATACCCTTCTTATTGGGCTTACATTCCAAACTTAGGGTGAGAGAGTCCATCTTTCTCATCTCTCCTAAGGTCACATTAGATTTTTTCTACCACAATCCTAACCCTAGCCCTCGCAACCCAGCCTCCCATCGCTAACCCATTTTTAATTATAAAAATAATATAATATAATATATAGTATAGTATATATACAAATATGTTGGGGGCGAGCTTCAGCATGGATAACCCGTCACAGGGATATGACTGTCATGGGGACCTATCCCGATTGAAAACTTACAAAGAGGGCTCTATTTGAGATGGGCAAATCTCCATATAAAGTTCCGATACTAGATTAAAAAACACTTAATCCCCCAAATGAAAAGCAAAAACTCTATTTCTAGACCTGCACTACCAGCTAAAAAACTGTAAGTAACCGCCCAAGAACCACCGACTCTCCTACTAATATGTCCTATTAATTTGTAACTGAGTTGACCGGGTCATGGGTTATTCTTTTGATCCAAATCTGATGTGGACCTAGGTTCACATCAGTATATTTGATATTATGATTTTTATTACGACACTATACCAAGTTTTGAGGGAATATATTAAATTATCCCTTGGAAAAAAGTTAACCTTATCTGCAAGAGGATCAAAAGCTGCATAAAGTTCAAAATCCTGTGTAACCCAGCACAGTAAAACTGCAAGAGCAATAAAATAACTGTAATTTTAGTTACAGCCAACATTAATCAAGAAATACTTTCTCTAAAACTAGAAAAGGATCTTGGTTTTAAAAAGCACCAGGAATTGGCGCTTTGGTCCTCAAATTCGAGACGTGAGACGAGAGCTTCAAGGCGGTGTACAACATATTATGGTTTATGTACAACCAAAAGCTGCATCTCTTTTACATATTAGCCTTTTTATCAAGTAAATCACTCATAATCTTTCACCTCTTTCGTCTTTTTACGAACCAAAATTTAGACCAACTTTGGCAGGATGTGTATCAGGCACCGCCCCACAACCCATTTCTCAGATCGTCTCACGCCTCAGGCTTGCTTTCAAAAACCAAGAAATGTATACTGCAAATATTAAAAAGGAATATTTTACCATAATTTTCATCCCTTCTGAACTGAGTTTTATGAGGGCCTACCCCTTTATCATGCATGGAAGCATAAAGTCTCTGGTATGCTCTATACAATCTGCAAAAAAAAAAATGAAAATATAATCAAGATACCGCCAAATTTAGCTAAAAGAAAAGATAAATGAGAACCTTTTCTGTTGTTGGCGCCCACTGATTGGAGATGCAAACTCAGAAGATATATATTGATCGAGATAAATACTGCGATAAATGAAGTGCAAAAGTCCAGCTGGACCACCTATACCCGTAACCGTCTCAGATGGCCTTCTTTGATTTAAATGGAATAAAGATCCGGAACGAGCAGATGGATCAACAGGCAGATGGTCAATGCGCAAGACACCTTCTGACATGGATCTTTGAACTTCATTTAGAACATTTGACTTTGAAAGGACCGTTTCAATTCGTATCCTATGAATAATAGTTTAAATCACACTTAAAAATCAAAATAATGGCACCAACTCTCAAAGAGGTGAGTCGCTCTCCCAATTCATAAATAACAACTCAATTTACCATTAAATATAATGGGTTAGGTTCAAATGAGAACTTTTTGTTTGGAGAACTTTTGAGAACTAAATCTCAATCACAAATTTCAGGGGGGACCACTACAATTCATGGGAGGGGGGATACATGTAAATAAACTTGTGGCTCAAATTAGTTCTTTTTAGTTCTCAAATCAAATTGGTTCTCAAATGATCCTCTCCCTAAATATAATAAATTCAATAATTTATAATCACTAATGACCTATTTATAATTAAGAAGAAAGAATCGAATCTTGAGATAACTCTAATTCCTATCTAAAATATAACTATATCTAGTAAATAATAAAGCATATCAACCGAGTGATAAAATGTATTCATCAAACATAATCATATTAAACCTGCCAGCTTATCACTACATCCACCCAATTTAACCCCTTAATCAAATCATTCTATTTGCCACCTCTTAACCTTTTTTAGATTAAAAAAAAACAAAGAAACACATGCCTGCATTCTTTAAGATGGAAGAAGGCTTGTGAACTTGCTGTCAGCAATATCAAGTACGTATCGACCTGCAACATACATAATGTAGAATTGACTTCATGTCCTATACAAGTTGTAGATAAATACAAAGTAACAACAAAAAGCATTCTAAACAAATAGCCCATATTTTCAGCTTATTATGAGCAACAGAAATTAACAAGATTCAGTTATGTAAGCATTTAACTTGTGGGAGGATAATTCTCTTATAAGTTGTGATTCACTCACATCAAGATAATGAACATAAGCATATAGAAATGCCATAGGGTTGTATCTTGGCAAACATATTGGTGAGAAAGATTCAGATGTCCTGCACAACAGTTGAATAATTTGCAATGTCAGTTCCATATAAATCCCACATACCTAACATCCATTGTTCTATCTAAAGGTGACAATTTGGACCTGTTTACTTTTAAATGGGTCAATTGGTGTCATATTTATCTCTAATAGATCGAAAGTCACTCATAAGTGTATTTTTTTAATATAAAAATATATATTCTTACTGAAATAATATTGTTTCTTAATCAAATTTAAGTATTTTACACACTAATTATTTTAAAAACATCTGCACTTTTGAAGAAAAAGTAATGCATCCATTAGACCAAGCCTATTTCGACCCATTCAAAATATAACCGTTTTGACATGTTGCACAACGAGCCCGATACTACCATTTTACCACCTCTTAGTTTATTCTACATTGTAGACAGAAAGAAGCAAAACATAGTACTATAGCTGTCTAGTTATAGATTTATAACAACTTGCCTAAAAGATTCAGAGGACATGACGAAGTTAGCCAGTAGAAACATATCATCAGGATGAAGTGATGCTTTCTGCAAGCCTACCAGACTAACAACCTGCATTTTAGCTATAATCTAAGGATGACATACCACAAACTAAAAGAATATAAAATTATTTATTTGTTTGTAAAAGGTATTAAGGTAAAAGTAATGACTGTAAACACCTTATCTTTGCACATCAATATTGCAAAAACGACACCCGTATCAGCAACATCTTGCAAAACAGCACCAGCGGCTTGTCTTGTAGCATAAGCAAGGGGAAGACAAGTGTATGCATGAAGAAAAGTAGCAGGGTTCCTGATACAAATAATTAATCAATTAAAGTCATGGTGAGTTATCTAAAATTATTATTCTTAATGACATTTTTAATATAAAGTGAATCAAAGAAAAGAAAACAAACAGGCTGAAAGAGTGAATGAGAGAAGAAAAAACGGCATCTGTTCCTCCAAGCAAAGGAGTCATGTCGAATTTCGGATTTTTCTCAAAGCATCTATCAACGGATCTTGTAAGAATAAGAATCATCTGCAGTAATGTCAACAGTATAATGATGTAATATTGTTAAGGTACAGAATCCAATTTAAACGGACCAAGCAAGTGGCAAACAAACCAAAGGGTTGTAAATAAACTATACCTGACCATAAAGAAGCTCAAGTTGCCCTCGTAGTGATTCATAAGGTTCTTCTGTACAGCTTATGCAAACTAAATAAATTGGTCCTTTAACTAGAAAAACCACCTGGTGTTTTCCTGCCCGAACCAATTTGACACGATCTCCCCTGTGATTAAAAAAACAAACTATTGATAGCTTATTTTATCTAAATAACTATAACTAAAAGTGTTTACAATAGGTGCATATTACATTCTTACGCACCATTTGTGCTTGAAGTGCATAACTATGCCTAATAGGTGCAGGGGCGGAACTAGAAAAAAAGTTTAGGGGGTCCACAAAAATAAATTCTCGAACGTTGATATAAGAGGAAAAAGTTAAAATAACGATGTCATTAGATAGTTACAAACTAACACAAAAGTCGTACATTGTAAAGTTGAATTGTGAAGTTGAGAAACAAAGAATTCTGAATTTTTGATTTCTCTTATTGATTTCTCCCAAGAAAATAAGGTTGGAACTTGGAAAAAAAAATCAAAGAAATCAAGAAGTAGAAGGGGTTGATCATGGAAAAAATATATAAAAATGTTTGTAAAGGACATGATTAGAACCTACACCTATCTAAAGAGAATCGGAGAGTCCGACCATTGAGACCGAATGGATTTTCTCTTTTTTTTTTTCAAGATATATATATCTATTTAGCCCCTTGAAAAAAAAATTATTGAAAAGATGAGGAAAGGGAGGAATCGAACCTGCGACTGTTTGAAGAAGAACGTAGGCGCCGACAATTGAGGACAAACACATTTTATGTTAAATCTTAGTTCAATATTTATATATCAATTCAGTCCCTTGAAAAAAATGTATGGAAAAGGTTGGGAAGGGGTGGATTCGAACCTGCCCCTCTTTAGAGAAGAACGCGGACTCCGGCCATTGAGACAAAAGACGTTTTAGCTTTATTGTTTGTTCATAATATATATATATTTATTAACTGTGTCACACACAAATATAACTTTTTTATAAAGAAATTTATAATTTCAGGTGGTGCACGGGGACCCTCTGGTCCCAAGCCAGTTTCGCCCCTGAATAGGTGTATTTAGATTAATCTATGACTTCTTTATTATGTTTCTTGGATTTAATTCTAGTTCGTGTGATTTGTTTCCAATGCATATTATATATTTTCTCTTCAACTCCCTTTAAACTATACGCATTATTGATTACTACTGTAAGACAGTATCACTGCGATTCAACCATTAATGTTAAATCCAATTAGTTTAAGAAGTAACAGCAATCAGGTGTTCCTCTAATTTCTTCATCTAATTAGAAGTTTATACTGTAGATCCTAATTAGTTCTCAGAACCAGTTAAACAGCTGTCATAATCAGTTGTTCCCTATTATTTTTGCTCATTTCAATTTCGGTGCCATTGTCAGGGAACTGATGTTCTTATCGCCTTCGTTTCTCTAATACAATACTGATAACCCCAAAAAGGTTTTCCACTGATTTTTTTCATGCGCAAAGATTTATAAAGATACACAAGATATTACATTTTTGCATTTATTACTTTTAGTCCTACTTTAGATGTTGATTTTGTTCTAGTACTTTTTGCGGTTCTTGAGTACACAGTGTATGCAAAAACAGTTTTCCAAGAGCTAAACACCTCTTCTGTTAAAAAATCGAGAAAGCTGCAATTAAATCGGTATTCATACGCAAGTCGCGTGGGAGGACTAAGGATGATGTGAGATTACATTAATTCAATTTCTACTTGGAAGGAAAAATAAACAGTGGTTTGCATCGCTCCACACCTCCACCTACAAAGAATCACACTGATACAGATCTAGAGAACCCGTCCGCCCGACCCGTGTCCGGAAATCCGAGACCCGTTTCTATGGCGTTTAGGATTTTAATTTATATTTATTTTTAAATATGTATATCTTTTATTTAAAAAGTATTATTTTATTAGTATTTGGTTTCCTAGATGGTTTAGGTTTCCTTTTATTATTTTGGCTATTTAAAGAACTTATTTGTAATCTTTTTGGGAGGTTGATTTGAATAAAAGTTTAAGTTTACTTTGGAGGTTTATCCAAGTGTTTTCTAGAGCCGGTATTTGGCGTCTAGGGTTTTTTTCTTGACATAGTTCAAGGTTTTCTATCCGCTTCCGCTATCAAGTGGCATCAGAGCCATGGATCGGAGGAACCACCGTGATCATCGACGTAGATTCGCCGCCGGAGGCAACGACGACTATCACCGTGACCCCCGATATGTAGAAGAAATCAAGAGTTTTCAACAACGTGTTTGTGAACTCGAGTTGTGTCCGGTATATGAAGAACCCCGATATGATGATGACGGGATTAAACCCGACGTGAAAGAGTGTTTGCGAATACAAAAGTTTCTTGGCTGGATTACAAGTCAAGGTGACGAACTTGTAGAAATGGATACCGGTACGCCTAAGTCTTCAATGGTTTCTTTAGGTCCATCACGATCATTGGATTTGAGTGTTGATCGAGGTTCTAATGGGATAATAGTTGTCGGGGTGGAAGATTGTAGTGGCGGTGGTGGGATCCAACTCTATGATGACGTTACAAAAAATGGTATAAAACAAGTTTCTACAATTTTGGTTGAATTCCTTTTAGGTAGCCGTGAATTTTGGAGGTTTCGTGAACAATTGGAATTAAATTGGGTTGCAAAAGGAAGAAACAATCTGGGAGGTTCCGTAGCATTTGGTGCAAGGGTAAAATGCAATTTGAAAAATCCTAAAAAAATGGGGTTTCGAACTTTTGGGATAAATTTTGTGGATAAATATTGGAAAAATCTTGGTTATAATTATTTAAGTTATGGTGTCAAAAATATCCATTCGTCTTGTCGAGTATGGTTTGTCGTTACAAGTAAGTTTAAGGAAAAAATAGTTGATCTTTTTGAGAGGGAGAAGGATGGGGGACAACCGGTAACCCAATAGACCCGGGACCTGCCTCTCAGAATGATGTTTATTTAAAGAAGGCCGAGGTGAAACGAGGAGACAAAGTCGAAGAGTCGGTCGTAACGCCACTAAAGAACAGTCGCAAAGATATTCCGTTTGATCCTGGTGGTTTGGCACTGGATGTTAAAACTCGAGGACGAGTTTTTCGAAGAGGGGGAGTATGATACAGATCTAGAGAACCCGTCCGCCCGACCCGTGTCCGGAAATCCGAGACCCGTTTCTATGGCGTTTAGGATTTTAATTTATCTTTATTTTTAAATAAGTATATCTTTTATTTAAAAAGTATTATTTTATTAGTATTTGGTTTCCTAGATGGTTTAGGTTTCCTTTTATTATTTTGGCTATTTAAAGAACTTATTTGTAATCTTTTTGGGAGGTTGATTTGAATAAAAGTTTAAGTTTACTTTGGAGGTTTATCCAAGTGTTTTCTAGAGCCGGTATTTGGCGTCTAGGGTTTTTTCTTGACATAGTTCAAGGTTTTCTATCCGCTTCCGCTATCACACACTAAGGGAGGGAATGTAAACGACTTTTTATTGATTATTATGTTATTAGTAAAACTACTGATGTGTGGAAAGCTTATTGGTTAATAATATGGCAAGAATAAAATTACTCGGGCAGTAAACGAGACAACAAAACTTGCAAAGCAAACAATACATATTGAACGACCCGGATATCTTCAAAAAAGGCGCAAGTCAAATCATCCAATGAGATCACAAACAAGCCGACCGATCTAATAGCATACAACAATTCCTATGGGTTTGTATGTGTGTGGTGGGGGGCACTTTAAGGGTTAGGGAGAGAAGACATCAATGTGGTTTCTTATGGTGTATCGTCCTTAAGGAGCATGGCTCAAAAGACATCAAGTCCTTCAATTCGCGTTTCTTAGGTTTTACTTGCTGACTATGTTTCCGCATGTGGGATGTTTACTTAGGTAAAGGATTAGTTGCCCGAGGCCGAGGCACAACACCAATTTAGAAATCTATAGGACAAAATAAGAACAAATTAGAAGATATGTTTATGGTGGCATCTTGGAGATGCCATGTTTGTTCATTTATGTTTATTCATGTTCATTTGTGTTCGCTTATATTTGTGCAGTGTGTTAGATTATGTCCATTTACGTTCATGAACTATTCATTTAGATTTTTCATGAACAAACACAAACATCATTTTCTTAATAAACGAACTGACATGAACATAAAAAATTTGTTTCTTAATGTTCGTGTTCAGTTAAAGTTAAATAAACACGAACATGCCCATGTTCATGTTCGTTCGGTTCGTTTACAGGCCTACTTTAAACGTCTCATTTCTCTAGTGTTGGCACGCGCCCCTTTAGCATTCTCGGAATATAACTCTTACTCGACCATGTTTAAAGACTAAATCGCCTTCCAATCTCATGCTAAGAAAAGGCTCCAAACCCTATATAGCTCCAACTACTCTTTATTACACCTCGGCTTCCTAAATGTGACTTAAAGCCACAACCCTTTTTCAAAATGCTACTCTAAGAACCTCCTTATGAAATCCAAGTGAATACTTCTTTGGTTTGGTGTGAGTTTGCGCCTAATCCTGAACTTAATAGCTAAAGTGGTGTGTCGTATTCACCAAAAGGACATGAGTTGCTTGTTGTCTTGTATTTTCTCTTGTGTTTTTACATATCTGAGTGACTAAGGGGCTGTTTGAGAAATGCCCCTTACCCAGATAGCTCGGACAGAGTAAGAGGGAAAAAAAATAAGGAACCGAGACAGAGGTGAAAATAGGCATGGGTAAGAGATGCGACCCGAGTCAGAGGTGTTTTCTGGCTTATCAAACGAGCGGACCTGGTAAGAGCTTATCAAACAGCCCCTAAATGAGAAAATGATGAAAAACTAGTGGACACTAGCGACTAGTCACTAGCCACAGATTCGTTGGCCTAAATTGTGAGTGATTACATTATTTTCTCTAAATTGTAAGTCTTTCAATAAATCAGGTGTTTTCCTTGAAAACATGGTCTAACTAAGTTCATGATCATAGTTAGTACTCTAAACAAATCTTAAATTAATTGTTTTTGTAACTACACATATAACCATTTACTAAATGCATGCCATTTGGTTTATTTTGTTTGAGTCTTTGACTTTGCTTATGCAACGAAACGAGAAAATAAAGTTGCATAGCTAATAGATGCTAACATATTTACCCATTTTCCACGAAGGAAATGATAGCTTGCAAAGTTGCTGAAAATCCTGCTAGCTTGTGCTCATCTCCATATCTAACAATAAATTTAAAACAAAAATAACATATGTATAAGTGTAGAAAAATAAAAATTATACGATTCATGCTATGATACATGCAAACTGAATTGAAGCATATCATACTAACTCAAAAGCAAAATCAAGTCGTGTAAATTAATTTCAAGTAAATGAATACTATCTTTCAAATTGGTAATATATACATATTTTTACTCAAGATTTTAACCAACTTCCAAGGGATTTTGATGTGTCATAGACAATTCCACCAAGGATTCCCTTCATATGCCTTCTCATCATAACGGTTGATGAATCAAAAAAGGTAACTATACCATCTTATCCTCCACTTCTCTCTTTTCCTTTATTATCTTTCTTTTCTCTTCAACTTTAAATTTTACAAGAGATGTTCTTTTTATCCTTTAATAGTTTGAGACAATAATGGATGTTTAAACAAGATGAAATATAATGTTATGTTATTATTATCAGAACTCGTAGAACTCGCCAGATAAAGCAATTAAACTAAGACATCAAAAAGAACAAGGTAAATAACTTGGGCTAATTTCAATACAACTGGGATAGGTTTAACAAACATAAAAGTGTGCATATACTTTCCAGAGAAATTTGAACAGGTTCACAGAAAAGATATTAAAACTAAAATGGGAACCTAATACGAGATAGGATCACAATCTGACAGGTGACAACTACATTCTTCTAAGAAAAATGTCACATATATTAACCCACACTTACCTAGAATATATTGGTTTTCCAGAGTGACTCAAAACAAAGAAATGTTTCTTCCTTTTCCTCCAAGAGACAGAAGCATCATCCTGCACTTTATCCATTATCAGTTGAAATACATTACACAAAACAGTTTTGTACAACACAATCAACATTTCTTATTAAAACAGAGGAATACGTGTACTTTAAAAATTCTAGAGAAATATAAGATAGTCGCCTAAATTAACAAAAATAAAATCCGACACATCCCCACGTTGATGATAAAAGGTTAGTTAGGCCACTGAAGAAAAATTCTTAAAGCTAAATTCACATACAAGAAATTCACAGAAAGCTTACATAAAGAAGAATAGTGTATCTGACTACTCGGAAAAGATGTTGTCAGTTTTCATAACCTCATCATCTAACTGAGAAAAATCAAACGAATGGATGCATCATGCTTTTCATAATTGTTAACTATCAATGAATTTAGACCCTTCAAGAACTCGAATGTGTGTATAAGCCCACTGAAAGAGAAGAGATTGCTTTAATTATCTAGTAAAAGGTGTTATATTTTTCGTATGACTAGCAGTAACCTTTTACCAAATGTAAATTTTACCATACTAACAATGTTATTCAGTCCACATTTGACTTCACACCCACAAATTTCATGATGCTATGGTGAATTCACCAGAAAAAACATGCCTCTAACTAATCTAATGGTAACTTCTCTTTCACAGCCAATGGACTTCTTGCTCAGAAATGTTCACAACTAATATGAAAACCACACTTTAATACCTAATAAACCCAACATTAAACTCCAAAAAAAAAATTATCAGTTTGGTAACAACTGTGTTTTCTTTCTTTGTTTACAACTTTTGGTGATGAAAAGTGAAAACAAAGTTGTGATTGTGTTTGTCAACAATGTAGCCCAATTAAGAAGGCTACTTCTTTTCAATAAATAAGATGAAATATTAAAAATCGGTGATATAATTTCCGCTTTCATTAGAATTGATCCTCAACTGCACAAAAGTCACATTGCTTTTGTTTTCTTCCCAGCTTATAATACTTTACAGGGAACGTTAATTCAAACTGTTGAATAACAGTTGGCATTATTTTGCTTTATGGAAATCTCTGTTTTCCCGAAACAAGCATTGTCCAAACCGATGTTTCGTACTCACAGTCCTACCTTTAGATGATTGCTATTTGCTAGTTGCTAGGTGCTAACTATAGTTAAAAAATGGTTTGATTTTGAAGGGGCAAGCATGATAGTTAAGCAGCTGATAGCTCGTTTTTCACTAAATTTGGCTGAAACAAGTAACTAAATTCTAAAATTCAAGAGAAACAAAAAACCTGCATGCAGTAAGAAATTAAGAATACCTCATCAGCATGCCGTTTCCCACGAATCCACTGCGCTTCAGAAGAATCCAGAACCACAGCTCCATCATCACCCATGGAAGAACCGTTATCCCGAACCTCCCGTACAACATCAATTCCAGAACCACTAGTTACACTCCCGCTACTCCCCCTCTCACCAGCATAACCACTGCTACTAGGGCTTGCCAGTCCCCCATCCACTTCCGCCTCCACCTCCACCTCCAGATTGCTCGTCCACAGTCCCGATCTCCTCGAAGAACTACTCTCACCGATCGAATTCATCGCAGTTTCACTCAACGATTCAGATTCGTGATGGTGATCATCAGACGGTGCTGTTCTCTCGTCGATTGGAGTGTTGAATGAGATCGATGACAACTGATTCTCGATCGCGTCTAGAGAGTTATCGATCGAATTGGCGTTAACGGCAGTTTTAGGTTTTTGGCCGGCCGATTCCTCTTCTTCTTCGTCGGATGACGGTGATTGAGAGCTTAAATCGGACGCCATTGGCGATGAAACCTAGCAAATTGAGAATTAAGAGCGAGAAATTCAGGAGTAGAAGTTAGAACAGATAGTTAGGGTTTTGAGTTTCGAAATGGTGAAAGTAAACGGGCGAGTGTGTGACCAGTAGTTTTGTTCTTCCCCCTGTAGAAAAAAGAACAAGTGAACAAGAAAAAGTGGAAATGTGATATGGATCGGGTTTGTAAGGCCCAATTGAAGTGGGCTGGCCCATTACTATATTAAGGCCCATATAACCTATCTTCTACTCTTCAAGCCCATGAATGGAGGTGCTCAAACCGGGTACAAACTAAACGGATCGGGTTGGTCAAGTTCGGTTTTTGTGGAATTGGCTCGGGTTTAAAATAGGTTGTGCGGTTCCAACCCCATATTTTGACCGGTTCACGTTGCGAAATTTTACTTAACGGTGTTAGTGGTCATTTAACGTCGGTCTAAATAAAATTTAATACCTTTAAAATTTGGTTTATTGTAGGGAATAAATGAAATACAGATTAATATCGGCCAATAGGCAATAACTGAGATTATTATAATTCAATATTTCTATTTCAAACCTTATAAATTGCAAATAAATCCAACACCCCGAACCCTAAACTTTAACCCCGAAATTCATTTGCTCGCTAATGGGGCGTCAAGCCTCAAAATCTTTGGCATCATCGTGTTTAGGAGTTATTGCTCCTTCTTTTGTTTTTTTTTTTTTTGTTTTTTTGGGTGTTGACGCATGTTTCAAAGGGTTACATGTCGGTCATTTCTCTCTCACACATATACCTTTTTTTCTAAAACATTTCGTCATTTATGTGTGTTAAACCTAGGACTTTTCTCTTGCAAACATATATATTTTCTCTCTCAATTTTTCACCGCTTCATCTTCATCGGCTCTTTCTCTGATATTGTCTACCATGCTAATCTCTATTTCTCTCTGTCGTCTACCATGTTGATGAGATATTTTGTCAATCTACCACTACCAATTAGGGTTTGTAATAAGAAACCCATTTTCACACTATGATGCAGAAGTGTAGATCAGTATTTGTTGTGTTTTCTTTCGTTTTTCTGCTAGCGATGAATTAGGTCTTTTTCAGTTTCTGTTCTTTAAAACTGCCTAATCTTAGAGTGCCATGACGATTTAGGGTTTGTAAACCCCCCCCCCCTCCCCCCAAAAAAAAATTTTGCGAGAGGCCGTGATGAAAGAGTAATATATACGTGTTATTTTGAAAGAATGCATGATTCTCTACTTTTTTACGAGGCAATGATTTGTAGGCATAGCGGATTTTTTATCTATTTGTTCCATCATGAAGTCTCTCTTGACTGTTTTCACTTTCAATTGTTTGTGTCTTGAAAATGTTTTTTTTTAATGGCTTCCACATGGTAACTTGCATTTTCAAAAAAATTGCTAAGTAATCCTCGTATCTAAGTATAAAATAAACATTTGTCTAATAATCCTCGTATATCACGTATAAATTAAACATATGTATTTTTATATGATTTAGAAGAATCACTATATGATTTAGTTAAGTAAACTTATTTCATTGATTGTTTCTTTGGCATGTTGAATCCATCAAAGTTACAAATAAGCCGAATCCATCAATTCACAAGACATTGATTATTATTAGCTATTAATTTTGTTATTATTAATAAGCCATTTTTATAATCAACCATGGTGTTGTTTGTTTGCTTTCATATCATCTATCCAATAATTTAGTCACTAAAACGTTGTTTAGAAAAATATTTGTTTTTGATTTGGATTGGTACTAGTTGATTCGTTCTATTATCTTTATATTTCCATCATTCACAAAAAAAAAAAAAAAAAAAGAAAACTCAAGGTTTTAAAATTTATATTGACTAGTTTCATCAATTACTGTATGGTTTTAGTTTGGTTTAGTTCATGAGTTATGGAATATGGACCGATTTCACTTCAAGTCGTTGTCTTTGTTAAATCGGTAATCAGGGTTTATGTTAGAGACCAAACAGAAACATCAACTTAAAAAACTAGTCAGATGTGTAAAAAAAATCATTTCATCTATTAACCTCGTATCTTATAATGAGATTAATCCGTAACAAATTTATGATTGAGCCTGATATAATTGAAGCTGACCTGTTGTCGCTATCAATAAGTTTTTTTAAGAGGAGAGAAACAAAAAGCATAAAAGGACATATAACACAGAAATCATATTTTATAAAATTACAATATTATAATTTCAGCCTTTCTCTTTATAAAATTCTATTTTCAAAACAGTTTATCAGATTTTCTTTTTATTTGCCTTTTGTTTTAATTCTTTGACATAGTCTACAATCTATATCTTTCAAAATATTAGACTAATTACAATTGATTCGATCTAGCCGGTCACCAAAATATGGTCCATAATATGATTTGATTAAAGTCACGGATATAAGGTTGAGCTCCAAAAAAGATAGGTTTTGATGTTTATGATTTCAAATTTGCAACATGTCTTGAGTTTAAAAGTAATTTTTGCGTTAACTATTTATGTTAAATAAATTTAGACAAAACGACGAAATATTTACCAACGATCACATTTTGTACATCATTGTACTTCAGAGTATTCACAAAACATTTCTCATTCTACACTCCATCCTTAAAAGATACATAAGGTTTTTTTTCTTTAAATTGTTAGTGCATCTCATTCCCCTTCCCATACAATAAACTCACATATTTTGAAAAAATCAACCCCCCTCCCCCTATTTGACGTGTACTATTCACCTTAATATATGGAATAGAGAAGTACTATTTAATTGAATAGAGGTAAATATGGAAAATTGGTGTGAGGGGTTTTAGAATATAATATATAAATTCAGATAATGGAGTCTTTTATTTAAATTAAAGGGATGAGTTAGAACCGGATGAGGCTGAAGATTGGACCGTAATAATTTTAAGTGGTATTATGGCACATTCTCCAAATGGGACGCCTTTAGGTTGTTTAAGTAGGTTGGGTGACATATCGGCCATAGGAGTACTCCAGGATATAAACCAGGGCAACAAAGCGGAGCATACGACGATGCCGCCCGTTTTCATTTCATGGAAGTCCCCGGCAGAGGAAAGGGTTGTAGGTGATGGCGCGTTTTGCTTCTTATCTAGAGAGGGGCGTTGAAATCCTTTCTGCATGACAACTAGTATAGATGAAGAAAGGCGGACCGCTTGAACGGGACCTATTCTCTTAATAGGCTGCAAAGCGGAATAGAAAAGCACGGACGAGCCACATTGAATCGAAAACATTCAGAATGAAATCTCCATCTCCATCTCTATTATTTAACTAAATATTAGAAACAAAAAACATTTGGACCAATGATATGAGGGTGATGGTTAAATCTTGGAAATATGGAGGTCTCAAATTCAAACTTGACTCAAGAAGGTTTTTCCAAGTGATGGGTTTTCTCCTTGATGATGTTCCTGGTTGAGTTAAGCCTAAAATGAAAAATCCAGTATGGACGGTTAGAATCTCGTCACAAGACTAACTCAAATATTTAAGATTTAAAGATACTTTCAAATACCATTAAAAAAACTAAATATCACAGTTTTTTTAAGTTCTTATTAAATTTTATTTAACCTACCACATACCATTCTTCATTATCATTTTTATCTCTCACACAAACAAGTATTTTATTATCTTTTCTTTTTGATAAACACTCGTAAAGGTTTTATTCATTATACATCTTAAAGGTTTTATTCACTATACATCTTAAAGTCATTAAGCTCCTAAATTATACATTCTAAAATCCTTAGGCTATGTGTAATGGTCATGCCCTTTCAAGCCCCACCCAAGGGCATGATCCGCCATGTGGACAGTGACGTGGCAAGTGGGCTTGAAAGGAAAATGGTAGTAATGATCAAGCCCCTTTCAAGCCCCTTGCAATAATTACCCTATTATTATTCTTTTCAATTTAAATAAAATGAAATCTAATAAAATAAATAAAAAGTTCATTAATTACCTAAATATAATATATCATCTTTTAAATAGTGATGTTTTACCTTTTTAATTTTTGACACAAAGAAGTTTCAATCTAGCCCTTGATTAGTTTCTTTTTTTCATTCGGACCACATTACACTACATAACATTTCTAAACTTTTGGTACCACCCTTGAAGCACAATGTACCTATCTGATGCATATGTTACAATAAATGAAGCTGAATGTACAAATCTCACGTCTCACTTCTTCTCATTTGAACGGATGCTTAAAGTGCTTTACACGTGTTCCTATTTTATTGGACTCCTACTCACGTTCGTTTTTTTCTCAACTACAGTTGATGAAGGACGAATAGCAGATTTACAGATCCGTTGTACGTAGCGGTATGGTTTGCGTCCCTTATCTTCACATGATGGGTTTCCTCAATTCATTCATCTCTCATCGTTTGGAAAGCAAGGCCAGTTCTTCCCTCTTTGCTCCCTCAAATTATTTTTGTTTTTGCTGCCGATTGGCTGTTTGGGTATGGAATTGGTGTTTCGTTTGTAGATTATTGGAGTTTCATTTGTATATAAATGAGTTCTTTCAGTTTTCTGTTTTAATTTCTGTCTCGAATGGATGTTTCTATGGCGGATTGTACCTGTAAGTCGTATATGATTCATGTTTGAGGTTTATGGTTTGTCTCTGTGTGTTTTGGGTCATCTACCTGTTATATGTTATTTTTGGTTGTCTGCATATTATCAGTTAAAAAATTCTATAACATTTAACTCCGTTGTGTTTTCCTTTGGAAAATATGCAATCCTATGTCATTTGTTGGCTCTCTTTGTTATTGCACACCACCTGTTTGTGTATTGGTTTGTTTCAAGAGTCTTTACAAACACCAGACCAAATTCATTGTTGTTTTCTTTTCATGCTTTATAGTATAATGGCTTCAAACCTTTGTTTTTTGTAACACGTTTTTTGGGCTTGGCCATGGGTTGTATGCTTTCAGAATTTCATGGCTGATGAGACTGTGATTTGTTTACAGGTTGTGTCAAGCACATCTTTCCACTACCTGTTGGTGAGTTTGGTTTGAAAAAATTGCTCTAAATAGTGATCTATGGTTACACATCTGTTCATATATATTTCATAAGCACAATCTTTGAGATGTCTCTTTCGTAACACTATCAACATATTGATTGAGGATTTTAATAGTTTAATTTTGTTTTTTAAAGTGTTTTTAGGAACAGGGAGCATCAACAGATTCTTTAAGGGTTTTGAATTGTCTAATTTTGGTTTTCACAACTTAGGTTTCACTCTCATATAGAATAGAACTTTCGAACGACGGTGAAATTGCTGATGAAGGTGTTCAAGTAGATTTTTTGGGTCCACTTTTTACTTGAAATTCTTTGGAATTCATTGGAAGTATTTTCTTATTTTCATTCATAATTCATTGTCTATGTGCATTTGTTGCATAGGTTCAAGGAATGCTTTGTATTGACACCTTTTTATTGTATATATAGATGTTAGTCCGTTGATTTTGCCCCTTTTGCAGGTACGTTTATTTCCTCCCACTTTTGATTCTTTTTTGCTAGATTATGATGCTATTTTCTTCATAAGGTTTGCTCGGATCGTTTGTAGAGTATGAATTTGTAGAGTATGAATTTTTCAGATACCAGAACAATTATAATTGATTTGGTGCCAATACATAAAACTGAGTATAACTAGGTTGTTACTTTCTGTTGTTGATTGTATAACTTTTTAGGGTGAAGAAGATGAGGTAATCAGTGTTCTGTCGCAGAAGCTAGCAAGACTAAGTTCTTGATCATAACCGTTATTTTAAGGTAACCATGTTTAAAATAAGAAAGCTTCAATTCGGTAAACAACAGGCAGCACCACATATGCAACAGCTAAGCTATATTTTGATTTTTATGTCTGCATACTTGGGAACTATTGTCAACCATATGCTATACGCATAAACCAGGACTCCTAATTTTCCTAATTTTACTCATTAAATTTGTTCAACACACCCACATCTGATTATACATTACTATAAGGTATATTTTGATTTTTATGTCTGCATACTTGGTGCCTATTGTCAACCATATGCTATACGCATAAACCGGAACTCCTAATTTCAATCATTACTAAGAATAACCCTCATCACAGGTTAGAGACCAAAAAGGTGTTTAGTCAGTAGGCCAAGGTGATATACATCTTGCATGCTCTTGATATTACTTGAATGCTCTTGATATTACTTGATTACATCAGTACAGGAACTCATTTTGTTTCATTGTGTTCTTTTGTTTATTGATTTTCTATTGAACATTTCTACAGGGGCTGTATTTTGCTACGTCTCATCATCTAGAAAATAGTCAATCGAATCAGTGTAAATCGAACAACAAATTAGAAAGAAATCGAAGAAGAACATACCCGAACAACTGAAAACTAAGGCATGACGAATGATGGATTTGAGGAAAGCAGAAAACTGTGAACAAAATATAAGGAGGAGATGTCTAGGAAAAATAAACCCATATCCTCAAGTACGACGGTGGCAACATACGATCCGCACAAAATCGATAAGAACTGTTGATGATGGCTGGAAAATCCGCTGAAGAAGACATGTTAACCTCTGCCCTCTGGAGGTACGATGAACTGTATCAGCCGGCGCCCCTCCATGTACGATGAAGCGATAAACCAATACCAAAGGTAAAAAATTACCAAAATACCATAGTAATTTTTGTTACATCTGTAAAACTCATCTCATAATGTTCATATTGAAACTATTTTTTTTTATTATACGTATCAATAGTTACAACACGTGTCATGGTAAAAGATTGGGTGCTCGCTTCACGTTTTCTTGCATCATGTACTCTAACTAAACTGTTCTTATTTTATATTTGATGTCAAAGTCCATATTTTTTTATTGTTGTGTAGGTGGTTGTGTTGCCTTTGGTCTCTGCCCCTGCACTTTGAAGGTGTGACTTATTCCCTACAATTTACATTTATATTTTGTGTTGATGAGAGTCACTGTTTCTATTACGGTTTATAAATTTTTGTAACTGTTTTTCGGTGTAGTAATGTTGGGAAAACCTTATGTAATTAGTCCTATTGATTTTTGGTTTCATGTATGCATTTATGTTGATGAAAGTCGGTATGTTGAAAGTCCTAATCTAACCAAAGTAACTTTTGGTTTAATGTATGCATTTATATTGATGAAAATATGTATGTTGAAAGTCCCCTTCTTCGACATGTTTAACTAAACTGTTTTGGCATAATCTTATTTTTAATGTAATTTAACTTTTTATTTTATATTTGATGTCTAAGCCCATATTTTTTTATTGATGTGTAGGTGTTGGATTTGGTGTATGCTCATACACTTTACTTTTGAAGGTGTGACTTATTCCCTACAATTTTAACTTTTTTTTTAATCCAATGTCTGCATGTATATTTATAAGAACCTGCATATTGAAAGCAGATTTGTTGGTGCCTCTAAGTTTATACTCTTTATTATGTAGGTGTTGAATCCTTAAGTATGGTTTTTTGTCCTACTATACACGCTGTAAAGCGTCGGTGTAAAATCCTATTTAGATTAAAATCCTATTTAGATTTAACAGTATGATGTTAAGCCATCACGTTATTAAAAAATGGTGAGGCCGCCGCAACGCGCGGCGGGTCACCCACTAGTATTACTAAAAAAACAAACGACATTTAAAAAAAATACGAAATTAAAAAAAAAAGATCACGGCATTAAAAAAAACAACTAAAGGCCATAGTCCGTCTTGATTCGTTCCCTTAACTTGAGCGCCAAAGCTCGTGCGATTTCGTCATCTTCGGGTATCGGTTGTCTAAGATGGTGGTGTTTGAGCTTGTGGTGTTTGAGCTTGCGGTGGAGGTTGAAAATGCCCTTGAAACGGTTGTTGAAACGGGAGTTGAAACGGTGGTTGAAACGGCCCTTGAAACATCGAACGTGGTTGAAGATTTTGGAATGGGTGTTGTTGCGTGTAACCGGAGAATCCTTGAGGAGGTTGAAGGTTTGCCATCATACTCCACAACTCTTCGTTGGTCGGTGTTTGTTCATTTTCACCGGACCGTGGTGTCGGAGAACGACCGAAAGGTTGCATTTTTTGTGAATAAAATGTGAGAATAGTAGAAGAGTATAGAGGAGGTTGTGTGATTTTTTTTAAAGAAGTTAGATTTATATATATAGGGGTAAGTTTATATTGGTTTAAAATGAAAAAAAAAAATTTAATGTTCAACGGTCAAAAAATGGCCCGTTGAACGGTCATTTTTGACCACTTTCCCCCCCCCCCCCCATTCGGCGTGATAAATCCCACGCCCAGGACCATTTTTCTCTCTTTCGCGCCCCACCGTAGTGGTGGAGGGCGCTAAGGGGGCGCTAAACTCGGTTTCAAGCCCCTATCGAGCCCCATTAGGCTATGTGTAATGGTCATGCCTTTTCAAGCCCCACCCAAGGGCATGATCCACCATGTGGGCAGTGACGTGGCAAGTGGGCTTGAAAGGAAAATGGTAGTAATGGTCAAGCCCCTTTCAAGCCCCTTGCAATAATTACCCTATTATTATTTTTTTCAATTTAAATAAAATGAAATCTAATAAAATAAATAAAAAGTTCATTAATATTACTAAAAAAAACAAACGACATTTAAAAAAAAATATGACATTAAAAAAAAAGATCACGGCATTAAAAAAAACAACTAAAGCCCATAGTCCGTCTTGATTCGTTCCCTTAACTTGAGCGCCAAAGCTCGTGCGATTTCGTCATCTTCGGGTATCGGTTGTCTGAGTGATTCCAAATCCTTTTGCATTTGCCGACGTGTAACACCCCAACCGACGGCGGAATTTACGTCGGGGCGTTAAGATTGTCCAGATGCTCATAACTCTATTTAAGTTGTTATATTTTTAATCATGCCAATTTCATTCAACAACCAAACATAGTCAAAGATAACATCCAACAAAACATAAAGTTCATACATCTCATAATGGTTCTAGTTTTATTTAAAAGGTCTACTAAGTCCCATGCAAATTCCTATGGTGTCGATAATAACATCAAACAGCAACACCTGCAACATGTAGAAAATATGGTCAACTACAAGAGTTGGTGAGTAATCACAGGTTTGAATAAATATATAATTTGAATAAAAGCGATTCATGCGTCAAGTGTAAATATCTAAATCATGATCAACAAGTATGAGTGATGTGCACCAAACCTAGACAAGTAAGGGAGCAATCACCCGGCGCCACACGCGAGACAGGCCAGGTGGGTTGTCAGCCAATAGATCTATCATTGTTGCCACGGCTCGATGGTTAATGGTACACATGCGATTAGAGACTAGCGACTAGCGATTAGAGAATACCACAACAAATAATCCACAAGTATCACATAATCAGAGAATCACACATAGAGCACATAGAATCGCATGTTTGATTAATAAAGCGTTTAGAGATTTTGAATACTGGTACATGTTACACCCCAAAACATTAAAATGAAAGAGGGGCTATGAATACTCACCTCACAGGTGAATCGAGACGGAAGACAAGCGATAGCGATGCGAAATCACGTCCGGGGATCACCTTGACGATAGACCGATGCGAATCCCAAAACAAAATAAATTAATAAAATAATTAACAAGGTCCGACTCACAACTCGATGGTGGTTTACTCTGGTAATAACGTACGGTTTCAATTTGGGTCCATTCCTAGTCTAATCGGTGAGGTCAAAGGGGCTTAATTTGCCTAATTTCATGGAAGTCAAACTTGGTCAAACATAGTCAAACTTGGTCAAACAGAAGTTAATATGGTCAAATATGGTCAAACATAGTCATACATGATCATATATGAAATTCCAAGCTAAACTAACATCAAACATGGTGAAAATTAGGCTAACCAACAAATCTAGTCATAAAAAGTCATAATTATCACGTAATCGGGTAACGGGCTTAGATCTAGTCTTGATGACATTTAAAACAGTAAGTACATCATATGTTATCATGCAAATACTAACTTGGTCAACAAAGAACCTAGATCTAACATCAAACAAGGTGAAAATTAGCATAACCGACGAATCTAGTCATAAAAAGTCATAATTATCACGTAATCGGGTAACGGGCTTAGATCTAGTCTTGATGACATTTAAAACAGTAAATACATCATATGTTATCATGCAAATACTAACTTGGTCAACAAAGAACCTAGATCTAACATCAAACAAGGTGAAAATTAGCATAACCGACGAATCTAGTCATAAAAAGTCATAATTATCACATAATCGGGTAACGGGCTTAGATCTGGTCTTAATGACATTTAAAATAGTAAATACATCACATTTTATTATACAAATACTAACTTGGCCAACAAGGAACCTAGATCTAACATGGTTTTCATGGATCTAGTCATAATAGTCACAAAAACTCAATTTTGATGCACAAATGAGGATCTATCTCTAATCATCATATAATTTTTAGATCTAGACACCTATTATCATAAATTTACAGCCTTGACATAGATCTAATCATACAAAATAGAGATCTAATCATTTCGAGCACAAAAACTACCATTTTGAAGAACAAATTACAAATCTAGTCTTTATTTTGCAAGTAGCACATAGATCTAGTCTAGATCTAACAAAAAGGTACCATCTTGATGACATAATACATGAATATTGTTTTATAAGAGCACTCATGATCAGGTCTAACCATGAACCAACATAAAACTGGAGTTTTGATCCAAACAAACCTAGATCTACAACATATATACATGTATAACCATGGATCTAAGCCAAAAACATCATAAATTTCCAATCTTGGACTCAAAACTCAATAGATCTAGATGGAGAAGGGTTCTAGATCTTAGATCTAGTCAAAGAAGGTAAAAAGATCAGATCTTGGTGAAAAGAGATGAGGAAAACCACTTACCGAAAAGAAAACGACTCGTTCTTCACTTGATTTCACCAAAAATGAGCCTCAAACCTCTAAGATCTTGATCCTCTCTCCCTCTAGCCTTTTTAGGGTTATTAGGAGGTGAAATATGGAGGCTAGAAGGAGAATAAGAGCTTATATAGGCGAGTTTTTAGGGCAAAATCCCGTAGCCACGTTTTTTAAAGGTTCTCGAGTGTCTAGCGTATTGTTTTTGCTCTAATTTCTTCGTTCTAGCTCCGATTTGACCCCCGTTTTTTCCTATATTCCTAATTTTAAACCCTCTATCACATTAACCACATTTAATACACTCAAATTGATATAAAATATGCCTTATAACGATTAACGGTTGATAAAATATCACACAAATTGCCTTTTTGGTCGGTTTTACTGTACGTATCACTTTTAAGCAATTCACCAACGTTTTGCGATCCGATCAAGTGTGTGATGACTCATGATATGGTTTGTGATCATATGACTCATAAACATGATAAAATTGATATCCAAGACTCAAAAACGTGATCTCCCGGTTAAAATCGAAATCGCGCGAGATTTACCAAACTTTCACCGATTGCGTTCTAGACCTTGAATTTCCACCAATCTTTGCTTGTATTTGCTTGTGTGCTTAACTAGTATCACACCCAAGTGTCATACATGCTTAGATTGATCAAACTCCCGGTTAAGACGTAATTAGTGACACGTTCGCGTAAAATCCATAATAAGGACGAATCGACTCAATAAATATAATAACGGTTCAAATCACATTAAGTGAGGTATAAAACATCATAGAAAACACAACTCTTCATTTATTATCGATCACGGGTACGAATACATAGAATCGGGTCGGATCTTACAAATCGGAAAACCCGAAATGTTACACGACGGGTGGCCGCTTTGTCGTGCTCTTTCCTCAAAATTACCAACTCCTTCAGACTCTCGGCAACCTCATCGTCTCTTTCTTTGGTCGCCGTTTCGTAGGTTTGGCGACTTGACGATGACGCCGCTCGTTTCCCCTTTGCGCGGTCCCGACCCATCGTCTTTAAGGTCTCGACATAAACATCGTCCTCTTCATCGGTGTCGTTTAAGTTGATGTCAAAAGTCCGACCGTCCGACCCTAGAGACCCCCCAGCCGCGGATGACGATGTTTTCGATTTTTTAGCGCGCCTTGTTCTTTGCGTCAAGTCGGGTTGATTCCTCCACTTGTCACTATCCCGAAGGATCAACCAACACTTCATGTATTGAAAAACACCTCTTTCCGCTTGGTATTCGACTAGTGCACTAGATTGAATGACCTCGTCATTCTCACCGCTCTTCCAACCCGCACGAATACGGTTGTAAACCGCGCTAAAAAACCAACAACGCTTGTTGATTTCTGTCCACTTTCCGGAAATGGAGTCCGGAGTTCGATATTCGTCCTTCTTGAGCAACTTGTAGAAGTTTTTGCGAATGTTCGACCAAAACATCGTCTTGTCTTGGTGGTTAGCTAGTATTTAAAAAAAACTAGTTTAGTACATAATCACAAAAGTAGAAAAAAAATAGAAAACTTTTATGAAAATAAACTAAAAAAAACGTAAATAAAAAAAAAAAATCGAAATAAGAAAAAAATAAATACAAACCAATGACGGGATCCTCCGATGCCTCGATCCAACATCGACATAGCGCCACCTCCTCCTCCTCGGTCCATGCGTTGATAACTCTCTTCTCACTCGGTTCATTGACAACCTTCTTCTTATGAGACCGTTTCCTCGGGTTTTTTGACCCACCCGTTTGTTGTGTTTCGGGTACCACCTCGCAATCATCTTCTTGTGACGGTGTTTGAGATGGTGGTGTTTGAGCTTGTGGTGTTTGAGCTTGCGGTGGAGGTTGAAAATGCCCTTGAAACGGTTGTTGAAACGGGACTTGAAACGGTGGTTGAAACGGCCCTTGAAACATCGAACGTGGTTGAAGATTTTGAAATGGGTGTTGTTGCGTGTAACCGGAGAATCCTTGAGGAGGTTGAAGGTTTGCCATCATACTCCACAACTCTTCGTTGGTCAGTGTTTGTTCATTTTTCTCCGGACCGTGGTGTCGGAGAACGACCGAAAGGTTGCATTTTTTATGAATAAAATGTGAGAATAGTAGAAGAGTATAGAGGAGGTTGTGTGATTTTTTTTAAAGAAGTTAGATTTATATATATAGGGGTTAGTTTATATTGGTTTAAAATAGAAAAAAAATAAAAAAAATAAAATTTAATGTTCAACGGTCAAAAAATGGCCCGTTTAACGGTCATTTTTGACCACTTTTCCCCCCCCAATTCGGCGTGATAAATCCCACACCCAGGACCATTTTTCTCTCTTTCGCGCCCCACCGTAGTGGTGGAGGGCGCTAAGGGGACGCTAAGGAGGCGCTAAACTCGGTTTCAAGCCCTTATCAAGTCCCATTACACATAGCCTTAATAACTAAACCGTCAGGTGTCAAACATCACAATAAATTCTTTTACCACCATGAGTAGCCTAAAAGAGCGAAATAATATTTTCCTTTTCAGTTTTTGTCTGTTAAAAGAGTAGTTCTTTTTCTTTGATTTTTTTCTTTTTCTTCTCAGGTTTACTTTTGTTTTTGCAAACTCTTTCTTTTCTTAGAACTTTTGTTTTCGTTCTTCTCAGGTTAATTGATGATGTTCTGTTTTGTGTATACGTAATTTTTCAGCTGAGTTTTTATCTTTTTCTTTTTCGTAAAAAGTTTAACACATAAGTTAAAGTAATGAAATAATACAAAGTAAATATTTATTTTTAATTTTAACATAGTTACTTACTTTTATATTTATTTTTCTTTACGTAATACTTAGTTTCATGTATCACGTTATCCTTCCGTTTGCAAATCTTGTTTCAAACAAATTTCAAAAGCAAAAAAGTAAAACGAAAGGTGTAACAAATCACCAAAACAAAACAAACAAACCATTTCGTTCTCAAAATTTGCCAAAAGGCATTTGAATTTTGAAGGTACATAACTACATACTAATCCGCCTAAACTATCAAACTGTTGAACATTTGTTCACAACAAAAAAGATGAGAAATCTTATCAAAAGTTCAAAACTAAGCAATATTTCCATGGCGGATAGTATCCATAAACTAAATCGTGTACACAAAATTTCAAACAAATCAGATCATCCACAGACCTCGATTTCAATTTCAGTCCTCAAATCCAATCTTCTTCCACACGGCATTTCGCACTCGACTCAGATCTCTCCCTTTCAAAGTCCGCCCAAATCCTTCGTGAACGGAAAACGACGCGATCCTCCCTCTCGCCAAATACTCGTGCGGCGGAATCAGGTCGCCGCCGCCGTACAGATCGCCGTCGAAATCGCCGTCGAAATCTCCGTCGTCCGTACGGTTTTCACTCAGCTCCTGTTTCAGTATCATAGACCAGTTAGGAACATCAACCGGCGGCGAGAACGCCGTGGATCTAACCGCCGCTCTTCTATTCTCCCTCGCCGTCGCCGACGACGGCGACGGCGACGGAGACGGTGACGGTGACGGTTTGTTAGACGTTCGATGACGTGTGACGGTTTTGTGAAGCTCCGGCGACGTGGCGGCGTTCCAGACGTCGAATTCGGTGAACTCGAAGATTAGATTCGGCGTCGGAGGGGATTCGATTTCGCCGGAGAAGTAGTGGCGGTGGTTTTGTGTGCCGGAGTAAGTTTTTGATGCTGCCATTGAAATGTAGGGGATCTTTTCTGTAGAAAAGGGGGGCAGTTTTTTAGCTGAGTTATGATTGATGGCTTCTGAGGTCTGTCTGCTTTTATAGACTCCCCCTCTCCTTCTCTGTTTTTTTTTGGAACGGTATCGATTAGGCGACTTTGGTCTCACGTGTAAACCTACCATTGCGGGGCTATGTCCAAGGTCGATTACTCGGACCTCCGTGAGAACCAAGACACCCCCTCCTGAAGCTTTCTCCTGGCAGAAACCCCCTCCTGGGACAACATGGGGTAAAACTGCCTCCCCTTGGATTAAAACTTGGGTCACATAGTAACCAAAGCCCTAAGAGCCAAGGAGGTAACCACTAAGACAAGTCCTAGTGGTTTCCTTCTCTGTTATTTTATAATTGAAATTTAGTTTTTTCATGCAGCTTCTGTCCTTGATGACATAAATAGTTAATATTTTTTTAATTGCTAAATTACTTGTAATAAGTTACTTTATAAGTTTTAAACTTGAGTCTTTATTAAAAAAAAATTTATCTCTTACCATTTACCACTAGATTGTAATTTAAGTGATGGAATTTTCATTTTTTTTAACGACAATTTTTTAAAGGGGTGAAAAAAAAAACCTAGCAAGGAGCTAGATGCGCCAAATGAAACAATTACAAACGGAAATAGAACCAGTCATCCCGTATGATAGACTGGTTATTACAACGATTGACAACCACATAAAGGATCAAAATTAAATATCAGACAACACCCCGTGCAACGAAGAAGGTCAATGATTGAAGATAGCTTTGTTTCTTTCTAACCAAATAACCGAACAACCTGCAAGGATATCGTGTTATGGCTTTCTCCTTCTGATCCGACATCACATTCCCCGTCCGGGCATTAACCAAATGAGTCACCGAAAAAAACACCGGGGTTAATCACCATTGCGCCGTAAGCTGTCATACCGTATTTGAGAATGAACAACTCGTGAAAATATGCTCAGTTGACTCCTTACCATCGTTGCATAACCTGCACACCTGAGATTGGATGAATATATTCCTCATGTATAAAGCATCCGAAGTGAGGAGACGACCATGGACAACCCGCCAAGCCAATAGTTTTACTTTGATAGGAACACATTTGTTCCATTTGAAACCAAAATTCAAACCGGAGTCTAGGGAAGAAAAAAGAATAGTACGGAGGGATCTGATTGTGAATTCACCTGGGCTTTCTTCGCATCCCACCATTTAGGGCCTAATTATGTCTTGTAAATTGATACCAAACTGGGCCAGGTTCAAGACATTCTTGTTAAACGCCTTCCACACTCCACCATCGTCGGATGACACAAAATAAAATTGAGATTCGGAGACTGAGAATGAATACTCCAAATCACCCTTCTCCATAGTTTTCTTGTTAAGGGTTTAATATATCTTATTGAGTAGAGGCTTTGCTAATGTAGTTGAAGATTTTAGGTTTAAACCAATGCATTGATGTAATTTAGTTGGTGAATAGTTTCGGAGTAAGAGTATGATATATGTCGTTAAAAATAAAAATATATTACTTGGACCTGCGCATCGGCGTGGAATAACACGAACATATGAAATAGTTTAATTGTTATACGCTATGTACAGAAGGCGGAAGTAAAAATTACATAACGACCCAAAAGTTGCAGTCGTATTGCTATAACGCCTTATAAATTTAAAAAAACGAGTAACGGTGTTAAATCTAGGTTTTATGTGACTTAGATATCATTTTATGCAATCATGTCATAAGTCCTGAGTCATTCTACATCTTTTGCATATCACACATTGGTGATACACACACACTTTATCCAACGGGTCATTCTACATCTTTTGCATATCAGACATTGGTGATACACACACTTTACCCAAATGGGTCATTTTACATCTTTTGCATATCACACAATGGTGATACACACGCACTTTACCCAAACGTGTCATTCTACATCTGTTACATATCACACATTGGTGACACACACACACACACACACCCAAATGGGTCATCCTACATCAGGTGCATATCACACATTGGTGATACACACATATTTTACTCAAATGGGTCACCATACTCCGCATAATCACACTTTTGATCTGTCTAAAATACCCAAACAGGTCATAAAACACACTCCGCATAAGCACGCTTAATCTATCTACATTACCCTAAATGGGTCATAGAACATACTCCACATAAACCCATAATTTCATAAAAACATACTTTAACTTATAATTTTTACCCCAACGGGCCTTAGTCATACTTGTGACAACTGCCAAATTCCTAAGTTAACACCATTAACTATTTCCGTAAATCTCGTTACCAACTCGGTTATACTTTTCGTGTCATATTAGTGTCACGTGCATTTATGTGACCGAGCCTATCCCTGGTCACTATTTGATTTGTTGCAATATGTGAAATAAATAACCACAACATAAATAAATTATATTCATTTATTATGTGTCACGAGGTGTCATTTGAACGTATACAAAATAATATATTTAATTACTAATTAATTTTAGTAATTTATTTCATGACCTCATGGGTTATTGAAATAAGCAATTTCTTGAAAAATCATGTTTTTCGTACGCGATTTAAGTTTTATGTGCGTACACGATAACGAGACTTTTCCCGACTAAATATTACATGTTAAATAAGTTATAAACACTTGGAAATGTTCCTAGTTCTTTGTTTACCATGTTTTGGGTTTAAACCCCACTTTATACTTGTTTTGGGACATTTGGGTATGAAATGGAAATTGAGGGACCAAATATGTAATTTCCATATAGACAACATGCAGCAAATACTCCTCCTCCTCCTAACTTTCACGTTTTCTTCTTCCTCTCCCTCTCACCATACGGTTTACACACACACTTGATAAATTTTTGAAATCCACCATCAAACAAGCAATGATTTGAGTTTCTAAGCTTGCTTAAGCTTCAAGAAGACTAGGAGAAGCCCTCGTTTCATCTCATCTTCACAAAATCAGCCATCTTCACTTCACCTAGTAAGCCCTATAAATTTTAATGTTGAAATTTCTTGATTACATGTGTTAATCTTGTGTTTGAGTGCAAATTGGTGTGTATAAATGCTCGTGAATCATGTTTTATGATGGGTTAAGTTAAATTATGATTTGGGACAGATTTTTGGTCATTTAAGGGCTGTGTTTTTGGATGAGAATATATGCGTTGAAGTGTTCTTGATGATTTTGGGTGTAAGGGAACTTGAATTTTTAGGAATACATGCTTATATGCATGTGACATACTTGATTTTTGCTATGATCATTGTATGATTGTTATGAGAACTAGAAATCCTTGATAAAACGTTGTTTGAGTTGTTATAAGTCTTTACAAGATGTGTTGAGGATCAAATGATTAGCCAAAACCGTCAGAATGCAATTTAGGCAAACGACCAGTTTTGGACAGAATCTGTCCAGAAATTTGGGTCGTCTTGCGCAGGCCATAACTTGCTCATTTTTTATCGAAATCGGGTGATTTTTTTCCATAGTAAACTTCTATGTCTTAGCTTTAATTTGGCTACTCATACGCATTCTAATACCTCGGTTTGGTCACCCAAAAACCTGCTGCAAGATAGGTATGTAGGGCTGTAAAAATTCAGCAATTTCTACATTTGTGCAATTTTGTTGGACTTGATTCTCGGGTATTAATGAAGGGGTTGTTGAATGAAAATGATGGTTATATATTAATATTGAGATCTGGAAGTTTTGGTAAGCAAATCATAAGTTTTGACCGATGCAAAATATAAGACTAATTTTCCTGTTTTACAAAACAACTCAAAAGCTGAAATTTTGCCAACTTCCGACGTGCATAATTTTCTCAATACTTAACCTTTTGGGTTGATTCTTTTAGCAACACGCCCATAATGCTAGGAAGTTTGTGCCTGTGAAATTTAAGAAGCTAATTTCAAGTTTGGAGCAAATTATGCGTATCTATAACTGGTGTGTTAATTACAACAAAGCTGATTTTTAGCTAACTTTAAACACGCATAACTTTCTCAATACTTAACATATTGGGTTGAATCTTTTTGCAACAAGTCCATACTATTATGAAGTTTATGTCTGTAAAATTTGAGAGGCTAACTCCAAGTGTAGAGCAAATTATGCGTGTCACAAAATGTATGTTTTGTGTTTGACTTTTTAGCTTTGCAATTATGCAATTTGACTTGGAATTGTGCATCTATGTTTTCCTAAAAGTTTAGGACTTATGTTTAAGTGTTATGACCAAAATAAATGCATGATAAAATATTAGTTTATTGATAAGCAATTCGTCATAGCAACAACCTCTAATTTGGTTAGACCGTATTCACTAAAATAGGTCAATCCTAACCAACATATAAAGTCAAGTGTTGTGTACCAATGCAACCTAAGGTGAGTTTCACTACTTTATTTAGTTATATCTGGTTGAGGATGATAACACACAACTAGTTGCATCCGATAAAGGATGTCAATACAAAGACAAAGGTATTTTGTATGTTTAAATAATTATACAGCACATATCACATGCTTCACCGAATGCACTTAAAATTACAAAAGTCCTTACTTTCTCGGGTCGTTAATAAATAATAGCGAGGTAATGTTGAGTAGTACTACTAGGGATTGACACCCCCGCTCAGCGGTGCACGTGATGCCCCCTCCCGACTAGCGGTTGGACTGGGAACAATATTAGCCTAGAACTACCGTGATCAGGAAAGACACGGGGAAGGCAAATCGCACAAGATAAAACCTGTGATGCATAGTCAGCTTCGGTTACGAACGTTCAGGTGAACATAAGCATAAGCTAGTCACCTAACGGTATGGATATTACTGGTAATTTATGAATTGGTCTTTCATTATTCGTAAACATTCTTGTTCTACAAGGTAAAGTGCATACTGCTTTTGTGAACTTACCAGCTTTTGTTGACACTTGATTGTTGAATACTTTTCAGGACGCTAGGAGGATCTTGGAGGCACGGGTATCGGCAATACTCATATTTTTCATAGATTCTAGGAAATACATTTCAAACACTTTCATTACCTACTATTGCTAAACAACAATTATGTAGACTTTTAAATGCTTTCGTTGAATTTCAATGTATACTCTGTTTTGTAAAATGCAATATAAGACTGTTTTACCTTTCATTATGGCTTGATTGTAACTAAAGACTTGGATCCTGGTTTGGATCACATCCCACACGGTTATACTCGGTTAGTGGAAATTGGGGGTGTGAAATACTTCGTAAACACATACTTTCATAAACTTCGCTTCGATGTTGTAGTGTTAATGCCAACCACCCACATCCAACATCATTCCAATTATCCACCAAACTAATGGCTACTTCTAACGTGAGGACTAGCCGCTGGCGGAAACCGTAAGAGAGGTCACAGTGTAGTCGGAAGCCTCCAAGTAGCCGATAACACGAGTCGAGCTCATCCCGCCCACCTTACAATTTAATCAATTTATCAAACACCCACCCCACCCCGCCCAAAATAAGATATAAGGAGCATTTGCAACAGGTTTCTTATCCTCATCCCTATAATTTATATTTTTATTATTATTTTTTCTCTCTATTTCACTCACAACCACAATTAAATAATATTTTTTATATCTTTATCATTACCTTTTTCTCTCTCTTTTTCTCACATCAAACCTTCAATTTTACCAAATCAATAATTTTTTTAATCAAATTTACACATGAATAGTAATTTTTTCTCAGTTCTTTACTCACAACCACTCATAACCAAACATCAAATTTTAGAATCTACACTCACATAATTATAAAGAACATGTTAACAGAGAAAACCATCTAAAAGACTCGTAAAAGGATTGATCTAATTAACAAATTCATTAGAGTTCAAAGTATTGCTCCACTTATAGATAAAGTTACGGGCTGTTTGGTTTACCTCTTAATGATGTCTGAATGGTAAATTGTCTGAATCGCACAAATACAGACTGTTTGTTTGGAACCTCTGAATGGTAAAAATGTCTGAATCCCTAAGAGATTTATCTTAAAACATGTCTTATTCATCCAGTCTTCTACACAAGTCTTTACCATCCAGACGTTTATTCATCGAACACTTAATAAAACAGATTGAACCAAACATGGTCGGTCCTGAAAATTTAGGGGCCCTGCTCGAGCATAAAAAAATGAAGCTGATTCGAAAATAAAATTATAAAAATAAAAGGTTCTTAAATAAGACAAAGAATAAGTTATAACGATAAACATAAGAAAATTGTGCTTTTAAAATGACATTCTAAGTAGTTACTGACAAATCTTGCAGATCTTAGCATTTTTATAGCAAATTGATTGATTAAGTCTTCATAGTTTATAATATATATAAAGAAAAATTTGAAAATATAGACCCCGTAAAATGATGAGCACAGTTCCGTCACACTTCTCGCATATGCTCAGAGCCCCACTAAGTGTCATGTCAAAAACGAATTGATATAAAAATTTAACCCGTTTGAAAAAAAAGACATGCAAATAAAATCTCAAAAGCCGGGATTTGACAATAACACGTGTGTTCTTCTCCTTGCATCTTCACAACGAGTTTTTTTTGAACGGCATCTTCACAACGAGTTAATAGTCTCCAGGATAAGAACACGTGTCAAGTCACTAACTGGAACACGTTAGACATCTGTAGATTTGTCTCTTTTAACCAGAAATCAATCTCTCTCTCTCTCTCTTTTTATGGATGAAATTTGCATATTTATACGTATACCAATCGTATGGCACTATACAAAGTGTATATATTATACGTGTTGTATAGTGTATACCATATCCACGTTGCAAGGTGGCGGGTGTTACTCAATTTTTTAGTTTTTTATATATTTGTTTTTTTACATAGCATTATAGTAATCTAACTATTTTCTGTATCTATCAGTGGCGGACTTGTCATGGGCCCAGGGGGTCCCCGTGACCCCTCAATCTCGTACGTGAAGTACAAATTATATGTTCGGTTTTTAAGTATTTTCTTCTGTGATTGAAAGTAATTAAATAAATTCTGGATAAAATATAACTAGTTAACACTTTTGTCCCAATGGTTCTTTTAAATCATGTTTAATGCCTTTTTTTTTCTTTTGACTGACCAGGATTCAAACCTTGCTTACTACATTTTCTTTAGTTTACATCTGGATTGGCTAAAAGTCCTGAAAGGACCCAGACCCAATAAACTAAAACATAGTAAGTAATAGCTCAACCTAAATCTAATCTACCAATTAATTATCAATACATTAACATTAATGCTCTATTCAAAAAAATTGTTGATCATCCTCATTTCATCTATGATATTTTTTTATTGATTTTTTGCATCATCCTCATTTTTCTATATTATGTAAATATTAATGAGAATATTTTTTTTATTATTGTATTGTGTTTTTCTTATGTGACCAACCCGATTCGCACCAAACTTTTTTATGTGTGTTTCTATAAAACTAAAAAACAATGACTCCGTAAAAAAAATTGTGGACATCCTGAAACTTTTTTCTAGTTCCACCCCTGGTATCCGTATGGCCGTATTATCATAGTAGCAACATGTAGGTAGCAAATCTTGTTAATTATTTATAAATAACTGAATTTTGTCATCCATGCGGTGCGATGGAAATGACACGTGTATACGAAACCGTTTCATTGCTAAAACGCTACAAAAAAAAAAACGAAAATATAAAAAGACCACACAACAACGCTAAATAAAATTACAAGATAAAATAAAAACACAATAATAGCAATACGTAAATGTAACTCGCGTGAAATTAAAACCATGCAAATTTAAAAGAAAAGTAGTAAAAAATGTCATCGAAAAAAAATAAATTATAATCCTCACTTTTTAAAAACCAAATCTAAAATCTAAAGTTTATGTCATATGGCTCTAACACATAACTTTTTCTTATTAATTATGGAGTCGTTATATCTAAACATACAAATTTGATAGAAACACACGATTGATACGATCGTTTGGGCAAACGATCGTTTTGCATAAAACGATCCTTACGTGGATTGACGATGACCGCATAAAATTCAGAAGTGTGAAGTTTTTTATATAATAGAAAAGTTCGGACCCAAACGACCCTTTATATGACCATTATGGATATCAAAAGTACGAGTGAATATAGCTGGAGCCTAATTATGTTACCTAACATTTATTTATCTTGGTAACGATTTAGAAAATATTCGAAAAATATATACTTTTTTTTTAAACATCCAAATTTTTAAAAAAACAAACTAATAAGAAGAAGCTAGGACGTTACAAGAAAATTAGCAACATTAAAATTACACTAACAATCCCATCTAAGGGTAAAAGTAATGCCCTCGGGAGAGGGCATTTCGGGGGGATTCGGGGAGCTCGGGAACACCATAATCCGGTTGCTCGGGGAAAATCGGGGAAATGGATTTTCGGGATCGGGATGGTGAAAATGGGGTTGGGGCACCGATTTTTCCAAGAGAGAGAGTGGGGATTGGGAAAGTTTTTATGGGGTGTTTGGGAGAGTGGGAGAGTGGGGAAACCATTACCCACAAAATGAAGAAAAATGGGAAGGGGTGGGAAATGATGAGGTGACACCAAAAATAGAGTGAGAAAATAAAGAAATGGGGAGAGTATTACTCTTAACCTAACCCATGAAATCTACCTGTGCTTTTTATCACAGGAAGCTTAAAGTTCTAATCTCCGGAAAAAATATATGTAGCATAAATTGTAAAATACTCGCTACGAAACAAAACAATTCGTACGGTAAAAGTTTTCTTAACAGCCATTGGGGTTGTAGCCCAATGGTAAGAGACAAAGTCTCTTTGGTGGAGACCAATGTTCAAACCTTGACAATGGTGTTAAATTGGTGGAATAAAAAAATTAGCCGTTAAAAAAAAAGATATGGTAATTTGATGAGCGTTTGTCGGGATGCGAGGGATCAGTATTGTGCATGGTGAAGTGTACGGTTTCAACTTTCAACTACTGCTGATGATGCACGGGATGGGGACACGTGTCCAGTCACTAATCATCGGAAGGCGGGATTCTGAGTTTATTAGGCACGTGACGTGGAGCCCCCTTGATGTAAGCAGTGCTTGGTGATGACTCATGACAGATTGACAGTTAAAGTATGCACTCACCTCCCAAAACGACAAAAGAGGAAACAGTAACCGCCTAGCCGCAAATAAGTTTTAAAAAGAAAAAAAAAATAAGAAAAGTTATGTTCATCGCATATAGATTTACCTTTTTAACGTTTACCATTTGAAAAAAAAATAATGCTCTTTAAAATTAAGGTATCGGGCCGATCTATAGCGTGGAAGATATGTGTTGAGCTTCCGAGCCAAGCTAGAAGGATCTAATCTCTTCCTAGTCATGTCTTCCGACGTTCAAGTTAATAATACTGTCTAAAAACAGAGGTCTCTGGACTACCTTCCGACGTTCAAGTTAATAATACTGTCTATATATATAGAATGTATATACCGTGTGGGATGAAGGGGAGTGTCTCATACTCCAATGTCAGATAGTCGAAGACATCTGTAATTGAAGGGCCGAGGCATCCTGGAAGCGCGGCTGTAATGGAAGGCTTGGAGGAAGCGTGACCATATAGGCAAGGCCTGGCGGAAGCACGGTCATATAGGAAGGGCCAGACGAAAGTGCGGCCATATAAGAAGGGCCAGACGGAAGCTCGACCATATAAGAGGGCCAGACGGAAGCACGACCATATAAGAAGGGACAGACGGAAACGCGACCATATAGGAAGGGCCAAGCGAAAGGACCATAATCTGGGAAGGGGACGAACCCCTTCTCAAGGAGGGAGTGACCCCCTTATATAGGTAAAGTGATGGCTAGAATGGGCCCACTAGTCTTGTTGGGTTGAGTTTTGTATGAGCCTCCAAAAGAGAAGTAGTGGGCTGGATTAAGCTAAAGTATATCTGGGGCTGTGTCCATATAGTTTATAGTTAGCCCGATACATATACACGTTATCACATTGATTACTTTTTTTCCCCCCATCAAATCAATATTAGATCTCAATATTTTTTTTAAACAAAACCTCATATTTAGACAATTATTTTTCACACTATCACTAACCCATTTTATATTTTTACCATCATCTCTATATGATTATACTGTTTATATGCCACCACTTTCTTATCACACACCCAAACCATTACGGATAACCTTATGTGAATCATATACTTGATAATTTATTAACTATTTTTAATTAAAAAGTTAACATGTTTCTGTTTCACTTTAAATAAGTTGTCATTTTTTTGTTTCTTTAAATAAAAAAAATAGTTTTTTTAATAAATATATAATAATAAACAATTTAATTGGAAGATATCGTCTCAAGAATCAATCAAATAAAAGTTAAGTGTTTTTTAATATTGAAAATAAAAAAAAATCCCTATAAACATAAAAGTCAAAATTAAACATGGCAAAAAGTAGGGGTGTTCATGGTTCGGTTTCAAACCGCGAAACCGTCCAAACCGGTCATCGGTTCGGTTTCACGGTCGGTTTTTTATCTTAACGAACGGTCGGTCGGTTTCGAAAATTTTAAACCGTTGCGAACGGTTTGGTTTACGGATTATATGAAAAACCGGTCGTAAAAAACCGGACCGGACCATGTACATATAATAAATAATATATATATATAGTGAAAAGTTCATTGTAGACACCCTCATAAGTGTAGACATGTAGACACCCTTTTTCACCATTAGATCTCTTGATCTAGTGGTTGTGATCAATTTCATTTTTCCTTTTTTCCTTTTTTCTAATTGTTCAGAGCATTTCACATGTGAAAAAGAGCTATTTCACATGTGAAAGTGTCTACAATGAACCTCACCCTATATATATATATATATATATATATATATATATATATATATATACTAGGGGTATACCCGCGCGTTGCGGCGGCGACAGTTTATAGGGCGTTATTCGTCATTTGTTCGATTGTTATGGCGGCTCGACAATTCACATCTCGGTATTAGTTTTTCTAGCTCGAACGGTCCGGTGTCAATTTATAATGTGGTATATGCGCGTTCATTGGCTGTAATAATACGTGAGTTTAATTTTTTGTTAAAAACTGATGTGTTTAAACAATTAGATATATAAAAAAATCAATAAGTTTGTTTACAACTATTATATGTGATGAGTGCAAATAGCGAAGTAAAATCAACTATTATATAGATCAGAGGTATAATCCATGTTTTGGTTTAGTAATAATAAAGTTAGATTATTGGTACACGTAGCCACTCAATAAGTTTTAGAGGTATAATCAATACTTTTACGACCAGACCGGCCAGTCCGACCGGTTGAACCAAGAATTTACCGGATTATATATATGGGTGGGTATAAGAATTTACCTCCGGCAGATGTGGGATTATGAAAGCCAAGACTGTCAATTTATAATTCGTGTATAGTAGGAACTTATGCTAATTCACCGATGTGGAATTGTGTATTGTAAATGAAAAATAAAGACAATTATAAGTAATTAAAAACTCAAAAAGGGTTCAAAATCGTGATCTTGTACATCACCGAAATCTAATTTATCTAACTAATTCGTTGGTTGGGGAACATCAAATAAGTTTTTATTCATACCAATATCTTTAGGATATCTCTCGAACAGATCTTGCCGACTTGCTTTCTGTTCATTAAAATCGCATAAGCCAATTCAATTAAAATAAGTCAGTAGATATCCTAATCCTTTTAGGATTCATCCAAATTGCAACCAGCTTATTCCAATCCAATTTAGTTCGCATGGGCCATTTAATTCGTGAGTCACCCTTCAGCCCATTATGGCATTTCCTTGGTGGCCTAAGCCCATTAGCATAAATTGTCAAACACATTTGTCATATTTTATTTTTTATTACTCGTCTTCTATATGTACTCGTTATCAAACAGCAATGAGTGATTAAAATAAATACGATCCTTTCTGTAATCTTATGAACCGAAGATGAACATCAAGGACCAGCAAATGAACGAGACCCATCATGCTTTCTAGTTCTTTCTTTCTTTTAGTTCCTGATGATGGTCTGCAGTTCATACAACACCCCATAACCCTACCCCTACCCACGCGGCCACGCCCTCCTTTCCTGTTAAGACTGAATGCATCAGTTAGCAAGCAACACAAAACTATTGACAGAAACACAAAGTCACTCGCCTATAATATTTCGACAGGTCTTTATCTTTATGAATCCCAAATAACAAGCCATCAGAGTCCCAAATACCAGGTTTCCTAACAAAAGAATACATCCACACTGACGATTTCAAATACACCAGCAAGAACATGAGAAAGAAGATGGTACTCTTCTGGTCTTACAAATATACTCGGCTTGTTCTTCGGCATTTGCGGCTTCACGGTTTCTCCTTGCTTTTGCTGCAGCCCGTTTCTCTTCAGCCTTGTGCTGTGCAGCTGCCAATTTGTTCATTCGTCGCTCATGTGCTCCACCTCTCATCCATTCTAACAAATATTGTGTTAATTAGTATAAAGGCAGTATCATTACAATAATAATTAAAATCTTTGAACAAAATAATTTAGAAGATTGTATGCCCTATGTGTTTGACTTTGGATCACTTTTTCATACGTATATAGATCGAATATGCCACCTAAGATAAGTATGTTTACCAAAGATTAAAACATACCCATCAGGCCCTCCATGAACACAAAATGTATCCACCTGAATTGTTGGTTTGGCCATACCAAATGTATACACCCTGCAATAAGAATCCAATAGACTCGTAAAAATATAAAAATTAGGCGGTAATTTCAACCCCATTCCTTGTAGAATGTGTCAACTCGAGTTATGTTTTATACATACACAGTACACATTTACATATTAACCCTTGAAGCAAGATTACCTGAACCAAAGCCACAGAATGAGTTGCTGAAAAAAAGATAAGAACAAAGACAACAAAAATTAATTATAATGGTGGCATATTCACATAGGTGTTTGATTTGACTTTTACTACCTAAACCAAATAGCATTTTCCGAGTAATGACACAAAACATCATCATAGACTACTTTTAAACCCATTTCATTTTCATAGTGATTCCTTAGTAAGATCCAAACAGAACAAAAATCTATTAATTATTTTCCTCTTCGGATTGGTTATACTTCAGCATTACACCTGTTGATCAGTATGATAACATGTTCTATATTTTTTAGAAAATAAGAAACCCAGGAAAAATAGTAAGAAAATAAATCACTCAAAACAGATAACATACCTGGATAGCAAATAAGAAACCCAAGCAACAAATCACCTACAACCAGAAAATACAAACTACATCATACATTTGACATTAATGCTTTATAAGTTAAAAGACTAAGGAACTAATTTATCACCTACGACCACAAAACACAAAACTTGATTTGAAGAAACAGTAAATCAAGTCCATTAAAATCAAAATTTGTTTAAGAACCTAGAGCAGAATGCTGCTATAACGTTACAAGTTGCCAAGTTGGTCATGATCGAGGACTTGACTATTTGGCGCTCATCTCAAAATGGAATGCTTAACGAAGACAGTAAAAGCTAAAATTTCAAAACCAGAACAACTTCTAATAGTCAAAAAACACAAGAAGACAAAAGCTTGCATACTTGCAGATCCAATATCCATAATCTTAATTTTATCTAATACCAATGATCATTGACATTAACAATAATAGTTAAAACATTGAGAAAAAAACCAGTTAACTAAAATAAATAAATATCAGATGCAGTTAATCCCTTGCAAAGGTCATGCATAATCAGAGATATAAACTAAATGTTATGTAATAGCCTAAAAGTGTAAGGTGCCCATTGGAGTTTGGGGCAAAAGAGCTACTTACCAAAATGTGACAGAAAAAGTACATTGATAGAACAGCTAAAGGCATTTCTGGAGCCATTATAGTTGCTGGCATCATCTAGACATGAACCAAATAGTTAAAGCCTCAAATGCCATGTTACATCTTCAACAACACCATCAAGAACCTGTTAAACATGCAATATGAACTATTAAAATCAATATTTATAGTATATTAAACCTTGTTAACCAAAATAATCAATAAACCTCATGAAAGACCTGACAGACCCATGATTTGATGAACAAAATAATTGAATAAGCAATAAATTTACAAAAAAAAAAGTAAGATTATACCAGACATGCTCTATGAAGCAATTAAACGAAACATGATCAACGATAAAAGCAACAGAGATCATCAAGAATACAAAACTAAAGAAAGATTAGTAACCTTGCAAATGATAAATATTATCCATGAAAACATGAACTTTTGGCACACCTTGATGAAACAACAAAAATGGTGCTATAAGCCACTGAATTATTGTGAACAACTAACAACCAGATGAATTGATCGAACTACAAAAGTTAATGCTACAAATCGAAGTCTATATTTAGTCCATCAGTAAAAATAACATACGTAAATTATGGCAGAACTGAGCTGTAAAGATTCATCTAACTCGTCACTTAATTCATCCTTCTTCTTGGCTGCAACAGCTCCATTCTTGGAGAGAGCAATTTGCTTCTTTGGTTCGTCCTACACAATGACATGCATAGTTAGGTATACTACAAACAAATTAATATAATGTAGAATACCTGGATCAAATGAGAGAGTTAACCCAAATAAGAACTTTGAAATTAGATCGTAGATGCATACCTCTACACAAACCACATAAAGCAGCAACCTTAAACCTGCAAAGGATTAAAAACATCCGAATCAAACTGAATTCAAAATGAAACTAAAAACAACAAATTAGCATTCTAAAATTTTGAGAAAATTGGGGATTTAAATATACATAAGAACATAGAACATATGTACACCTCTAGATCAACATAAAAAGAAGAACTTTACATGAGACTGCTATATTAGTATTTCATTTCTCACAATACAATGTGATTCAGAATTTCACAAAGGCGAATGAGTATAAAAAAAGATCACAAGCGACTTAGCATACAAAGCTTTGTAATTCCTTCCTGGTGATTAAACCAGACTGGTTATTTTTATTTTGGCCATCTGGACCTGTTCTTACAGCATCCGGGTAAAAGTGTGATTTAAATAATTACAGAAAATTATGATTAATGTATCTAAAAGCAAGAGGTAAAATAACACATTTGATTTACCATTGTTGAGTTGCTAGCATGGGCTTCAACAGGTCCAGATCCCCTACAGAATCTAAAACACCATACATCTCAACATTTTCTGCAACACTATGCAGCATGCACCAGTGTAGAAGAAAGAGTAACTTTCCATATGTAAGGGACACCATAGAACTGATTTAAAGTTTAAAGTTGTCCATATAGGATTGACTTCAACAAAAAGGTCAAGAACAATCATTTTTCCAATAGGAACAACAAAAGCAATGACGCATACCCGTGAGTCCTGATGATAAAAAGTATCTTTGGCTCATGATTCACATAAAATCCACCTTCTATATCAACTAATCTGTACGTTAAGACAACAACAAAAGTGTGTTGAGTAAAGAAATTAAGGAACCTGTGATATTTTTACCTATTTGATTCATCCGAATGTTTCTTCTGCTGGTAAATGTGTTTAACTTGATCCAGCCTATTAATTGAGACTGAAAATCATGTTTCACAAAGGATCATAATTAATTTAACCTATTTTATGTTCAATCATCTATCAATGTGTAGAATAAATAGGACTGATTTAGTAATGAGAAGATGAAAAGGGAAGCTACATCATTTATGTGTGCATTATCCTCTAAATCTGTTGTAGCAATACCATTCTGCAAATCAATTAGAGAAAATTATTGTTACATACATGAAAAGCTACGCATCATAATAGAAAAAATCCCACTGAACCAGGTTTAGGATTTTCAAATAGCTGTTGACATTAAGTAGTGAGCATCAGTTCTTTTAAAAGGCAATCATAATTTATGTAGGATAGTGAGCCCATTAACAACTTAACAGAAATCACTACGAAAGAACCCCTCACTCATGTGCGTCAGAATATGCACACCTTAGTAGCTCCTGCTTCCATAGTGAGATGATCTAAATTCTCTATTAAACCATGAACAAAGATGATCTAAATTCTCTATTAAACCATGACTCAATGTGTACCTGTACAACCAAATAACAATGGTAAAACACAGCAGAGGCCCGACTAACATTTACATATAGTAACTAATCGACACAAAATAATGAGTAAAGAAAGAGATATCAAGAGATTTGCTGATAAATTCAAACCAAAAAGCATTGTCGTCGACAAAATAAACTAAAAGCGCACAAATTCATAACCAGAAGGGATGCGTACGACATAGAGAAATACAAACATACCAGTGAAAACGATGGAAAGAAATTGACCAGAGGGATTCAAACAGATAAAACCTTGATCTAACGTTGGTGCTGATGGTAGGAGATGGAGTTCGAAATCGCGATTGTTATTGTGCAGATCTACACCTCCGGCGACCCCCGACCTCTTCGACCTTCAATACATCGCCGAAGGTCATATTGTCATAAAGAAAACAAATTTTTTTTTTTGAGAAATCATAAACCAAAAATTAAGCGTGAAATTAAGAGTAGATCTACGATTCTAGCGAATGATTTCTCAAAAATTCATAATAAAACAATTACCTGAGGTGAGATACATCTTCGGAGGTCAGCCGTCGTTGAAGGAAGTCAGATACATCGTCGGAGCTCAGCCGTCATCCCATTTCTCTTGATTTGAGCGGAGAGATTTGAGCTATTTCTCTTGATTTGAGCTGTTATCGAACAGAGAAAAGAGTTTGAGCGATAATGTGGATGAACAGAGAGAAGAGAGAGAGAGAGAAAGATTTTGAGCGGAGAGCATATTGAATTTCAAATTTGATAAAGAGGAAGGAGGTACAAATCTCTAAATCTCTGACATGCAAGTTTTCAAAAAGAAGAAAAGGAACTGAGTTCTGCAACCCACGTTCAAAACCAACTAAATATTCACTCTGGTTCAAATGATAGCTTTAGTGAGTTGTATA